>VZDJ01000301.1:225484-825484 GCA_008694505.1 Cyanoderma ruficeps | reverse complement strand
CTTGAATTCCTCCTGGGCGCCCTTTCTGGGTTTATTCTGAATTGTTGGAGCCTCAGGTGCAGCCTGTCCCCTGCCTGGCAGGGGACAGCCCACCTGGGCTCCTTGCAGGGAAGGGCAGTGATTTGTGACCCTCATTCCTTGCAGGCAGAGTCAGTTTGGAGCAGGCTATAGCCACCGTGTGCCCAGAATTCGTGAGGGCTGACACCAGCACTGACGGATTGAAGAAACATGGGATCAGCAGGCTGCTCTCCAGCCTTCCTCTTGTGACAGATAACACGCCAAATGCTCTGCCTGGGAACGTGGTGAGCAGATCCTTGGGGTGAGATGCTGTGTACATGCCCACCTTGTGCTCTCCAAGGATGTTGCAGCATCAGGGATCAGGGTAAGGATGAGACAATGAGGGTCCTCTGGGTTTGCTTCTCCTCCCCATAAGCCTCCAAAGCCCTGTACCATGGCCAGGCTGCCCTCTGGCAATCCAATTCAGAGCTCACCTCCTTTCCAGGCTGGTGCCAGGATGAGAAACAACGTCTGGAAGACCAGATGGAGAGCTTGCATCTTCCTCCCCGCTCTGCAGGAGTTTTCTGCATGTATAAACAGAGAGAGATATGGGGGATGCTTCCAGGGCAGACAGGGGTTGCAAATAAGACCACGCAATAGGAAGGCTTAGCTTAGCCCTTTCTCCCCCTCAACAGCTTTACTGTTTTACTTAATCTCCCACTTTTACATCTTCCCCAAGAATAAATCTGAAAAACACACTCCTGTTTATAATTTCAACACAAACAGCCTGGCTCTTCACACTCCTTTCTTTTAACTCACCCCTTGATTTCCCCACCAACTCCTGCTCCTGCTCTCTTGATTTCCCTCTGGCCAAGCAAAATTGTCCTAGCAACATGAATCTTCCCAAGCTCATTTCCCCTTCTTAGAGACCTGCTCAAATACACCAAAACCCCTTATTTCACTCTAAGGCAGATTTTTATAACCTCTCCATCTCCCACAGGCCTTTGCAGCTCTGGAAGCAAAAGGTACAGTCAGAGCTGCCCTTGGAACAGGTGAGGTCGATGCTGTAGGACCTGTTCAATAGGAAGGGAAAATGAACCCCCCTCTCCTCACTTGCTCTAATGACAATCTCTGTCTTCTAGAGCAAACAAATTCCAACTGGCCAACTCCTTCCTTGTATTTGTGAGGGTCCTTTTTGTGCTGCAACAGCACTTAGATGTGCAGGGCGCCATGGGCTGTATGAATGCAGGGCTCCTGATATATATGAGAGTCCAGATGCCAGAGAAGAGACACTTTCCAACTTCCACCTGGATGGCAATCACAATTAGATACAGACCTATTTTTTAAATCTCCCCATTTTTACAAGGTATTACTCCTGCATCACCTCTCCACTGTGCTACAGATATCAGGGAGCTCTAATCCTATGACAGAGGAAGAAAATAATTAGCCTCATTCCCAATTGTGGTCCATGGACACAGTTCGTGTGACAAAACAGTCTTCCAGGGTCTCAGTGGGAATGCTGGGTCTGGAACCCAGTGCTGAGGTTCAGCTGTGTTGTGTGAAGTATAGAAGCTTCTACTCCTACAAGCCATCCCATAGGAAGATTTTCTAGAGGAACATCCTTACAGCAATGCCAGTACAAACACTGAAAATCGCTGCTCAGACACCTCATCTCCTGTGCACAGACCTCTTCTTCCTTGATGTTCTCATCCACACTCCCATGCTCTCCTTACTCTTGCAAGCCCTGATGCCAGGGACAAAGATGGGCCATTAGGCCAGAAGGGGCCTAATCCCATGGGATGCAGAGTTCCCAGAGCCTGCAGGCAGGGTGGATGGTGCTGGGCCATCCTTGGGGTGAAACCTGGGCAGTCCACTCCTGCCAGGCAGGATGTTGCACCAAGGGCCCAGCACTGGTGCACAGTGGGCCCTGAGTGGAGCACGACCATCTGTGAATTTACTATTCCTTCTCAAATGCTAATTAGTTATTTACATAAAACTTTGGAACATTTTAATTAGTTGTGTTAATTTAGAATTCACAGAAGAGAGCTATAAAAGTCTATTATATGGGACGCTTATTCAAATGAAGCTTGAAATGGCACATGGTGATGTACTCACAAATCTCCTGCCAACACAGTGAGAAAAACGAGAGGGTGGCCAGGCTTTGAGTGAGACAGCAGGAGACTGGCATTTCTGATGCACTGGGTAAAGCTGAGAAGCTGGTCCTGGTTAGGGAGATGGTCCTTTCCCACTTGAGGTCTCAGTCTGACAGTTCCAGATTCATATTGTCCCAGTGTTGTTGCATTTGATGTGTCCTCCTCCTCCTCAGGGGAGGATTAACAGTTCTCTCTTTTCTATCCTTTCTATCTGTCAAACATTTTTTTTTTAACTTGTAGGAAGTCATGATTAGGTTTGAGTTGGTTTGAGATGATTCAAATCAGGCTAAAAATGGCTGACAGTTTATGGTTCCAGAGGAACCAGATAGATAGACATCAGTTCATCAGTCATATGTCCAAACCACACTGTTCCTTTAGGAGATTAGGTGATGCAAACAAATGCACTTCAAATACAGGGTTGCCAGGTCTAGAAGCACCCCTTGCTCTGCTTCAGCTCAGACTCTGGGATACCACAAGGCAGCAAACCTCCCTCCTGCTCTGCACAGGCTGTGACAGCACCCCCAGACAGCATCACTCTGCAATCCCACCTGTGGGTACTGCACTGGCAAAGAAGGCACAGTGTGCTGGTCCTGCCCCAGCTGGGCCTTTATTCTCAAGGCAGATTGAAAAGGTTTTCCTTCATCAAGTTCATCTTTTTCACAGCACTAAACTCAATTAAAGCAAAGATGCCTGTAAGTGGCTGGACTGATAACTCTGTAAATCCAGCTATCTCAGGTTGCTACAAAATCTAAATTACCCCATCACCATTAATCCCAAGATAGAGAAATGTCCAAGCAGCTATTTAAAATGAGATACTCTGCCCTAAGATTTCATCTGGCAGAGAAAACCATTTTCTGTATAAAATACAGCCCACTTTACCTCTTGAGGTTTAAGACTTGATTCAATAAATCTGGAATTATGCTATGGAAAATCATCTTCCTTGATGGAAGCTAAGTGCTAGCATCACATCCAATTGAGACAGAGCTGCTGTCTGCCTGAAGAGCTTGAGGACAGCATGGAGCAAGGGAAACACAGTGGTCTATCCAAAATGTTATGAACAGAATCCATGGGTGGTGACATTAAAAGTGAGAAGAAACAACACGCTCTTATGTGGTCCATGGCAAAACACCTGTTTTCTTGGCGTTCACAAGATGTCTAGGAATATTTTTATGTCATTTTCTGAAAAACAACAGAACAGTAGGAGCATTGCACTAGAACAGATCCACCCCACTAAAATCAGCGGCTTAGCTGGGCTTCCTGTGCTCCTCTGAGGGCCCACAGTCTGGTGTTTTGCAGACTGTTGGGCACATAATGCTAGAAAGGCCATGTTTTCAAAAGGGAAAGAAGGTTTGGGCTGCACAGATTCCATGGATATCTATTATTCTGCACTAACACTGGAAAATGTGATTGTACATAGCAGGGAGGGATCACAGAGGACTACCATGAGAGGCAAGAGGAGACTGCCAGGAGCAAGTGAGCTGTTGGTTGGTCTGAGGGTTACACGTGCATAAGAAGCAGAGATAAGTCTCGCTGTAAAAGCTGTTAGGAAGGGGAGTGGAGAACACATTGTGAAGTTCAGCTTTATGTTGTCTGGGAAGCAGATGGACCAACCTAAGGATGGACTACTTCACCTGGAGATGAAGAAACTAACCTGGAGGTGTCTGCTTCCATCTCTGATGGCTTCAGGGGAAAGGACTGGGACACAGCTCAAGACTGTGCAATCCCATGACAGTAATTTGTTGATTTGATGGGGGCCAGCCTGAGACTGTTCAGTCTTTATTAAAGAGGATACTTTGAGAATCATTGCCATCATCAAGGCAAATTGGAAATATTCTCTGGGCAAGAATTTGCTTGATAACAACAACAGAAGGGAGTGAAGCTGGAAGGAGCTGTCAGCCAACTGGCAGGTAGTTCATGGGTGTCAAATCCTTTAATCCAACCTTTTAAAGCTCACCAGAAGATTTTACAGCAAGTGTATAAATGCTCTGTGGAATCCAAGGCTGCTGGAAATTATTTAGGACAAGAGCCAAATATAATTCAGGAAAAAAATTGGACATCACAATGGAAAATTTGCAGAACAATATTTTTTGGAAAGCTTTTCTGTCATGATGCTTAAACTAGATTCACACTAACAGAGGTGCAGAAGAAACATAACTCATAATTACTCTCTTACTTTCCTCTGGCTGTAGTGGGAGCCAGGACACCAGAATTGTGCTCAGCAAAGCAATCCTTATTTCCAATTTTGAGCTCTTACTCAAAAGAGTTTATTCAGAGCTCGCCCATTGACCCATCTTGCTGTCACAAACTGATTAAGTGCACATGTCAGAAGGATTGCCAGCAATCGACAGCAATCGCTGGAGAAGAAAAGGGAGCTGGAGGGTATAAAACAAGCAGCTTTTCACTAGTGACTTCACTGGAAAGGAGCTGGAAGTCATGGCAGGCCAGTGGCACATGTCAGGATAGTCCAGAGGAAAGATGAAAAGGGTTGGGGAGCTCAGTCAAGAAAAAGTGCCCACAGCTCTGCCTCGACCCGAGCGTTGATCCTTTTCTCCAGGTTCCTAAAGGGAGGCTCCCAGGGTGGGCTTGGGATCGTAGGCTCAGCATCACCTCTCTGTGCATGAGATGCACCCCAAACCTCACCCCTGCTGCCATCAGCCATCAGATATTAGTCTGATTTCCCAGCGTGAAAGCCTACATGGAGCAGCAGCTTGTAGGAGGCAGAACATGCTGCCTGTCTGTCTGAGTGGATGGAGCAGGCTCTGTGTCATCACCAAGAAATGAATAGGCTTAGGCTCAGAATCTTCCATCTGCTGGATTAAAACTGTGATTTTAGTTAAACCAAGAAGAAAAGACAGAGGAGGAATGGCAAAAGAGAGTTTGGGGTGTGGAGGTTGTGCTTTTTTTGTTTGTAAGTTCAGCATTTTGTGCATGAGAAGCAGTGGCCCAGCACGGTATAAACTGTGCTGGAGTGAGTTTGCCCACAGCATCAGGGCTGGGACGTCATCTCCTGATGTCCCAGCCCTGAGGGCTGATCTGTGCCTCGAGTGACACCTTTGACATCTCCCAGCCTGGCCAGGACTTCCCAGGACTGCAGGCAGGGTGAAAAAACACCAAACAACTTTCATAAAGGGGTAGATCTTTCCTCTTCAGCTGGGCAGGGTGGGGGTGAGTAGACTCTACACTTCAGAAAACAGTTTTGCAAAGCTTGTATACCCAGTCGATGAAGAACTGCACTTGGCAGATGGAAAATGCACAACACATCCTGTAAACCTTTCCTAAAAGGCAATCACAAATTATTCATTCTGATTAAGTTCTTTTTTTTTTTTTAGAGCATCATTTATCAGTTTGATTTAACGTTACTTCAGTTGCCAAGGAGCCGTGATTGCAAACCTCCACCAAACAGGAATTATGAACACTAATGTCTGGTCATCTAATTGGAAAATAGTACAAAACTCAAGCTGAGGTCTACCCTTTCCAGCCACACTGCTCAGTGAGACATGGAAATGTTTTATATTATATATAATAACACTGTTTATTAGTCAAGGCTTGTAACTGTAGGAGAGAACAGCAAAATCACAAAAGGCTCAGTAGAAGAGACTTGCAAATTAGTCTCATTACTCTTGAAATTGAACTGCCTTCCATGCTCCTGGCAGAGATACCTCAAGGATACTGAGATTGCCTGTGTATTGCATTTCAGATCATGATCATTCTGCTTTACACAGTAATGTACTAAGTCTCCATCAGGCCAGTGATGGGAAGGGGGATGTTTACTTAGTGATGTGTGAAATGATGAATAAATCTTCAGGAATTATTTTGGGGGAGAGGGCAGTGAGGGAAGAGCTTTATTACATTCCCAGATCACCACCAACTACAGAAATCCAGAAATTTTGCACATCCTTCAAATAATGAGCATCAAACGGGAAAAAAAAAAAAGGGAAGGTTCAGCACTGGTTCAAATTTCTGCACTACCAAAAATGTTCCTTCATTTCAATTAAATCTTGACCTATTTTTAATCAAAAGAGCCTGCTGTGTCTTTCTGCCTCAGAAGACTGACATTGCCAGCAGGATGCTGCAGTCCCAGGTCTCAGCTCCCTGGGGGAGGTGGGGGCTCACCCCAGGGCCACAGGGTGTGGGGATGCTCTGCTCCATGGGGCCATGGACTGCACCCCACGGTGTCCAGAGCCCCTCTCCCCACTGCCATCCCTGCAGGGACTCACCTGGTGTCACACAGGAGGGCTCAGATGAACCAGCAGCTGGAACCCCAAGAATGAATCAGGCCCTTCAGCTCCCAGCCCAGGCCTGGCACGGGCTGGGTTATTGCACTGGACCCACTGTGGGATCACAAAAAGGGTCCTGAGCTGGCACTGAGAGGGACAAGGCAGAGAGACAGGTCAGTAATTTTTCTAGATGAATATTTTCAAAGAAAAAAAGATAGAGCAAGGTTTTGAATAAGCTTCTGTGACATAAATAATAAATAAGAAATATAAATTGTATATACAGACATATACACATACATGCATGCATTATGGAGAGCTCTTCTTTACTCATTAATTCCCTTGGGAGTTAGAAAATCCAAGCTAAAAACAATCATTTGTATGCAGAGATAGACTGCACAGAGAGACAGGATTTTCTGTTCTTACCAAGACAATACTTTTTGGAAAAACCCCAACAAATTAATGTGAGCCATACTCGATAATTTTGTCTAAACAAACAGCAGAAGAGATATTTTTAAAAAGCAAGGAAATAAAAAAAACGGATTGATTTTTATATTTGTAATTTCATAAGCTTTGATTTTATAACACTGTTCTCAAGACCTGAGCAATTCAACCCTTGAATGATACTTGTAAAAAAATGAGCGTTTATTGCACTAGCAGGAAACAGGGCCAAGTACTCACCAGAAAAAAAAGGTAGAACTCCACATATTTGATTTTAAGAGTGTTTAGAACAATCCTTCCACTTTTCTGATTCATTAGCAAAGCTAAAAGGTTCCCAGTCCTCCCAGGGAAACTCGTGTGTCTGACAAGTGGGGAGATGAGCCCTGAGCCATCAGCTCTGCTTGTCCCTGCCACTCCCTGCTCTCACCACCAGCCCTGGTGGGCACAGACAATCCCACTTCTGTCCCAGAGCTTCCACTTCAGGTTGCACCTTTAAACCACAAGGCATGAATCCTTGAGCAATAATATTTGATCTGATATTGCATAATCTGCTGAGCATATAAAAATTGGGGAGATTAGAATAGTGTCTACCACCAGAAGGACGTTGGTGATACTGACTGATTAAAAAAAAAGTTATTAAAAATATATATGTTTTCCCTGGACATTGGAGGATGAGATGCTCCCTTAACACTTGATGGGACTTTCAATCAGTATTTCCTGTGTTTTCCTGGCTTTTTGCAGCATCCCCCTGACTTTATTTCTGATCTTGAACACTGAAGGTTTAATCAATCATTGCTCCTCCTGCTTCTGGAATCTAAGTGGCTCAAAGCACTTGTATTTACTGAATGTCATTAGGCCATGGTGATGAAGTAGCTCTGCTTGGATCTTTAATCCACTCCTTGTTATAAAACAACCCATAAGATAGAGCTGTCTTTACCTGGAAGCATTTTATCAGCTGAAGCTCTGGACGATACTTGGAGGGGAAAAGGGCTGATCTTCCACATTTCTCTTGGTTAATCTTAAGGTTAATAGGAAGAGGACAACAGATGGTTTGTGAATTATTGCTTTGCAAATTAAACCTCCTTTCTTTGTTGAAGGCAAGGCTGGAATGTTCCTTATTTTGTTACAGAAACCAGCAGTAGCTGATTTGATCCATAGTATCACCAAATTTTATCTACTGCACACCTGGTGAGTTGTTTCAGGAGATGACAGATGCTACCAGCAACAACAAAAGCACAAGCCCTTTGGATATGTAACTGAAATGTAAAGGGATTGTTTAGCTTCTTCCAGAGGTACAAGCACACCTGGCTACAGCAGGAGAGGAAAATTGGAGAGCTGCTCCCTGAGGACTTGAACAGCTCCCTCTTCTGCAGGAGGCCAGTGGGATTCACCAGCTCTGCTGCGGGGTGTCCATGCTCTGCTTTAGGCAAGTCCCTAGCAATCCCCCCAGCTTGGATTTTCACCGTATAGAACAAACCCCAGCGAGGACCTGAGCCATGGCTTTTCAGAAACCCGATTCCACAGAGCCACAAAACTTCACGGTGCCAAACACTCCCATGTTAGGGCTCATCAGGAGTTAACTAATGATAATATCTGTCATAAATACTTTTGGGAACGGCAAAACATCAGCCTGCATTGCAGTTGTGCCTCATTCTTTGTAAATGCATGCTGAATATTTTGAACAAATAACTATTACACTTCAGACTCTCTCCCTCAAGATATTCCCCAGTGACAATTTTTGCTTCACATCGAAAGAAACTGGTTCTTCATTCAACAAATTAAATGTTTACCAGAATGGCATATTAAGAATCATAGAATGGTTTGGGTTGGAAGAGACCTTAAAGATCACCCAGTCCCAACACCTCTGCCATGGGCAGGGACACCCATCACAAGATCAGGTTGCTCAGAGCCCCATCCAACCTGGCCTTGAACACTTCCAGGGATGGGACATCCACAACTTCTCTGGGAAACCTGTACCAGCTTCTCACCACCCTCACCACCACAGTAAAGAATTTCTTCCTAACATTTAATCCAAAAGAAACCAAACTCTCTACCCTTCTACTGCCAGGCAGGGTGTGGGTTTACCAGCTGGATGGAAGGGACCCAACAGTGCTTCAGACAGGGGCTGCCCTGAGCCTTCCTTGAACCCCCAACAAATAATCCCACAGCTGTTTTGCCTTGAACATCTGGAAAATCATTTTGTTTGGGCAAGTCACCAGTAAGTGTTACTCTCCCTATACGTACAAGAGCACTTAAACTTTTCCTTAATTTGCAGACTCCTATTTAAGGTTAAACTCATGTTTAAACAACAAGCAATTCTTCTTCTTTTAATTAAGATTTATACAGGTTCCCATGTGTAGATGAAGCAATGAAGTCCTAATGAGCAGAGAGTCTAATTATGATCGTTCTGTAATTGAAATAGTGGTGTGCCTCAGAATAAGACTGTTATGTTGTCGGATAATGGACTAATGAGCACCAAAGAAATAGTAAAAAAGGTCTGTAAAAGACTCTGGCAGTTCTTATGAGGACAGGCCGGCGTGTCAACCCCTCCATGTAGTATTCAAACATGTATAATGGAATATATAATGCAATATGTCCAAAGATTTATATCAAGGTGTTGGAAGTGGATGAAGGTCAAGGGCACACCAAAAGAAATGGAGTTAATTATTAATGTGAGACAGAAGAAAATATGCCAGAGACAGCTGCATTAAGTGATTTAGGAGATTAAAAATACAAAAAGGGAAGTCAGTGGGAGGCAACATTGGGAAAATGATCAACATCCACCACAATATTGGTCCCATCAGCTGAAACCAGCTCCCTCCATGTTCTGATTGATGAAATACACCAGAGTCCGATATTTTTACTTGTCTAAATGACCAGCTCTAATCATGAGCTCTACACATTGCTGCTTTCTTCATCATTCAGCTGGCCAGGAAAGAAAAGATAATTACAGAATGTTTGTTTAGTAATTGTCTGCTTCTATTTTGGAGTTTGCTTGTGGTGCTAACGAATGCGACTCCATTATGTCATTTATCATGTGAACAGTCAGGTTGAGGAACATTTTAAATCAGGAACTATTTTGGTTTGCATGAGAAATAACCCCACAGAACAACTGACAGCATGTGTGAGCAGAAAAATTCCATGCCTGAAAAGGATAGGTTAGGTGATTTCACGAGATAAAAAGCTTAAGGAAACATCTTTTCAACAGCAGAGCAGAGTGTTCATGGAGAAGGGAAGAGTTGTACCCCCATATTCTTCCTGACAAGGAAGTCCAGATTTGAAGTTATTTCCCTGGCTTGCTAGGTAACATTTGTTTTCTTATTACCTTTTCTCCTATCATCCTTTGCAAAGGAGAACTTACATTTCATTGGATGCGCTAAAAATTGTACTTTGAACCTGACTCAAGTACAGTAACGCAGGTTGTAATTATATCTCAGGTGTGGCAAGAGCAGAAAAGTGGAGCTAAAGGAAAGAACCAACCAGACGTTACCCACAGATATATCTGGAAAGCGATGGGTCCTCACAGCTTATTTATAAACAGCTCCCTCCCCAGGAACCTGTGTTAATATCCAAAACATTAAATTTCCTGTGTTATGCTGTAGCACCAGGTACATGATGTTTTCCTGACTTAATTCAGCCCAATCCAATGCACTTGTCCATTGGGGTGGGATCTCACAGGTATTCCCCACTCTATGGACAGGTGTAATTCTTGAACATGGTGGCTTGGGCTCAGTCAAAAGGCTACTGGGAGAACATAGCCATATGAGAACATGAGAACTGGAAATTTCCTCCAAAGGTATTTTTCGACCTCAGTTTGCTAGCTGATTCCACAACTGTGGGTTGAGAAATCCGTCTGAAGCGACTGGCCAAAGAAAAACCCCCATCCATTTAATAGGGTGTCCTCCCAGTTTCAGTGGAACAGAAGTTGTTTGACAATACTTTGGGTAATGTCTTGAAGACTGTAGATGACTAATAATAGCAGCGCCTTTTTTTCCAGAAATATGAAAGTCATAAAAATGATGGTTTAGAAGGACCAAAACTATTTATAAACTGAAGAAGAATTCAGTGAAGAGTTTTGACTAAAAAGGAGTGGAGGGGAGAATTTTAATGTGCTTGAAATAGAAGTCAAAATCTTAAAGAAAAAAATGCAAATCTGAAGTATTTTAAGTGGTTTAAAAAAAAGTTGAGTGGCTCAAACGCGAAAGGACACCTTTTGTTTCAAATCAGATGAAGATTTTATGTTTATCAGGACGAACAACCTTGATTTGAAATGTCCTCTAAGTTCAGCCTTCTCAGGATGGGCAGAGGACTCCAGTTCACTCAGGATCTTTCATCCATGCTACATACAGAGAAACAGTAATACAGAGAATGTTAACCGAAAAAAAATTAAAAGTTCTCAGGAGCATTGACTTCCATCATGGGGTTTATTGTTCGTTTCCTTTTGGCCAATTACTCTCTTCAGAAATGTCTCCAGCATATTATGAAGACTAAGTGTTAAACCTGGGAGGTCGTTTCACTCGCAGCCTGTCGAGAACATCTTTGCATTGCTGGTTAACGACTTGTGAACTCCATTGTCAGAGGCTGCTCTGCGACTTTGCATCTCCCAGCTGATGGCTCCGTGCCATCAGCCGAGCAACTGCCGGGGCTCCAGGGCGCCTCTCGCCCTTGTGAAATTCGAGTTCATTCTTTTTCTGCTCCCCGCGCTTTCTCCCTGCAAATTTATGACTTGCTAACAAATGCGTTGCTCTTGATTCCCTCCTCTTCAGTGATCTTTAAGATCTCTCGTTTCATAAGGAAGAGGCAGGTGGGAGATCTGCTTCCAAAAAAGAGAAGTTTCCATAAGCCTGTCTTGTGGAGTAAGGCTGCCTGTATATCCATCCAATTTCCATTGACTTAATTCAGTCTTTTTTTGTCAAGTTGCATAGCAGTAATTAACTGCCCAAACCGAAGTGTTTTCCTCAAGATGCCCACACTCCTGTGAGAGCTTTACCCACACATGCAGGCAGCAGCCTTTCGTCATTCTCCATATAAATCGAATACTTCCTCTGCTTGCCTTTACAGCTGTCCTCTGAACACCATCCACAAAACTAATGAAATATTCCTGTGGCTCACCCATTCCTTCAAAAACCTTTGTCCAGGCATGTTTTATCCCGGGAAGCTAACAGTATTTTTTGCACCATTGCAGTTGCACAGGGCTGCATTGCGCTGATCTGGCACCTGGGAATCAATAACAGCCAGGGTGGGAGGAATTACAGCAGGAATTCCTAGTAATTGTGCAAATGCAAATTAATTACTCCAAAATACTCCCTAATGTAAATCCAGTGAGGTCAATAGAGGTAGAGCAAAACTGGCCATTCTGCTTCATCTGTTATCCTCATTTTTATAAGGATGAATAGCAGCTATTGAGAGAAAGGAACTTTCAAACGCCTGGAAACACACTGACCTGGGAAAAGAGCTGCAAGGATGCCAGGAATCACTCTCTGTGCAGATGGGTATTCTGCCTAACCAGAGCAATCAGCATTGCCAAAAACCTCCACCAGTGTGAGCTCCTACATCTCCATTAGCAGTGCTGATTAACAGGAGCAGAGGGTCCTGCCCTTTGGTTAAAACATGCCAGCCTGTTACAGAGGAAATCCCAATTTTGGCAAATAACAGCATCACCTTACATCAAGGTCTTGCTAACCTGCAGCTGCCCTTTCCAGCGACAGTGTGAGGTTTTCTGCAGTTTCTCCAGTTTGCTCCTAAAATCTTCTGTTGCTTGTGAATCTTTTTATGGGCGACACAAAAGAATTGTTTTCCTTAAGAAATCCTTAACATATGCACAGATAAAGTCAGAGACGAAAGGTTAATGTTGCTTCATCACTGCTGAAGTGAAATCAAAGGTTTTAAAAGTCATTCTGCAGAATGATCTTGCATTTTTAGCGGAAAATAAACTGTTATTGACTATAATAATAAGATTTTGGAATATGCTAATGGAATTTTTTTCATTTACCACACTTGATGCTCTCTTTTTTTCCATAACCATTGCAGTTTGTTATCAGACAGTTATCCAGAGACGTGGGGTTTTGTTCAGAAAAAAAGACTGTTGAAAAATTATTAAAGCATCAAAATGCCTGTATAAACCTATGTCAAGACAGGAGGAACTCTTACAAATAGGTAGGATAAAAATACACTGTATTAAGCCTTTTCTTGCTTTTTAAAGATCTTTTAATTGGCTCCATTTACCCAGGAAAGACAGTGTGTTAATTCAGTGCCTTTTCCCTTCTGCAACGGTGTCAGCAAACCATCAGCCAGAAAAGCCAGGAGTTTGAAATCATCTCTAGAGACCACTCCCTGTAGAAATACCCATCAGTAGGGAATTGCCTTGATGCCAAGGCTGTATTCAGCCTATCTAGCTTTATTAATCTGCTGACAGCTTGCCACTTCTCACTGGCATCACTGAGCAAGCGAGGTAAACTGCAGCCTAATTAATGGCCAAGCTAGAGGCTTTCTTCAAAGACTGACTGAGACAGATGCTGGTCTTGCCCAACAGAAATGCCAACACAGTTTAAGTGTTCCTGCAACCTCCACAGTCAGGCAATTTATACAAATTTAGTGTGTTTGAATACACTGTGCAAAAGGATGTTCAGGCATCCTACACACCAGCAGTGTCCAGCGTGTGTGTACTTGTGGGTCAGACACCTGCCAAAAGCCAAAGCCTTCAGCAGGATGAGAAGATATTCCCCTCCATAACTGCTTCGAAATAGCTTTGGTTTGTATGAAACACAGACTCACAGGACTGGAAATATCTCTGGCCTTAGGCTGTATCAAAACATGTGTGACAGAGATTTAAATGGACTTGGATGCAAGTCATGTAAGGTCAAGTTTCCATTTAAGAACCATTTGCATTAGCAGCCCTACCACCGTGGTAACACAGGGGAAGAGACACTAACGATATTTAGCACATTAACATGGACAAAAGCTATTTGCTACATCCTCAGAAATAAACACAGACCAACTCATAACAAAGCTGTGTTTCCAATCCCTCCCCATCATGCAGGACTCTTACAGAGGCTCACACAAAATGCCTCGCTGGGCAGGGAGATCCAAGATCTGGTCTGGACATAGTCAATACAGCAGAGAATACACAATCTCTGTCAGTCAGGCTCACCTGACACATACAGCTGTGACTCCTCGTGCATTTTGGTGAACAAGCAGTTCACACCTGTCTGAAAGCCATGCCTGCCTGCTCTGCCAGGCACAGGTTCCTCGCTGCAAAATGGTCTCAGCAGAAAATGTTCAGCTCCACGTGTGGGTAACATCAGCTCCCTTGACAGAAGCAGATGGGAGGTCCATGTGCTGCTATGTCAGAAATATCTGTCACTCTCCTGTTTTCCCTGTGTCCTGTATCTTAGGTTATCAGGCGTGCTCCTCTCAATGCCAGTTAAAAGGCAGGTGTCAAACACAGAAGGCACGTTCATTTATAACTACACAGACTATAATTATATGTAGTCTAGGGCTTATTTCTTGAACTAGGAAGGAGGAAAAATGGGTTAGGTGGGTGTGAGTAACAAGCAAGAACATGTCTTTTAGAGGTTATGAAACTACCTTGATCTCCCTGTATCAGAAATGCTGGCTAAGAACAAACAAATCAGAAAACTCTGTGCAGGATGAGAGCTGGGACAAAAACAAGGGAATTGGGAACTGACAAGGGAATAGTAACAAGTTTCTGATTGAGGTTGGGAACTTAGTATTGCAAGCAAAAATGGAGGAGAAATATGAGGTCACCACTACAGCTTATTTGCAGAAAGATAAGTGCAATCCTGGGATTGCCAGGTGAGATATTTCAGTGAGAAATGGGGACTTTAATGTCAGTGTATGAAGCATCAGTAAGACCTCCTCCCATTTAATACTCTAACCACTTTTGGTAATCCATGTGAACTTTGAGATTAATTGGAACTACAGCGGATGGAGGGAAGAGGTCTGAGGTGAACTGAGAGTCATTTAGGAAAGAAGATTGAAAAGCCAGTCGTGTGTAGCTCAGCAAGAAAGGGAGACAAGAACCATCTCCATAAAATTATCTGAGTAAGGAGAAGTGAGCAAAGCAGCTACTGAAATGAGAGCCAGTGCTGGTGCCAGAACATCTGGGGAATGGTTCCTGACCAGCAGGGACATGGATGGCCTGGGAGAATCTCACAGAGGGGTAACAGGCAAAACCACAAAATTGTTCAAAGTCATAGCATGGTCCTTTCACGAAAAGGACCATAAACAACGTTATTCCTGGCACAGCAGGGAACTGGGCTCTGTGATCCAGGATCCTCCTGTGCTTGTAACTTTAAATTGCCTAACGGGACTAGAACAGCAGCAAAACAAAGCCTTTGGCCACTTGTTACTGGAGGTCTGTGGAATATTTTCACAGCAGTTGCAATGCCAGAACTCCAGTGTCCTGGCTCAACACCGACACATTCCTCTGCTATGTAAGTCCCCCCCGCGGTTTCACTTAGTAATGCTACTCTTTGCTCCCTGTCCAAAAATTGTAGAACAATGCTGCCTTTTTGAGCTTAAAAATGTTTTCAATTTACTGACTCGCTCTTCAAAACGTAGTGTAATTCACGCTAGGGTGTAACTGTGTTGCATTTTAACCTGCACAGAAATAGCATGTGCAAGTGTGGAGAGAGGATGGGAGGAAAAAATAGCAACACAAAAATATCATTATGACAACACTGAGCTCAAGTGAGGAATATTACCCTTATTTTACAGTAGGAAACTTTTGATTCTTTTAATACATAAACAAAAGGGATTGAAACCTTTCCCGTGAAAGCACAATAAGCAGGCGTGGTTTGGCGCTTTGCTATCAGCTGTAGCTTTTAACCAGTCTCTGGAAATTTGGTCTTGAATCTTATTTTATGAGCCTTTCAATGAAGTCTAAAGTTGAATTCTGGCTTTTGATCAAGATCAGAGAAAATTAATCACCCTGGCCCAAAGACCCTAATTTGCAGTGGCAGGCTTGGAGTTTGGAACAGTATGAATTTCGCAGGGTGTGTGTGTCGGTGACTAATAGTAATAGTAACCTGCATGGCCAGTATTGCAACAGGGCCTGGATCCTCCCAAACAGGAATAACGACATGACCTGTCCCAGATCTGTATCTGTGGATGGCAGATATTACGTAGAACAAGGAATCATCATCATTATTATTATTATTAATTCTTGTAACCATCACCAGACAGCTGAGCTACTCCTACAGCTGCATTAACCATCATGACTGAAATATGCAACCCTTTTGTTATTTTCATCTTCTGTGAGAAAAGTGGACTGTTGTATTTCAACAGACCATTTTAAGCACATATTTCTCAGTAAGTATGTTGGAAAATACAGCTCATAAAATGTGCCTTGCTATTCCAGTTTTGTCTATATTCAGTATTGCAGCCAAGTTATACAGACACCTAAAGTAGCTCCAGACAAGATTGGGTCCTGGAGTAGTGCAGGTCGTATGGAACAAAAACCACACTAATCTACCCTTAGAGTGGGGTAAATTAGTCTTCACAGAGCTCTGCCTTAACAAGTTGCTTTAATATTTGGATGGAATTGGGTTAGAGATGGCTTGAGTAGAGCTGATTCTAAGCACAAGCCAAGTAGGCAGATTTTCAAGGGCATTCACCACCAGGACACAAAAGCTGCTGAGATAAGAAACTTTCTGTCTAATTTTGCTGTGCCAGAACCCTGGGAAGGGAAGGAGAGAGAGGTACAGGAGGAGAAGTTCTCCTGCTGGAGCTGCAGGAACAGCATTGGTTTCCCACCACAGCTCCTTCCCAGCCAGTGGCACAGCCAGGCTGCAGCTCCTCTTCCTCAGGGTGGGGGGAAGCTTTAGGTGTGCCCACGTTGGAGAGCTGGTGGGGCTGCTGAGGGCAGGGACCTTTCACAGCAGCCGTGTGTGCAGCAGTGCCTTGCAGAGGGATGGGGAGATGGGGGCTATCAACGCCTTGGACGCGTTACCCAAATCCTGCTCCCCAGGACCGGTTTGTTGCAGAGGAGCTTCATGGGATGGGGTGAAATTTGGTCTCCTAGATATCCTGGAATCACCTTCTGAGGATAACAACTGAGGTGTTGGACTCAGTCCAGGTGTTGTAGCCAACAGTGCTAAGAAGCGCTGCAGCACTTTGAGCAGACAGGAGTTTCCTTAGCACTACAGGCTTTGTGTCCAGCCATTTCACTCCGCTGTCAGCCTGCCAAGATGTGATAAAAGTACCAATAAGGGCAGGTTACTCACTGCCAGGATGGAAGAGACTTCAGGCCAACCTGAGAGGACAATGAGCTTTCCTGGGCAAGGGCACTCCTGCACTAGGGGCTGCACTTGAAATCGCTGGCCACAGTCTCCAGGAGGTGCTGGCCCAAATCTCTGCAGATTTTTATTCCACTCCTCAGACTCCCTGACACTGCCTTTGCAGTCTGTTTCAGGTGCCCACTCCTCATCCATCAACAGTTTCAGCCCCATCAAGGCTGAAACTGGGACAGGACAGGGACAGAGCAAAATCGGTGCCACTTCTCTAGGATGAGGTGGCATCAGAATGTCCAGGGATACCTGGGAGGAAATTACCGGGAAGGAATCCCAGCACACCAGAGAGGGGAACTGGAAACTTTACTTTCCCTGGGGTAGGTGTCCCGCAGAGCACTCAGGGGCTGCGGCAGCAGCAGGGCTGTGTGTGCCAGCCCGCTCCACCCAAAAAGTGTCCAGAAAGCCTCCAAGGGCTCTGTGCAGGCTCCAAGGGCTCCGGACATCTCTCGGCCCCCGGCAGCTCCGGCAGGCGGGAGGCTCCGGCCAGGAGAGGGAGCCGTGGCCCCGCGCACCCCGCCTGGCACCCCGCCTCCGCCGGCCCGGCCCGTCAGCCGCGGAGGGACGGAGCCCAGCCTGCCCCGGCGCCGCGCCCGCCGCTCCGGCCCCGCTGCCCCGCAGTGACCGCCGGGGACGGCGGGACCGCCCCGAGCGCCTCCGGAGCGCGGCCGCGGGGAAAGGGGCGGGCGGGGCGGAGCGGAGCCCGGGGGCGAGGATCGGGGACGGCGGCGAGGAGGCAGAAGAGGAGGCAGAGGAGAAGGTGGAAGAAGAGGAGAGCGCGGCGCGCCGGGCAGAGCTGTGCGCTCCCCGCGTCCTCAGGTGAGCCGCGCTGCGTGGGAGAGCGCGGGGGACGCCCGTGTTCCTGTAGGCGTGGGCGGAGGCAGGGACGAGGGACGGGGAGCCCGTCCCGCCCCGCCCCGGGCCGTGAACTTCCCCGCACGCGAAGGGAAAGTTTGTGTCGGAGGAGGCGGATTCCAGCCCCGGCGCGGGGGGAGCCGGGCGGCGGCGGTGCGCAGCCGGCAGCGGCCCCCGCTCCTCGGCTGGCACGGGGGGAGATCGGAAGGAAAGAAGAGGAACCGCTCGGGAGAGCCCGAGGAGCAGCGCCCGGCGGCCACGGGCGAGGGAGGACAGGTGGGCACGGTGAGAGCGAGCGTGCGGGGCCGGGGATGGGAGACGGGGCCGGGCGCGATGATGCCGCTGCCACCGCGGGGCTGGGGACCCCCGCGGACCTCGGGGGACCCTCGGTCGTGCCTCGGTGTGCGGGGACCGAGCCGAGCTACGGCACCGCGGGATTTGTCCCCGGCGCTCCCGCAGCCGGGCTGGCCGTGCCCCCGGTCCCCGACATGCGGAGGGATTCGCTCGAATTCGCTCCCGTGGGCCGTGGAGATCTCGGTATTCCTGGCTGGAGCGCTGCACGCACTGAGAAATGCAACTTTGATTTTCATCCGGATTGCAAATTCTTGAGCCCTCTGATAGCTGCTCTCTGCTGTCAGACGGGTCTCTGAGATGGAAGTGGGGAGGGGAAGGCGTCAGGCTTAAGCTGTATCAGGGAAATAAAGTGGAAGAGACATGTCCAAGAAAACAGAATGGAAGCGATTAGATGCTGGCAGCAAGATGGCCTTTGCTGTATTTGTTGGGGGCAGCTGCCCCCTTATGTGAAGCAGTTGGGGGGGAGGGTGTAATCTGGAGGGAAACTGGATGGTTTCCTGAAAAAGAAGGGGAAAAAGGAAACCATCAGGGCTTCACTGCTTCAGGTGTCTCTTTTCTGTGCCAGTGTCGCTTTCCCCTGTTACAGTGGCAGTGCTTGTTCCTCACTCTGGGCTGGTTTCTTGGAGTGTGCCTGTACAGTGCTTGGCACAACCAAATCCTGATCTTGGGGCCTTAGGATGTAACAGTGAACTGGATTATAAATGCCCTCTCACATGCACACTCTCTTTTCATCCTGACCTCTGCTTTGTGAATAGCTGGCTATAGTGCTTGGATAAAATTCTGGTTGGCTTTGCAGGTCTTTTTTCTCTTACAAAATGATGGATTTTGTTCCATGCATTCAGTTTTTTGTCCTAGGAAAGGCTTTTCACTTCTGGATTTGGGAGATTTCAGCAAGCTCCTTATATTTAAAAAAAACCCCAATCTCCTTTGTAATTAAAAAGTGTAATTTTTCTGACATTCCATTTTTAACTGTGCCCGTCTCAGGCAAGCAGAACTGTCACCCAACATACGCTTCCATACCTAGAAGGATTGTGAGGTGTTATTTATTAACTGTACTGTGGAGAGTCCATATCTCATAACTTAGAGGGTCATTTATAACAGGTTGCTTTTGGCAGCTCTGGAAGATTTACTTGCTGTCTTGTATTCCTTGCAGGAAAGGCATCCCTTTTTTTTCATGGAGAGCATCACTCCAGCCCACAGACTCTGGGATGGGCAGGCTTGGTGCTGGAAAGGGTCCTGCTTTCTGTCTCCATTGCCTGCCTGTGGTGAGCAGGAGAGGGCAAACAGAGAGGATTAAACTCCAATACCCAGATGTTCTTCTTCCCTGGAAGTAGGCATGGTGTTGTTGCTGGGAACACCTTGCCTGGAGGAGCAGTTAAGGATGTAGGGTAATGAGGGACATGGAGAGTAAGCTTGTGAAGACTTGGGGTGGTGGAAGCCTGCAGGGCACTGCAGTGGCTGGGAAATGTTAAGCTGGGAAGGTGGGAGCTGCCACGAGGAGCTGAAGGAAGGGGCCGTGGGGTGGGAGGTTGTGTTTCTAACTCCATCCCTCTGTGCAAGGCAGAGGGCAGGGCTGCAGCCACACCGCCCTGGGATTGCCTTCCACGTCTCTGGGTGTAGCTTCAGTTCACAGTGTCTGCACATGGTATGATGCTTGCTGATGTCTGTCCATGCCTCCCCAGAATCCAGAAGGTCCTCTGATCCCTCCAGGGTGTGGAAGAAAAGCTTGTGTATGAACACTTCTGGGCTCTCCCTTTCCAGACTCTTTTGGTCTGTGCAGGTATTCTTCATTTGAGCGTGAGCGTGTGCAGTGGGGATGAGCACTGCCCCATTCTGGGCTTCAGCAGCCTCATCTCTGGGGTCAGGTAGTGCTACCCCAAAGCACACACGGGTAACAGAGACTTAAGAGGGTAGGGAGAGTGGTGTGGCAGCAGGCTGGATGGTGCCTGGATACTTGGAAGTGTGGGAAATGCCTCCCTGCTGGCTCCAGAGCTGTAATTTTAAGGTCTAAAATAAGCATTCAGGAAGAATGAGGCAGAAAGATTTTGTCCCAGCTTTATTCTTTTAAGACCTGCATGAACCAGATGCCAGCTCTAGGGAGGAAGAATTATACTCCTTCAGAATAAGAGGCCAAAATTTGAGATTTTATTCCTTCGTCTCACTTATATTTGGGTTTCTGTGTTGGTTATTTTGGCAGCTTCATGATTCATATTTCTTTCCCCATCTGTCCTGGGTCCCCTCTCTTGTCAAGTGTCCTTCCATTTCACCAAGACTCTGATTTGCAAAAACTTGCCACAAAGCCCTTGTGACTGGTGGTGGGGCAGAGGAGGTGCCCCAGCCTGGCTCTCAGAGCACAGGATGCAGTAGCCAGGTGGACAGTTAGGCAGATTATATCAGCATGTGAATGCATTCATGTCTCTTTTTTTTTATCATACAGTAATGGGGACTGCTTTGGGAATAAAAATAGAAATAGGGAAAAGCCTATATAAGCTGAAATCTGTGAACAGCGCCACGTTATCTGGGAACTAAGACACGTTCCACAGCGGAGCTCTGCTCTCCTCCTTCCTCCCCTCTCTTTCTCTTGACACAGCTCGTGGATTTCAGTGCCCCCATGAGCAGAGCCTGTCTCCTCTGTGCCGCCAGGCTGATGCAGCCTGGCTGGTGGCAGCTCTGTACCTGGCGGGTGGGAGCTGGAGCATCTCTGGCTGGGCAGAGTGGGACAGATGCAAAGGCAGGAGGAGGCAGAGCTGGCTGTCAGGTGTGCCAGGCTTGAGCTGACCCCTCTCCACACCCTGTGTGCAGGTGGGGCTCTGCCATCCGCGGTTCGTAGCTGCTTTGTTCCACTCCACCACCAGCAAAACGTGCAGCTGAGATTCGCTGCTGATTGGAACAAAGCAGCTTCTGCTTTTGGGAGGTATTTTAGGATTTCTCCCCCCTCCCAGCAGTGCTTTTGCCAGGCAGAGGGCTAATCTGACCTCTCAGTGCAGCGCTGGCCCGTGTGGGGCTTTTGCACACGACTGGGCCAGATGAGCTCAGAGGGAGTGCAGGGAGGGAACTGGTTTGGGGAAATTACTTCAAATGGTGCCTAGGCTTTAGGGAATTTTGATCTTGGCCAATGTGTTTACTGTGTTCAGCCTCAGAGGTCCCAAATAAGACACAAGCGCAGAACATGGCATTCATAAATTCAGAGTCTTATTTTGCAGAAAACAAAATGGAGAAAAAATGCAGAAAATGGGTGTATATGTATTTTGTTATAGGGTTCTCTAAAAATAGTTGCTTGTAAAACATTATCTTCACTGCAAGTCAAGAATCGTGTCTTTAGTCAGTCCTTTGTTAATTTAACAACTCTCAGTTTCATCAAATGGGAATATATCCCTAGGAATTCCTCTGACACAGGTTTCCCCTGAGTCAGGATGATTATTCAATTACAATTTAAAGAAAATTACAGCAAGGATAATTGGCTAAAGATAGAAGTATCTGAGAGTGTTAGGGAAAGAGAAGGAGAGAGTGTGAGAGAGTGAGAGCTTCACTTTCTCATATGAATAAATGAGAATTATTCCACTCCTTAACTTTTGCAGTGAGTGGATTCAAGGTCCCTGGTGTTTGGATCTCCCTCCCTCATCTCTCCCTCCCTCTACTCTGTCTTGTTATGTGTCGACTTGATATTTAGATGAAAAAGTTACATTGATTCTCATGGAGTCTTTTTCACATTTACATGTGTTAACAAAAAGTGACTGTTAAACGCTCTATTTGCAGCAGAGAATAAGAGATTTCCATGAATCCTGGGCTCAGTCGGGGAAGTGGTAGGTGGTTCCTTCTCCTGGGAACACTAAGAAGAAGGTGCTGGAGAGCCATTAGCTTGGAAATCCCACTCAGAGTAGGGCCAAGAGCTCCCAGCTCTCTGTAGGTGCCCACAGACGGAGCCCATCCCCGTGGGGCAGGAGCCCTGCGGGGTCCAGCACTCCCATCCCACGCCCATCATCGGATTGAGAGCCCTGAGCTGCCGTGGCACAGTTTCCAGTCGGTTCAGAAGCGTTTGAGGCTGCCTGCAAACCCACTCACTCTTTTTCCTTGCAAACAGCTTGTTCAGGCAAGGCTGGGCAAGCTCTGCTGTTTAACCCTTGCAGTGCTGGCTGTGGCCGTGGGTCAGGGGCTCTCTGGGGGCAGGTGGCAGTGCCACAGTTAGAGGATGGAGTTGGGCTCCCCATGCAGCTCCCTGGGCAGCTTTGCTGTGCTGCAGCTGAAACATGAAAATACAACGTGGATCATTCACTTACACAAACACTTAAGAAGCCTCTTCAGCTTTACTAAGCCAAGGTGTTATCAGAATTAGAAGAGAGCTTTAAAAAAAAGAGTAAAGAAAAAAGAGTAAGTTTTAATACCTCCCTCTTTATCTGGGAAAGCTGCTGGGTTTGCTTTTCTTTTGTTTGTTTGTTTGTTTGCCTCACAGTTTTGTTTAATCCCTCCTGTTACTGAATAAAAGTGTAGTAGAGTGTCTTGCCTCTCAGGCCTGACATTGTTTATTTAGAGGGATGCGAGATTTTCCCAGTATTCTGAGGAGGATTCTTAGATATTTGGTCAATTTGTGTGTAAAAGCTTGCAACACTGGCACTTAGATGTTTATCCTTAGTGCTGACAGGATGCTGTGGAGTTGTTTCACTGTATATTTGTAACAATTATGCTGCTTGGCAAGAAAGACATGTTTTCCTCTCAGAGGGAATTTTTGTTGTTTGTTTGGGGTTTGTTTTTTTTTTTTTTTGCCTTTTTCTGCCTGTGAGTTGTGGTTATAGCTGCCTTTCTTTATCATTTTACTTTTTGTTTTAGATGTAAATAAAGAGCTAATTACAGTTAATCTCAGTGCAAAGGAATGAAATTTTAAAGAGTGAAAAATAACTCCCATCTGTTGGATTTGCAGTAACATTTTGGGGTTTGCCTTCTACTTGGAAGGATGCCAAAACTTATCTTGCTCAATTTAAAGTTTTCTTTACACTATTTAAACTGGATTTTTAATAATTTATGAAAACAAACAGAAACGGAAATGGCTTTTCAAATTATGTTTGGTCATGTTCTTTATGTGGTGGTTGCTAAAATGTGAACAGCTCTAACTGAAATGAGTTCAAATCCCACCACCAAATTCTATAGGAACAGGTTGAAGACCTTCTGGAAAAGCATCTATTTTTCATACTAGTGTATTGCATTTCTCTGTTTCCTGCCTGCTGGGGCTCCATGTGCCCAACTACCCAGCCCCAAAATGACTTGTTCCAAGGGAACTGTTCCTTAAGTAGTTACTATTTAAGATAGGCTCAGAACTCCAGTTTTTTGTGATGGGTATGTGTTACTTTTAGCCCTGTCAGCTCCACTCACTGTTGAGCTCGGGGAATTAATCCATACTTTGCACTCATTTGTTATCTTTCATCTCAGCATCTCTAAGCACTGTAGAGATCTTAAGATGCACTGCTGTGGTGTGAGGTGGGGAGAGGCTGTTCTAAATGTGGCTGGGGAAACAGAGGCACAGATTTCAGAAGCCTCTACTAATGCACTCAGTTCAGGGGACAGCCATTTATAAGTTCTCTAATGCCTGATTATCAGGGAGGCACCACAGTTTTTCATGCACTGCATTTGGTGATTGATGCCTGCATACAGATTTCATGTATATTAGTCAGAAACTCATATTTCTACCCTAAACTAGAGACTGTTTTAGAATCTTCAACTTTAGAAACTTAAAGGAGCCTAGTAAATTGCAGTGTAAGGAGTCCAAATTCCTCACTATTTTTTCTCAGGTTAGTCCTGTTGCAAAAAGTAAAACATCACCTCCCTTCCACCATAGTAGCATCCAGGACCCCACCTACATGAATTTTTTAGCAATCTGTTGAGTCAAAGCTCTGAGGTGTGTAAAAAATACTTAATTTGTTAGTAAGAGCCATGCAAATTCACCCTAATACAAATAATTGGATTTGTTCTGTTGAGAAATAGCCCCTCTTCCTTCAAGCACAGATACTTCCCAGCCCTTGTTTTTAAGAAGGGATCTGGGTAGTGGGAGGAGGATGTTGCTGCCCCGCTGGCAGGCTGTGGAGGTCTTGAGGGCACCCAGCCTCTCTGTATGAACACAGATGTGCTGCTGGATCCCAAAATGTGTTGCTCTAGCAAATTGTGCTGGTTGCATTTGAGCTTGGGTGACTGAAGGACAGAACTCAGACTCCACTGGAATAACATCCCTGTGGACTGGGATGGGATTTCCCCCATATCCATTCTCATGAAAAAATAGCCACAGTCCCACTGCATTTACCTTTCTTCTCCTTCCTTGTCCTCTCTCATGTTGCTGTGTGGAATTTTGGGAGCTGGTTTAACTCTGTCATCTTGAGAGATTTCATACACACAGACTCCCTGACCCCAGGCCATGGAGAGACAGAAATGCTTTTCTCCAGGCTCATTGTGTCTTCCTTTTCTTCTATTGCACAGGGGAGCTGTACCTTGCATTTCAGCCCTGATGTGTACTCCAGGAGGGTGATGTTTCCCCCTTATGATTTTTTTTGCCCCCTTACCTGACAGCTGCAATGACTCTGTAGTTGCTGACGTGAAGTGTCAAAGGGCAGGAGAGACACTCAACTCAGCTGTGTTGGTTTTGCACGGCCTGGTTTTTGGTGGTGACGGGGGGACCACAGAGCTGTCTCCTGTGGGAGGGACCCCATGGTCTCACAGGGGAAGGTCTCCTCTCCCTGAGCAGCAGAAGAAAATCTTGGTGATAAACTGACCCCAAAACCCCCATGCCCTGTCTCCCCGTGCTGTTGGTGGGAAGGAAGGAGGGATTGTGGGAAAAAAGGTGTTTTAAGGGCTTGCTTTTGTTTCTCATTATCCTCTCCTGACTCTGCTAGCAATAAATTCACTTTGCACCTCTAAGCTGAGCCTCTTTTGCCCTTGGAGTGTTTTTTCCTGGTCCTTATCTAAACTCATGAATGAAAACTAATGAACCCCTCATTAATTTTTACTCTCCTCTGCCCAGCTGTGGCAGGGGAGGGTGAGCAGCTTTTGTGGGTGCCTGGCACTGGGCCAGTGTCAAACCCTGGCACCGACTTCCCAAAGACACTCAGTGATTACTTCCTCTCAATGCAAAGATGTGAGCCAGCCCAGGGCTGGGGTCAGCACAGATTTGAGAATAGGAAGGCATCTGCTTCCTGGCGTTGAAGGTGCTCAGAAATGAAAATTTCAGAGGCTTTTCAGATTTTTGGCCCTTTGCAGCAGGCCTTTAGTGCACGGCAGTATTTCCTTGTGTCTCTGCACCTCGTAGCCTTTGGAAATGTCAGCAGCGTGTGTATTGCCTTTTGTTTGTCATTCAGCTGGAGGAATGAATTTCATTGCCCTTGTGAGATCAATCATATTCTCCCCAAATAATTAATATTGATGACAGTCACAGCATAGTGCTGCCTGCAGCTCCATCTCTGCCTTCCCACTGTGTAGGTGCTGTGGGTCACAGAGCAGGCTTTCTCAAAGGAGGCTCCTGGGCTTCGAATTTCAGGGTGCTGTTCTTTGAAGGTTGAATTTCAAGCTGCATTGATGGGGCCAGTGCAGGCAGAGCCTGAGCAAGATCCCTGTGATGGTGCAACTGAATATTTGCAGTGGGAAATGTTAGAGCCATGGGGAGCAAAAGGAATACACATCACGGGGTGGGGGGAAGGATTGTCTCACTCTTTTTTCTTTTCCTCCTTTTTTCTGTGTGAACACAGCTTTTTCTAGTAGAATGCAACTATGTTATGCTGACCAGAAAGGGACAGGTATGCTCTGATAGTCACCAGAAGGACCAAGTGGGTGGGTTAGGAGTGTGGAGGGCTGGAAGGACCGCCAGAGATCTGCTTTTAAGTGAGATGCTGCCTTGGGGGAGGCTGGTAGCTCCTGGGCTTTCTATTTTTATATTTCTTTAAATTGATTGATGTGTAAAGCACACTTGGAGCAGCCTGTTTGAGCTGCAGGACAGGGATTGAAGCATCTTGATGTCTTATTCTTGTTTGCTTTTACTTATAAGGTTAAATGGGATTAAATTAACATGATTAATATAAGTATCAGGTGTGGAAATGCTGTGTGGCCCAAAACTTGAAAAAGAAAAACTCATCTGACGTTCTTTTACCCTTGAATATGTTCCTCATCCCAGCATACCCAGAGTCACTTGAGGAAATCATTCTCTTGAGCCTCAGGAGGAGCTGGGGCTTCCCCACTGGCAGCAGCATGGGTAAACCTGATAGTGGTGCTGGAGATATTGCAGCTGCCTGAGGAATGGGTGGAAAAGGAAAGCAGATTCTTGGGAAGTCAAAGACAGTGATGATGTGCTCTGGAGCGTGGTGGTGCTTGGAGGATTTTTGCCTGTTGTGCCCCTCTCTGGAGGAACAAGAAGGGAAGGATGTTGTCTGAATACAGAGCAGCCATCCTGGGAATCTGGTCCTCAAGCTCTTAGTGCTGTGAGGGGAGGAGATGAAGTGAAGGAGCAGGCATGTAGTTGCCAGCAAGGGCTTGAACTTAAGAAAAGAAACTCTTGGAGTGTTTTTGTCACTGAGAGCCTATTGCAGGTGGTGCTGAGCAGGGCTGGGTGAGCCCCTGGTGTGACGGGGAGATGTGGAGTGGGGCTGCAGGGCACTGCTTGGACCAGGCTGGGCTTGCAAGGAGACACCTCCTGGGAGAGCTGCGCTGGTGCTGGAGAGTCCAGGGCCTGTCCTGAAAAAGGCATTAAGCCCATCTGAAAACCTGCTCAAGTCTGCATTGCATTCTCTGGGTTCAGAGACCTGTGCTGAGCTAGCTTGGGGCCGCTGCTGTGCAATCTGTTGCAGTGTGGATGTGCTGCTGTGTCCACTGGGGCAGTGGAACAACCTCCTCGGGAGGGTAGTGGAGCTGCTTACATCATAAAACCATTAAAAAGGTCAGGAGGCAGGATGTGTAAATTAAATGCTTCTTGTCAGATGTCTCCAAGTGTTCCATGACAGTTAATTGGAACTTTTCCAGTGACTAGGGGATCTAACTTTGGATTCCTTAAGTTTCCTCAGGTCTTTGAGCCACGGTGATTGCAGATTTCTTTATTTCTGTGCAAAGATGGGTTTCTCAGTTTATTTTGTGGTAGCACAATATGTGCGTGTTTCTCAGAACTCTCCCTTCACTATAACATAGTTGTCCAAAATAGAAGCATTGTGTCTGGCTTCATGGAAGGTCTCAGCTCTCTTTGAACCACAGCTGGAAGCTTTTCATTCCCTGGCTATTCACACATAAAAAATAGACTATCTGAGCTGGATACTTTTTGCTTGAGCACAGAAATGCTCTTGTAGCTTAGTGTTTGAGCTGCTCAGTGGCCAGCGTGGATCCATCCATAATCTGTGCTGTTTGATTTTATAGCCGTGGCTCTACTTGCCCCTCTCCAGCCCACTCCACAGATCTCTAGGCAATAGTCCCAGCTGCTTATTTGACTTGTCCAGGTGTGCATATTTTGTAGAGGTGACAGAGAGCTCATTTATTTTTGATGTATGAAATGCAGTGTGCTCTGCCTGCTGAATTGGTGGCAGAGTATGATCAGGGGCACCCTGGACTCCAGCAGAGCAGTGTGCAAAAACTGTAGCATTTCTGCTTTTCCAGGTCCTGACAGGACCACAGGAGAACTGCAAAGGGAAGCAAGGAATTCCAAATTTCTTCAGTACATTTTCAAGCACCCCCTCCACTTGTCTCTGCATGCCTAGGTTGAACTTTTTTCTTTTGAGAGGGAGAAAAAAAGCTTCTTCCTCTGAATTCACATTGTTAGCGTTAAATCTGCTGAGCCAAAAGGATTCCAGGACATGGTATCTAAATGCCAATAGCAAAGCACGAATTCCCTGCCTGGAAATCTCGCCTCCATGTCCCAAACATTGGCACTGGCACAGGCAAATCTTGCACTACCAAGGAAGCTCCCAGGAACGACTCACTGTGAATGAAAGTCTCCACACTTTTTCCCCAGCCTCTGAGCTTGAGGGGAAGCTGCTGCCAGCTCTGCCCTCGGGAGCTCTTGGAAGGGCAGCCTTGCTTCTGCAATTTGTGCTGCTCTGTTGAAGGAGAAATAGCTCGGGATCACCTCCCATGGTGACTCTGGAGCATCACACTGCTGAGCTTGTTCATTCCCATGTTGAGGATTTTGTAAAATGTCATTATTAAAAAGCCATCAGGCTGCAGCCTGGATGTGCAGGCAGGGAGCCAGGCAGGGGCCATGGTGGGTGACAGGCAAATGGGGCCACCTTGGATGCCTGGTGTCATGTCCTTGGCTGGCAGTGAGCTGGCCGAGCCACTGGTTAAGAAGACTATTTCCAGATTTTCTTGCTGTGTGTTTGGTTTTGGTTTGGTATTTTTTGCCTTCAGGATACTCAGTAGCCCTGGGTGTAAAGTCGTGTGCCAATGGCCAGGTCTGGCCAAGCAAGTCAGAAAATCCTTTGTGCTGGTGACAGGAGACACTTCTCACCTGAGCAACTTTCCATCTGACTCCCACTAGTTTAATTTTTTCTTTTCCCTTCTGCAAAAGCAGGTGTGTAATATCTGCTGTGATTCTAGCTGTTGAAAAGCTTTCAGGCTGCTCAAATTTCAGCATTTCCTTTGGTTCTGATGACATAAATTACTTTTGTAATAGAAACATTTCAGAACAAATTCCTTTCAGCCCACTCTGCTGTCAGGCATGCGATGGCCTGGTGGGTGCAGCTACCCTGGCTCAGGTGGGACTCCAGCGTTGATTTTGCAGGTCCCTGCCTTAGATGTGTCACCAGGAGATGCAGTGGGTGGGTCACACTTATGGCTCCTGTGATATCCCTGATTGCAGGGCAGCCTTCAGCCCTGCTTGATTCCCACTGAAATGTGCCTGGCTGTTTGGGAGCTGCTGCCAAGACAGATCGGGCTCCCTGCCCTCAGGAGAGATGTGAGTGTTTTTTCTGAGGACAGCACGGGGGGCCCTCTGGTCAGTGTGCCTGTGTTTGAAGTGATGAGTGTGGCGTAGCATGCACGAGGGCAGGGAAAGTGCTGCCAGCTGCTTTTGGTGCTCGTCATCAAACTGTTCCCTGCTCCGTTCCTGGGAGCTGTCTGGGGATGAACATTGTAATGAATGTGGTTATTCCTCCTGGGGAGTAAAGGCTGGCCTTCCAAAACCCGTGGTCTGTCTTTCTGCCCAGGGGTCACATTCTGCTCCTTGGGAGGGCTGTCCCTGGGACTGACCAGTTCTCCAGAGGAGGGGCTCCCCTTTGGGCAGGACAGAGTGGGACCATGGACACCACAGCCAAGGGCAGTGCCAGGCAGTGCCCACGTGGCCGCTGAAGGAGATGCAGGGTCAGAGAGACACTGTGCAAACCCTGGCTGAGTGGACCAAGATGGTTTATGCTACAGTAATTCCTCCTTTTGTCTGACTTATTCCTGCACATACTGAAAAGCAAAAGTGTTTCCTGGAGGGCTGAAGGGCCTTGTCCCATTTTCCATTAGTGTTTTTGCTGCTACTTTTCTGCAGCTGCTTTTTCAGGCTTCCCTTTGTCTGCCTTTTGGATTCTTTGAATTTACTTGAACTGTGCATCTATTTTTCCCCAAAAGAAAACCCAGCAAACTCATCGAGCAGCCTTCTCCAGTGCTGCTGTGTGCTGGTGCAGGGACCCAGGGCTTGTGGGCATGCTGTGACTGGGAGCAGAGGGCTGTGCCCCTGTCCTGAGCACTGGCTCTGCTCTGCAGCCCATCAGTCAGCCTTCATCCCCCAGTCCATGTGGCATTGAACCAAAGCATTTCCTAAGCTAGCCCACCCTGGATTTAGCCAGCCTTCCTGTGTCTGCGTCCCATTTATTTGGGCTCTCAAATGCTTTTGAATTGGGACAGAATTACAGAAAGAAAATAGTATATAAAACCTGCTTTGGCTGAAATTATTTATTTCCTCTTTCAGAAACTGCTTTATTTTATATTCCCTTTCAGTCAGAGCACTTAGTGACAAGGTTCTGAAGGGTGCTTTTGTTCTGCAGGCCGTAATGTGACTTCTCAGTGAAAAGCAAAAAACCTATCAGCTCTCCCTAGAGGCCTGTGCTTAGGAGGGACAAAGGCATTTTTCTTGGAAAATGCAGCATTGTTCTGTGGAATTGGTACAGTGTCTTTGAGAATAGGTGTGCAGTAGTTACTTTGAGTGCAGTTCTCTTTGTTAATTACTTGACATCTGTCTTTGGTTTTATAATTGCTTGGAAAGTGCGTGGGCTTTACGGGGTCCATGCTGCTGAAGACAGGAGGGAATGACGCCTCTCTGAGGTCTCTGTGGCAAGGGTGTTTTATTAAAAGGTGTTTTACATCAAAATATTCATGTTTTTTTCTGAAATAAAGGCTACTTGTGACCAGTGTTGAAAAAAAATCAAACCTTTCCACCCCTTTGACGTTGAGAGCATGAGCCAATTCCATGACTGTCCTTCCCCCCACCCCACTTTTCTTTGCTCCTCAGTAGACAGAAGGTGAAAGTTTGAAGAAAAAAGCGCTTGGGAAGGAAAAGGGAACAATTTCTGATTTGAAGCAAAGTGAACATTTCAAGTTAAGTTCCTTAAAAAAAACTCTAGCAAGGGCTGTGATGGATCGTTTTCCCTAACCACTCCATGAATTATTATTAAAATGTTAATTTATGGAGACATTGAGAACACCTCAGAGTATATTGGTCTCGTGAGAAGTTCCTGGAGTGCTGAGGATGTATCAGAGCTCTCCAGCTGCCTTCTGGCTGCTCTGATTGCCTGCTTTCTAGCTGAGATGTGATTTCTGAGCTGGTAACCTCTCCTGCTCACTGATTTTATTCCTGGCTCCCTTTGCCGTTTCCTTTTATTTTTATTTGCACTGGGTGCATGCAGTTGGGTGAAGCTTTCTGCTGCAGCCTGGGTTTGCACTCCCTGGCCTCTGGCTCATTCAGTTGCAGCCACAGAAACTGGTGTTTTGGTGCAGTTCTACAGAATTGCACAAGAAGTTCATCAGACACCACTGGAATTGCATCATGGGCTGGAAAAATGGCAACATGCTCTCTCCTGTCACGAAACACAGAAGCAGGTTGCTGGGAAAGGTTGAGAAAACTCTTCCTGGCAAGACCAGGGTGGGTTGTAGACCTGTGATGTCAGGTTCTTAAGGGCATTGCAAAACCCACCCCTCTCTGCAACAGAATCCAATGCTCTTCTCCTGTATCACCACAGGACTTCTGAGGGAAGACCTTTTTATTTGGGGGATATCACAGGTTTGGAGCTGTTTGGTTTTTGGAGTTTTTTTCAGTAATCATGTGCCACAGGAGTGGAGCTGGGCTGGCAGATGCTGGCAAGGTCAGGGCACCCAGGGAAGTTGTGATGCCTCCCCTTGACCAGCCCTTGACTCTCTGTGTGTCCCTCCCATGGCCCCTTGCATTTTGTGTAGGGTGGGGGCAGACAGGGCTGTGGTCAACTGTGTCCCTTTTCTGTAATGGAGAAGTTGCTGTAATCTGACAGGCTCTGTGTCCCTCTGTCTCCACTAATAAGATCTCTGGAATGCCTGGAATGAACCAGAAGTAAATCACTCTGCTTATAAGCCTTCTGATTTTATAGCTGGGTAGAGCAAGAAAGAAAGGATTTTCCTTCTAGTAGGCAGAGCATGGAAATCTTGGGCACCTTGCTCATGGGAACAGAGACCTGGTGTCTCTGTGAGACAGCTGAAAGGAGCATGTTCCTGTGAGCATAGCTAATGGATGTAAATATTAGCTCGCTGCAGAGTTCATGTATCACCAAGTGAAATGTAGTAGTTTATTTTGGCCTCAGGCCACGCAAATGGCCTTGCTCAATACAAGGCAAACTCATCCAAAGTCTGTAGTTGTTCCTGCTTGCTTCAGGGCTGAATTCAGCCTGATTTGTGTGAAATGCAGGAGAGAGTCACTGGAAAATAAGGGTGAGTTAGGACACGCTGTGCATTTAGCTAATGACAAATGGAGAGGGAACCATGAGGGATCTTTATTATGGGAATGATTACCCACCACTGTTTACACTCCCACTCTTGGAGCGTCTCAATTACCAAAAGTTCCTAAATTCCTACCAGAAGTGCAGCATGTTGGATCTCTCTGTCCAATCTGGTGGCATGAAGATGTTTTATCTTTCTTCAGCATTTCCAAGGGGTAGGTGTACTTAATGTTGTTTCTTCCCTATGGAGTCTTAAGTAACATTGGGAGCTGTTTGTAGGTGGCAATAGAGAGGGGTTTGATAAGCAGCTGGCATTTCAGTTTGGAGGAAGGTGGTAGGGGATGATCAGCCCTCGCAGCTGGACTCCAGGGAAAAGAAACAAAACTCACTTTCTTCCTTGCTTCTTGACCATTTTTGCAAGCCTGATGGCTTCAGAGGCAGTGTGCAGCCCTTTCCATGGACTGTGCAGGGAAGAACAGGCACGCTTCAGATTTCCTTTGTCTCTTTGAGATGAGCCCAGCAGAGGGAAGGCATCGTACAAAGGCTTTTCAGATATAAGCACTGAAAAGGAGGGATTCAATATCCGCTGCTGGGTTTTTGAGTAGTGCAGTTCACGTGTCACATTCTTGTTAATCTCTGCAATCTGTGCAATCTTAGGTGTTCTCTGCTTATGTGCAAAGCCCTTCTGTGTACTGCATATATTCTGGACAGGTTTTTGAGGGGCATGTTTCAGGGAGCTCTGTGGTTTCCCACACTTTTAATGCACCCTGATGGAGCAGGTTTCTCTGTCATCTCATGAGCACATTCCTGACAGTATCACCATGCTCATTACTGCATCTGCCTGGCAGAGCTGAGATGCTTTGATGAAGTTCAGCCTTTTAACCATCTCTTCTCCCTTTGTGATCTGACAGCACCCAGGAATATCAAATGTGACCTTAACCCCTTTAATGAGAGCATCTAGTAGATGTCAGTTTTCATGACTACCAGCTTATAAATTGCATCCTGAAAAACCTAGAAACAGAGGGAAATTTAATTCCAGTGAGTGAGCAGCTCTGAGAGCCAAATGCCAGATACTGGAGCAGGCAGCCAGTGAAACTCTGGCAGCGTACATTTATCTCAAATTACAGGAAATTGTGTTCTGTAGCGGGAATGGAAAAGTTTGGGATTGTTTTTTGCTTATCACTGCTGCTTAGAAAGTATAAGCCTTTGTTTAGATCATTTCTGAAAAGTGTACAAACCTGGTGCTTGTTTACTCCTGCAAGTTCCAAGGAGGATTTGACTGGGAAGAGCTGGTGAGGCCCTGTCTTGCCCCCACTGTGAGCAGAAGCAGGCTGAAGCAGGCTCTGGCAGCCGGCCCCTCTGCAGGTGACTGGCAGCGGACCTTGCCATTGGGAGTGCTCTGGTGTGGCTGTCCTGTCCAAGTGTCTGACATGTGTCCAGTGCAGACGTGCCGCAGCCACCGCGAGGGCTCTCTGCACTCGTTCTTAGAGATGAGCGGAGGGAGGTCTTGGCAAAGGACCTTCTTTTGGGAGTCAAAGCTTGGGATTTGTAGCCTGCAAACATCCATTTGACTCCTTGTGCTCCCTGATACAGACTATCCTGGCGACTGAAGTCAGTGAGCTGGGCTGTCCCGTTCAGAGCCATCCCCTCCCGGGCCCGGCAGGCCGCCTGCAGGCGGAGCAATGCTGCCGTGCCCGTGCTGCTCTTAAGGAATCCTAATGAAATAACACAGGGATGTGCCTGCGTTAAAGGATCACTGGGCGGATGGAGGGACAAACACATGTGCTCAGAGTTAAAAAATGGCCTGCAGTGATAACACAGTGTCAAATAACCAGGTCTGTGTGCTTTGTCTCCCAGGATGAAGATGGTCAGTGTCCTGCTGGTTTCACTCTGGCTGTCCATGGTCACCCTCGGCAGAGGCTCAGGTAAGGGCATGGCATGTGATGGATCTGCCCACTTCCCACTTACTGTGCAGAGAAGAAAACTGTCTACAATGAGTTTTGAGCATTTACATACGGTATTTCTGGATTAAATGGACGCGTGTAAAATACTTAAGCAAAATGCATGAACACAGTGCTAGTTCTGGAGGGGTGTTGTATAATACTCTGTGTAGAGATGACCAGTGTGGTGTGAACAGGTGCATTAGCAAATAGCTACAGCACCGTGACCTTTTGCAAACTCAAGCTATCCCCTTTGTCAGTGGCATTATTGCTACTGTGAGCAATAAGGGGGGAATCCAGGGCTTGGCCCATGGAGCTGCCTTGTCACTGAGTTGCAGGAAGGACCCAGGCTTGAACCTGAACTCTGCTATCCCTGGTTGGATCCCGGGGGGACTGAGATTCAATTCTCCAATTCTGACTCATGCCTCAGCAATGCAAGGGGAGAAGGGAACTTCTAGAGTAAGAGGAGCTCTGATACCCGTCTCACTGAGTCACTTTCCTGACAGGAAATATGTTGTCATGCTCGCAGCTCCTCTGGCACTCGTTCAGCCCAGCTCTTGTGAAGAGGCAGATTGTGCATGTCTCGGCTCCGGACTTCCTATTTGGGGGTGGAAGGAGACAGCATGATTTGCAGGAGGCAAGTGGAAAGGGGGAGGGAGGAAAGAACAGGAGCTGGTTTTATGGGGGGAGATGTTCAGAAATAAGGGCTGTGCAGGGGTTTGACGAGTCCCCCCATGACCTCTTGTCCCTCTGCAATGCTGGCAAATAAGCAGTTACAATACGCCCCGAGCAGATGAACAGCTCTTCTGTCATTCTCTCTTGGACCACACTGAATTATTGTGGGCCAGATTCACAACGTGCACTTCAGCAAGGTTCATCTCAGTGCAGTGTTCATTGCAGAGGCTGAAGCCTGGGAGGTTTTTCTCCTTGGGCTGCCCAAGGGCTGCGGGCACTCACAGCAGGCTGTGATCTTCAGTGGGGGATGTTCCCTCCTGGCTAACAGGGGCTGGGTGGAAGTGGTGAGCAAAGGACAAGCAGCAAAGGAGGAACACATGGCCTGGGTCTCCTCCACTAAGCCCTAGGTAGGAGGCGTGTGTGGGGAAGGAGGGACCCAGCGACATGGATCTCAGCTGCTGGCTGGGAAAATCCCTGCTTTGCTTGTGCTTCTGGACGAGCTGTTCTGCTCTCCACCAACGCAACATCCTCCTCCTGCTGAGGCAGCATTACAACACCCCACGTGCAGTCATCCTGGGCTTTTGCAGAAATGGGAGGTAGGTGCAATTGAATCAGGATTGCCCAGGAAATGTTAGAGCAGCTCTAAAAGCTGACGCAGTTGGCTGGGAAGAAGCTGATTTCAGTCAGGTGAAATGAGCACCCTGGCATTTGGGTCACACAGGCTCGTGCCAATTGATCTGGCAGAACCAGAACCCTCCATGCATGTCTGCAGGACATTTAGTACTTTTTAAATATTTCTCCTTTAGCAGAGATTTGCTGTACAGGGTGGCCAGAACCCTTGTACTCTTAAGAGTGTAAGTCAAGGGGTGATACATGAGACATATGATCAGTTAGAATACACCTCTGCAAATCTTCTGCATTTAATTTCCTGCAGGTCTGTGGGTGTCAGACACACTTCAGTTCAAAGCTTCCTTTTTGTGCCATGGACTTCATAAACCGGTTTGGCCTGTCAGAATGTCCTTTGTTATTCATAATGGGCTTGGATGGCAGTTTGTACTTGGATGGAGGGGCAGCCGTCTGTGCAGCCCTCTGTTTCACTGCAGGGTTTCCTGGGACTGGCACCAAAAGGAGACTGGAGCTTGTTTCACCCTTGCAAAGTCATAAATACAGAGCAGGATGGGAGACTAGCCTTGCTCTGGAAATGTTACAGCCTTTGGGCTTGCTTTTCCTTCTTGAAGCAGGGCATGTAGCTGGAGGGAGCAGAACTGAGCTTATCTGGAGTGAATGCAGAAGGGCTGTGCACAGTCTACAGTGCCCTGGTGGTCACCTAACATCAAGGAGGGCCTTGGGGATGGGTAGCTCTCATTGGGAAACCTGCCTCCTGGGATATTTAACATGTGTGACTTGGTAGGGATTTGTCATTTCAGCTGAATCTTTTTCTGTGCTTTGACCATTAAGTCATGTAATGCTGTATTGTTGGGGCCAGCTCTCTCTCCAGCCCAGGCTGGACTGAGGAAGGCTGGAGGAAGGGACAGGAGTCTTGTGGTTTGTTGCCACTTTTCCTGCCTCTGCCATCCTTCCCAGTGGAGCAATCTGGTCAGCAACACTGACAGGGACTGCCCAAGCCAGGGGTATCAGCTCTGCTGAGTCCCAAGCTCTGTGAGCTTACAGAGGAGGTGAGGAACCAACACTTGCTAAATTCCAGCTCTAAAATACCAGCACTGCTCTGGCTGCAAGTGGCCTTTCCATCCAGTTGAGCCACTGTGGCTGTCAGTGTCTCTGGCAGTGTGTCAGAAAGCTTTAGCATTATGCTTCACCCTGCTTCCTACTGGAAAGGCAAACCCACAAACTTTATTTCCCCTCCAGATTTTGCCTACAGCACTGTGCCTCTAAACATCTGTTCTCTGGGCTCTGCTGTTTCTGCTGCGTATGGAGGCTGGTGCTGAAACAAAATCAGTTGCTAAAGGGAGGTGCAAGCTGTACGAGGGGAGAAATGTGATCTGAGTAGTGTAGAGTAAAAGGCGTAGAACCTGAGAATGAATTGGTGCCTGAGTCTTCTATTGGCTCACACTGAATGTGTGGGCAAATCTTTCCCTAGTCTTGGGATTATACATGATCGGCAGGGCACGGGTTAGAATTCCTCACGTGTGACTTTTGGGTCAGTGTTTGCAATAGTAGTCAAGGTCTTCTTGACTACTTCTGCTTTCCTTGCCTAGCTGAGCCATCCTTAAGATGGAACTCATGTTGTAGGATGCTTAATGAACCCAGGTGTTCTGATAGCTGGGGAAGGATAACAAAAACTGATGGAGCCGGGTCTGGTCATACAATAGTTCCTTTGGCACTACTGAGGCCATATAAATACACACTGGCTTAAAAGAGATGAAAAACCAGTTGGATAAAGAACGTAACAGTCAGTATGAATACAGAATAATGCTATCTTCTTGTTTCTGAGGAAAGCTGGCCAATGTTAGATACTGACTTATAAATAAGATGTAGCTGTATTTCTGCTCCTTGTTCCATTTTTTTCTCTCTGCTAACCAGGCTGCTCTCTCACCCTCTAAGAGTTCTGAGCTTTTGCAGGGTGAGGGCTGGGGAGATGACTGTGGTTGGGAGTATTTTCTTAGGGAATTGCAAAAGCAGAAGAATATTGCTGCCAGGAGAGGAGGAGCAGCCTCATGCTGATTATCTAACGGACCCATGTAGTGTGAGCAGGTACCTGCTGTGCATAAATAGCCCTTTGGTGGGGGGAATCATCATGTTTGCATAGGAAGTGCCTCTGTAGCTCCCCTGGGGGCTATCAGACAGGCTGTGTGGTAGGATGAGCCCAGGACTGGGCCAGAATGATACCCTAGCGTGGCAGGTAGTGGCTGGAAGGCAGCCAGGAGCTTCTCTCCTGGGAGCTTTATTTCAGGCTTTGCTGTTATTTCCTGGATTGTGAACATGTCTATTTACACTCCCCCATGTCAGAGGCTTTCAGCTACTTTGGTTTAATATGCTCTGAAGTTGGCTCCAAAGTGCCAGATGTCACCAGTGCTTCTGGGTTCAGGTGGTGGCTGGAGCAGTGGAGTTCTGGCTGCAGTGAGAAAGAAATAGAGGTCTGGCCCCAGAGGTCAGAGCCACTGCCTGCACTGTCTCTCCCCAGTGCTGAACTGCACTGTGTGTCTCTCTCATGCTTAGCAGAGAGGCAGAACAGTTACTTTTGGCCAGGGGAAATTTGCAGATTAATAAATTACTGTCTGTAAAACACTTTGAAGATGGAAAGCCCTGTGCAGCTCCTCAGGATTATTACTATATGACTCTTATTCTACTGATAGGGTTCCAGTGGCCATATTTTCCTTATGATTTGTGACAGCCCCAGAAGCTGAGAAGCTTATTTTAATGTGTAAAGTCAAAAGAAAAATAGATTAAACTGCATTATTGTTTTCTAAAGAGACTAAATCCCTCCCCCACCATCATCTCCTGGGATTTCCTGACTTCCTCCTACTCTTCCAATCTCAGCTTCTTGCTGTCCTAATTTAGGATGTGATTTTATAACCATCCATACCCATCTGTGAGCTATTGTGGTTGTAGAGGTTCATGGGTGCGTGAGGTCATTTGACACTGAGGGTGTTGAAAGGTGCACAGCCCTGGGATGGATAAAACCCGTGGAGCAGAGCTGACCTGGGTGCAGACGTGTCCCCGCAGCCGCCGGCCTCCCTCCACACCAGCCAGAGCCGTGCCCGCCGAGGAGATAAAACCTCACGTCTGCTTCTTGTCAGCTGAGGAAATGGGTTGTGAGGGGTGAGCTCTGTGCTGGCGTCATCATGGTGTGACCTATCTGCATAGAAGTGCAGGAATGTGTGGAGGAAGGCAGCCCTTTTTGGGTGTGTTGCTGATATGGTATTGAACGGTCCCTTTGGCTCCTCTGTGTGTATCAAACAGGGAGCTGTCGTGTCCCCCTCCCCCAGATGCAGAGTTGTGCTCTCACTGTCAGACGTTTTGTGGCACCCAGGTGACTCAGCTGGACTCTTGGAACCCTTACAGTGCATTTTACTGCCTGCTGTGTTTGTTCAGCTCCCATCCTTGTCCGAGGACAACTGCTGCAGCATCTGTGCAATGCAGACATCCCTGTGGGGTGGACAGGGAAGAACTGCTGACTGTATTTTAAAGCAGGCACCTGGCTAAGTGCAGTCACTGGGCTGTGTGGGTTTAGCTAAGCAAGCCTGTTGGCAGAGCCAGGAGTTTAGCCTGGACCTTGTCATGTCCCAGTGTGGTGTCCCAGGCACACAGGAGTCCCTGCCAGCTTAAGCACAGCTCGGCAGTGATACTGATCAGATCACGCTGCATTTCCTACAGATGACTTTGCAATGGGGTGTTCCATTTCCTGTACCTCTCCTCTTCCTATGCTGCTCTGCTTTTTCACGCAAAAATTTTTCTCAATGAAGTGGGATGGAAAGTAGCTGTTTGCTGTTCTTCTCCTTCAGGGAAACAGTTCATGCCCCTACCTTTATCGTTTTGATCTCAAATTTAAAGAAAGCCTCCAGAAAAATATGTCAAGCTTGCTAGAGAAATCTGAATATAAATTTTTCTTTTCTTTTTTTTTTTTTTCCCTTGGCCCAGTTGCTGGAGGTAACCAAAATACTCTGCCACATGCAGTAAACAGCTTTATGCAAAGATAGAGAGTGAAGTCACAGAGCTCACTGTGGAGGAGTTCTAAGAGACACAAATAACGACTACCCCATGTTACAGGCTGTGCTTGATGAGATAAGGCGATTCAGAGTCAGAAGCTTTGGGCTCCATTACAGAATCATTGTTTATTTGGATGTATTTGCTTGGGCTGCTTCCCTGAAGTCAACAGAAGTTTATGCAGTCAGCTTGTTTTTCATGACTTTGGCTGAGGCAGGTTTTCACACCTGTTTAAATTAGACATTGAGGATCTAAAGGTAACCAACCACAATGTACAAGTGCTTTTCAAAACAAGTGCCATTCTGCAGCAGAAAGTCCTTTTCCTTCTTCTTTTCTCTGCTGCCCTACCTATTCAAATGATAAAAGCACTTGGGGAGAGAGAGAGACTCCATCCTAGTGTGCAGCATCCAGATGAGAGGCTTCTGTGGGGGCATCACAGCTCAGCGGCAACACAGGATGAATAGGATGAAACTTGGGAGAAGTGTAAAACCATGTCACCAATGCCATCACAGCAGAGCTACATGGATGGGGTTAGGCTGTGTAGGAAATTTGTGCCAGGACTTCTTCCACCTCCTTGCTCTACTGGAGAGGCTGTGGGAGGAAGGCAGTGAGGTTACGAGAGGCCTCTTTGGATGCGTTTCCACTGGAAGTGAGATTATAAATTCCTGCAGAGTTGGCACAGCTTCTGTGCTGAGCCTCCAAGGCAGCATTCAGCTACAACCAGTTTTTAGGTGTTCTGTGGCCACCGTCACTCTGCAGAAATAGTGAGAGCAAACGGTGAGAGCCAGCTGATCTTGGCTGGGCCTCACCCAACTTCTGCATCATCCCCACCCACCTCAGTGTGTTTTGGTTTGTGCCCTTCTCCCAGTTAAGGGCAGAGCTTCTCATTGGTTTTGTTCCATGCTTCTCTCCCTCTGGCCTGCTGTATGGTCAGATGGGATAGTACTGGGCAGAGAACACAGCCAGGGAGCAGGGGGTGGTCTCGTGCTGGGTGGAAAAGGCAGAGTGCAGACACATGGGGGGAATGGGTGCTCCTGGCACTGACATGAATGGGAGATGTGCTCACGTGTGGTGCTGGCCACAGCTGGTGCCTCCTGTGCTCACAGCGTGGCTCCTCCATTCAGCCTGGCTTCCTCTGCTTCCTTCTCACTGACTGAGCTTGAAAGATGGTGATGAGGCAAACTTTTTTTAGAGGTAGTAACGACTAATTCTGGCTTAATTGCTTTGTGTGATCAGTTTTTTCTGCCTTATCCATGCTGATTTGTGCATCATGATAGCGGGCTGGCCTTGCTGTGCCCCCTGGGTAGAGGCTGACTCCTGCCAGCTTTGCTTTAAGGTAATGCAGCAGAGACAGATAAAGAAAGTAGAAGCTATTGAGATATGGCTTGACAGCCCCAAAAAGCCAGCTGTGTTCTGGGTCACTGCAAAAGAAGTGTGGCCAGGAGGTCAAGGGAGGTGATTCTGTCTGTCTACTCTGCTCTGGTGAGACCCCACATGCAGTGGTGTGTTCAGCTCTGGGATCCCCAGCATAAAAAGGACATGAATCAGTTGGAGTGAGTCCAGAGGAGAGCACGAAGCTGATCAGACAGCTGGAGCACCTCTCCTATGAAGACAGGCTGAGAGAGTTGGGGCCCCTCAGCCTGGAAAAGAAAAGGCTCTGAGGAGACCTTAGAGCCTTTCCAGCACAGAAAGCTGCAAGACTTCTCACAAGGGTGTGTAGTGATGGGACAAGGGAGGATGACTTTAAGCTTAGGGAGGATAGGTTTAAATTTGATATTAGGAAGAAATTCTTTGCTATAAGGGTGGTGAGGTACTGGAACCCATCAGTACCCAGAAAAGCTGTGAATGACCTGTCCCTGGAAGTGTTCAAGGCCAAGTAAAATGGGTCTTTAAGAAATGTGGTCTAGAGAGAGATGTCCCTGCACCTACAGCAAGGGTGTTGGAACTGGGTGATTTTTAAGGTTCCTTCCAACCCAAATCATCCCATGATAGTATATCCCACCTGATCCTGCAGCTGAAGTGGTGTGAGGAACAGGGATCATTCAGCTGGCAGCACTCACAGCTTTGTGTCCTGCTGCCACTGCACAGTCCCAGTCTGCATGCAAGGCAGGCCCCCTCAAGGCACATGAAATCAAGGTGGGCATCCTTATCCTCACTCTTCTGCCCTGCCTGCACTTTGTCTTCCAATTCTGGAGATGGGTGTTTCCTTCTACCATGCAACCTCCCTCTAACCTGTATGGTCCTCACCCCTGTTCCTAAGCAAGGCTGTGCAAACAGGACCATTTCTTGCCTTTTTCCTGCATTATCTGTCCCAGGTAGGTGCTATGGTCACAGGCTGCCTTGCTGTGTAATTGCAGAGCATTCAGCAGCAAGAGGGGTCAGGGTATCTGCAGTGCTCTTGGTTGGTACCGAGAACAAGGTGGTTTCTTTCAAAATTGTTTTGCAGAGGCATTTCTAGGGGGCTGCATTTGTGGGATGGGGTATTTTTAGAGGATTTTACTGTGTCCCTCAGGTGTGTGTGTAGTGGTCCATCTGCTGCAGCACAGAAGAGATGTGGAGTTGGAGATAGCTCCATTCCTCACTAGTTTCCATTTGTTAGGGAACCTCTGGAGTCACAGCATGAATGCTGATCCCACTGGATTAATCAGGAGCTGCTCTTAACTCCAGCAGCTGTTTTGTGCAGGAAACGTTTCAAGAGAGAAGAAACTCACTTCTGAGATTTAGCCAGTGAAAACAAGTGTGAGTTACTACAAATGGGCACAGCACTACAGAAGTTAGTGCTGTTTCCCACAATTAGAACTGGATCCTTGCATCTTCTTTCTGAAGTGCTCCCTTAAATATTGTTGTTGAAATCAGGATATATCAATGTGTGTGTGTATATATATATATTTTTTCATAGTGGGACTGCTTTATGCCAATGACAGGTCAGTCATGCCATTTTTTTCAGGCTATCTCCAGTTTACACTGACACATAAATAGTTGCATGCTGATCTTAATGGCAAATATCCAGTAGAGCTTAAAATAGTGGAAGGAGCACAAAATGTTGTGGGGAGCTGTTGGATGCAAATAAAATTATAACAATAATAATGTGGGTTTCCCTTCTACTTAATGGATGTGTGTGGACGTGTTGCCCCATCCGCTGGGCTCTGCTGCAAAGTGCCACCACAGCAAAGGTTGCTGTTGTCACAGGGAGAGGAGCACCATCACAGCTGAGGAGGAGGAGGCTCACAAAGGTGTGTGTGAGGGTGCCCTGCAGTTCTCACACATTATATCAGCCAGAGCCCAGCTATCTTGGGAGTAAACCACCCCAAAATGTAGAAATAGCAGTGTAACTGTCAGCATGGCACAGGGAGGAGGGAAGCTGTGCAAAGCACCACGATTTCTGTCCTCCATGTTTTATGGGTTAAGGACTTTTTGCTGCAGCCTGTGGTGTTCCTGCCATCTCTGCTCTGAGTGATGGGTCATGGCAGTGCTTCCTGAGCCCTCGGAACCGTGCTGGGTGGCTTTGCCCTGGCAGCCAGGAGGAGTCCTTGCCTCGGGAGGGAGGCACAGCCTGGGATCAATCTCTGCACGGCTGCTCTTGGGCTCTGGGTGTAGCTGCTCATCACCAGCAGTTATGTGCTGTGTCTGGGGTTCAGCTCAGAGCTTGCAGCACCCCAGGGCAGGGCACACGTGGGGAACCTTAGCACCACCTGTTTGCTGGGACAGCGTCCCTGAAGCCAGGCCAACTCTGAGACAGAATCTCCAGGTACAGTTCTTAGAATAAAACAATAACAGTCTCCTCTTCCCAAGCCAAGAAGGCAAAGCCTGGGCATTGTTTTAGAGAAATGTAGGAAGAAAAAAAAAGAAAATAGTTGTATTTATTTTCAATAACTCATTCAGGGTGAATGGGTAAGTAGTTTTACAGTGCTGATTTATGGGGTGTTGCAAAATGCAAGAGCTGCTCATGATTGCAAATTTCATTGATCTTGACTCCAAGAATTTCAGTACAGTAGTGTTTTATATAGTTTCTTCTCTTCCCAGTCCTGCCATTTGAAGTAATAAGGATGATTTGCCTTTATGCAGCCCAAGAGGAGATGCAAGTCAGGTGCTGGGAAGAGAACCTGGGCATCCTGATTTACAGACCCAGGTCTGCTCCTTTCAGAGGGAAAGCCTTTTTTTACAGAAAAAAAACGCCCTGTCTCCATGAGTAACAGTCCATGCTTTATCGTGCAGTTAGCAGGCAGTCTCTGCAGGCTCATTTGTCTCATTACCACTCTAAGGACACTTGGCCATGCCACACCATCATAAAGCAGTGTGCTGGTTCCAGTTTGCCCTGATCACGGTGGTGATGGCTCATTATGCTCCTTCTCATGGTGTAAGGCTTCCAACAGTGGTTTGAAGCCTCTTTGAAAATGAGCTTCAGTACTGCCTGTGGTAGCAGCCATAGTGTGCGATGCTGTGCACTTTTGAAAGATCTGTATGTTTTTAGATGATGAGCATTCTCCAGATATTTGGGTTTGGGGTTCCTCTGAACAAATGCTTGTGTTCTGGGTAGCTTCGGTGCCTTTTCCTAGCCCAATTCATTCTCTTCCTCCAGAAGTAGCACTCTGTCATATGGGTGTTTGGCATACTGCAGGAGGAGCAGTGCAGCTTGCATTTACATTTATGTGTAAACCCGCCAGAAAACATTTCTATTCTTACTGGCCCAGATTCCTCCTGCCCATGACTAACCATTGCTGAGCCATAGGAGTTAGCATCACTGCCTTTAAGGGCTGCAGGCCTGTCTTCTCAAAGGTTTATCTCTGCGTTTTTTTAATTAAGTATGAATTTGAGGGCAAGCTACATCCCACTGTCTATTTAGGGAAGAATAAATGCCAGAAATCCTGCTTTGGGCCTGTGAAGTCAGTTCAGAAGAATTCAGAAGAATTGGGCTCAAAGAGCATATTGTATTCTGTTTCTCCCCTCAGTGTGAGTTCTTCTAATATCTGCAAGTGGGAGAGGGCTTTGCAGTGTCGTTTCTGGTGAGCCTGTGTGTGATGTGCTGAGACACTGCTCCCAAGGACTGCTGCAGGCAGCACACCCCTCTCCTGTTTGACTCATTTTGGGTTCCCAGACGTCAGGCTGCTCTAGCAAATGCCTCCCAGCAGCTCCGAGAGGGGCACTGGGAAGTGTGCCATGCTGTGCTCTGCCTCGTCAGCGTGGGGAGACAGGAGGTGCAGTGACAGCAGCTTCTCCGTGTGTCTCAGTTGGCTCTGACAGTGCAGGGTGCTCTCAGGTTTGCTGACACCCTGGTCTGTGCCTGCTTGCACCAAGCCCCTGCCTGCCTGGACATCCTGATGGGTAGGAGGAATGGAGTGGAGAAGAGTCGTCAGAAGAGAAATGGGTTTGGACTGTGTTTTTTGTCATGAAACTGTTTGCTACTGGCAGGAATATTTTTTTTTAAAAAAGTAATTAAAGAAAAAAAGAGCTCTATACAGCTTTTTCTCATGCTGGCTGGTTTGTATGTCAGTCCAAGTCTGCGGTGAGCCACGCTGAGCCACTGCTTGTTGTTGAACTGTGCTTGAGTTTTGCACCTGGGCACTGCCTGGGAATACAGGAGAACCTGCTGCTACCTCCTCCATACCGTCCCTTCTGCCCCCCAGCCTCCAGTTCTAAACTTCACTAACCGTCTTTCTGTGTCACTTATTACTGCTTGTACTCACTGTGTTATCCTGTGTGCACAAGTGTCACATGAATCCATCACAAGAAAGACAGTCTTCCCTTCTGGAACCCACAGTCCAGCTTCTTCTGGCAGGGAAAGTGACCCACAGTTCTAAAGGAGGGTTGATGTTTGAGTTCTTATTTTTTTTTCCTCCTATTTCAGCACAACTGTTTCCATCTTCCCTATCATTGTGTATGGATGCACACACACCTCTGGCATTGTTGTCATTCAAATTTCATCTTCCCACATAAGATTTCTGTGGTAAATTTTCTTGGAGCTCTCTAGGAAGCCTTGTTTTGTGCAGGAATATCCTGTTCTATTGTCCTGATGAGAGATAAATAGCTTGGCAGAAGCGTAGGGGGTGTACAAATGAAAACAGAAGTTTCCAGGTTCTCTAGAAATGAACACAATGTTCTTGCTCTGTTTTATAAAAGCCTAGTTTGCTTTCATTGAAAACACTATGGTTTCACCTCTGATTTTAATGGGGGCAGTACCAAGAGCTGTGGGGAGCATGGGCAGAACTGTTTTCCTCCTGCAGACTTACAAGCCTAAGGCACCTTGTTTTTCCTGTCTGCAGAACGCTGCGATGACTGGGGTGTGGACACCATGAAGCAGATCCAGATTTATGATGGGGAACCTGCCAAGATCAAATGCCCACTCTTTGAGACCTTCTTGAAGTACAACTATAGCACAGCCCATTCTGCTGGCTTAACCCTGATCTGGTACAGGATTGCTCAGGACCGGGACCTGGAGGAGCCCATTAATTATCGTCTCCCAGACAATCACATCAGTAAGGACAAAGACACCCTTTGGTTCTGGCCTGCTCTTCTCAATGACACTGGGAATTACACCTGCATGCTCAGGTAGGTTGTGTGGTGCAGTTTCTGTACGCCTCCAGTGCAATCAAAGGACTTCTGTGGAGGTGGGGAAATGATCTGCTAGCACCAGATCTTTCTGTGGGGAGAAGACCATTTACATAAGCATTAATGAGAAAAGAATGTTACAATTATAAGACTGCTCAGTGCTGAGCCAATTTACATGGCAATAATGCTTGGAGCCTTGCAGATACTAATGAGCATGCCTTTCCTTGCTGCAAGTGTCCATGAAAATATTATTGCTGAGCCCATGGCAAAATCCACGGGCGCTCACCATTAAGAAGTGATCTGCATGTCTAGAGTAAAAATAGCTTCAGATGCAGGGGTAATGTTTTGACTGCACGCTAATTTGGCAAAGATTCATGAGATTCAGACTTCTAGGAAATTAAAAGTGTCTCTAACTGTGGTGCAAAATGAACATAGCATCTGCTATGCACAAGAGCTCTTTTTGATCTTCCTCACGTTGTCTTTTGTCTGTGCCTTTGACCTTATGATCTGCTTTAGCAGCAGGGGAGTGGATGTTGCTTGTTAGTCATCTTTATAGGCTTTTGTGAGCTTGTGTGGCCACCTCTGGTGGGGTTTTCTTTCCCATTTGTAAATGAGTCAGCTAAGGCTGTACATACCTCATCAGCGCTATGATGCTCGTTATTGCAGATGTAATTTTTATTTCATTTCACTCCACTGCTGTAGGAGTAAACACGTTTCAACTAATCAGCCCTGTTCTCGCCTGCCCTTAGGAACACAACCTACTGCAGCAAAGTTGCTTTTCCCTTGGAGGTTGTTCCAAAAGACCAGCACTCTTGTGTGAGCCATTCCATAAAACCCACCGAGGAGATGTTCTACTTGGAGCACGCCAATCAGAAGATCACATGCCCAGATATTGATGGGTTTTACCCTGCCAGTGTGACACCAGCTGTCAAGTGGTACCTGGTGAGGAGGACTTACTTGGGCAGCAGGGGGATGCAGTGGTGTGTGTGAAAAAGCAGTAGTTGGCATGACAGTCATGGAACGGCCTTTCGGAGTCTCCCCAGTGACGATGCTGTCAATGAAGCTTTACTAATTTTAAGAGCTGCTCTGCTTCCACTGAGTTCAAGGGTATAAAACTGCTCTTGGAAAGGAATTGAGAGCTAACACTGGAGCTTTTTTGACCAGTGCACACAAGCAAAAAATACTCCTAGAAGGGATTTAGGTGGCTCAGTTCAGTTATGGGCAGTGTGCCTGACCTGCTGTGTGTGAGCCTCTCACTTCCCTGCAAAGGAAACTGTCATTCATATTCTCTCTTCTTTAAAAATCCCCACCTGTTAAAGAAAATTGTGTCCTTTCCAAAATCCTCTGGGGTCAAGAAGTGAAGTTGTACATCAGGCTCTGCAAGGACAATGGGTGTCCTGTTTGACATAATTCAGCAAACCTTTTTTCTGAAGACTGAGACATCTCTACCCCACCCTCCATACTTTTCTGACTATTATACTGTTTCCAGCCATCCTCAGGCTCTTGCCTACAGAATAACTGCTCAATTTTATTAAATTTGATTTCACTCTTTCTCTCTAGGTGGATGCCTTTAGTCAGTAGAGAATAAGAAGTCTCAGGGGACATGAAGTCTGAGAGTTATGGGAATAAATCCTTTAATAACATCCTATAAAGTGCTTTTGTATTTCTAGATAGAAGATTTTGTATAAGTGAATTAATTAATAAGGGAAGCTGTAAACCAATGTATCTGCTGATTAAAAAAAAATAAAAAGGGACACAGAAGGAGAACCCCATCTCTAAAGCCCTTCAGGAAAAAGTTCCTCTTGTATCAAGAGGAGCCGTTTCACTCCAGTAGTTTAAATGCTTTACTTGTATCGTTCATTGAAATTCACATCTCGGCAATCAATTAGCAGAATGAAACAAAAAGCCCCTTGGAAGTAATTTTTCAGGCAGCAAGTCATCCCATGCCTAATAAAAATCATTAAAAATGGTATATGACCCCTGTCTTAAACTACCCCATTAGGATGTATCTGATTTGGAAATGTACCATTCAAAAATAATCTCTTAGAAAATGTGCACATCTTTGGGTTTTATGACAATCAAGATGTTATCTGCATAACTTCTTTCTGAAAAGGGATCTCCAGCTTGGTATTTTGGCAGTTTTCCTGCCTCGCCTGACAGAAAGAGAGGAGTTATTAAGGTTTATGTACTACAGATTCTCTTTTGCTATTTGCAAATTCTGGGGCCTCATCCTCAGCTGAAGTCAGCCAGGAGAGCTTGATTAGTCCCGAAAGATGGACATCAATGGGGTACATGTCCTTTAGTCTTAGTATCCATTTGTGACTACATCATCCTTTTTTTCTTATCACTTTTTACTTTTATTCTTCACTCTGCTGAGATGCTCACTTTGATTGCCAAGGTACTTCTGGATCAGAGATCTCTCCTTTATAAAATTGTCTGTGTTTAAAGTGGGATAAAGCTATTAGGGTGATCTGCTTCATCACTTCATTTTCAAGGTGAACGTAGCAGTCTATACTCCAACATGCTCAAAGTTCATGGTATTTAGGTCTGGCTTACATCATGATCCCAAGTGTCATATTAGTGGTTTAAAATCACATCTTTGTAGTAGCATTTAAACCAGTAGCTATACTTTTGAATCCCAAACTCAAGTATTTTTCTGCCTGATTCCAGGACTGCACCTCAGTGGATGGCTTCTATGAGCGATATCCCCAGGGGCCCACGCTTGTCATTGGCATTGTCCGCAGTGCATATAAAGGGAATTACACTTGCATTGTGACATTCAAGGACCATGGAAGAACCTATAATCTCACCAGAACCATAAAGATGAAGGTGGTGGGTAAGAATGACTTTAAAATGTGTAAAATGCATGTGGGTAACTGCAGAAGTGGTAAAACCAGCGAGAAAAGTTTGTTGCAAAATCCGTTTGTGGTTGTATTCAATTTGCGCTACCCAACTGACCTGGTGTATTTTTTCTTGCTGGGGTCAGAATTGTGTGACTGCCCAGAGCACACTGCAGTAGAGGTCTCTCCACCACCATGTTAAATGCCCCAAACACGGAGAGTGGCCAGGCTCAGGCTGGTGAGGTTCAGCCCATGAGATGGCCAGGGGTACCCTCTGCTGGCACGTGAATGCATAACCTTGGCATTCCTGCTGGTGGTCTCCTGTGCCCTTTGCTCATCACTGTGGGATTGTCACTTAATAGCCAACTTGTCTTGATTTTCTTGGAATCTCAAAGCCATTTGTGCTGAGGTTGAGGCTGCTAATCAGCCAGGCAGAGCTCCAGGTACCCACTGCTTGGACACATCCGTCCCAGGCACAGAGGCTCAGCCTACCTACAAGGAAATTGTAGAGTTTAAAAACCTAGTGAAGTGTAGAATACATTCTGAGTTCCATAGGAACAGCTGTTTTAAGGGTCACAATAAATATTTATGACATGAAATGATGCTTGTATTTTGTTTTTTAGAAGCAGCAGTAAAAAGAAACTGGTGCAGGTTATGCCTTGTGGGAGATGAGAAGGTTATGGGGCTCTTCTGATGTGAGAGGCTAAAACTAGCTTACGTAAACTTTTGGGGAGGCTCAAAATCTGGATCTGACCCTGAGTTGGGGGACTAGGATTAGATTTGTGTGTGCATGGAGCTCTGCAGCAGGAATACATCACAAGTTAGACTGCAGAACGTGCAGTGTGGTGCGAGGGCATTTGTAGTGAGGCTGCAAGGATTCCAGGTTTTCATGGAGTGTGGGTCCCCATGGGGGCTCTCTGTTGTCTCCTGCAGGTTCTCCAAACAAGGCCTTGCCACCACAGTTCATCTCTCCAAATGAGAAAGTTGTGTATGAACTGGAAGCAGGTAAAGTCCAACACTCGCAGCCCTGCCAGTGGCATCGGGAGACCCAGCCAGGCACAAATCTCTCCCCTTCCACTGCATCCCTGGTGCTTTCCCTCACAGAGCACATGAGCTGCCATGGGCTGCCTGGTAGATAGTGTGGGATGCCAGATCTTGATGCCAGAATAGGAGAGCACAGCTTTAAAAGCTGATTTTTTTGCAAGCACAGCTGAAAACAGATAGGCATGGAGATACAGAACTGCAGCTGCAGGAGCAGATGAAATGGGGACACTCAGCTGCTTAGGAGGATTCCTGTAGGACTTTGTCTCAGCCCTGGCCTTGGTTGTGGTTTGCTCCTATCCTCTCTCATTCACCCTTTGAGTGGCTTCATCCTTCTAGCCAATTCTTGCCCATCTCCCATTTTTCTGGCTGATGACTTTCCTAATTAATGACAGCTCTCCTTCTGCTGACCTCGCAGCACTGGGTAATGGGGTACCACACCCTTTCCCTCACCCCTTCTCTCACACCATCAGTTTTGCCTAATAGCTTTTTGGAGCAATTCCCTATATCAAATGGATTGTGTCCCATTACATTGCTGTAATAAATGTGGTGGCAGTGATGATGATTAGCACCAGAGTCTTCACTTTAAAGAACAGGTCTTTTGGCTCAGAAGGTCAAATTTCATCCATAGTCCTTTGTAAGATAAAAATCACTTACAGACTGATCACGAAAATATTCACAGTCCCAAGTCTGATCTTGAGCAGAAGTCAAATTTCGGAAGAAGTATTTCCAAACCAAAATGCTTTTGTGGAGCTTGATCCTTCACTTTATGGCATCTGTCCCCTGTGCAGTGGGATTGTTTAGCACTGCCCAGCTCTCCAAAGAAGTGGTTGGCATGGAGCATGTCCTTTTGGGTGGGTCACTTGATGCAGTCAAGGAATTTGTAACACATTTGAGAAGGCAGGATGGTTTTTTCGATTTATCTGTCTGTCACAAATCATCATGTCCAGGGATGTTAAGCTGTTATTACAGTTCTTGTCAGAAAGTGGATGTTGGCCTCATTCCTTCCTGAAGGGAGGCAGAGCTCAGGCTGGTAGGATTTTGGAAAGCACTAAAGTAAGGGTGATGCTGTTCCTGCACTGCAATGCCTTTTCTCCTAGGAGATGATGGTCCTTTCTTTACAGGTGATGACCTTAGCCTGAGCTGTGAGGTGTTCTTCACATTCCTGAAGGACTCCCGGAATGAGGTGTGGTGGACCATAGATGGGAAAAACACAGATGACATCACAGACCCCAAGATAAAAGTCACACAAAGGTAACAGGCAACATGAACCTTCATTTGTATTGAATCCCCTGGGTACAGGGTATGTGGCAGTCCTAATGGAGTGTGTAATCTCCCTGCTAATCAGAAGCCTCTGTGTCTGCACCTTGCTGTGATGAGCACCAGGACCTACAAGGAGGAGGCCTCCAGACCTGGACAGTGTCATATCTTACAGATGGATTTGAGGGAGTTTTATTAATCAGTTCACATCTTCATTTGTTCAGGTCCTGGTAATGATGCCAACAGCCGCTGCTGTCGTGGGACTTATAAAACAGGGGCAGACAATTCTATTTAGAGGAGTGTTCCCAAATAGCAGAAGGGATAAAAGTGTTTCAGAAAAACAGAGGCTGAAAATAAAAATGTAATATTATACATAGTATTGATTAGGAAGAATAGAGATTCAATCACATAAAGAATGCAAATGAGGATCAAAGTCCCATTTTCTGGATGCTGAATTGCAAGTGGAAGGCAGTCACTGCCCCAGTTGATTTGCAAACCAGTGTAGAAAAAGGAAAGGCAAAAGGAAATACTGTATCCTCATTTTGCAGACAGTCAATTCAGGCAGAGAGAGACAAAGTGACTCATCCAGGACTGCATAGGGAATGTGAAGTGAGCTCTGAATCTTGAGTTCATGAGATCGTCTTGTTTATAGGCAAGAACTTCCATTTCCTCTAAAAGGGAATGTGGCACAGCTGCAATGAGAAAATTATGAGTGGTAAAATAAATATTAAGGAAAATCAGATAAAGGAATAGCTGCAGCTATATTACAATCTGAAGTGTATATTGATTTGTAAATATCAAGTTATGTGTTTTGGCCTTTTTAAAGGAAGAGGTTATATCAGGAAAAGGAATATCTATCAGTAAAAACTTGCTGCACTTTCGCATGTGTAATGCTCTAGTTTTTGTTTTACAGTGAAACTATTAGAGATTTTGATGACAAAACTCTGGTCAGGACTCTAACAGTTGCAAAGGCCACGGCAGAGGAGCTGAAGCGGAATTACACGTGCTATGCCAGGAATGCCAAAGGCGAGGAGCGCAGCCAGGCCGTGGTGCACGTGAAAGGTACAGCACCTGCAGGGCAGGGAGGGTGCTGGGGGGAGAGGGGGCTCCTGCCTCCTGCTGCTGCCTTCAGCCTTGCCCTGCAAAACAGTGAGGGAGCAAAGAATTCCATCAGGCCTTTCTGCCTGACACTGTCTGTTCTGTAGGCGCTGCTGTCGTACTGCACCACATCTTGGAGGCAGGGAACAAAGGGCCCTTCCATGAGCAAGTTCCTGGAAAGAGAAAGGACAGATCTGTTGTCCTTATCCCATCCATGTACCATGTCCCTCAGTACAACTGAGGGGACAGACTGCCTGAAACTGTTTCAGGTTATTTGGTTGTGTGAGGGTTTTGCCTGACACAACAGCTGCCAGTTGGCGTCCTCCAGAAGACAGCCTGCACTCACTGGCATTGCTCAGGGAGTGAGACAGCCACACCACGACGCTCTCTGGTTTTACTCATTGCTGTCATGATGCTGCAGTCTAGATACAGCCACCCCAGCATGGATGGCATAGACTGATCCAGCTCTCTTCTGTGTGGGTTTTCCCTACATCTTTTTTTCATCGAAGATTTTGTTCTTGTTTACCAGACCCACCTCTCAGTAACAAAAGTTATGTGAGGCTTCCTGATGAAGGCGGATTTTTCTGCCTCTTTATCAGCCTCGTCTAGAGCTTCAACACCTGCTTTTTCTGTGAGCCAGACCTCCCCTCTCCCACAGAGAATGCTGCTGTGCCTTGTGTAGCTTACACCAGACACCTTCTTCTCTCTACTCTGCATTATAAGCATGGGAAGGCTCATGGAGGTTTTTACTGGAAGATCTTTTTCTTCTTGGTACGTGTCCTCCTTTTTTTTTTAGTCTCATTCCACTGAGACAAACCTTTTCTGGATTGTTAGGGAGGAACAATAGACCACACACATAACTGAGAAAGGCTGAAACCATCTGTCACTGTGTTCATACTCCATATATAATTCTTCTGGGGTGATAATATTTGTACATGTAGCAGAAGTGAATCTGAAATACTCACATTCTTTCTCTATATATCAGTGCCTTGATACTGTTTTCTAGTGAACCGATCTGTGCTATCCTCTCTTTTCCTCCCCGTGTCTGTTCTTGGTTACTTCACTGGGTTTGTCCTAAGCAGACATGGTTACCCACCACTCCTTCTTCCTTCTCTGTTCCACAGCAAAGTCCAAGAACCATCCCTGGCTTCTGCTGGCAGAGCAACCTTATGCTAAGCTCAGTGCACCCCATCCCACTGCATATCCTATAGGAGTATCAGGCATGCCAGAACCTAACCCCTCAGCTCCTGGCTTACACTTTTTAGCAAGTGGCTCTATATGTTGGCTCCAACTCTTTCATTACATTAGGTCATATGCATTTCTTGCTTTTTCTGGATGATTTCCCTCTCCTTCTCATGTACTTCTGCTGCTCATCACCTAATGAACACTGATAAATTCCTTGCATTTTCGATCTTGTAATTCAGTTTTATTAGAAACATATTAAATACTGAAATTTGGTGGTGTTTCCACTCCCTGTTGTTCTTTTATTGTGCAGTTTGCCAATTTGCACATGAACTGCCACCAACAGAGTTGCCCAGGGATATGGTTAGAATTTTTCTGTACAAAGAAGCAGCAGTGGTTTTACAGACAGTGTATCAGTTGGAGGGGACCTGTGATGTTCTGGCTTGATGCCCACAGGTTGTCTTGTTTGTTTGCAAGCATTTCAGCTTTTCTGTAAGGAACTCTGATTCTTCTTTCATGGTAGAAAAGAGTCAGGCCATGGCTAGTTATATCTTGGGTGTCAATCTGGGACAAGCCACAAGACCTGTGTCTGTTTTATAGGGAGGGGGAATGGTAACCATTGCCTTTATTTTGCTGCAAATGCTTTATCTGGATCTCTTAGAAGTCAGAGCAGTTGTGTTGCCCCAGGAGTTTGCTGGTACTGCTGAGAAGGTCATGTTCATGTTCTGGCTTTGGACCATGCAGGTTTTTACCACCAACTACACCGTTCTACCAGCTGGCTGCTCCCAGGGTCTCACTCAGAGACAGAAGTCCAGCTATGGACTTGCTCTGCCAGCATAACTAGACCTAATAACTCAGAATGGGGCTCCAGGGTGGCCAACCATCACATGTCCTGTCAGAGAAGCCTTGGCTTAGCTACCTTACTCTGAAGGGTCAGCTTGGCTCCTGGCTGTTCCTCTGTGGTGTTTGGTTGCATGTGACACAAGCTTGTTCCTGCCTAGCTGAAGGTCCAACCTGTTCTTTACCCCTGACCTCCTGTTTATTTTTGTACTCAGTTGTAGCACCCAAGTACACTGTGGAGCTGGCCTGTGGCCTGGGGGCCACCATCCTGCTTGTTGTGGTGCTCATTGTCATCTATCACGTGTATTGGCTTGAAATGGTCCTCTTCTATCGGGCTCATTTTGGAACAGATGAAACCATTCTAGGTAAGCAGTTAAAAAGCTTTCATTTATTTATCCTGCTGCAGGCCAGGTCTTTTGTTTTCATATAGTAATTTTCCTATAAGCTATTTTTAATCCTCTTCACAGCATGATGATATTTGGATCTTCCATTTCTCTATCTACACATAGTTCTATGGGTCACTGCTCATTTGAACAAGAGGAGTCAGACTTTTGGCTCAGGGAAAAGGAGAAAGAAGTCCTCTGTATTCTCTGCAGAGGTGGAGCATGGTCATGCCAGGCTCCCCAGGGCCCTGCCCTGCTGATCTAGCTGTATCATCCAATCTAGATTGTCAAAATACGTCACCAGGTTTCAGTAAGTCCTTGATTTCCCTGGTGACTCCATGTAAAGGATTCATGATCTGATCCAGAGTGATATGCTTTAAAATGTGGGAAGGCATCCAAAAGGATGGATGTGGAAATCACCATTCTGTCCTCGGTTCTTCCACAGCTTCCCTGTGTTACTGGGAGTTCATTGCTAGGGACTCTGAGGTGAGATTTCCTCCTCTGGAGGAGGAGGAGGGTGTCTGAGCCCTTGCAGCTTGTGGTGTGAACCTGCCATGGGGGTGCTGCAGCTCTCAGAGGTGTAGGCAGGGTGCAAGTCTCTGTCTGGTGGGGCTGCTCGTGTGGATAGACAGCGAGAGGGAGCAAAGTCAAAGATGTCAAAAGACAACAGAACCCTGGACAGGACGGGTTGGGCTGTGCAAATCTACGTGCCTTAACCTGCAGTGCCTGGGCTCCAGGTGAGCCTTCCTACCTGCTTCTCTTGCAAGTGGAAGGCCCAGCACGGGCAGTGTCACAGGTGTCCCTTGTGCCGTTTGTGTCTCCCTGTGCTGCCGTGCCCAGACGGGAAGGAGTACGACGTGTACGTGTCCTACGCGCGCAACGCCGAGGAGGAGGAGTTCGTGCTGCTGACGCTGCGGGGAGTCCTGGAGAACGAGTTTGGCTACAAGCTGTGCATCTTTGACAGAGACAGCCTCCCTGGGGGAAGTGAGTATCTCACAGGGGGCTGTGCTCCATGCACATCCTCTCCTTATTCCTCTTTGTGGTGTTGATCATTGATCACAACAAGCGTATCCAAATTATCTTTCAGTTTTTTTGTTAATGAGCTCTCTGTGGTGTCTTCTAATGTTTTTTGCTTCCATGACAGTGTTGCAGATGCTCCAGGCCACCAAAATGATAGCTGTGGGGATGGTGGTTGGTTGTTTCAGTTGCTCTTTCCAGGAGTGACGTGCAGGAATGTCGGCATGGGGAACTGGAAAACTGACCTTCATGCAAGCCCTCTGAGCTGCCTTAAAAAATGGGATAATGTCAAGGCTAGAAGAGGCAGGGAAAGTGTTATACTGGATCAGCTCACAGAGAGTAATGGTGAATCCTTGTAAAAAACAGGAGTGTCTATTTCAGGAAGGAGTGGAAGGTGCCAAAATTAGTGAGAAGAAAATGTGCCTCCCATTCATCCTCGTTAATTAGGGAGTTTGTGTCTAATATGGCATACAATTAAGCTATTATTACAATCATTACAATATACAATTAAAAGTACTTTGTTGCAGGTAGTGAGACTCATCTCTTCAGTAAGATGTAGCCCTTTTTTACTGTTTTGACATAAATCATACAAGGTTGTGGACATAGTGTCTGCTTCATGGAGGCAGGGAATCACCAAGAATGGAAGTTTGTGAAGCTATCCAGATACACATACTTTCACACAAGTTCCACAGCAAGGGCACAAATCTAGACAACACTCTTGATTTTCAGTTTTTTGGAGGCTGAGTTGGTTGTATAATCCTGATGCCTATTAAAAGTTCAAAGTCTGAATTTCTGCCAGTGCAGACCGCCCCACTTTGAATTCATGGGCTTTGGCTCAGGACCCCATTGGTGACAAAACCTCTGCTGAGAAAGTCCATCATGGGGTCCCTTTTGAGTAGGAGCTGGAGGGACTGCTGGATTCTCAGCCCACTTCCCTGAAAAAGGGAGCAGAATCATCTGGGTTCTGTTATTTTTCTCTCCTAGATTGTTTCCGGGATCTAGGAGCACCTTGAAGTTTGAGGGTAAATAAATATGTGTGTCTCAGTGAGACAGCTGGAATCCTGGTGCTGTTCCTTCTTGAAGAGAGCCTGAAGGACATGGCAGGGCACCTTCCAGGCTCAGTGTGCTTGATGCCAGTGTCAGGCTCAGAGCAGGTTTGCTCTAAGCCTTTTTCACCAGATGTCCATCTCCCCTGTTCCCTCTTCTTGCCCTGTTCACTTTGGAGGGTGTAGTTTTCCTCCCAGCACAGCTCTCCTGGGCTCTCTGTCCTTCACCCTTATCCCCAAATGTTCCCATCTCTGCCCCCCTCAGTCCCTGCCAGCCTTCAGCCAGCGCCAGCCCTGCGGAGCGCTGCCAGAGTGGTTTGTCACTGCATTGCTGTCTGTGATGCTGCTGGGGCTTCCCCAGAGCTTCTTAGCCAGGATTTGACTAATCTCTTTCTCAGGAAAGCACGGCGGGCCAGGAAATAGCTTTTGGCAGCTGGTGTCATGCCTCCAGAGTGTGCATCTGTGTCATGGGTAGAGAGTTATGTTGTCCTTGATGAAGAAACAGTGGGAGATGGATTATCCTGTGAGTTAGCTGACAGGAACTAATCAAATGTGCTTGACAGCTAAATGAAGTTGTCTGTCAGCATTATTTTACTCTCCATTGTAATTTCTGACCAGTCAAGAGTGTTCCCTTATCAAGGAAGTGTGGGAGATCCTGCAGCAGAGAGTACAAGCTCTGGGGTTCACACTTACAAGGGATTTTCACATTAATTACAGGAAGGTGGCCAAGAACAGTCTACCTGCAGATGTGAGAAAATTAAAGAGGATCCACAGTTACTGTGCTATTTTTCCAGCTCAAAGGGTGTCATTTTTTGGACACTTCACTAAAAGTCCTCAGAGTCAGTTCTAAAAATGGTCTAATCTGCTTTCATAGATGATGGCAGCAGGAACAGATGGATGAGTAACAGGAGTTAGGATGGTAGCATTACCAAAGCAAATTATCCCATGAGGACACTTGGGGAGGGTGAAAATACTTAGTTTGTGTGGGGAACCTGAGGCAAGAGGAGTGGAGGGAGTATCCAGAGTAATTCTGGACATCTGCCAGAGAAGAATGCAAGCATAGACATTCAGGCTTCCTGAAGCCTCTTCAAGGGGAGTCTTTCCCTTGAGTTCATGTGTTATTCAGCTGGCAGTTTCCCTGCTTTGCTCCAGAGAGCCTCTTTTTCCTCTCTCACTAGAAGGAAGCTAAATCTCAGCCTGAGATCAGCAGCCCTCTTGGCCACAAGGAATCCTCACAGCACTGGGTGGTGTCACTGATGTGCAGTACAGTGACTTCTGGGTGAAGCTCTCTTGGTTACCTCTGCATAGCATGGAGAGGAGGAAATGCACCTGTAGGTAATCTGGAGCTGATGGAGAAGATGTAACTGTATGGGGTAGTGGGAACCAGCCCTGGTAGGAGGTTCCACCAGGAGTCACAGGGTTGGGAAGCACCAGTGTAGTCTAGAGAGGGCCTCCAAGGGATTTATTGTCCCCTTCAAGAGGCACCTGGTGTCACAGCAGCAGCTCATCAGCATGTTCTTGGGCATCACTAACCACCTCAATGTTTCTTTCTCCCAGTTGTCACAGACGAAACCCTGAGCTTCATCCAGAAAAGCCGACGTCTGCTTGTTGTCCTGAGCCCCAACTACGTCTTGCAGGGGACACAGGCCCTGCTGGAGCTCAAGGCTGGCCTAGAGAATATGGCCTCCAAGGGCAACATCAAAGTCATTCTAGTGCAGTACAAAGCCATCAAGAAGAGCAAAGTGAAGGAGCTGAAGCAGGCCAAGGCAGCCTTGAATGTCATTAAATGGAAAGGCGAGAAATCCAAGTTCCCAAAGGGCAGGTTCTGGAAGCAGCTGCAGGTGGAAATGCCAGTGAAAAAAATTAGCAGTTTAAGCCTTGATGGGTTGATGCATTTCCCTGAAAAATGTTTGACACAATCAGAAAACAAACCAAAAAACAACACAAATATCCACAAGTTAGACCAGGGAGTGGGGATGAACTCAGGGTTTTTTCCATGAAAGATCAGGTCCCAAGCATTTCAGAGGATAGTCATGTTTTCCCTGCAGCTTTGATATTGCTCTGTCATTAGAGGGACCAAAGATGCAAACACCTGCTCTCTGCAAATATATGTCCTTGTTATCAACCACACAATCCCTGGGCTTAAGGTCTAAATTTACTATCCAGGTGGGATGCATCCAACACCTTGTGACAGTGTGGCCAGTACTCCTAGGTCCAGTTCCTATGGGACCTTCATTAGCATCCAGAACAGAGCTTCTTTCCACTCCCGAGTTACTTCACTCCTTTCTGGTCCTCAGTCCCTGTTGCAGAGGCTGAGGAACAGTTTGCAGGGTGGCTCCAGTGTAGAGCCTTTCCTGCATGTCCTGGGTTTGTAGTCCCAATTACTTTTGGGATCACAGACCCCTGGTGCACTGTGGAGAGCATAGGCTCTTGAAGCTCCTTATCTTTGCTCTCCAAATTTCCTTTGAAGCAGATGTATCCAGTGGGAAATGGCTGTTACAGAAGCATTAAAAAAACCCCCACAGCTCTACTGGGTGCTATTTTATTTTAGCACCTCTAGTAACAAGTGGTCAGTCTCTGGAACTCTGCAGTCTCACAAGTACCCCAGATCCTTCAGAGCTGCTTGTAATCAGGGGAAATCTCTCATGAATACAGGCCATGGAGCATGTGAGAGATGTTTCTTTGTAGAGTAAACTCAGGGACTTCACAAGCACTACAAGGAACCCCAATGTACTACTGTCTGCCACTGGCTGGGGGAAAGCATCATGCAAGGGGCTTCCAAGGTCTTTAGGATGACACTGGATAGGTGTCCAATCAGAAGGACACCCCCCAAACTTACTTGAACTTCCTAAAAAACTACGAGTTCTGTCCATGTAGGTAAGACTATGAGGACAGGCTGAGAAAGCTGGGGATGTTCTCCCTGGAGAAGGCTCCTGGGAGACCTTTTTGTAGCGTTTCAGTGCTTAACGGGGGCTTAGAAGAAAAGTGGGGACAGACATTTTAGTAGGGCCTTTTGCAATTACCCCTTTAGGAACAAGGGGTAATGGCTTTAAACTAAAAGAGGGTAGATTCAGACTATATTTAAGGAGGACATCTTTTACAATGAGGGTGGTAGAACACTGGCACAAGTTGCCCAGAGAGGTGGTGGATGCCTCATCCCTGGAACCATCCAAAGTCAGGATGGACATGGCTGTGAGCAGTCTTGTCCAGTTGAATATGTCCCTGCTTACTGCAGGGAGGGTGGCCTTTGAAGGTTCTTCCCAGCCAAATTATTCTATGATTTTATGAAAACCCTGCCTTCAATGCCTGGTTCTGAACAACGTCGCCATTTCTAGTTCAGGGCTTAGGTTTAAACTGCTTTGGCTTTACAAAGCAAGTCTCTCCCTATCTTGATTTCAGCCCAGAGCTGCAGAACAAAGGGTGTATCTCAGCTTCTGCAACATTTGTACAAAAGGGAAGCACAAACCCCCGCTGTGTAGGTGTCCTTCCTTCAGCAGGAGAGGGCATGATGAATAACCCCCATCACACAGTTCATGCTGAGGAGGGGAGTCTCCTCTCTCTTGTAGGACAGACCAAAGCACAGTGGGGGCCCTAGCACTGAGTAGTGCCATGGTTCACAATGTTTTCAGAAAACTTCAGGCTCTGGGGGTGTCTCCATGCTCCTACAGCTCCTAATGTAGGGACCTGCCCATTTAATTGTGGAGTTCAGTACTGCATGCACCAAGTACATGCTTATTTTTATTGGTGATGGTTGCTCCTGAGGCACCTTTGACTCATGCATTTGTTCTGTTGGTGTCCAGTGGGTGAAGCATAAGCATTCATAATGGCACTATAAAAGCACTACAATTAGGAGTCTATGCACTGTTCACCCAGCTGAGCTGGGAGCTTTGAGAGCATCCCAGTAAAGAGCCCAGCCTTAAAGGTGTGGAACTGAATTCTGGTATCAGGGAAACCTTTTGCCATTAGCATTTTATGATTACTAATGTTACTGCAGGGAGCTACAGCCCCCATGCCCTTAGTCAGGTACTGTATGTCGTGTTTAGGAATGGTACCCCACACTTCAGTGCTGCCCCTGAAACCATGTGCCCCTCATTTTCCCCCTCTCCCTCCCCCTGCAGAGGGCAGGAGAGAATTGGAGGCACAAAAGGTAAAGATCCCGCCATGAGATAAGAAAAATTTACTGGAAACAGCAATGAGATAAGAAAACAAACATTAACAACAACAATACTGGTGATAGAGGGTACAAGAAATGAATGATTGCCATGGAAAAAAAACCCTGACATTTGGCCATATCCAACCATTCCTTCTGCTGCACTGCACTGGCCCAGCTGCACCGTGCTGAGGCCCTTCCTCTCCAAAAGAGATCCCCTTCCCCTCCAAAAGAGATCCCCTTCCCCTCCAAAAGACATCCCCTTCCCCCCACCCCTTACAAATGCGAGGTGATATAGAACAACTTCAGTGTCCTGGACCTGCCCCCTCCTGACTACTGCCAAAACTAACCCTGTCCTGGCTGGAACCAGGACACTGTGTACAAATGTGTAACAAACAAGGCTTCTTTCTTACCGTCCTCTTCATCTTTCCCACCCTAAGGAAGCTTTGATTTAAGCAGGTAAAATTGCAGTCAGCTTCACTGGAGGCAGTGGAGCTCCTCATCTGCTCAGAGGTGCTTGAAAGTTTTGTTATGAGCTTTTCTACTGTGGTTGTCTGTGGAGGGACACAGCTGCTTCCCACACTCCAGAAAACTTTATTTTTAAGACATAGCACCCAAACCCCTGCTCGGCTTTGTGAACCCATTGCAACCCTGTCATTGTGCCCAGCTTCACCTTCTTGTTTGTGTTTTAAGCATCTCTGTAATCAGCTGCCAGATCTGCAGGCAGAGGGAAGGCCCTGAGGCCAGAGCAGAGCTGTGTTAGATTCCCATATGATTTTAAAAAGATTGACTCCCAAATACTCATAAATTGAATTGACATCCCAGACCTCACTGCATCACATCTCACTTTTGGCTGAGTTACCAAGAGAATTTATGTCGATGTTTTAGTAAGTCTGATTATTTTAGGAAGTTAAATCCACCTCATGTGTTTTGCTGATTTTATTGAAAGAGTTTTCCAAATAACTAATAGACCTGGACTTTCTCAAGTATACACTGCAGTGGCCTTTGGTGAATATTGCAACCCCGGAACAGGGTTACTGAGAGACATCAGAGCACCCACGAGGCAAAAGGTGGTTTGGAAGGGGCTGAGAGGTCAGAGGGAGCAGTGTGGAAAGAATAGTCCTGGAGCAGGTTCCACTCACCCAGGAGCTTTACCACTGGCTTTGCTGGGGTCTTTCAGGCCAGGGGTAAAGCCCAGTCCCAACTGTAAAGCAGATCTGCAAGCACCTCAGATACGCCTGTCATTTCATTCTATGCCACATGTGGTTTCCATTGTGGGATTCTGTCACAGCATCCGTCTGAATCAGTTGATTCATTTGAGTTTCTGTGCTCTAACCTAACATTTATCAATATGCAGCTCATGCAAAGTTCCTCATTGTTTTTTCATTGGGAAACAGCGTGGCACAAATTGGAAAAAATATCTTCCCTTCCTGTGCTGTTTGATGTTGTACAGCTGTTCCAGAGTTTTCCCTTTTCTGTATGTTTTTGCCTTTGTGTGATTTGTTCTGTGAAGTGTCAGTATTATTTTATTTTGCTTTTCAATAAAACATTTTCATTTTTGCATTTCAGTCCTTGTGCATTTCTCATAAGTACCATCTTCCCATTACGTCTGCAAAATGCTGTTAAAGAAAGATGATTGTAGTCCAAGCATCAAGATCATTTGGGGCTCCTCCTTGGAATGGGACATTTTCCTGGCTGTTCCATGCTGTGCCTGCAGAGGCACCTGAGCTTCCAGGGCCGTCCAAGCAGAAACAGAGTGACACACAGCATTCCGATGTCTCATAGCAGTGGCCATGCACAGACAGAAAGTCTCTGATCAGAAGAGTGCTCACTTGGCAATCACAAGGCAGAAAGATGGGAAGGCAACATAATCTCTTTGCTTTAAAGATCAAATCAAAAATTTAGAAAACTGCCCAAACCACAGAAATCAAACCCACTCTCAGGCTACTTTGCCCATCACCTTCTAGGTTCAGTCAAATTCTTATTTTTTTATCCAAGTCACTTGCCCATTTCCCACGTTTTCCTGCCCACAGGTAAGTTGAGAGACAGCCCAGCACTTCCAGACCACAGCAAAATGAGTAGCTGTGACAATCTATGGATTTGAGGTCTATGGGTATGGGATCTTTGACCATAATCCTTATAATCTCTTACATCTTTGGGGTGCATTGGGGAGACACAAGTAAACCAATAAAAAATACGTGGTGTCTTTTGCAAACATTTAGTAAAGATAAATATTGTTTTTAGTAAAAAGCAGATAACCAAGAGTATTGAATCCCCATGCCCCTGCAGTGTTATTGCTGCCTGTCCCATCCCGTGCTGATTCACTGGGAGAGAAGATCCTACCTGCACACTGTGAAGTGTCTGCTCAGGATTTTTCCTGAGTTGTGTAGACATTGCAAACTAAACATCCCAAGGTATCCTGGTCAGCCAAGTCTAAATGCATCCCATTCTCAAAATCAAATATATATTTTGAAATTTGAACACCTTCCCTGCCAAAAATGAGTCTCGAAAAATGAGTCTCAAAAAAATGTAAGTCTCAAAAAGTCTCAAAAATGTTGCAAATTCAAAATCGATAAAAGAAAACCAGCACTGTCACCTTAATCAAAATATTTCATTTCAGCAGCATCAGAATCATTCATGTTAATTGAACCTGGGCTTTTTGAGCAGGCAGGTAGAATAGGTGACCTCTCAGGTCAGGTTGCTCCTGCTTACATTTTGCTGTGGTTCTGTGATTCCAGTTTCAAAAAGAAAGACCTTTCAAATCAGCCAAAGAGCTTTTTATTTCACAAACTGTTGAAGCCTAGCTGTTTTCAAAATAGATTTCAATCAGTTGTAGAAAAGTTTGAATGAGGTCTGGACTTAGTAAATTGGAGATGGCTGCCAATTCTTTATGCCTTTGAAATAGGGTGGTAAAAAGTGTCATGGTGGTAAGTGACAATTCTGACAGAACTGACTATCATTTACTTTTGGTTTCAATGAATCAGTGTTTTCCTGTGTGTGTTGGGAGTAAACCCCCCCAAAACCTTTTATACAAGAAAAAAACCCCTCAAAATAATTTGATTTTAATTGCATTATTTTGTTAACCAAACACTGCCCTACTTTCTCCATTAGGATATTACTGTATGATCATTTTTTCCTATCTTGGTCTCCAAATAATCTAGTGACAGTAAGTTTTACAGCCAGTCATACTTTGAAAAGTACTGCTCTTATATTGAAATAAGGTGCATCTGGATCCAACACAGTGCACCTTCTGCTGTGAGATAAGAGACAGCCAAGTGCTGGGACAATTAAGAGGCATTGCCATTGCAGGGAAGGAACAGTATTTTTATTAATGTAAAAGACCAGTGTTCCACTGTCAGGGAAAGAGGAGAGTCTCCTCAAAGCCTGAGGAATGAAGGCTTCAGCAGTGTGAAATGGAAGGGAAGCAGGAGGTATCTCTTCTTCCCAGAACAGCTCTTAGAAAGACACTTCCAGAGGCAGATTTTCTCTCTGAATGTGCAAGAGCTCTTATTGTAATGATCCTTGTCCTGCTTGAAAACCAACTTGTCCTTGGGTCCCCTATCATCTCAGGCACCAGCACTTAGTAAGTGTGTGGGTTTTTAAATTTTTTTAGTTACATTACTCAGCTTTTGTTAAATTGCTGAGTGCCACAGACAAATAGTTCCCATCTTTTCCACTGTTCACCCTTTAGCCACTACACCTTCAATATGCTTTCTGCCTCCCAAGCCACAGGTAGAATTCCAAGGACATCCTTCAGATTTGCTGCTTTTCAAAATTCATAATAAAAGAGATGTTGCTCTTGCTTGGCACAATTCCAGCTAAGCTTCTTGCTGAGCTTTACAACTTGCAATTAATCCCAAGAAATGCTTTGAAGGACGGTATTTCCATGTCCCATGATGCCTAGGGGAGCTGGTGGAGGGGTTTAAGGCTGACCTTTTTGCTTTCTAAATTTGGAGGCTTTTACTTAAAGATGAGAGAGCATGACATGGGGGAGGTGGGTCAGCCCCTGCAGTTCGAGCCAGGGCAGGATGACACGATTGCTTTGAGCCCCTGATGCAAAGAGTTGCTCAAGCTGTGGGCAGGTGGTTCCCAAACAAGGGCCACCGTTTATCAAATGCCTGCAGTTCCCTGGGAATGACTGGTGCTGTGCAGGGCAGAAGTCAGAGTACAGTCGTGGCATATCCTGGCTTCTCACTTACCACCTCAGCCTTCTCAAAAACCCACTGCACAGCAAAAATGCTGCAAGCAGGAGTGTGGGCAAGTTGAAAGTCACAGTGCTTTTGCCAGGTTTCCCTCTGTGGGAAGAGGGACCTGTGCAGGTATGACACCAAACAGCTTCCTTAGCTTTTCTCTCCTCACTCCCTTCTCCTTGTGCACCCCAATTCCTCTGCCCTTGTACTCTTAGATACCACTGAAGCCGTGTTCGACTTCATCCAGAGGAGCCGCAGGATGATCGTGGTCCTGAGCCCCGATTACTTGACGGAGAAAAGCATCAGCCTCCTGGAGTTCAAGCTGGGCATCATGTGCCAGAACGCCATAGCCACCAAGCTCATCGTGGTGGAGTACAGGCCGCTGCAGTGCACCCACCCCAGCATCCTCCAGCTGAAGGAATCCGTCTCCTTCGTCACCTGGAAGGGGGAGAAGTCCAAGCGCTCGGGCTCCCAGTTCTGGAAGGCGTTGCGGCTGGCGCTGCCGCTGCGCAGCCTGAGCGCCAGCGCCGGCTGGAACGAGAGCTGCTCCTCGCAGTCGGACATCAGCCTGGACCCCGTGCAGAGGAGAAGGAGCCGCTTGAAAGCGCAGCCCGACCCCCGGGGCGCCACTCCCGTGACTCTCACTCGCGGAGGGACGGCCTCGGCCTCCGAGTCCAAGGCCAAACACCGAGCCAAGCGCTTCCTGACGTGCCGGTGTTGCGGGACCTCCTGCCAGGGCGGCAGCAGACACAAGCAGCAGGCCGCGGCCGAGCCCAGGTGGGACAGCCATCTCTGCACCCCGGGCTCGGGCCGGCCCCCGGCGCAGGGGCTGCAGGGCAGGGCTCGGGCCGAGCCCCCGCCGGCACCGGCCCCCGCCCTCGCCCTCTGCCATTACAGTGACCTGTCAAACAACAACGACTTCTACGTGCTCTAACCCGTAGGGCTGAGGCGCTGCTGGTGCTGGGCCAGAGAAATAAACTCACTGCGGCCTCAGGATATTTTTACCATGGCCACAGGCTGGCACGGTGCCATTAAGTGTCAGTCCCATGCCTGCATGGAGGACTGCAGCAATGTCACTGCTGGTGACCTGAGCCAGGGACCTGCAGCCGTGCATAGAGCAGCGGCTGGGGGCTTCCCGCGCGGGTGCTTCTCCTGAATTTAAATTGCAAAGTGGAGCTGAAAATGTGTTTCTCTGGCGTTGCTTTTCCCACACCGTGGCTGTGTTTGCGGCAGGGCTGCTGCTGGGGTCGGGCAGGTCCTCAGCTGGGGCCTGGGAGGGAGGGAGCGGGGAGAAGCCATCCTGCCGGCAGTAACCTCTGCAGAAAGGGGAGCAAGCCTGCATTTTGCAAAGGCTAAAACTTTGCTAATGAGGGTAATGGGAGCCCCTGCCACTGCAGTTATCTACTGTAGTCTAAAAGAACTTGCTCAACGGTTTTGAGACGAGCCCTTTCTCTCTAAATAAAATGGATTTCTTTAACCTGCAGTTGTAAAAAGTTCCATAGGAACTGGTAAATGCTGTAGCATTGTTCACCAGGCAGTGCTTGGAGATGTGGTTTGCCCAAGCTGGGTGAGGTCCCCTCCTGTTCCCAGAGCTTGCAGTGGGCTCCTGGGTTTGGTCCCTCTCCCTGCTTCACCATATGATGAATTTGTTGTGTCAGTTGAGTGGCCTTCCACACAGCACGAAAGAAAACCATTACAGGGAACATGATTAAAAAAATTCTCTGAGTAGTCAATGAGCTCAGGGATAGGAGCAACACCTTAAATGCTCACAGAAAACCTCCGGCGCTGAATCTGTGGGGTCAAAACTCAACCACACTTCATTAAATAACCAAAAGAGCCTTTGAACAGTCTCCCTGGGGCTGCTGTTTCATCAGTCTGTTGAGCTGGCTGTCAGCAGTGTTTCCGACTCTTCTCCTGCACTGAAAACTTCATTTGTCTCATTCCACATTGTGTAAGGGCTTATCTCCCCACCAAGGAAGGGTGCTAATCCTGAGAGTCGGTTGCTTGCCTTCAGCTGATGCTCTGGCATGACAGACCTGCTAATACACTGCATTTGTTTGCTTTCCCTGAGACCAACAAAGGTCTCTTTCACCACTCTAGTCAGTCTAGTAATTGCATATCAGGTTGACAAGTAATTATTTTTCTTCTGCCTTGAAAATATGATCTGAGCCCTTGGGGTACAGGGTCTGGTGGCCCCCAGGACCCTTATCTGATGGCCTCAAGTGAACCTGCTGGAGCTATGAGAAAGGTGGGGGCCATGTCTTGCTCATTTTAATCACGCTGAAGTCCAGTTATAATTCATATATCACTTCCCTTCCCTCAGCAGACCCTCTTCCTCAGTTTTGCCCTGACTTTCTTGATCCTTTCCTTCTGAGATCAAGCACAGCTGACAGCTCTCCTGTTACAAGCCTCTGTGAGCTGAATCCTACCAGCCTTCTGTAACAGACTGAGAAATAGAAACCGAAAAACCTGCTGCTGAGTCAATATAAATAAAACAAGGGCAACAAACCCCAACCAACTCATAGGAGTTAAAAATTCAGACTGGAGAAGTTTCCAGGGGTGGATTTCTCTCTAATTTCTGTCAGAAACATTGTAAATTGCTCAGAAAAGCTTTGTCCAGATGTGACTATTCTCAGTGATCAGAGGAGAAGCAGGAATGAGATCTTTGGAAAGCAAGCTGATACTTTGCAGGATGTGCTGTAAGACGTAATCAAAATGCCGTGAAATGACTCCAGTTGCTTACAATTAAATGTGAGATGGTACTGTCAGTGAGTCTGGTAGTGCTGAAAAGTGCAGCTACAAAATATAAACAATTTGTAATCAATCAGCCTCCAGAGTCAACATATTTGTTATTTGTTGGCATTTAAACAGCTTTTATTTACGGACTTTGCCTTTATTTGGGTGTGGTATTGTCTCAGTTGACTACAACAGTGCAAAGATAGAGGAAACAACAGCTGGAGCTCCTCACAGATGCACAGAATGGCCAAATGCAGCCTTTTGGGGCAAACTGTCATCTTTTCATGAAAGAACAAATGCAAACCATTGCTTTTCCTGATACTTCAAAAGAGCCAGTGCAATTTTACCACCCCTTTTCTGACCCATCAAATGGATCCAGGGTCTTGTTTGCTCTCATAACAAATACTGAGACATGGTGGATTCCAGGGTGTGCAGAGACCCTGCCCCTCAAGGCCAAGGTCCCAGGGGCCAAAGGCACATCACGTTGGAGGGGATATCTGAGCAAGGACATGGGAACAAACCCTAGAACCAATTTCCATTCTGTCTGTCTCTTATGCTAAGGAAGTTGTTAGAAATACCCTGAGTCCCAGCTTGATGTCCTACTTTACGGCCAGAACAAACTCGTTGCAGAGTTGAATTCTTCTCTCTGAAAATCTGTTAAAATCTGTTCATGTCCCATCTGACACCGACTGCTGCAGATGGACTGCAGTCACTGCTCTTTTCTCTGGTACACGTGCATTTGCCAGTTGAATACAAGAATGTAATAATTTCCAAAGTTAAGTGGCAGCAAAGTATTAAAACCTCCTTCACCCCACGTAGTTCTTTCAAAAGAACAGTACAGCAGGAGCAGAGTTAGTATATATGTAGAATTTCTACTGTATCTTAATATAAAAACATTCATACAAACTTGAATTTCCTACCTATGGCATGCAATGTAGAAGACTACCAGGTCATGATGTGCAGAGCCATTTGTACAATATTTCCACTGCTGCCTAGAGGTTTTTAAATTGTGTAATGCTGGTGCTGTCTGAACACGGGTAACTAAGCAGTTAGGGGACACAGACAAGTCATGTGGTCCATCTCAACATCAACCTGTCTTCACTTTAGTTACTGGAAGGGTCACTAGGAGGTCTCTCCCTAGCAAGTGCCATTGGACATGCCAATAATGGGCTGCTCCTCACGTCTGAAATGCTGGATGAATCGCTAACCTGCAAGAACTAAAAGAAACTCTCTAACATCAAACAGATTTTTGTTCTCATCCCTTACACTAGATGCTGATCTCAGAGCATCTGATCTAAGTGTATTTATAGCAGACATTTTCCCAAACAATGTCAAGATTGTGAAGGAACCAACAGATGCCAGAAATAGGGAAAAAAAATGCTTCAAACCTTTAATCCTTGCTCCACATTTATATTTTATCTTCCATGGTTGATTCACCACCAATATCTGTGAAGGGCAGCACCACCTCTAGGACAGTGTTTGCCCTGTGTGACACACCCAGCCTAGGAGTATAACCCAGAACCATGCCAAGCAGGGGAGGGCAGACCATATGAGGGTGCGTAGGAGGGAGGATGTAGGTGCTTCCTACTCACCACCCAGGCGTTTGGCCTCACCTGGCTTCCAGAAAAATGTGCTGTTCTGGAAATGCACAAGTTAAAACACTATGGACCAAGCAGGCAGCAACATGAATGACCCTGCAGCTGCCTGCCCAAATCCATGTGAAAGAGGTGCGGGGGTTTGACTGTTGTCCACATGGATATTCACACTGGGTACCATCACTGGCCATGCTGGAGAAAGGCCGTGGCTCTAAAATGACATGATAAATGCACCATGCAGGCTCCTTTTGCAGAGATGTTAATGACAAATAGAGATGCTGAATGGTTTACAGAAGAATATGACTTGAATCCTTCATAGCACCAGACACAGTAATGGCCAGACATCAGGGACACAGCATTTACACTGATATGCCTGTAATCAGGCTAATGATTTGTACTTCACTCAAATGTATCTGCCACAAAATCATTTGGCTTGAAAACACCGAAGAGTTTTCCAACTCATCAGTATTTGTTCAAATGAATAATCAGGCTAAGCCTTAATATTGTGTCTGATTGTTGTGTAACCTGGGTTTTGCTTCCCGATGGGGTGATGGCTCTACTCCTCTGCTGCAGCAAAGAGACTTTCCAGGTACTTTTCTGTCTGTGGGAGTACTTGCATGCTATTGCCAAATCATATGACAATCCATTGCTCACAAAAGAATTGTTTTCCAAAAGGTTTTCTTCCTTTTCTTTGCTATTATTAATTTTCAGACCGTAGGTGGCAGAGTATCTCTCCTGTTGCCTGGACTGCACAAGGAAGTGAAATTCCTGACCTGCAGTTATTCACTGCTTCCCACTGACCCTCTTCTTCATCCCACTGCATCTCAGTGGGAAACTGGACTTGATTGCTTGTCGCCTCCAACACCTTTCCCAAAGAAAGCAATGGCTGAGGTGTCTCCCAGCATTCCACTGGCATGATCGTAGATGAATTTTTTGTTACAGTGCACTGTGCCTGCTTGGGGCCAGTTCATCAGGCAAGGCAGATCACGTTGCATGCTTGGTGAAGCGGGAAATAGCGATGACAGGCAATCCTTGTTCCATCTGCTGTGGTTATTAGCAAATGATGTTTTATTTATCTCCAGATCAGCCATGAAGACACTGAGACACTGACTCCCATCAGAAACTTGTTCAATAACGAGTTCTTACCTTCTGAGATCTATAGGTTAATGGATGAAGAACCAAAACCTTGCTATTAATGTGTGCAGGGTGATGCTTACAAAACATTACCACATCTGTGTACCCACAGTTACCAGCCAAGCTGGAAGTACTGTTGATGGAAAAAGGTCATTTGGGAATATCTGCTCCCATTGAGCCATTTTCACTGGCTACTACTGATTATAGTCACACCTTGAAATTCCACATGTGGGCAGTTCCATATTGACCAGTCTGGGAATGTGCCTGCAGTGAGCTACATCGATTCACAAAGAACTTGAGTTTTCCATTCACAGCAAATCCCATTTCTTTGATGTTATTTTTTTCCTCCTCTCCTGTCCTCAAGCAGAACAAAATCAGCCCAAGACAACATCAAAGTTTTCCATGAAAATGGAAAACGTGTGATTGCTATTTAAAATTATATTTTATTTAACATAAACATGTTTTGAAAAGTTTTTAAACAAGCTCAAAATGTGCTATACCCAGAGTGTCAAAATCAGTCTGGTATTTCACTTCTGTTTTGCTTACAGCGTGCTTTGTTAAGACTAGTGCCTTTTAAAACATTTCAACTTAAATGAAAACAGCATTTTCCTTTGGAAAGCAGATTTCATGATAAACACGTCAGATCTGCATTGGTTATCGAAGTTGCCCTTTTCTTCATATTGGCCCAGCACCCTCAGTTTTCAGTATTTGCAGTTTCCCAGTCTGCTGATTTATTAAAGATTCAGGTCAGTGATGTCACGAGCTCCCTAACCAGCCCTCTAGCAATTGAAAAGCCTCGAACTATATTCTTACAACTTGCTGGAAAAAAATCAACATGTTTGCATATCAGATTGTATCAGCTCCTCAAATCACACTCATGTTTGTGTATCAGGTCCAAGAACTTGGCTGAGGATAATACCTTACCAGCTCTCTCCTCTGTACACTGCCAACACAAATGGGGATGTCTCTGCAGACAGCAATCCATGCCTTCTGCTTTGCTCTCACTCTTTTCATGTATACTGTTGCCAGTGAAAGAAAATTCTGCTCCATTCATGCTTACATTTTAATTGCATGCTCCTTTCTGGAGGCAAGCAAGAGTAACATCTATCATTTTGTTTCACATCTCTGCCTCGAAAGCATCTGCTCCATTTGGGGATGCAGCAGAGAGCAGCTGCTGGCTCCCATTCAGTGTCAGCCTCCCTGGCACATGTTCATTTACCTGCATTTAATATCAAACAGTGTTTCAAACTCACTCGCTGTCCATTTCAGATCTGCATACATGAAGAAAACCCTCCCCAAATCAGCCAACAAATATCTGGCGTTTCCCCCTGATACCCACATCTGTTTTGGCTGGTTTCATCCACTCCAGCAGCTCAATCCTGTCAGAGTCCTGTCCAACTCAAAACAATAGTTTTGGCTCATTTGGCACCAAGCTGGACCTGAATGAAGAAAAGTGAGGGTATCTGGGCTATGTCAAGGCGTAGCTACTACCCAGCTCCTCAAATAACCATCAGACCCCCTGCTAGGCTGCTCTGTTAGTGCTGTGTCCTAGTTTTCTGCTGGCTTGGCTTCCTGCTCCTTTTCCCCTTGAGGACATCAAGGCTACAGTTTAATAAATGCCCACAGTGTCATCAGGATCCATTAATATCACTAATCTTAAGCTTTTTTTTTGTTTTTTTTAGCTTTTTTGGGGGGTTAGACAAGAAGATCTAAGTAACTGGGCTAAGTTACCCTTTTCCCTGGGGACACCTTGCACTTCTGTTTCTTTTTGTTATCAGCGAGCGAGACCTCTCCCACATGCTGCCTCTCACTCCTGCCAAGCTCCTACACACAGACATAATTGGGAAGATGCCCAGAGCTCGCTCCAAAGTTAATGCTTTGCTCAGTCCAGCTCAACTGTTTGCAATTCCTCTTACATGAATTTTATGCCAAGGGAGGACCCAAGGTCACCACTTCGTAAAACTAGATCAAGATGATTTAGCTTCCCATCTTCTTTTCTAATTTAGCTACCCCTCTGTCTTGCCTGTCTTAATCTGAAGCTTCCTGATAACCATTGCCATGCACACAAGCAGCATCCAAATATTTCCAGCTGCTCTGCACCCTGCGCTGACTATTAGAGAGAGACAGACTTAGCAGGTGGCTGGGGCTCACCATCTGGCTGTACTCCATCCCAACCTGCTTGCTTGCATTCTCTCACTTATTCTTCTCTGAAGTACAGCAGCTTATGCCCTGCCCTTACACCCCTCTGCTCCATCAGTAGCAAGATAATCCAGTCTCCAGCATATTCCTCCTCTCCATCCTCCATGGCTAGGGAAGTGTGTGCCAGGTGCTACGCAGATGTTAGGGGATCCCTTCTCTAAAGGGGCTCTGCTCTTTTGTGCAGTCCCAGCTGTCTGAGAGCAAACTTCCTCAAGGTACACTAAATTTGTTCAGTTTGGCCCTGCTTCCAGTGCAGGGGTCAACACAACAGATGCCTTGGGGCACTGAGTTGATCAGCAAGCCTGGCCCAAGTCTGTGTGCAGACGTCTGTCTGCCAGTTACCGGCAAAACGCTGGAGCGGCCAGATCGGAGCAGCCTGCAGGGTGTCACCTCCTGTCACTGGCTGCTTCAGCTGGGTGAGTGGCTTATATTTAGTCTCTAGTAGGTGATCTTATGAAAGGATATGGGACAAGGAAAGATGTGGCACAAAAAGTAGACCATCACATCATTCCAGTTAAAAAAATGTATTCATCCTGGCATTTCCTGTTGTACATTTATACTTTTATTTATGAATGACAGGGTTATTTTCTTCTTTCTTTCTTTCTTTCTTTTTTCCTTTTTTTTTTCCGCTATACAGTACTTGGCAGGCAAATAGCAGCTCTCCATTATATTACTACAAAGTGAAACTGTCACCACTCATTCCACAGACCAAAGGCAACCTTTATTATTCTCTGTTTAGCCAATGCTTTTTCAGAAACTGGAATAAGGAGAAAATTGCCCAAAAGCAAGCTTTAAGGCTTTTGTTGAGAATTCCTTGCTGCCTGGCTGACACCTTAGCAACATTCCCCACTGTCACCTTTATCACTGAATTGGACTTACTACTTCATTATTTGATTTTTGTTGCTTTCCTCTCAGGTTGGCATTTGGCCTTTCTTTCAAAATACCTTGTGCTGCAACCTCCCTCCTGGTATAACTAGGGAAAGTTTGAAGCCCTTGCTATCTCTCATTGTCTGCAAAAGCAGAGCAGGCTGGATTAATATTAGATTAGTTACATTAATATTTTCCTTAATTTTTGAAAGATAGAAGGCACCAAATAATTCAGTAACACTGCTAGCAGGTGGCAGGGAGAACCTTTGCAACAAGTCCTACCTGCAAGGACTCCTTTACTGCCTCAAGCAACTGTCTTCAGGTCACCCCGTTAAATAATCAGTCAACATTTATTAATCACATCAACTGTGTCTGATGAACACAGCTAGACAAGCAAACCCTCACAGAAATGTCTGAGAACTGGGGCTGGATTGAGATATATTGCCAGAAGGTCACCAGAGATCACTTCTCCTATGGATCACTATGGTGAATTATGACTTATTACTTCCCTTGATAAAAGGTTCTGAAAGGTGGATATCTGAGTGCTTTGAATGCTTCCAGATACCTTAGTCTACGTAATTGCCTCTGGTTACAATGCAGTCTTCATAGCAGAGAGAGAATTTTTTGCAGCCATTAAGCTCAGTTTGAAATATGACTTCTATGTTGTCTCTGTGGAAAAACTTAAGGAAAATGTGCTGCTGCTTCCCTGCCAATCTCAGAACAAGCTCCTTTGGGTTTCGGGGATCCAGATTCCCAGGAGCTGCACTAGACAAAATTGCTCACTCACATATCCTCATGTCCTATTGCATGCCAACTCTATATTTTAACTAGTGAGCTTAACAGCCTTCAGTGTTCTTGCTCCCTCTCCACGTTTTTGTGAAGTTAACCCTATTTATGAAGGTCCCCTACACTAGCAGTTGCAATGCACAGGCTGTGCTGGATCAATCCAGACCATTTCTTTTCCTCTCTTGATCCCCTCCTCCCAGCTTTTTACTATTCCTTCTCTCCTGACCTGTTTGGTTTTGAAGAGATATACACAGAATCTTGCCTGGCACTGTGTTCATGACTTGGTCTGCACAGAAGTAGTCAGAAAATCAGTAATTCTAAATACGTGGAATCCATACCAGCGAGCACCTTCCCCACTGTGCCATCAGCCACAGCCTGTAGGGGCTGTTTGACACATTGCCAGTGTATCACACTCTCCTGAAACGCCTCTGGGGTGGGGGGAAATTATGAGTAGGTTACTTTGTCCTGTTCTGCATTTTCAGAGATGTTTGGGCTCCTAGTGTAAGGATTGATGTATGAGAGTGAAGGGTTCATTTTGTTTTTCCCTTGTAGCTGGAGTCTTCTAGCAGCTGTGCTTCCCTGTTAACCCCTGCTAAGTTTGCGCTCATCTATAGGGTGGTGGTGTTTTCTACAGCTGGAGTCAGGCAGGGCCCTTCAGGTGCAGAACAAAAAAGGCAGGTTATGCCCACAGGGGATAAAACCAGCAGTTCCCTCTGCATAAGGCACATCAGAAGGTCAGGAGGTGCCTTGGAAGGCGCCCTTCAGATAGGCTGGCAGCTCAGGGATCGTCCTGCTCAAAGCACTTGTGCTGGCATCTGCCTCTCGTGTGCACTGGGCTCATTGATATTTCTGCCACAGCACAGCATGCCTTGCCACTCTGATAAGGCAGCTCTCTGGGGACATCTTGCTTGCTCTGGACACTCCTGGGTGGAGGCGTCAGCTCCGGCCGCGTTATCGTGCGCATCAGGAGCGCTGTGATATTTGCTCTGTGCTCCCAACAGGAGCTCTGCTAGCTCCCCCCACCTCCTTCACACACAGATACACACACTTCAAGCTGTCCAGTGTATTTCAAGAGAGCAGAAAGTATTTGCTAAAAATATTTATGCAGCAGTTATTTATGGCCTGGCCCACATCAACCCCGTGGCAGCCGTTACACAACGCGGCACAAAGGAGCCCTTATCTGGAGAAGCACACAGCCAATTTTGCAGTCCACAAGTCACCAAGAAGCAATTTCAGTGGCTTTTCAATCAAATCGTGAGGCCTGGATATTCAATTTAGATGTCAAGTCTTGTCAAGCAGGCTCTGCCAAGGTGCTTTCTCATGCTTCCCAATTTGAAGGAGACTCTGGTAGGGGGGATCAGAAAATGCTGCACTATTTCAAGGTATGGCAGCTTTTTCTCAAAAAGCTGGAGGTTGGAAAAGTAGATCTTTTTAGATGGAATTTGGTTCAAGATTAGAATTTTTCTTTCTCTGCTTGCTGTAGAAAACATCTCAATAGCCTATAGAAGGGAAAGGAGACTTACTCCTTGGCTGACACTGGGCACATATCCACAAGGCTGGGCAGAGAATCTAGTTCACAAAAACACTCTACTGCTAGAGCACGAATTTAGCCAAGGTGGCTTTTGGTTGAAACCCTAATACAGGTATGGAGAGTTTATAAAACCCCTAATTTTTTTTTAAAAAATGGCTCCAAATTCAGTGCAAGGCAGATCCAGTCTTTTGTCCTGAGCTGTCTCCACCTTCATATAGTTTTTTTAACTATATTTATGATCTGCAATGGCCTCATGGGTGCTGATCTTTAAAGGTCCGTACTAAAACTCCCAGCCTCATCTTTTATTGTGGGAACGTGAGACATGAGCTTGTGCAGGTAAGAAAGCAGGAGATGCTCTCGATAAAATGAAACTGGTGGGATGCAAATGTAGCAGAGGAATGACAGCAATATCAGCACTTCCCTGCCCAGTTGCTCGGTGCCATGAGTTAGAAGTGATTACACCCCAGTTCCTCAGTTAACTTAGGAGGGGGAAAATAATTGAAAGCCAGAATCTCAAATTAGGATCACACACATCAGTTCCCTGTTCTCCATCAGGCCACTAACCTTCTCAAGGAATTCAGATTGATTTGGCATGCTTGTTTGCATCAAACCCCTGGTGCCAGGTCCTTATGGTTTCCTTATGCATTCAGTACTAATGATGGGATGCTCTGTAACCACTTTCATGTCCTGGATCTTGGAAAGGCTAATCTCAGAGCCTCTCTTTGCCCTCTTCTTAAGATAAGTATTTTGCTTGCCCTTTTCCATTCCTTTGAGACCTCTGATGCTGTCTTTGCCTCCTCAAATGCAATCACTAATGGTTCAGAGGTTTAATTAAGCTAATTCTTTCTATAAGCACTCCAGGGGGAATTTCAGCAGCCCTTGCCAGTTTGAATACATGGAGTTTTTTTAAGTCTGGATATTTCTTGAAATTGTTCTTTCACTATGCTTCATCACAGTAACCTATTCCATTATATGATTTGCCCTGCTGGAATTTACTTGTTTGTGAAAAATAGAATGGGATTAATTTTGAGTCTTTCAGTTTTAATATGCTTTTTTTTCAGACGCTTGCTCTTTCCCCCCCACAAAGCAGTAAGTCAGCAGAATCTTTTGTCAGAGCCTATTCCTCTTTCCCTTGTACCTCCAACTCCTTCCTTTTGGATGACCAGGCCAAAATGTTGCCTTCTCAGGACACTCACAAAACAAAAAAACAAACAAAAAAACCAAACCAAAACACAAAAAACCCCAAAAACCAAACCAAAACAAGACAAAAAAAACCAAACANAATGGGAAAAAACAACAGTCAATTCCAAAGAAACCAAAAAAACCTGCCCCCCCCCCCCCAAAAAAAAACACCAAAAAAAGAAGGATTCAAAAAAGCCTTCAGAGTCAGAGAATCAGGTGGGATATACATGCTGATAACACCTGTCTACTCTTGGGGAAACCTTCATGGGACTGCAAGACTTTGTCAGCAGCACTTGGGTACAGGTGAACAACTCTGAAGAGAGTTTGTGCCCTCTTTAGGCATTTAGTAATTTCAGTGTTGTTAGATCTGCCTTGAGAAGATTTCAGCAGTCTGACTAAACTTGTCTCTGTGTGTTACCTGGGCTCCCCAGGCTGAGGGGAATGGCATTCCTGGAGCTCCCCCCGAGGAAACCTCAGTGCTGCCTCAGCTGTGTCCAAGTCTATCCCGTGGCTCTGCAGAACTGGAACTGCCTGGCAATACCCATGTTTTTGCCACAAAGGACACAACTCTACATGAAAAGGGCATGAAACTGGCTCACTTAGGCACAAATATGGGAACTCAGAGAAGAAATACTTCTGATTAACCCATTCTATTTCTTCCTGGCACTCCTGAGCTGGTCTGCAGGAGGGCTGTCAGCTGTCGCTGTTCTGAAAAGAACTACACATTCTCTTCCTGATGGTTTTCTACCTCTTGGAGATGTCAAGAAGAGCTAAGAACTCTGATGTATAAAAATCAAGTGATTCCATTCTAGTTTTTCAGGTCTAAATCAGTTATGACCTACTAAAATCAGTAGCAAACTAACGTGCAATAACAAACTGCATGCCAGAGACTATCAAACATCTGCTGCTGTGGTTTTCCTTCCTCTGAAGCACTTGGTTATTATCAGAAGCAAGATCTTGAACAGTTGGTTATGGAGTAGTCACACCTATGTCTCTAAAGGGTCAAAACCCAGGAAGCTTTTAAAAGCCTTGAAATCACTGTTTTAGCCTGTCAGCATTTTCCAGCTGCTCTGACTTTGGAAGGGGTGTCTGTATTAGTGGTTAGTCCTCTGGGACCGTAAAGCCAAGCCGGGATGGACACCTGCATGTTCTGTAGGTGACCGTGAAAGCAGGTAAACAGTTTGCCCACATGAGAGCAGCCCATGTGACACCGATACCTTTTGGGTGTACTGGTTTTAAAGCTGGTTTCTAAGTAACCTGCGAGAGCAGGACGCTGCTGGCAGGCACAGCTCCTCTCTCCAGGCCATCTGGTGGCTGCTGCGGAAAGAGCTTGGACAGCAGCACTGAATTCATACAACAGCCCGTCTTTTGGCGTGCAGGCATTGCAACTAATCGTTATTCTTGGAGTAATAAAGTTAAAAATCAGGTGAGACCACTCTTAATCATCTACTGGCATGAATCAAGCTGCCAAATCCATGTCAGACCGTGGTATAGACATGGGTCAGCGGAGTTTGGGCAGCTGTAGCCTAGAAAAGCCTATCAGAAAACCATTTGTGACAGTGATTTTGGTGCAGAAAAACAAAGAAAAGGAACACCCTTAAAAAAATACAGATGCTAAAGTGAAGCTCTGAGTACCTAGTATGGACGTGAAGCTGACAGAGAGTGGTTTCAAACAAGATTACAGACTTTGTGTGAGTCTTTTCCAGTTTTGTCTAAGTCCTGCAATATGTTCAAGTGATTTAACAACCCAGGCCTAACAGTTTTCCTCTGCCAACAGTATCCCAGCCGATGACACAGCTTTGCAAAAAGTCCTATTTAGGATTGAGTTCTTAAGCACAACTGTAGGTATGGTAATAGGCTAAGGAAATATGTCTAGAAATCAGTGACTGAACAAGTCATCTAATGCAGCGTCTCCTCCTTCATTCACAGTTTAGCTGGGATTTTGTCTTTTTTTTTGTTATTCTTGTTTTGTTTTGTGTGGTGGGGTTTTTCCTTACTCTAGTCAGTGGTGTGAGAGAATGCTTCCAGCCTGCCTGAAATATTCCTGTTAATCAATCTTTGCATAAAAGCTCAAGGCTATTTCCGGGCTTAAGTTTTCTGTTAAAATTCATTTATGTTCCCCAGGCTTTTTTTGTTGAGTGAGCATTAGATCACAAAATGTCTCTCTTGTCTTAGTATTTGAGAAAACACTAATATCAAAGCATCTAGACTGAATTTGGGTTTCTGTAAAATAGTTTGTATACGAATACACAGGAAAAGTATTTTTCAATCACATGATAATAATCCTATTTGTGGTCACAAAAACGGGCTGAATGAAGTTGAATTCAAAGTTGAAGTTGAAGTTGAAAGTTGAAATCAAAATGGAAGTTTAATTTCTTTTAATTTCTGTGATACTAAAGAATTTGTTCCATTTGCATTCTTGGGTTTTCTTGGGTTGTAGCAAAAGTCTCTCTAATTTAGTAAAGACAGACTAGCATCTTCAAAATTTAAAATATAAGAATTTATTCTTAAGTTTGAAGGAAAAGTTTTCTCTACAGTGTTTTCCAAAAGTTTGCTTTCCATATAGCGCAGCAATTGCAAAAATCTAGATATCTATTCTAATCTCTCTCCTCCCTTGCTACTCTTTAAACAAAGATCAGTGTTGTTATTTTTCCAAAAAAGAGCTCTTTTAATAGCCACACAGACCTATCTCACAGACTATCTTACAATGTCTGTGGCCCATAGATCACAAAATATGAGCTCATGTTCTGATGAATTGTCGATTGTTTGCAAAGAGTTTGTAGGCAACATGGCTTTGGAAAGGAATTTGGAGCAACTATTTTTGCTTCCATTATTCATCCATTCCTTTTCCCCCCAAATAGTCTCTTTTCAGTTCCAAGGCATGTGCAGACTAGAAATAGCATCAGCCCTGGGGGATTTTCCTTTACCAATCCCTTGGACATTCATTTCCCAATTTAGGGTGTCTGTTCTCAGCTTTTCAGAATAGCATCTCCTTCCCTTGCTCCATTCTGCATGGACAGCAGGGACAGACTGCCTCGGGAGAGAAATATTCTCAATTGGGCCAAACAAAATCAGAACAACCCTACTGCTTGTCTCCCAGCCAGCAGATGTAGCTGGACATGAATTTTATTGATGGGAATAGATGGTACAAGTTTTCCTGGTTTATCCTTAATAGTCACTAGAGGGCAAAGCAGGTCTCCATAAAGCAAACCTGCAACCCACAAGGGAGGCTCCCTGGCTCTTGCCTTTGTCTCATGACACTCTGGTGTGGTTCTGTCTGCAGGGACAGAGCTGGACAGTCCAGCCTGGCTGATGACTTACTTGATTTGGAACATACTCAAGTTTGCCCAGAGATGGCAATTCTGATGCGTTTCTGGTTTTGGACACGTATAAAAGATGCTCATATAAAAGCATCTTTCAAGGTCCTTGTGGTGCAGCATCCATCCAGTCTTGTATCTTCCTACTAAGACATGCCAAGGGTAAAATACATTGAGCTGTTTTCCCTTGAATGTCCTCTCAGCCAATTGTGGCTTAGATAATTCAGGGTGCAGAGCTCAGACCATTGTAGATAACGTGCAGTGCATTCTTTAACTTCTGATTGCTTTTTGCATCCCAGTAGCCCGTAGGTATTTACAGTGCTCTTGCACTGAAGTCATGAACTCTTTTTGGCATTGTGTGAAAAAACCACCTCCTTTGGTCTCTCTTGAGCATGCTGCCTGATTGCTCCACACCATGTCCCCCCAAGCTGATATCAGAAGCAGAAAGCTGCAGCCACCTTTTCATCCTCAGCAAGCCCATTGTGAATTAAAGTAGCTGTGCCATGTTCTCACCTATTATTTTTCTCTTCTGGGGTGAAAATTCCTGATGTATGCAGTGGTTTGGACATTGATTAAGTCATTCATCTTGCATGGCAGATCAGAAACCACCCCTGGAAGTCAGTGTGAAGCTAACTGGGGAAAATTTGACTGAGAGAGCATGGGAAGACCTTGGGAGAGGAAAACAGAGATGACAACTTCAGAGCAACAAAACAGTTTTCTTGGCATGGCTGCAGCCTCAACATGTGAAAACCCACCTAAGCCAGGATAACAAGAGGTGTCAATGAAGCCTGAAGTATCTCATGTGTAGGAGTAAAATCTGTTGACATTATTCCAAAAGTAAGCTGTTTTCGTGTTGGTGTGCACTAAAAGGCCTTTGGAGGATGTTTATGCAGCAAGAAGCCCCAACTCTTTAAACATGAGACTTATGCTGCTGAGCTTCGTGATTCTCAGCATACTGGTGAATATTAAGCCTTCTGAATTAAATCAGATATGTTTTGGTGTTTCAAAAATAAATGTTGGGCTTCCAGACCTGCTGCCTGGAACATGCTTCAATCCAAAGTGTTCCAAATTTGAGTGAAACACTTAAAAATTCCTTCCACTGTTCTCACACACCTGAATCCTCATTTTTCAACCAATTCAACTGGAAGTTTTTGAGTACTAAAATTGAAATCCATGTCTGCAGTCACAGTGCTCTGCCAATTACTAAGTCCTTCTCATGTGGAGAGTGGAGGTTGCTGTGGGCCAGCCTACATGGCAGGGAGAATTGGGCTGATAGCACCTGGTGCCACAGACATGGATTGAGCCCCACATGGAAAAAGCCAGCCCTGAGTTGACAAGGGATTCCATATGAGTGGCAGGGTTTCCCTTTCCAGAGTGCCAGCCGGGTTTTTGCTGTGCAGAAAGGCTTTTCAGTTCATAGATGTGATGGCAAAGCTTATAAGGAGCACCTCAGGTGAGTCAGTGTTCCCAGTTCTGAGCCAAAATCAACAAAACCTGTGCTCGGGCTTGGCTGTTGTGAAATGATAATTGCTTTTTGAGTTGTGGACATGGAGCCATTTAGCTGAGATCCCTTATTACCCTGAAATGAGCAGAGAGGATGCAATAGTCAGGGTGGTCTATGACAATCCAAAGGAGGTTGGAAAAGCCAGGACTTTCCAGTCAACAGGATGCCAGATTTGCTCCAGTGGGCACCCAGCACTCAGTGGTGCTCTCAGCAGAGACTGGTGAACTAGTGGTGAGCAGCACAAGTGATGCAGAGTGAGGTCAGACACGCAGAAGCTGCTGAACCACTGACTGGAGCTTTTGGGAAAGACCAATTCTCCCAGCTCATGCTGAGATTCCCATGTAAGTCAATGGGAGGATGTCTTTTATTTTAATGTATTGATGTTTGACGTTACTGCAGGAAGGACAAGGATCTAAGACCCAAGGGTTTTTTTTTACTTTTACCTGTTTAAAGCGGGGTAGCTGAATGCCTAGCCTGGACTTTTGTGTGCAAAGCAACCACAGCTCACATTGAGCACAGGGATAATTGTAAGTTCTCATCACTTCTGGAAAATGGGCCATTAAATAGGTCATTAAGTATAGCATTAGCTGCCTCATTTCAGCCATCCAGGCTGAAGAAACTTGGCTGTTGCAAGGCAAACAGAGGCTTGGATTAGTGCTGGGTGCAGGCTGGCTGGCCATGCTGTTGTCTCCTGCTGCACCACAATAGCACAGGCAACCTGGGGGCCTTCAAACAGGTGCCATGAAGTCCACACCGGCATTGGATAAACTCCTTTCTCAGGAAAAACTAAACTTTTCCTGAAACTGTGTTTCCAGAACACAGAGGAGATCCACAGCCCCACAGGACCTCTGAAATGGCAATCAGAATTTTACAGTTTTAGATCATTGATTCACGACTAGTTCAGGTTGGAAGATCATTCAAACAGTGGCACTTGGTATCCTGCTGTGGAATGAGCTGACTTTTGTCCCTTTAGGAATCTCTTTGTCCACAGGAGAATGTCCCTGTGAGGTACCTCATCCATGCAAGTGGTCTCCTGTGAGCACAGGGGTGGTCATACCACCTCAGTCCAAAGATCCAGCTCTTCCAACGTGCTGTATGTACTAGTGGATCCATGGATAAACATGCAAGAACTTGATAAGGACATATGAATCTCCCAAATGCAACTATTTGCTGTTTAGGAAGGATCAGAGCCAGGAGGAGTTTCTCTGTCTCGAACAACTCTATACATTTCTATTTCAGGGAGCTTTTCTGTTCTCCTCCTCCTCACACAGACCTATTGCAGCCACACCATCCATAGGCAGGAACAAATCAATCTGAGAATTGAATTGCAGACAATAGATATGAAGAAGAGTTGGAAACAGCAGGAGAAAGCAAGCCAGCTTTCCTTTGGCTCAATTCCTCCTTGATGCAGCTGTAAGGAGGCATTTTCCCAACATGCTGAGTCTTTGCCACAGCTTTGGGTTTGCTAAACCCAATTTGTGAAGAATCAGGAACATACAGAAAAAATCATTAGTGAGGTATTTAGCATGAATGTGAGCAAAATAAGCCAACTGTGGGGCTATGGGATGACCCCACCCAAACCTGCACATGTTCCATAGGTCCCGGAAACAAACGTGAAGGCTCAAATAGCATCATTGTGCTACAGCGAGCTCTCTTTTTTTGAAACATTTAATGATAAATGTTTAAACAGCTGCCCTCATAGGATTCGGGGAAGGAGAGCAGTAAGGCATTGTCTTGTATTAAAGCCACAACTGGACTTTGGCCAGAACTGAGGAATTTGTAGGTGACATGAGTATATTTTTCATGCATTTTGCTGAATCCCCTGCATGGCGTAACTTTCTCCGTGGGAGACTTAACCAAACAGTCTGAAGAAAAGAAAGAAATGTGGACAAACCAGCTTCTGTGATTTATTGCCTCAAAGCCATTCAGTAGAGATTGTCCCAGCTGGTCATAAGCTGGGTACTTATTTCCTACTTCAGTGGAGGGGAAGAAGGGTACTGGATGCACATTTTGCCCAGATAGAGATCTCCATTCTTTAATTTATCTCACATAATCTCACACATTTAGGACAAATAGTAGTTGATCTTATCTCATGCTTAATTCCTTGATTATTTATTATTTATTTATTTATTTATTTTCTCAGTCCTCTCCCCCCTCCCCCCCCCTTTTTTTTTCCCCCCACTCCCTTCAAGATGGGCAGTTTTTAACCCTAGCTTTACATGTCACTGGAGAGTTGATAAAACACATAAATTAATAACTTTAGTAACCACAATGCCTCATCTGGTACCATCCCAGAGAATATAAATATTTGAGGACTATTAACTGTGTTTTCCTTCCTAAATATCAGTTGAGATTACAGATCCATTGATTGAGACCACTGTGAAGCCCTGAGTGTGTGTCTGCATTAGTGTTTCAGTTCAGATCAAGAGCTCTCTGTAAAAGTAGTTTGGTTTGCATTGTGGTGCCATCTTAAGGATGCTTGAATTACTATCCCTTTGAAAGAAACTTGTCTGGAATATGTAGTTCCCTAATCCATTCCAGGCACCACTGGGAACCAGACTGTGGATGGCAAGAATTAAAAAGGGGGTAAAAATTCCAATCAGCAAAGCCTCAAGCTATAAAGCCATGAAACACATTTACTGTGGAGGTCAAGTCCTCAACAAAAATCTTCCTGGTCCTTGGCTCTGCTTCTCTTAGTTCAACCTATTTTCTAATGTAAATGTAGTCTTAGAAAATCTACAGCTGATCCTCAGTGAATTTGAAGCCTTTGTGGCTAAGCGCTTCCAGCATAACCATAAAGTAAATGTACAAAACTAAGTGAGTCCAGCTGTATTGTGTGTTACCTGTCTGCCTGCAAGTTCTGTGAAATGCAACTTTTTCTGTTGCCACAGATATGAATTGTTCAAAATATCAGTGTTCTTTTTTTATTTCCATATAGATAAAATTCTTATTTTTACAGCACAGTAAATTGTTAGGACTGGGAAACTCTCATTGGAAAGGGAGAAAATCTGTGATTCTTCTGATGGACCTGTATGTGCTATGGGACTTCAAGAGCAGCTCTGAATTCTACAAAAATTCCATGCCAGAACATTTTTTATATGTCTAGAAACCTATTTATCACCAAGGTATCCATCCTTTGGGGTGTGATCCTGCCCACCCACTGCACCAGCATCCCAACGCTGATGAGGTTAGTCCTTGAGCCTCAGGGACGAAGATCCGCCGAGCATCACACAGGTGCAAATGCCCACATCCCATCACCTCCCACAACCTTCCTCTCTGCTGCCCCTTCAGACGACTTTAATGAAATCCCTCACTGATCACAGCCTCGTAAGGTGCAGTAACTGCAGTGCTCGAGGGGCAGAGCATGCAGCATGGGGGTGGCTGCACTGGTGGGAGTGGGATTAGGTGTTGCTCACTTGGATGCCTGTGCAGCCCACTCTCTCACCTGACTGCACACTTTGGTTTTTTTCTGGTGACAAAGAAATGAAATCAGCTAAACTGAGACTGATTCTTTTTAGAGGGAAGGAACGGGAAGCGAGATAGTCTGACACACACACACACATCTGATCCTCACAAAGCTGCTGTGCAGGCAGGGGATGGGCAGTGATGGTCAAGCAAGGTGTCCTGCTCCAAGCTGAGTCAGAGGATGTGGAAGGCAAAAAGCAGAGGCTACCTCTGCCACCTCTCTGCTCCCAAGGATTGAACACCCCCCAGAAGTGAGCTGCTGGGTAATTTTTTTCGAGTATTGGCAAGATCTCTGAACTTGCAGTGGCAGATTGTGAAAGGTTTTTTTTTGTTCCATGGGGCTTTCCATAAAACAACTGAAAGCAAGTTTCTTTATCTTTCTCTCCGTCACAGACACTTGCACACAGGTGCTAACACGCCCACCTGCTGATGCCCACATTCAAGGAATAAGAGACAATCACTTTACCTGCAATTTTCTTACCCCTGAGCAATGCAGTTAGCGTGAATATTTTGAGGGAGGTTCATGATGGTGCTGTAAATCAGGACAAGATCTGATGTCTAGATCTGCAATATGTTTTTTATTATAAACATTTTGTAATTGGGAAAAAAAAAGGGTTAAGTAAATCATCAGGAGTCCTGTTCTTTTGCCAAACACCCCTTTGGCTGAAAGATTGCTCTCTATTAAGATTGTTACTACTTCAACAATCCAAGAGTTTAAACATTCTTTTTGCAGGGCTTTTAAGGAAATTGTGAACAATTAAAATGTAAAGGATTAACAACCCTGACAAAATTATAACCTATTGAATTTACTTAGTTCTATTTAATTTTTACCTCTGTGAGACCTCATATACTGAAGTGCTGTGTCATCAGCACCCAAGACACTCATTTATGGGTTGGTTTTTTTTATGTGTTACACCCTCTCTGGCGTAATCTGCAGAGGTCAATGCATGTAAATGCAGTTGCCCTTTAGTAGAAATCTGAATTTGGGGATCTATCCTTTCCAGACTTTCTCAGTAAAAGCCTTGTCCTCTTCTTGGCCACTGTTTTACCCGGCCTTTGTGGACACAGATTTCATGGAAAGAAGACTGATACAGAGAGAATTAATCAGCCAAGTGTCCTTACAGATATGAGATCTGCATGTGGAAAATTCTTACAAACACAGACTTTGAAACTCATTGTAGGGCTTTGGGATTTAAGGGCATATTTGAACTTAGCAAAGATAACCAACTCAGTGAATATGAATAGTCACAGCCTCCATGTTTGCAGCTTATGTATCACTTCTGCAAACACAGTGGTTTATAATTGACTGAAAGGAGAAATACATTTTGCAACACCCACCAGCTTCTGCAGCTTGGGTGATTTCCCACCTGAGCACCTCACTGGTCTATTTTTATCCTGAGAAGAGGTTACAGCATCTTGCTGGCCATGATTTCCTTTACCTAACAGGTGCTGGTCATACTTTATTTTGCAAATGAGGCATTTCGTGAACTATCATGAGAGTTAAGAATTACTAGAGCTGAGGAGGTGGGGGTGAAATGGAAAGAAAGGGAAGGAGGGCAAAGAATGACTTTGCAGACAAATCCTCCACACAATTGAATCTTTGTTGGCACAGAAAAAAACCCCACACATCAGAAAAGTCATGCTTCAGTTCTCTGCTGTTGCATTATCTTTTTTCTTTTCTTTTGCTACTTCAGAATGCCTACAAGTATGCTGCCCTCCTTGAAGCCAGCTCCTTGAAAATGAGGTGTACATTTCAAAGACTGTGTACAGTATAACTCTTTGTGTTTGGCTTGGAGAAATATTTGTTGGGTGCAAAGGAAAAAAGGAATTTAGGTAGTTGGTAGTAAGCAAATGTTCCTCCAATACCTGCTCAAAATACGTTGAATCTAAAGACATGTCTTGGGCGTGCTGGACAGAAGATGCATCTTGTGATGTTAGAAGAGAGCTGGAGCTCTTGACAGGGAGTTGCAGAATTGAACACCCCCAAAAGCTGTGAGGAACACGTGCAGAGAGGGATGTGTAGGTTCACACTTGTTAGGGTGGCAATGCCCGCGTGGAGATGACAGCAAGGACTGGTTGCCTCAGCTTCTGTCTCCAGTCCAGGGCAGGGTCCCAAGCTCCTGTGGCACATCTGTGCTGCTGGCAGGGCTGCCATGAGCTGGTTTGAAGAGTGCTACATCCACAGTGGAGCAGCAGTGAAAATATCTCATCTTGTCTGGCACAGAGCCACTAGAGCAGCGATAATGGAGAAGTCTGGGACACTCTTAACTTCCCAATTGTTTTGCTCTCAGATAAAAGCAAAACATTCTCGGTCATTTCCCTGAAGTGGGGCCATAAAGAGCACATCTTTAACATCAGTGATGGCTAAAATTGGATGAGGTTGTTCCTGTGTTATGGCAATCAATTCAGCCACGTTGGGCACTGCTGCTGTCAAATGCGCTGTATTGGCATTTAATTTCCTGCAATCTACAATTAACTGCCATTTCCCGTTCAACTTCTTACTGGCCGTACAGGAGAGTTATGTGGGGAATGAGTGGGAACAACTATTCCATCTTCCCTTAAGTCCAATATCACAGGGGAAATCCCTTCTCTGGCCCCCAAAGGGGGATTTCACATTAGTTACCTTTGAAGGAGATAGAGTGGGGGTGGCAGCTTGCAGCAGGCGAAGTGATGAAAAATCCAACACAAAAGTTCACCGCCTGCCTGTATCATCAGTCCAAGACCTGCCCTTTAAGATGTGTAAGCCAAGCATCTTTATTACCTCCAAACTTCTTTGAGCCAGAAAAATGTTGGAAGAAGGTGTACAGATGAGGGCCCAGAGGGAAAATTGAAGACTGCTCAAATACTGCCAATTTGTGTTACAAGATGCTCCATAACACCCACTGAAGTTACCACTAATGAAAGAATGAGAGGGGGGTTTTAATTCCAAACTTGACTATTTGATAGTAAATCTCCCCCCTTTGTTGTTGTTGTTGTTGGATGCATACATGACCCCAAAGCTTCTAGAACAGGATTTTGGTGAGCTGGGAGGAGAAACAATGGCGAATTCACCCCCCAGGTGACATGTTCCACCTGCTCTACATTCCCCAGGCAAACCAGGGAGGACAACTGATTTAGATCACCTTTTGTTGGCTGAGCATGTACAGATGGGATGATTAGCTCAAATAAGTGGGTAGGACTGAACTTTCTTAGCATATATTTGTTCTGTCCTCATTTCTTTTCCTTTGAACTCAGGTGCCAAAGCACGTTGCTATGATGAGCATACGAAGACCTTGGAAAATTAGAATTAAATATGTGTATTTTTTGTAAGTTGAGACATCATAGAAAAGGGAACTCTAAATCTAGTGTAAATAGCCATCAACATACTTCTGTTTGTTTTTCAGTCCAATTGTCTAAGTGTGCTATACCGCATGTTTTAAAACTTGAGCTGAGCTGATGCCAGGCTGCATCTCCTTTCTCTCAGGATTCCTAAGCAGCACGTACTCAGCCAAGGAGAACAGGATGGGCACTTGGGTCTGATGTCTAAAGCTTCCACTCACTACCCACCCAGCACTTCATGGCTGGGCCAGGGGTGAAACTCGTCAGGATTTTGTGTGTTGCTTGGGCACTGAACAGAGCAACAGAAAAGCTTTGCTATGATTTTGTGTTTTCTTTTGTTTTCCTTTTTGTGTTATTTTTTTAATTTTCAAATTGTCATAATTCTCTGTGAGTTAGCAATTCCATGGGCGTATTTTGGAGTTAGCTTAATAAATTTGGGGTTGCTTGAGCCAGGACTAGAATTCTTTCATCTACATTCAGAGAAGATGGAAGAGTTTTCCTAAGTTTGTTTGAACTTAAAAGAAGTTCAGTTATATGCATGCAGAAGAGGTACCTCAATGCTTGAAATAATTTCCAGGGAATGATGATTTCTCACAGATTGTTTGACTTTCATCATCAAACAGTCAAAAAATTACTCAGTTTTTGACTGATTTTGGCCTGAAGCTGTCCCACAGCAGAACTGAATATTCCAGGACAAGTCATGATTTCAGCACATTTTGAATTCCAGACTAAAACCAAATGTGGCTTCCCTTGAAAGGAGTAAAAAACCAATTATTATTTACTTTTGAAAGACAGTATGAAAATAAAAAATTAAAATATTGAATGTAAAAGTTCTTCAATGGTTTAGAAAAACATCATTCTGTTTTTGGCTTTTCTACGCTTCTTTTCCATTTAGATAAAAATGATATTTTGTTTGACAAGTAGCTCAGTTAAAAGCTCCCCTCTAGCTGCTTGGCTGTCTTTGTGCTCCTCTCCTGTACAAAACCTGCTCAGTAGAAGGCCCAGGAACAACATTAAAAGCATCATCTTGATCTGTCCAGGCAGAGCCTGTATCCCGGGTCCATGGGCCAAAAGATCCAGCTCCTGGAATCAAAGTGCTCCTTTCTTTGATACCCTTTAGAAAGGATTTCCAGTTAACACAAGAACAGCAACTTTCCTGCCCAGGGACCTCTGAAGTGAAGTCTTCCTTGCTTGCACCCATGGGAAATAGAAGATATTGCCAAGGACATAAAATAAGCCAAGGTCAAATCTAATTAAAACTACATTTTCCATTGCAGGAACAATCAGGCTCAGAAATAAGTGTTATTTGACATCATTGCGGTCAAGAATACCACAAGATACAAGAAGAGTCTTGGACTTGAGATGAATGTGCATCTGTCTCTGCACACACACACACATATCTCCAGAGGTATCCTAAGTAATTCTAAGGTATTTGAACATAATAGTAAGCCTTCTGCCCCCCTGTTTGTGCCCCAAAGATATTTAACCCTAATCTGTACTAAAGATCTAAGTTCCTATGGAAGTCTAGGAGCCCAGACAGGCTGAAGGATCTGTTGCCCTGCTATGGAGTGTGCATTATTCCTGCTCAGTTACTGTGGCTGGAGTGCTGCAGCTCTGAGCAGGGGTCTGCTGAGCCAGCCTTGATGCTCTTGGAGATGAAAATGTGCAAGCAAAAACCTGCTCCCCCAGAGGCTCATTCTTGGGTGGAGGAGGGCCAGACTGCCTACACAGGCATCATGTCCATAAGGCAGCAGGTTCCAGTGGAGTTAGGATAGCTGGAACCTGCCAAGGATTGTAGGAGCATGTCCAATTTGCAGGTTTCAAAGCCATTGGGAAGCAGTGAGTCAGTGGAGGGATCTGATAAATTCTTTGTTAGAGGCTTGTTCCAGTTCTAATTAATCACATTCAATAACAATTCAATTAGTGCCATGAGTTAAAAATTACCAAGTTAGCTGCACATACTGAGATGGACACATTCGGGGCTGAGACAAAAATAGTCTGGCAGAAATGAGAGGCATTGAATAAGGCAATGATCTCCTGGGACATTTCTGGAAATTGTTCATGGCTATTTTCCACGTCCTCATTCTCCAAATGTTTCTGGTGTTGCTTTCCTTCTCTGACCTGGCCCTCCACGGCAGATCTCACACACGTTTTCTCTTGCTAATGGACAAGAGTGGAGACTACTGGTGGGAGTGGGCACTGTGGTTAGAGAGCAGACTGGAACCTCTCTTAGAAACTCAGTCCCACTGCTGAGAGATCTCTGTACATAAAACAAAACGAAAAACCCCTGGGAAGATTAATACAGGCAAAACAACAACAAAAGGAATACAATTGAATAGGATTCATTTTTCTGCGAGCCAATGCTCCCAGCAGTTCCACTGCCAGCCCTCAGGCTGCTGGACACCACACTCATGTCTACCAAGAGAAATACACTGAACATCCCCATCCCTTTGACTTCTCCTATCAGCCATTTCTTCACGTATTAATTTCATGTATTAAAGTGGCCAGCAGCATTGCTGACAAAAGGCCATAAGCTGCTGCTTCTACACTCTTGTTGGGGCCCTGATTGCACCAAGGGCTCTTCATTGTCCTCACCTCCACCCACAACCCCTGCTCATCAACCCAGGAATCCTATTTAGGCTCAGACTGGGTCACCGAGCTCTGGTTTGAGCTATACTGCAGGACTGGGATCTGCAGTTTGGCCATGCACTTTCCTGGCCATGAATCCCACCGATCCAGACTCCAGTGCACAGACTGACTTCTGCCCAGGCTCTGGAAGTGCCTTGCTGCTGTGGATCCACGTGAATCTGTGACCTGTGGTTTGACTTCAAACCTGCCTCATCACCATGGATTCTGCAGTAATCTGAATTCTCTGTTGAGCCTGGCTGCTTTCTGTGGCCTGCCTTGCTTGGGTGTTGTGGATGGGCTCCTGCCTGGTGAGGCCCAGTGCTGCCGGTCAGCCCTTGCAAATGTGCTGAGCACCTTGAATCCAGGAGATTTCAATGCAGTAGCTGAATTTCCTAAATCAATCAATTTAGCCATGGAATTGTCCAGGCAGTTTTCAATGTGGGTAAGTGCATCAGAGATATGCTTTTACTTTGAGGATTTCTTCTCTATTCTGACAAAAGGGGGTTAAGGAATATACTGCTCCTGCACCCCATGCAGACCTTGCTTTGGAGAAGGAGGAGCTGCAGCAGCCTCTTTTCAGCCACTGCCTCCTCCACACACTCCTTAGCTGGTGCAATGCAGGAATTTGGCCCTTGACGGGACCCTGCACTGGCTGAAGGCAGCCGTGGCACAGGGAGTGTCGGGTCTGTGACCCTTGCAGATGTCAGTAGTAGATGAATAGGCACGACCAAGACCCCATAGTATGCCAAGTTTGTAAACTGTTTTTGTCAAGGGCGATCTTTTCATTGCATATGGAGCACCTACCTTTGTGTGGTTTTGGTCATGATTCCAGGTGCTGCTGAAATGTAAATACTTACTACTAGAGTAATATCCAAGCTCCAGCAGCTTTTGTTTTGCTTTTCATAAGCTCACATACCAGAGAGGGCTGGAATTCAGGGTTTACCAATAGACCCTGCTCTAAAGGGGATGCTGTTGTCACTGGCAGGGTGTTAAGGTGGGTGAGGTATGTTAGCAGATAGACATGGTTACTCTTGGGAATAAATAACTAGGATTGCTTCTGTAAATGCCTTGGAGAATGTTTAACTGTCCTGGCTGTTGAAAATACTTGAATTTACATAATCCATTAGGTTGAAATGATCTCAGAGATCATCGAGTCCAATCTTTGATCAAACACCATTATGTCACCTGGACCATGGCACTGACTGCCACATCCAGTCTTTCCTTAAACACCTCCAGAGATGGTGACTCTGCCACCTTGCTGGGCAGCCCATCCCAATGTTCAATCACCATTTTTGTGAAGAAATTCCTCCTAACGTCCAACCTGAACTTCCCCTGGTGCATCTTGAGACTACATCCTCTTTTCCTGTCATTGGTTGTCTGTTAGAAGAGCCTGACCCCCACCTGGCTGCACCCTCCTTTCAGGGAGTTGTAGACAGGGATAAGGTCCCCTCTGAGCCTCTTTTTCTCCAGGCTAAACACCCCACAGCTCCCTCAGCCACTCCGCACAGGATTTGTGCTCCAGACCCTTCACCAGCTCCATTGCCCCTCTCTGGACTCGCTCCAGCACCTCGATGTCCTTCCTGAACGGAAAGATCCAGAAGTGGACACAGGCCTCAGGGTGTGGCCTCACCAGTGCTGAGTACAGGGGACATGTTGTCCAAGTTCCTAGCTCTTGAAAGAGCTGTGGGGTTGGAAAAACTAGTTTTTGTTTCAAAATCTGTTTTGTCACATGATTTAAATGAGTTATTTCAAGGGGGAAAATTCCTTCAAATCAACCTATTGTGTTCTGAAACAAAACCAGAGCCCTGCTGTGCAAACAATAGGGGCTGCATTGCCAGCATCTCCCTTGCCTCAGCTGCAACAGACCATGCACTGTATGCTGCTCGACTGGAATCCAAACTGTCGTGTCTGAGTGTTCAGGACAAGCTGGTTAAAGTGGTCTGAGATCAGAGAACAAGGCTGAGGGCTGCACTCCTCCAGGGAGAGGGATGAATCCTGGCTTTCAGGGTGTCCTGATGGTTTTGGTAGCTGGTAACACATGGGGGTTGTAGCAGTCTTTGGTGTTCTCCTTCAGGCACGGCTTGCATGGCCATCCCAGGTGATGCCAGTCTTTAATTCAGCATCAAGCAGATGAATATCTCAACCTGCCATATTTGACAGAGTTGCTTTGTGAGGGAGCTCATTTTTCGTGAGCTGCTGTTTTATCTCTTTCTTTCCCCATTTTCTTCTGTTTCATCTTCCTCTGACTTCTGTTTTAATTTTTCCCTCTGGCCAGCCTGCGTAATCCTTATTTTTTTGCTTGAAAGTCTTTTACTGTCTGAAAGCTGAAACTGTGGAGCATATGGACACTTAATGCAGGCCACCTGCATGCATCCAGGGACTCTGCACAGTCCATGAATTGTCTGCTTGACAACCTCACCGTAAAATGTTCTGCAACCCCAAACGGCAGATATGAGACAGGCTGCTGCCAAGACATGGTGGAAACCCTAAATTGTTGTGATTCCTTTCTGTCCTGTAAATGTTGTTTATTTGCATAAATTCGGAGAAGCCTCCTGGATTGCCTCAAAGCTGCAGCTGTTTCACTAAATTAATCTCAACCACCTCAACTGTTTTGTGCTGCAATTTTGCCAGCACCCACTGCAGGCACAGCTGTAGGGCACAGCAATTTGTTTCCATATGTTCTTCACACAGCACATGTAGGAGCACCCAATGGTGCAAAATGTTACTAGTGGGACAGATCCCAAAATTTTAGATCTATTTATTAGGTGCTTGGAGTTTAGTCTTTTAGGAATTTTGTACACAATTTATGCAGTGGAGCTTCAACCTGCAAATACAATGTGAGCAGCAGATAGTCGTAATTATGGTGTTAATAAGTGGTGTTTCATAAGTGGTCTCCTGGCAAGATGTCCAGTGTAGGCTGTTATGCAAGCCATTTCTCCTTTATTAATTTTTGCTAATTATGTTTTCACTGTGAATGATCCATTAACTAGCTTAGCATGGCAGAGTTGAACAAGAAAAAAGTATTACATTTGCTCAGAGAATAGGTAGAAAAACCCATAATTCTTGGCTGGGTCTCTCACAGCTCCTTGCTCCCCTCAGATGTGTTCCTTATCACTGTTTATTGCCTTTCAGGCCTCATGGGCTGTATGGCTTGTAAAAGGAGCATTCAGGTGATATCATCTGTTCTCCTTCTCTAGTACAAGTGATTCAGAGTCTAAATTTTTTATTCAAAGCAACCCAGCTTTTGCTAGGTGTAAAAGCATATTATAATGATGGCCAAGATGTGATTTGAATCATTAACAAGTAACAATGACATCAATCATCCACTTGGAAGGTAGAGTTGTTTTCAAATAAATCTGGATACAACCTTTGCTGGAGGTACTCATGAAGGAACTGCTGCAGGTTTCTCTTATAACAAGAACTTATTTTATGGAGATTGGATACAATTAATTATCCAGAAAAGCAGTGGCAATAGAGGGTAAAAAATTTAATTGAAGACTGATGTCTGTATATGCATATACAAGAGACAGGCCTAATCTGATTGGGTTTCAACATCCTAATAGTATTTTAAAATAGTTACCAAGTAAAACAGACTCTATAAACAAATATGACTATATGTTTAGATATCCCCATCTTTGTCTACTGAGCCATTTAAATAATTAGGAGGGAACCCAGAGGGAATATGGATTTATGAAGATGCTTTTTTCAAAGCAAGAATACACAACATATTGTCCTCAAATCCAAGGCTCAGAGAACAAATGGGTCTTTGAAAATATGTCATGATAAAAGACCATGAGGAAAAGATCAGGGTGTAAACCAAGCAATTACAAACAAGTGGTGAAAAGAAACTGTCTGCAGTTCAGTTTAGCAACACAACTGGGAAAAGAGCAGCCAGGCTGAGGCTATTGAAGACTGTCATCACTGTCACAGTAGAACATGGAGAACAACAAAGGATTTGGAAAATCTGCATGAGCTGCCAGTGTGTGCTGATGCTCCACAGGAAGGACTCTCTTGAAACGTCTTACAGAGAGCGCAGGGAAGATGGGCAGTGTGAAGAATGTCTGGGAAAGCATGAGTAGAATTCCAGCACTGTGCTGCTCTGGAGAAGGATTACAGACCCTCCCAGTGCACCTGGAGCAGCTCTGGCACTGTACCACTCCTTGACTCAGTTGTACTTCTGCAAGAGGAGTAGGGAACTTGGTTATTGCAAATACCTACTGCTCCTACTATGATGCTTGTGGTTTTATTCCTTTATCCTGCTATATTTTATTCCCTTTGATTAAACTTGTGTGCTTCACTCTTTTCTTGTTATTCTATTTTAGATTCCCAGTTAAACCCTCCAACTTGTTTAACTAAAGGTTAGAGACAGGAGAGGTTAGGGATTGGTCAAAAATTGTCAAAGTTCTTATAGACTCAAGAGGTGTGTCATGTGTAAATGTAGAACTGCTTCTCCATTGGGGTGTCACTCATGGCCACAGGGCAGGTACTCCCCTACAAGGGTGAAGGCAAGCAGAGGGCATCCAGATTTCTCCTTTATCCTCCACTCTGCAGGGAGACCTGGAAAAAAAGTGCTCTGTGAACCGTCTCTATCTGGAAATCTGGAGGAATGGTTGTGTATATTTTAAATGGCCTTTCAGTGAAGCAGCTTGGGACGATGTATTCAAGATGAGAAAACACTGGGAAAGAGGATTTTGAGTAGTGTCCTTCCACAATGATGCAGTGAAAACTGTTCTCAGCTAAGACTAAGAATCTTTCACTTGTGCAGGTGATTCCAAAAGCCGGAAGAACTAAGGGCATGGAGAGTCACTTCCCATCCAGTTGTCAGACCAGTTTGATAGTGATCAATCTCCTCCACATCATCTCCTATCTGTGTCTATTTGGTGTACAAACATAACCTTCCAGGCTGACTGGGACTGTAACTCTGAACAGTGGGGCAAGAGGTGCACAACCAGACCACTGCGAGATGTGTGGTGCATTTATGCCAAGCCTAATTTGGCCTCTGGATCAGAAATAAATGGTCTGTTTTTGCAAGTATTTTTCATTGAATATAGATGTACTAGCCTAACCCCCAAAGATTATGGTTTGCTGGAGGATACTGGTTTGGAAGAGATTAGATTAACTAAAGAGTGATTTCTAAAGGGTATTTTTCCTTTAAGCATGACGAGGGTGTTGAAATGACTGATAACCATTTTAATATAACTAGAGTCTGAGAAAGAACTTGGTGGATAAATGCCATTTAAGATAAAGGTTTCAATGAGATTTGCTTTCGAATGCTTTCAAATGTATAATTTTTTTCACAGAATCACTTTTTGAGCGGCTGTTCCAGCTGGATGGTGAATCCCAGGTAGCTGCTTTCATACCCTGCCTGCACAGTGGCACAAACTGCAGCCAAACCAGGGCTGCACTTGTGCAACTTAGGCATTGCATCTTGCATGTCTGTGCCCTACACTGCAGCTTGTTTTAGCAAGAGAATACACTACACTGATCTGGCCAGAAGATGGCAATGAGAAATGAGGTTTTACACTTTATTTTTTTTAATCAAGAATTGTACTGTGATGCTTCGAGCCGATCACAGTTTACATGTCAAATCCTTCCAGGCAGGTTTGTTTTTTTGATAATTAAAAAACCCCAGCTTCACCTCTACACAGATGAAGCCACTACTGGGCGGTGTCTGAGCACATCCACCAGGAGGGAATGTAGGTGGCAGTTTAAAATCAATTTTCCCTTAATTGATCATTCATATCTGGTTTCCATGGACTGCACAGTGGTTGTAAAGCCCAAAAATGTTTAGTACCTGTGTTTTAAGGACTTTGAGAAGACCAGATGGCTGAAGATTCACTTGAGCACTGAGGCCCAGGGTAGCTACTCCCCTGAGGCTCCAGCTGACAGGTTTGTAACAGTGTAGGGGAGATTTCTTAGAATGTGTTGATTTCTAATGCAAGAATGTAGTTTTAACACAAGGTTCATTGCCAGAGATTCCTCAACACCAGTGAAAATGAAGCTGTGTAGTTCCCTTCAGGAGCCGGAGACAGAGGAGAATTATTACTCACCTGCTCCAGAGACATGAGAGTGTTGTTCCTGGCGTGGCAGCTCTGGCTCCATCACGAGATGTATTCCCCAGAGCACTTTGTGCTGCATTTCTTCTGGTTTTACTTTCACCTCTACAAAGATCTTGGTTCTTCATACAAGATAAGAACTTTGTGGGAATCTTCAAAAGGTGATGTTTCCCATTAAACTCTTGCTATTGTTTTTGTCATGCTGACTTCTAATACCCATCAGAAGTGGCAGAGCAGAGTTGGCAGAGGCAAACTCACAGTGGTAGAAGAGGAAATTTCCCTCCTCCTTCAGTATTTCCATGACTGACTGCAAAGCTGAGGACCCAAAAGCAGCTGGGTTTTACTACTGGGGAATAACTCAGAACGGAGCAGTTCTTCTGACCTGAGTGAATGGTCAGTTATTTCAAACTTCCCCCTCAAACAGAAACAACAACAGTAAAGTGTTTGCAAACTTTGCACAGTCTCCTTTGCTGATCCCCAGAAAGTGAGATGTGTTTCCAGGAGGAAAATGGACAGCAGGAGAATATTGAAGATATCAGACTAGAAGAAAAGTAAAGCCACCAAAGGGACAAGGTCAGAAATTAAAGAGCCAGGCTGACAGCTTGCCTGATTGCCTGATTCATGTTGATTCCCTCAGGTGATCTCTTGAGGTAGGAGCTCATACCCCACCATTTCACAGTCCTGCTGAGGTTGTTTCAGCTACACAAACTGACTGTAGCTCCTGGACCTGCTATTCTGCATCTCCTTTTTGGGGCAGGACAGCATTTGAGGCACTCCCTGTAGGGTAAGGGAACTTATCTCTGGTGTGTGCTGTGCACCATGATGGCAATTTAACTGCAAGTCATTAATTTTAGCTTCCTTGTTTGCTCTCAATTCAGCAGTTACAAGGAAGACTCTCCAGTGTCCTCTGCTGTTCTTTAACAACTCAACCAGACCTAGTGTCAACAAGGAAGCAGCTAATCAAAGGCTGCTGGCATAAATGATCAGACCCAGCATAGCACAATGAATGCCTCCACAGGTGCCCCATGCCCACTCTGTTTGCCTTTCCTTGGTTTTGCATTAACCTGGCACTGCCATCCTCCTCCCCTGTGGGCTGATGGTCACAACCCTGTCATTTTATGGAACTGCAAGTATCTGAGCACGCCATTTTCTCTGCTTGTTATCGTTTGCTAGGGCTGAGAGTCAGATTTCTTCAGGGGCAGTCTGCAGAGGTTATGTCCCCAGTGGGAAACCTTTGTTTAAATACTCCAAATTGCTTGATTTGTTTCATGGGACACATTCTGACACCCTGATTCATGCCTGGGGAGGGTTGACTGCAGTGGTATATGGCAGGATGCAACATGAATGTGTTCATCCTCCTGTGTCACTTCATGCTGAATTGTGACTTTTTTGGAATTACTCTTTCCTTCAGTGATTGCTCAGTGCTGGGATTACAGGAGCAGATCTGTGGAGCAATCACTGTTTGTGGTGAAGGCTCAGCCAGCAGGATGATGGATGGGAGGCAGAGGCTGAATATTTGCTGTGATACCTGGGCTGTCTGTCAGAGGCAAGAATGACGATTCATCCTCTCCTGCTGTTCCCAGGCACCACGGACTCAGTGGGGGCATGGGGATAGCAGCTGGATATGAAGGTGCAGTCAGGAGCTGTGTGGTTCAGGGTGTGTGTTTCCCCTTCTGTGCAGACAAAGCTTGTCCCTGCTCTTTGAGCCTGGCACGTTTCAGCTGTGACTGTGTAGTGCTGGGCTCTTGCTCTCCTACCTTATGTAAGGCTACAGTGAAGAGGCAATTCTGACCAGGGAATTTCTTTGCTAAGGAGAAGTGAGCAAAACCAGAGACAAGTGCAAAATGCTGCAAATATAGGTTCATTGATAGAAAAATACCACAGAAAGGTAAAATATTATCATTTCTGTCTTCACATTTTCCCTTTTTTCCCCACTGTTTTTCTCTAGTTTCTGCTTCTTTACTGTCTATATGCCTCATTCCAGCCTTTCACATGCAAATGTATTTTGGTAGGAGGTGCAGAGACTCTGCTGGACTGACGTGAGTACTTCTGAGAAGTCTGCTTGAGGTTGAGTCTGTAAAAGTGAGTCTCAGCTATACAGGATTTGCACAGAAAACCACCATGGGTAGATGCCTTCTTCAATTTTTTTTTGACAGAAGAGAGATGCCAAACAATCAAAACCTGTTTATATCATGGCAAATAATAAATCAAGGCTCTGATATTTTAAGCAGTGGGTTGTGTAACATTCATAAAGGAAGAATAGGAGTTCTGCCAGTCATGCTGGTTATTCATCATCTTCTCCATCAGTTTAGCCAGTCTCAGGTATTCAGGTTGTTCCTCCCTTCTTTTTATTTCTTAGTAAGCATTACTTTATTTTCTAGGGAGCAAAGAAATAAGAATAGAGAATGAACATAATGATGACAAATGGCTGCTTTGGCCTTCTCTGGGAAGACTGTGATAACCTTGGTCTGGTCTTTGTGTGCTCCTTCTGCCTTGCCATATGAGTTCACTGAGGTGGCCCTAGACTGGCAGACCTCCAAACTGGCGTGTGTCTGACATTGTTCAGTGGGAACACTCTGTGCAGACCCAGGCACGCTCCTCTCCTTGGCATCAGAGGAAAGAAAACAAAAGGCCTTGGTTCCAAGTTTGCTGGCTTTATCAGCACACATGGTTGCCTCCTCCGTCTTCCAAAAGCTGTTTCAACCCCAAGACCAGATCATTGGTACTATCTGGCAAATCCCTCTTCACTTGCCAGCCCCAGACAGTTGGCCTCCTTGGAGCTGATGAGTAATGCTTCCCTGCTGCAGGCTGGTCATGAGCATGGAGAGACAGCTGAACATCCATAAATCACTGATTATTGTCTCTGTCCACCTCCTTGCTCAGCTTAAGCAGAGTTTTGTTCAAAATGGATTCTTCCAGGGCCTTTGTCTGTGGGCAGCTTGATCTTCCAGATGAGAGAGGATGTAGTGGATACTACTGATTTTGAGAGGAGGTTCAGTTCAGTCATAAAATGTATTGCAAATATGTTATATTTCAAAACTTTTGACACAAAAATTCTTAATTTTCCTTGTCCAGCGTTTTGCGTTTTTTTAAAGAAAACAAAAGGTATAATGTCAGTGCCCAACATTCAGCCCTGTTTTCAGGTTAGCATTAGGGAGAATCAGTCAATCAGTAGTGGTAAAAATTGTTACCAGATTTCTCAGGTTACTGGGAGGCATGAATTACAGTGGAATTGCAGTCCGTGATTAGCTAGTGCCTGTTAGAAACTGTCTGAGAGGAGAAGCTTCCAATTGTACAGCCTTTTTCCTGTGTTGAACCTATTGGTTGGGTGACCAACTGGGAAGAATTAAGTTGGATGTAAGCATCTGGTGCCTCTGATCTGTGTTAATGGGGGATAGCAAGAGACAAACTATTATTCCACTCACATTAAACATTAACCATGAAAGAGTTGCATTAAAATGCCCTAGGAGAAAAGAATTCCTTGTGTCTTTTTGATCAGTGGGTGGTTCTTCTAGATTTGACACTGGCATGTGTCTGACTTGGTGCACCCAACTATATTTTTGAACAGCAGTAGGAGTTAAATTATCCTTTCAAAAGGGAATGAACACCCAGCTGGGGTTGATGCAGAAACATCAATAAATGGCTCTGCCTTGAGATGCCTGGGGGAATAGCTGCAATTTCTGGATTCTGCTCCCAAATGCAATTGGACAAAGGTAGAAAGTGTAAGGATAAAAGCAAAAATCCATGGTTCTGTTTTATAGGGGAAAAAGGAAAGTAGTGGATCATGCTCCAGCTAATGTTGGTTAGTCTAAGGCAGGTGAGTGCTGACAGATTTTTACTTGCACATAGATAGGACATGAAGAGACAGCTGGTCAGATGTGGATTTAGAATCACTGAAATACTGAAAATCTGAAGGTAGAGACATACAGAGGTTTTCTGTTCCACACTTCCGCTCAAAGGGGTAACTGCAAAGTTGAATTGGGTTGCTCAGGGCCTTGTCCAGCCACCTGCTGACTATGTCCAAGGATGCACATCAGCTACCTAAACCCTTGCTTTTATTGTGAGGAATTTTGTCTTTATGTATCCTTAGTTGTTTCTGCGTAGCATAAAGAGAATGGGGAGACAAAGGCCAACATAAATATCTGAGTGTTTCCTAAAAGGGACTTGAAACTCTTCCAGAAACAAAAGAACAATAAGCAAATGTTGATGCTCAGGAGATGAGTTTCAGCTTCAGGACGAATAAGAATCAAAGGGAAAAGATGTCCTTCCCTTATAGCTAAGTAAAAAAAGAGCTTAAGAAACCAAGAAATTAAAGTAAAATAATCAAATGCCTCTACCATTCAGTGCTGTTTTTCCTCCATGAGCATTACATAGTTCCTTGCTTCCCTGTCTCTTGGTTTCCTGTTGCCTTAGAGTCAGAGAAGAGAGGTCTTAGGGAAGCACTTGAATTCCATTCTCCACTTCAGGGCCTGCCAGGGAAGGCAATGGGCTTCCAGCTGCCCTGGACAAGGCTGGTTTGCTGACCCCATGGGCTAGTGGCCAGTACATTTTCTTTGTTCCTTGTAGCCTCCGTTGGGATGTAAAGAGAGTGCCAGCCATGGATTTCATTAATTCCACCATCAGTAGGTCTGAATTCTTTGCCACTAATACAATGCCTTTTTTCTATGTGTGTGCCAGGGGTATTTTTTTTTTGACACCATGTGTGACCTCCTGTTATTTCTCAACAAATGTTGGCAGGCACAGCACAGCTGGCAGAGCAAAGCAGCACAGTGTGTCACAAACTGCTGAGTGCATCCATGCTGAAATGAACAGCCAATTCCAGAGTGCGCTGAAAATTAAATCAATAAGAAAGAAAAACATGCCACTATTGCTCCCCTTTACTCCAGCTTTGACTGCTGCTTCCCATTGCAGTTAAGTCTTCTGACTTGGACTCAGGCAATAGCCAGGAAAAGATTATCACAGAGTTTCAGAGTTATATTTTTATATCTCTTCTATCCTTCTAAAACTTCCCCAGACTTCTGTAAAACACGTGTTTCTAAACTGTTCACAAACAACTTAGCAATTAATTCCTTTCTCTGAGCTGATATTCAGACTCTGCTTTCTGATTTTATAGGAGACCTTGACCTGTTCAGACAATATATTACAAATAATAATTGTAGTGAACGTTCATTGTTTCCAACAGTGGATAACCCACTTTTCCCATTTTCCTTTCTTCTTTGGGGTTCTGTGCCTCTCTCCTGTTGCTGTGCAAGATGAGAGCAGGGTGAAGTGCTGCAGTTGGTCACAGGCAGTTTGAGCTTTGCTGGTGACAGAAGTAGCTGCCGTGGCTTAAACTGCTCAGGTGCAGGACAGAGGACTGGGTAGTGTTGCAGAACATGACTCTTGGGGACACTGGGTCTACTTCTTTATTAATAAATCACTTTCATGTGCTAAGGAGCAGCTGTGCCATCCCTGCCCTGCACCAGCCGTCCTGCAGACAGCCCCAGCCCATTGGCCTCTGCTCAGCTCAAGCCACACCAGAGGGCTCAGACCCTGCTGTCAGCCCAGGGCTCAGGCTGGGGGGATCACCCAACCCCAAAGCTCTTCTTGGATTCAGCCCTGTCCCTCAGGGTGGGCAACACACAATCACATCTGGGCTCCTGTCTTCTGACAGGGATTTATTGAGCAGTTTTATTTCATTATGGTGCATTTAATTTGACCTGTTTTAGCAAGACCGTGGTAGGATGCAAGTGTTTATGGGACAGGTTTCTGCTGGGACACCCTCTGCCCTCTGTCAGAGCCATGTGTATAATTTTGTGTGCTCAGTATGGCACACTGGTCTGGAGAGTAGGGGAGCATGTTCCCTGCCAACAGGCCTCTCAAGATGGCAAGGCAAAAAGAAATAGCTTCAATACAACTATCCTGCAAGCCTGGTTCTTCAGTGGATTGTCATTTTTTTGGCACCAAGGAGAGCATTTTAAGCTGATGAGAAAATGCAAAAGACTGATTTACTTGGATGCTTTCAATGTTTCTTTGACTTTAGCCAGGGGAGCCCAAAGGGGAGTAGAGAAAACCAAAATATAATGCTGCACAAGGCTCATTTGTATGCACTGGAGCTTGCAGACATTCGCTGAACTTGTACCTGCCTGTGGGACAAGTGGAAAAAGAGGGCAGGCAGAGGGAATTTTTGCTCTTGTTCAGATTAACAGCCATTGTCATCAGCCCCGGGTGAGGCCACGCAGCTTGGAAAAGTTGAGAAAAGTGTGTGCAGCTTATACCTGGTCTCTCTGCAGTCACCCTGTCTTGCAGAATTTCTGATTGTCCTTGGGCCTCTGGCTCACCCTCCTCTTCCTCTCCTTGGGGATGGGTCTGTGGAGCTGGGCCCCCCAGGTGGCACTGGTGAGATAAAGTGTCCTGTGAGCAGGAAGATAAATCTAAAAGGATAGAAATAAGCCCATTTCTTATCTTTTCATGAGCAAATCTTGCTTTTCTCTCTGCTAAAGAGCCCATTCCAGAGCAAAGCAAAAGGTAAACAGATTCTGGGTTAGGGGCCCTGGGGCAATCAACAGGAGCATCCCATACCTTTCCAGCAGAAACATCCCATTCCTACTCTATTTTCTCAAATTGGCTGGTCTCTTGTCTCCTTGATGTCCCTTTAAAGACTGCAGAAGGGGTCTGTAAGCCCCTGGGGTGACACTAACTGTTCCTCTGGCTGAAGTGTTCTGATGGCAGAGGATGGGACAGGCAGAAATGAGGACGTGAGGATAAACAAGTCCTGACAAACAAGCAGTGGTATTGGCGGCTCTTGGAAATGAGGAAGTGTGACCCATCCTTGTTGCCCCAGGGCTGGCACCAAACCTTGTGCAACAGAAAGCCACAGAGAGGGAATTGCAGTGGCAGTTCACAGGAGAAGGGGACAGTGAGCCAGTCCCTGGTGGCTGCTGCTGCAGCTGAGCATGAGCCCATGTGTTTGAAGTTGGTATTCACATAGAAAAAGTCAAGTCCTGGATGACTTTAACTTTCAATTTGCAGTGCTTGAGGGAACTCGTGTCCCTGTTGTGATGGGAAGCCCAGTCTTGTGTCTCTGTATGTCTCTGTGTGTATCTCTGGAGCAGTGACACACAGCATGGCTGTTTCTCATGTGGCAGCTCCAGGACTTTCATTATAGCACAGAAACCTGGATCAGCCTTTGGATAAAGGCTCGCTGCTCCATCATGTTGCTGCCTCTAATTATACTCAGTCCTATCTGATTAAATGAGACTGGAATTTACTGGCTACTCTTTTTCTCTGCTGCCTGTGTCATTAATATCCAGGGGCTCAAATTCAAGTGCATCTGCTTTTGCTGCCCTTTCATGTTTCTGGTCACATCTTCTGGAGAACTAGTCCAAAGGTTCAGTGTTGGCAACTTCTCCCTTCTTGAATCATACAATAAAAATATCTGGAAGTGCTTCAGATTTCTGGAGTTGTGGTACTGCTAAGTCTTCCTTCTATGAATTCTGGATTAAATTAGGACTTTCTTTATAGGAAAATTTAGGTAATGTCTGCCTGTATTCACAGTTCAGTCGTTTATTTGGGTGTAGCCCAGTAGTCTGAATAGCCTGTGATTTATTGCCACCAGTGAAATGAAACAGAATCACTTTCTCTGATTTATGTCCTCTATTGTAGTTAAATATTTACACAGTATCAAGATCTTAGTAATTGAATGGCTTACAGATAGGCAGCAAATGTTTATATACCTCTGGAATGGCCACAGGGCCATTGAGGTAATGATATTTCATTTTGATAAAAAGTCACTTAGAAGAAACTTAAAGCTCTCTCAGCTCCATTTTATTCTGGGGGTTGGACTTAGCCATGCTGATTTCAGTGGGTTACTGCAATCCTTACAGACTGTAAAAGTGACACAGTTCAGAAAGCCACCTTTGTTGAAATGAAGCCGTTGTAGTGGAGGAACATGGCATCTTTCCCCCAGCAGTGTTGTTGAGTTCCTCAGGTAAGAAGGCAAGAAAAATTACTGGGCTAATATCAGTCTCTGAAGGAAACTGAAGCTGGCAGGTTTGAACAATACCTACCAGTATTAAGTCAGTGTTTCTCCATTCACTTGCAGAAAGGTATTACTAAATATTTCACGACCCATAAGCAAACAAAATTAGCCCTGTTTCCTGAAGCAAGAAGTGATCCTGTCATTCCTACTTGTTCTGTTTGATTCCATCTCCAAATGAGGGAACTGGAATTCAAAGCAGGTGCAACAATTACAGCTGAGTTTGACTATTGCTGAGCTGATCTTTGCTTTACAGTAATATTCAGATCTCGGGAATGTGCTGACCTGGACTACACTGTTGGTGAAGAAGACTTGGACATGAATGTGTATTTCTTAGAAAGAGGAGTTGCTTGTGTCTTGGAACTGTGTGGTTTTATAACAGATGTCAACTTTTGTTAAAACCAGAATCTCCATAGAGGCTTTCCATCAGCATAGGTTTTCCTTTTTTTCATCATTTTTTGACATTGTCAGATAATTTTTAGCTCCTGGGTTTCAAATTGAACTAGATGAGCAAAATGTAGGAGAGCAACAGAAAGGTAGTTATTACTACATTCTGTCTCTTGATTACTGAAAATGATTTTAGCAGCTGTCTTTCATATAATTTCAGAGTGGATATTGGAGAAAAAACAGAAACAATCAATGTATGTTTTATGTCTTACTTACAAGTGTAATTTGGAAAAACCTTTTAGAATGTGGGAGGCTATTGGGGATCCTAGTCTGGGGGAAGAAGGACAAAATTTACTAGAGTGATTAACATTTGTGATATAATTTCCTATTTAATGGAGACCATATTCCTACCTGGATCATCTAAATAATCCTATAACATAGATTCTGTAGTATAACAATGTATAACATTAATTCTGTAGTAACAAATGTTTCTGTAGAATGAAGCTTAATACCTGGAGCTGATATTCAATCAAACATGCAGTGCTTTGGAGGTTACAAGAGATGCTCTTCTCAAAGGTCACAGGGATTTATGGGCTTCTCTGTCCCAGCTTAGAGCTGATAACTGTATCTGGGAATCTGTATCTGGGATAAACTGTAGTTCATAACACTGGTAAAGGGGAACTTTCCAGTTCCTCTACATGCAGTGGTATGGAGCAGGATACTCTGAAATTACCCTGCCTGTCACCCAGCTGCCTCACAGCCTGGGCAGAGGAGCCCGGCACTGTTGGTACCTCTCAAATGTTATGGTTACCAAGGATGTAGCCCCGTGAACGTGGTATTTCTCCCTGCTTCCTCTCCCCGAGTTCTGTTGTCAGGTGAAGATTACCTCGAGATCAAAGCAAGCTCATTTCTCTAACTAATGCCATCACGTGTGACAGCGTCCTTCGAGCCCGGGTACCTGCTGCTAACGGGACAGGGCTGTCGCAGCTGTCGCAACACGTTTGGGTGGGATATCGCGGCTCTCTCTGGTGGGGACCCTTGTTCTCTCTGATGCTCTCGCAGCCCGTGCCCGGAGCGCGCTGCGGGGCCGAGCGCCGGGGCGCTTTCAGCACCTTGGCCAGGGCCAGCGGCCGCGGCTCAGGGCGGGTCGTGCCAGAGCCGGCGGCGGCTCGGTGGGCACCGAGACCCCCCAGATGGGCACCGAGACCCCCCAGATGTGCACCGAGACCCCCCAGATGTGCCACCCTGGGGCCGCAGCCCCGCAGCGGGAATCGGCATCGCTCCACACCTCTGGGTGTAACTGCCCTGCTGCGGCCTCGGCTGAGCGGCCGCTGCTTTCTACACATCTGGGGCACTGACAGCACATCTGGGGCACTGACAGCACATCTGGGGCACTGACAGCTCGTGTGCGCTCTCTAATGGGCTGTGAGGTCCCCATTCTGCGTAGCTGGGAGCTATCTTTGATTACAATGTTTGTGCTCCTGAAAGCATCACAAAGCTCCCAGCTCCTGTCCCTGTGTTCTGTGATCACTAACCGGGAATAATGTCATGGTGGAAGATGTTACACATGCAAACATTGTTTAGTAGATGAATATTTAGAGTGATCTTTGACTAATAACTGCTTTGGAGGCAGCAGTTGTTGGGAGTTTCAGCTAACCATACCAGCACTACAGCCACACCTCGAGTGGGATTTTTAAAAAAAAAAAAAAGGGAAAATGGAGACCTCAGACCTCCCAGCTCTTCATGCTCATAACTGATTTTTATAATCTGTTCCTTTTGAACTATTATTATACTGATTTCCTTCGGCTGCACTGCGTTTAAGTATTCAGCCTTGAAATAACTCAGTGATGCACAACTAATGAAGCAGAGGAATGACTGGAGAGATGGCATTTTAGGTGAATCACAGCTCATTCCTCAAATTATTTATAGACTGCTCTCTCTTTATGACAGGATGTCAGCTACCCAGCAACAGGCCAGAGTGTTTATGAATCATCTCATAGACTTAGTATGGCTTCTAGATGAGGGCAAAAGAGATTAAGGAAGGCTCACTTTGTATATTTTCATAAGCAATAAGCCATCTCCATTCCAATGAAAAATCTCTCTGGTCCCAGCTGGTGCATGGTTACCAATAAACCTGCTCATGATCAGAAGGGAAAGTTAATAACTAACACAGCTTTCCTTTGTTGTCAAGTAGAGCTGAGTAGAGGTTTGAAATTTTTAATCAGGCTTTTCTCTCACGTCTCCAGTCTCTTTATGTGACGCCTCAGTACCATTTTAAAATTCATCATTTCAGAGTCAAAACCAGGAGTATACTCAGAGTACTATAATGAATCAGGTTGTCCTGGATCAGGATGCTTAGCTGCCTAGGAAGTTGTAAGTCTATTAAGTGAGAGAGCCAGATGCTGCAAAAACAGCAGACTAAAAGCAGAATATTTCCCTCTGTCCTTGCTGTTTGGGAACCCGGCATCTATTCCTGAGTCAAAGCAATAATGGTTTACTGCAATATGCTGTGCAAGCCCAGGCTGAAATGAGCACTCCTGTGGCTGTCAACATAGTTGGATCTGGTATCATAAAAACATGGCATGTCCTTGTGTGGACATTTGTAATTGAAGGAAATAAAAGTCCCTTTTGGTCCTCTGAGGTGCCACGTGGATGCTGTGCTGTGTGAGCAACAGCTGCATGGTTTAATGGGTGCTAAAGTGGGCACAAAGAATTGCATCAATTGGATGTTAAGTTTTATTAGACATAACTTAGTGACAGTGGTAAAATTGCCATTTACACATAATCATGGCCTTTTTAAATCACAAAAATCATTAACATCAACATATTAATTGTTAAATTAACTTCCATTTCTGTTAGTGTACCTTTCTAGAAGCATGGATTATTTTAAACTATGCAGCCGCATATGTTATATTCACATAATAAAGCAAACTTCAAATTAAAAAAAAAAGTATGTTAATACAAGATGAATATTTACAGATAAGGAAGTTCACTGTTGCCTGAAGAACCACCCAAGGCCCCACAGCCATTCAAGTCATAGTTCTCTGTCTTGGAGTTTTATGGGCCTGGTACTGATCCTCGGCAAGAGGGAACTTCTCAGAGTCTGCAGCAGCAAGAGTTATGTTTTCTTGTTAAATAGCTATGAACTGGTCCAGTGGTTAATCCCAGAGAATCCAAAGCATAGAAACCAAGTGTAAAACCAGAGGCAGTATCAGAACCCAGAACTTTTACCTCCTGGCCCTCATTTCCAGCTGCCTGTCTTTTGAAATTAGAAATACAGTACCAAGCTAAAACTTGTCTCTGCTATCTCCTGGCTACCTAGTTGTGATGGCTGTGTGAAGAACTGGATTTTGTTTCCACTTTTTGCTTTCATTGCCATTGATCTCTAGCTACCTCTGGGGCATAGGAATGTGTCACAGGTTTCCCTGGGCTTTACTTCAGACATTCCATGAGCAGCAGGGTGGCTTTGAATCTCTTTCCCCCACTGGGAATGGTTACAAAAGGACAAACAGGGAGGATCGAGCACAAAACAAGACTGAACACCAATTTCAAAGCTCCGTGTAGGCTTTGTACAGGCAAGGCCTTCTCCCTCACATCTCTGCAGGCCAAAGAACTGTACCACATTAATGCACCTTCAGTGCTTCCAGGCCCAAGGAAACCATGGGGACACAGTAGTTTCAATCAACATATGGAGCCAGCACCAGCCCAGCCAGTAACTGTCCTCACATCCCACCATGTGACAGTAGTCTGCCATGAGATGTCTTCAGCCTCTTATTCATTTTCCAAATCTATTATACCTGCAGGAAGGCAGGATTCTCAGAGGAACCAGGCTATTTAAAGTGAGGTATGCTGAGCAATGGCTTGCTTTTGGCAAAAGGAATGGTCACTGGGCTGACTGGCTTGCTGTGGGTTGGCGTTTCTATTGTTCTTAATGTAACTCAGGAAATACTGCTTCAAATGGTGGTGTCAGGGTAAACCAAATCATTCTTATTTGTTAAAATGCTTTGGGGAATTCTTCTGTTTCCTTTCTAGTGTGCTCCCTCTGCTCCAGTGCCCAGCAGCGTTATTACCACAGAGACCTTTGCTCAAGCAGTTTCCTACACCAGAATTTTAAATTTTCATGTGCAGGTCAGAGGCACCCACCAATTGAGAGGAGCAGCACCAGGGGATCCTCTACCCAAATGAACTCCAGTAAAGGCAGGCTCAGAAAAAAAAATCTCTCCAACAGGAACTCAGCTCCTTCATGCAGGCTAAGATTCAGGAACTCACAGGAAAAGAAGAGGATTCATTCAGGTAAATTACTCCCTCACATTCATAATTTATTTGCTATGAGACAAAGGGTCAGTCACCCCTGTATAAAAGGCTGGTAAAGGCTCAAGCATCAGTCTGTTCCTACTGAAACCCGACTTCAGGATTATACCAAAGATCTGACGTTTTTGTTCTGGCTCTCTGCAGGAGAAGTTCTCACAGGCAGTGATATAAAAATGTGGAAAGGAAATGTCAGGCAAATGGAAAGCTTTTCTCTCTCTTCAGAAAAAAATCTCTCTGATTTAAGATTTGTTGGTAGGACAAAAACACTTATTAGTGCTGCTATCTCCATAGCATTGAAATTCATATATAATAGCGTTCTATAGTGTTAGAAAACCTAGACAGATGTTTCTCTACTTCTGTTTTACAGCTGCTTTGAGAGATGTGTCATCTACATCTGGGTTGGGTGTAGTCCTCTGGCCGTACTGTCTCATTCCCAGTTTGCTGTGCATCCTCCACATCACCCATATCAGGGGTTCCCATCAAATACTCAGGTTAAGGTCAGGGATTTTCTACACTACCACACACATCAACAAAAACTCCAATGACAGGAGTATTTTCTTCAATGCTCTCTTATATAGTAGGGCAAGGGGAGAATAACAGAAACACATTGACAAAAAAATGAGTTGTTTGTAGGACAGGATTTTTCTTCTGCTTTCACTGAAAAGCAGAAAAGTGCTACAGAAACAGTGGTCTTGTCTGATCAGTCTTCAGCAATCGACCACAATTTTATGGACTACAGCAAGCCCCCAAAACAAATACTTCTATTTATTTCATGAGCATTGTTTGGTTTGGGTTTTTGGGTTTTACTGAGTTTTTGTCATGGTTTTCTTTTGCAGTGGTTGTTGTGTGGATTTGTGGTGTTTTGTTATTTTGTTTTTTTAAAGTTTGGTTGGCTTTTTAATCCAGTGAAATAATGCCTACAATCAATGCTTTCAAATTGCCTATTCTGGAAGTCTGCCATAGTTACTTAAAAGTAACTACCCAGAAATACAGTTTGTTTATACTGAAGTCCTTTGGGAAATCATTATTGCTCCTGATGGAGTGTTTCAAATATTGCAATTTTAAGGCACAATAGGCTATTAGGAAATATTTTTATCCTCTAAAAATAGAGGACTATCCAGTTTTCTATAGGAAAATGTGCCACTGGAAGAAAATCCTCAATTTTGGTTACTTTTGCTTAAGTCCTTCCTCAATGTCAGTGGCCCCATTCTGAAAGCAAGTATGACCAAGTCAATCTGTTTTGATATTTAGGCATCAAACTACCGTAGAGCAGGAGACAAAGGTAACAGAAAACAGTACTGGTGAGCTTCCTTCATGCCCATTGACTTGCTATCATTAAATCATTCATATCATTCAGTAGCACTACTAAAAGTCAAGTCCTGTGCAGTGCTAGAGCACCTTCTCTCAGAGAGTTTTAAAGCACTGTAGTGCTGGTCTTACCCTCAGCCCATCACAGTCTGGCAGGCACAGAGAGGCAGGAGCTGGCATTGAAGGCTGTGGTTCCCAATCACCCACTCCAACCACTAAGTGGAAATGCCTCCCCAAATGTAAACTCCCTTTATTGACAGACAAAATACCTTTAAACATATTAGTAAACACATCAGTCTCTTAATGACACTTTAGGAAGATTTTCTGCACTTGCCAAATCACTTGTAACTAAGTAGCCTCCAGGCATTAGAAGTAAATCTTGTTTTTATTTTGAGGCATCATCAAAGAATGCGACAGCACCATGGAACTGCAGGCAGGTCAGCCTTGTGCAGCACCTAAGGCAGCCATGGGTACTTGGTAAATCCAAGGCAATCTGTGTAGTCAAGAGAGACATAAATCACTTAGAAACTGCTGATCCTCAGCCTCCAACCCGTGCCTCCTTTGTTATCTGTGGATATTTGTGAGAGAGGTACGATTTCCAAAATGAGAGAGGTATATTCCCAAAGTGGTTTCCAGTTTGGTGCATGTGAAAGTGATCATTAAAGGTGAAAACCCTCCAGCCTGGAAACTACCAGTAACAAGGAAGAGCTGATGACAAAAACCCAGGAAACAAGTAAGAGCAGGTATCTCAACACAGGCACAAGAGAAAGGAACCCAGTTTGAACATCTGGAGCAGAAAATTGTCCAAGTGCAATCTGGAGTCACACCTGTAAAAATCTGTGAGGGGAATGAGGAGTGGGTTAGTGACAGAGTAGCATTTCAAGAAGCCCCAAAGGGGTCCTTTTTTCTGCCCGAACCTGTGTGATGCACAAGGTGAAGTGTGACTCCTGCATCCCCTGTGGCTGACCCTTGATCCAGGTGCATCATTCAGCCTGCTTGGGCACCCAGGTGAATCTCCACCCGCCGTCGTCGTCCCTGCGCACAAAGGCCTGTCCTTGGTGGAAGCTGTGTGTCCTCACGTTGCTGTGGGGACTCAGGGACGTGGTGAAGGCCACCTCTGTCTTGTTGGGTGACAAACCACCAGTCAAATAAGGCAACCCATAGGCTGGGAGGGAGGGAACAGTTGGCACTGGTGAGGAGACGCATGGTGCTGGAGACAGTTGAGGAAGGAAGGGAGAATCCTCGCTGCATGGGTGGGTGCTGCTGCTGGCTGGAGGCACATGGCTGCAGCTGAACAATGCTGCTGCTCCCTCCCTGTGCTCATAGTCTACTGCTCCCCCAGGGCTCAGGCAGTACGTGTCTTTCCTGAGCTCTGGGGACAGGGCACTGTAGTTAGCTGAAGCTTCATCAATGGTGTTCACGTCTTTTAATCCTAAGGTCTGCAAGACCCAGCTGTCCACAGCAGGGCTGGCTTGCTCTTCACAGGCAGTGAATTCATTGAAGAGGTTCCTTCTGGCTTTGGAAGCATGAGGAGTTTCTTGAGGAACAAAGCAGTGGTCCTCTTTTAATCTCCTCTTGGTACTTTTGAGGATAGCACATGTTTTCTGCCCATGGCCAGACAGTAGTTTCTATTAAAAAAAGACAGAACAACAAGGTGGAGACAGAAGATTAAAATCTGAATTTCTAGATACCTGAAAGCAACACATTTCTGACCTCAGACGCACAAGATGGTTACTACTTGGTTACTGCTGTCCTTCCAGAGACCTTTTTTTTACCTTCTACTTGAACATATGGGTATGAGCAACTATTTTGCATTTTTACAGTGTCTGCAACAACCCTGTCCCTTAAAAAGAGAAGACTGTGACCATGTCAATAAGAGCTGTGCTTTGATGGCATTCCCAGCCCCGGGCTCTGTGCCAGTATCGCTTGGCAGGTGAGCAGGGCACGGGGGGCAGACTGGCAGCCTGACAAAGCCTGACCCAAAGTGACCCAAAGTGCTGACAAAGAGGAAGGATGCAAAGGTAACTCATGCTGGGACAGGGATGATCCCAACCAGCCAGCGCTCAGAGCAGCAGCCTGAGTGGCCCTGCACTCATCAGTTCACCTCAGTTGTCATTATCCCAGGACAAGGGCCCTTCAGGCATCCTGGGATGGTAAAAGGAAGGTAAGAATAAACAACTGTTTAGATGAGAGACAAAGAATCCAAATGTTAAACAAACAATCCTTCACACTTAGTTTAACAGAATGTTTCACCCAGCCTGAAGTGTTCAATTTTGTATTTCACCATTAAAAACAAAAAACACACACAACTTTTAAATTAATAAACTGGAAAAAAATCCTTATCAGAGGGAAAATTGACAAAACAGAGACATTTAAAAATATATATTCAAATTTGAACTTTTTACTGGAAAAAAGCATTAGAGGGAATAATTTTACCTTGACTATATAATCTTAACTTGCTTATAACTAACTAATAAATTAAACTTAATTATTCCAGGTGCTACACTGTCTTCACAGTCAAAACCTGACAGGATACTATTCCTGGAAGAAACTGTCACCTTTGTGAATTTAAATGTGAGTGTGGGTTCCACTGCAGGTTGTCTACACACTTAGATTTTCCATATATTTTACTCGCCTGTACCTAAGCAACCTGTTCCTTCTGCACACATTTGTATGACAGGTTTGAACACAATACCTTGGCTTTTTCTTCTAAACACTTAATCAGGGCAGAATTCAGGTATTGTCGGAGGTTATTATTTTCTTCATGTAACCTAGCAAGTTCCTCTTCCTTCTGAAGCAAAGTATCTTGAAGCTGTGGAATAGAGATACTGATGAATAGGTGTTGACTCTGTAACTTAATAGCAATTGCCCTCTGGTACAAGCTGCTTGGATCTGATGATCTGGGTGTTGCTTTGTGAGCTCAACCCACCCTCTCCAGCCTCTTGTCTCTATCAATCTAAGTGGCATGACTGTTCAGTTTTCACTTTTGACTTCCTCTAATCTGTAAGTGAGTGCTTGAGAAGATTACTCTGAAAAAACCTGCAACCGCAGAATAATAATAGAAAAGAATTACAGGTAGCCCTAGGAGCAGCCAGAAATGGTCACGGGCATGACAGCAGCTTCAGGATCTCCTCTTGAGCTGCAGCTCCCTTTGCACCCCTCCTTCCCATTTCTAGCTGGCTGGTGCAAAAAAGGAGGAGGAGCTGCAACCTAATGATTTATGGGGGTAGAGTGCAGAAGGAAAATGGACTTGCCATTCTTTATGATACAGCAGAACTCAGTGATCTCTTCAATTGTGGACCCTACTGTGCTGGCCATGGTACATATACAGAGTTAAGATAATCCCTGGTCTCAAAAGCTGAACAGGAATGGCAGACACATAACACTTTTCCATGGGAAATCTAAGTGTTTACAGATAGATTTTTGGCTCCTGATCATAGCTCTGGAGACTTCTTTAGGAGGACAAAGAATCTTCTGCCAAGGACCACAGGCATCTGCTGAACACAGGCAGAGTCAAGAACAGACTTAAATGATTGAGGCAGAGCCAAAGAAAGAAGTACACTGATATCTGGAACTATGGTTTGATTCCAAGGACTTTTAAGTTAATATCTGAATTTTCACTGACTTCACTGTATCAAAACATCATTCCAAACACTTAATCAGAATCATCCATCTGGAGTTCCTTCATCTAAGACAGTTCAGAGTTTCTCCTGTCTCTTGGGATTTACAAAAAAAAATGAAAGTTAAGTGAAAATAAAGTAACAAGGAAAACCTATCGGTCAAAATGATTGATCTTCCATGTAATTAGGCAATTCTGGTGGAATCATTTCCCATGAAGTTAAATCTGATCGAATCAGGAGAATACACGCTACCTATTTTTAGCTAACAGCATCATCAGCCTGAGGGACCCCCTGTTCATGCTCCTGCTGCAATATCATGTAAGAGTGGAGGGATGGCTAGGGAACTCCACCACAGTTGGTCCAATTTCACAGGACAACATGGGGGAGACAAATATGTAAGGAACAGTTCTGTGTCACTTCTCACATTTGTGCCAGTGACTGGGAGACAAGCCATAAGCCAACACAGAAGGTGCCATAGGTGACATGAAGTTCAGGAGCCTCGTGGGGTGAACCTGGATGTGCTGGGGGACGAGGAGCCTTTACCTGCTTGTTTCTGTAGAGCTGGGAGGACAGCTGGTCTCCCTGCCACGCTGCGTCCTGCGCACCGAGCTGCGGGTTGCAGAACTGGCCTGCGGACCAGAGCGAGGGTTAGCCCGGCCCCGCACCGCTCCCGGTCCCGTTCCGCTCCCAGCCCGGCCGGGGCCGCGGCCGGTCCCGCCGCCCCGGCGGCAGCTGAGCGCACTCACCCGGCGGCCGAGCCTCCCGCCGGCCCTGACTGTGCGGCGGCTCCGCGGCGCAGACGGCGGCCCAGGTCTCCTTGGAAACACCGGCGGGGGCGGACCAGGGGCAAGAGCAGCCCGAGCCCCCGGCGAAGTCCGGCTCCGGGCACGGCCGGCCGGCGCTCTGCGGAGGGAAGGGGCCGAGGCGATGGGGCGCTCGGCGGGGCCCCGTCCCCAGCGCCCGGCGGGCCCCGAGGAGAGGCGGTGCCGGCCCGGCCCCGGCCGAAGCGCCCCGGCGGGGCAGCGCTCTCGCCGCTGCTGTCCCGTCCCGGCCGGGCTGTGCTCAGGCGCCGTCGCGGGGCAGCCCCGCCGCCCCCGCCAGGCGCCGCCGGCCCCCGAGGCAGCGCCCAGCCCTGACCCGGTGGCCGCTCCCCGTTTTCCCGGTGGCACCGCTCCGTGCGCCGAGCGCGGGCAGTGCCGCCCCGCCAGCCCCCGCAGCACTGGGGCTCCGAGCACAGCTGTGCCAGGGAGGCGGCTCAGTATCCTGCGAACCCCTGGGAAATGCTACGGTCCTGAGTGGGTTTAGGGGGAAGGGAGGTCCCATGCTGTCCTTGGCCACCATGGGTGTTCGACTCAGCTCTGAAGCAGCAGCACAGAGCCAGCAGAGTCACCTCCTGGCTGCTCGTACTCTCTTCTGCCCCTGCAGTTCTGCAGGAGTCCCAGACCGCAAAGCCTGGGGTTGTCTCTGGAATCACCCTTTCTCTCTCCTCCAAGTAAGCCTCATCTGCAGCAACTCTAAATCTCTGCAAGGAAGGGAACGGCAGAGCTTGGAGCCTCAGTCAGGGAATCTGCCCACCCATGGGAAGGCAGAGCAGCAGAGATTGCACTGGCAGGTAGAGGAGAGCCCTCTTTCTTCCCCATCTTAAGAGGGCACGAAATCTATTGCACTCCCCCAAGGGAGAGACCAGCTTCTCCTCCTCTGCCTCGAGGTCGAGAGAAATGCAAAGAGCACTTACCATATCAGTGGCAGGTCTTGGGAGCACGTTTCTGTTAAAGCCCCAGAGAGGTTTAAATGGCTCTGAAGGAGGGGGAGAGGGGGGAGACCGGGGAGGCGAGTTTAATCTAAAGGAGCTCCCAGTGACGCCTCAGAGCTCTCCTGAAACCCAGCAATCTGATTTGGTGTAAAGCTGTCAAACTTGTGACGTGAATAAACAGCAAACTTGCTGAAATCAAAGTCATTCTGGTCCCACAAATCAACACAAGGAAGGAGGGAAAAGAAAAGGAGGGAGAAGTAAAAAAAAAAAAGCTTCCACACACTTCAGGGCAGCAGTGAACTGGTGCGTCTGAGTTTCACTCCAGGAAATGAACAGGCATCCAGGGAAGCATCCCACACGTTCAGAACAAGGCTGCTGGTGTTGCTGGTGAGTTTTTTAATTTGTTTTGTTTTGAAGCCTTGTTTGCAGTTGTAAAATCCAGCAGGAAGAAACAGACAAGTTTGTCCAACCTGCCTGGCTGACGGAGTGGGTTTTGCCCAGCTTCTCAGAGATGCGTAGAAGCAAATATGATTCAGAGCACTTCTGTGGACAGTTCTGAGGAAGACGGTGCAGGTGTCAGAACAACAGAGTCTGCAATGACAAGCTCCTGCAAATGTCTCACTATATCGAGAATGTTTTCTGTCAAGCCCCAGGCTTCCAGAAGATCTCAGGATATAAATGTGGCAGTCGTAAAATATTTACTATCATAAAGGATTTACTATCATAACATTGCAAAAGCCACAAACAGGCGTGTGAAAGGCAGAGATTGTCTCCATATAGTCACTTCTAATTCATATCAGATTTATGCAGCAATCAACATCCATGGACAAACTTGAGTTTTTCCCGGGGAGAACAAACAAATCAAACAAAAAACCTTCACTGAGGGTCTGTCTTTGAATAGCATAGGGGATGGTGGGAATAAAGCCAATAGCAGAGCAGTTGTTCCGCCAGGATCCTGCCCCTGCCATGGCATGTTCCACGTGCTATCCTGACCTGTCTGCAGCCAGTGAGAGTGAGGCTGGGCTGAGGGCAGGCCGTGCTGGCAAATGGGATAGTCTTCATTTCTCCCCTGGAGGATGCTCAGTGCTGTTCCCCAAAAGCAAGCCTCAGGGACAATACCTGAGGGACAAACCAAGAGGGCCATTTGGCTTCCACTCTTTTATTACTGGCTATTTTTCTGGGGTTTTGCCCAAGGTAAACTGGCAGCTATACCAAATTAAACCACTGCCATCTCCTGCCTTTTTTTTTTTTTCCCCCAACAGAAGTTTTTTAAAAAGGTCTCTCGCTCTGACCCTACAGTGCCTGGGGTCACCCTTTAGCTTTCTTAACCCACAGCACAGCACATTTGATAGCAGATGCGGTAACCCACTTCCTTCAGATGCCACCCACTCTGCACGGCTGTCATCTCTTGGCTACCAAGGGACAGGAGCTCTGTGACACGCCCAACACGCGCCAAGGCCCAGCACAGCTCCTCGGCCGGGTCTGGTCCCTCTGCTGAGCTGTCACAGGACGCTGTGGCACCGCCGGCCCCTCACACCGGGCACAGCCCGGGCAAGCACCGCTGCTCTGGGGAATGCCCCGCGGGCGGCAGCGCGCTGGGTAATGGCCCGGGGGAGGCGGGTAAAGCCGGCAGAGGAGAGGTGCAGGGGCGGCCAAGCTGAAGGAGCCCTCAGCGCCCGCAGCAGCCCCATGCGAGAAGCGAACGCCCTGTGGATCCCGCCGGGCCCCGACTGCGCCTCCAGGCCCCGCAAGCGCCGGCCTCGGGCCGCCCGAACCGCGGCCATGCTGGGGCTGCTCAGGGTGGCGTCATCAGCCCGCGCGGGGATGGTGGCGGGGGGAGCCGCGGTGTCTCCTGAGGGGCCGGGACAGCCCCGCTCCCGGAGCCCGGACTGTCCCGCTCCCGGAGCCCGGACTGTCCCGTCCCCGGTGCCCCGACTGTCCCGCTCCCGGAGCCCCGACTGCCCCGCTCCCGCTGCTTCTACGGCTCCGCTCCCGGGGTCTGGACTGCCCCGCTCCCGGTGCCCCGACGGCCCCGCTCCCGAGGTCTGGACTGCCCCGCTCCCGGTGCCCGGCTCCAGGCAGCTCGGGAGGTGCCCGCCTGGCCCCGGGGAGGGTGAGGCAGGTGCAGAGGAGGCTGCAGTGGGTGAAGAACAGGGATGCCCTGTGCAGGAGGTGCCCCTCATGTTGCCCTGAGGCACCTCGCTGTCGGGACTGCAGCAGAGAGAGAAGATCTGGGTGTCGGAACAACACGCCCAAGGGATAATTAGGGTTGGAGCAGCTTTGTTATGAGGAGAGACTGAAGGATCCCTTAGGGGATCTCATTAAGCATATAAATATCTCAAAGGTGGGGGTCAAGAGGAAGGTGCCAGACTCTTTTCATTGGTGCCCTGTGACAGGATGAGGAACAATGGCCGTAAACTAGAACACAAGAAGCTTCACCTCAACATCTGGAAGAACTTTCTATTGAGGCTGGCAGGCACTGGAAGAGCTGCCCAGGGAGGGTGTGGGGTCTCTGTCTCTGGAGACATCTCAAACCCACCTGGAAGCCGGATCTGTACGGCTGGTGTGGTGTTGGCTGGGGGCTGACAGTGCTCGGCTTTCTGAGCTCGAGGAATTCAGGTTGACTCACCAAGGCTGATGTGCTGGGGAGTGAAAGGTGGTGTATGGGTAAAAGACAGCCAAATCAGAGCCCTGGTAGGTTTGGGGAGATACCCTTTGGGTGACTGCCAAAGAAAGAAAAATGCTGTTGTTGTAGGAGAGAAACACCTAATTTTGCAATATGGTGCAAGGATGGTCACACATGATGATGGAAGAAGTTGAAGTCACAGTAAGAATCACAGGTTGACGTGTGTGTGTGAAACAAAACTAAGTAACAATCATCTGTTGATTTTCCTGTTCGTCTGGAGCTCTTACTGCTTATTGCACTTAATAATGGACCTCTTTATTTGGGAATAAAGTTCTGGGGCAAAGTGTTTATCAAGACTACAATATTGCATCAGTGGAAATTTCACTTTGAATGTCATAGCAGCTCTTCTCTGAAGTTCTGAGAGCACACATTTAAGTGTATTGCAGTGTGTTAATTACTGTATGTTCTTTGTACCTATATTTTCTTTTGTCATTTCCATGTTGTTTTTTTGTTTAAACAACAGTGGTGAAGCTCATCCTTCAGATTAATATTAAAAACAACAAGAAAACCCCCCAGAAAACAAACAAACAAAACAAAAAACCAGACTTTTTTCCTGGTTTATCCCTTTTTTATGTAAAAATGGCCTTAAACTTGCATTTCTATCATAGTGAATGGGCTTTCAGAAGGATTGGTACACAGGAGAAAATAATATTTACAGATAGTTTTATACCAGGCTCATAAGAGTTACAGTATGAATTACTTTGCATGCTGACAGCTACCCTGGTGTCCAAACCCACCCCAAATCTTCTTCTTGTCCTGCCATGTTACTGCTACAGTACTTCTTATCTGTGTTAAGAGTGGTAAAGTGAATCAGTGACAAAACAGAGGCTCATTTATAACTCAGGATATTAACCCATAGACAGGTACACATGGGTACCCGGCACTTGCATGAATCTCTGATCATGCTTGTGAACCAAAGGTGGGAGAAATTAAACCTGATGAGACTGATTGGCAAAAATGCTTTTGAAAGGGAATTTATGCAGATACAGGTTCTGGCTCTTTTTCTGATCAGTCTTCCTCCTTGAACGCAGGACTAAAAGGCACTTCCCAAATCCAGTCCCCTGCTGTTGAGACATTCTTAAACTTTTCAATCTCCCTCTTAAAACTAATTAGGTTATTTTCCTTATGTTATTCCCACTGTGAGGCTGCACCGTACTCTGAGCTCTGATGGCTGGACACTTTCTAGTTTCCAGGCTGAATGTATTCATAGCAGGTATAATCCCTTTTGTCCTTGTGCCAAACTCTTGCTCTGGTTTAGACACTTCATCTCCCTCTCCAGTGTTTAGCCTTGATGTCTTTGCAAAGCGCTGTCGCACATTGTCTTTTCCTTTTTCTTTAGGTCAAAGAAGGCAGGTTCTTTTACAATCTTTCCTAACCTTAGGAACCCATCTCAGAAAATATTCCAGCTGATACTAACTTGTTACTCATATGGATGAGTTATTCAAAGTTACTCAGGTTGCTGTGTTGCACACCATTGTTTAGAGAAAAGCACGGGGAAATCTTTCTCTTTTCTATCTTTCTGGTATATTTTAGGGCAGTCTTTACCTTTCTCATCAGTCTCTCACACCATTTACTAGTCTTGAAATCACTATCAAGTGGTAGTGAACACACCCGTGGGCTTTATTTCCTGTAAAATGCAGTTAAGTCAAACTGAGTCTTCAGTGCTGTTGGGCGCCAGCTCTCCCATGCTGATACTTTTTGGTACTGTGGAGTTTCATAAGAGTTTAGAATAAAGGAAGAAAAATGACTACAACATGGAAAAACTGCAAATCACCTTTCTGGATTTACCTGCAGTTTCTCACAGCAAGAGTGGTGAGTCAGTGACTACAGGATGGAATTTATCTGAGAAAGTTTTTCTACATAGATAATGGTGCTTTTTATCTATGGAATATCCTTACATGTGAAATGTTTAAGGACCACGTTTGAATAGCATCTGTGTCATGTGTTGTGTCCACAAGTGCTCCCCCATCTGTTATCACCCCTGCTAACAAAAAATCTTGGGTCTCTCCTGTGGATGATGTTGTTGTTTCAAAAGGAACAGCAGGTCCCTGCTTTGAAGAGAGTTCTGTTAGGTAAGCACAGGTAACTGCTTGTAAAGATCCAGGACTAGAAGAGACTTGGTCTTGTGATGCTGGTACTGCTTTTTACTCTTCAAGATTTCAATCCAATTTCCAGTCTGACTTTGTTCATGGACATTTGTGGCTTTAGCTTTTTCTGTTTTGCCCTGTGTGCTATTTGATATGTTATAAACAACAATCTCTGCTGTGTTTGTCTGGATTTGTGTAATTGTTTTTCTGTTTTGCCAGTCGTGTGAGAAGCAGTCCTCTAGATTGCACCCCTAGGTACAGAAATGAGTTTTCCCTGAAGTGGAAAGGTAAATGGAAAAAGTGCAAGTTTTATGAACATAGAATATGTTTACAGAATGCTTGCAGAATGTCATTGAGAGTGAGAGGATAAAAAAAATAATGAATTTTATACTTCTGGGGTTTTCTTTTGAATATTTTTTATTAACTCTACTGGATATATTGACCTTTTGTCAGAGGAGGACACTAATTGCACCGGTTTAGTATCCTATGAACATGTTCTCTCAGAACTCGTCCCAGGCTCTGTTTATTGCCTGTTTCTTGCCCTTTCCTTTGGCTGGAATTGATCTTAAAAGAACTCTGAGGTCCTCATCTCAGGGCTGCTTTTTGATTAGTTGATGGGTTCTCCTGAAAACTGCAGGTGAGAGTTTGTTACTGTTGCCAATCTGATTGGTGTATGGAAGAGAAATATGTTCTGTTCCTGGGTCTGATGTTGTACAGTTTTATAGTAGCGCTTAAATGCCTGGAACTTCAGGACATCTCCTAATTACGGTAGAGACCTAAGTCAGTCTCTGCATCTTTGTTTCAGTTCCTTATCTGTCAGTCAGGACTGGTGTGTCTGCTTAGACTTCACATTTCTGTGATAAAAAAATGTCCTCATGTAGCCCCTGGCCAAATGAGTCCCTTCGTTTTTGGCTGAGACCAATTGGCTCCAGAAGAGCAAATTAATTGCAAACTGATAATTTTTCGTGATGTTTGGGGGTTAATTGGATGGGAGGTTTAATATAAACAATGATGTAGTTATGGAAGCAAAGCCTGTTCTTGGCTGGCATCAGCAGCATGCTCCTGCTGTCGATGTCCCTCATTCCAGAGGTTCCCACTGCACTGAGCTGCCGTGCTGCAGCTAAGTAACCTTTACATCACAGAAAGTGATTCAACAGTGCAAACAAATGCACTGAGGTAGTCCCAGGGTTAAATAACAGATGGCAGAAACAGTTTTTCTTGAGTGTGCTCAAAGTGTTGACCATCGTGGTTTTGGGGAAATTGTTGCGCCTGCAAGAGAAAGACCCGTGTGCTGAAAAGCCATGTTTTTCTCCATGGTGTTTTCTATTGAAGTCAAACTATTTTGCAGGGAGGTCTGCCAGAAAAGCTTAGCTCACGGGTTTAGTCCAAATTAGGATGAATTTTCATGGGACCAGATGCAGAGCTGACTGGGGCCTTGTGTCTGATCATCCACTGATGTGTGCATCTGCCTGCTTCTAACCTGGCCCGTGAGCTCCTCCTGTGTGAACGGTGCTGCCAGAACCAATGTACTGGGCTTCACCTATTTAACAGTGCTTTTCCTCTTGGCTGTGGCTCAGGAGTCGGCAGCCTGGCTTCTCTCCATCTTGCTTTGGGTGTAGAGCTGGGCACTTTCCATTCTTGGCTGGCAGTTGGGATGTTTGGCAGAGATCTCTGATCTGAGTAAATATGTGTGAGGGCATCTCTTCATTGCAGAGCTGTATGGCATTGCCTTCCCTAATCAATAATGAAAGAAAGATTCTAGGACGTGTGTAAATGTGTTGGGGGTCAGAAGGTGAAGGATGTTGTTGTCATGAGCTGAGAAAGATGTCAGGGTTTTTGTGCATACTTTTCAAAGGCTGAGTTAAAGCAATAAGTCTCTGGGGAGATATCCTAGTAAAACAGCTCTGTCTGTACACACAAAATTTCCAGCTCCTAGTCCATGCAGGTAGTGTTCGATGAACTGGCGATGAAAAGGAATTAGTTGGCTGGTAATTCATCTCAAAGATTGGCAGAGGATTTTACAGGCTTACACCAGAGCTGGCTGGAGACAATAATCTCTTTTCTCGAAGAATGCCGAGGTCCTGACGCCCAGCTCGTTGGAATGAAACCTGAATGCTTTTTAATTCTCTGTGAGAGATTTTTTTCTTTCCCCTCTTTGGTTTTTGTTTTTAGGAAGGAACAAAATGTTTCATTGTGATTTTGTCAATTATTTTGATATAATGGATTAAAAGAGTAAATGTCTTCCAAATCCCAAAGCCTTTTAAAAGAATTCCATTCAAAACACATCAGAGCTGTTTTCTTCCCTGAATTTTTGCTGAAATTTAATTTTAACCAAAAGTTTACACACTTCAATGGCAGCATGACTTCCCTTGTAGCAATGATGTGCAGTGGATAATAACTGCAGACAGGTTTTTTTTTTGGTCCGGTTATATTTTATGCTGTCCTGGAGGAGAAAGGGGTGGGGGGAGGTTTGTATCCATTTGGCAGCCTCATGCTGTGCCAAAGCCATGTAAAAAGGCCTGAGAGTGAATAAGAAACAAGAGAAGTATTTGGTTTTTAACTGCTCCTGGATGAGAGAGCAGGATTCATCCATGCCTTACTGTAATTTTACAATTCCATTGCAAACTGTAGTAGTAGAGCAGGGAAAGAAAGAAGGGGTTAGTACAGTGCAACAGAGCAGGCTTTGGAGCAGAGATGTTCTCCTGGCTCCAGGTTCTTGTGTCTGAGTCTCCTGAAGTGACTGGAAGGAACAGAGACTTAAATGGCAGCTGTTGCACTGCCCAGAAACTCATGTGGATTCTGTGTCATCTCTCCTTTCTCTCTTTTTAGTCAGACTCTTGCCACCCACAGAAGCTGCAATGACTCGTCTGTCATCCATGGCCAGCACTGAAGTTCAGCAGACTCCTGACATGCACATGGGGACCTTGTTGGCTCTGGTCAATGTTTGCTGACCTTAGTGAAAGGTGTACTGTTTGAGAAATTGCAGCTTCATTTGAACTGAATTTATTTAATCTGGGATTATCAGCTATTAGCTGTTGCGTGTTGTTTTGCAATTCCACAAATTTTAAGAGAGTTTTATGTTCAGTGACAGGGCTTAGACCTCTCTGTAATCTCCAGCGCTCAGGAGGTCCAAATCTACAAGGGAGAGTCTGGGCAAGCACCCTTGGTGCTTTGGGCACAAAGGAGTGTGGTCCCCCGGAACAAAATACTTCACTGGGAAACTGAAAGACCCTACAGTGCTCCATTCTGGGTTGGCTGCTGGCTGCAAAGTGCCCTTCAATAGCTTGCTTTTATTGCTTTGTTTACCCTAAATGTGTGATAAGGAAGATGCCATGTTAGATGTTCTTACTGAGGAATAGCCCTCTGTAATTGCTGTCAGTTTTATTATCAAAAGTAACACTAATTATAGACTTTATTCTTTCAAAGATGTGGTTTGGTACCGTAAATCTGGAGGGTTATCTTATTGCTGAAAAAGTTTTGGTTTTCATGCCCTCCGGGGCCCTGGATGTTTTGTAGAGGAATGTCGCAGGTGGACACTAGAGGGCTTGCTAGCATCCCTCCCTCCGCTCCCATCCGGGCACAGCGAGGAGGTTCAGCTCAGGAAATCAGGAAGCCTTCACTCAGGGTCTCACAGCTGGATTTAAGTTTTGAGGATGGGTGAAACTGAGCAACATGGGGGAAAGGAATTAATTTATGCTGCATTTTCAAAGTTCCATCGGCTCCAGGAGGATGATAGCACTTAGTCTGCCTTATGGCAATAACCTTTACAGGTGCATTTTCAAACAGATAAAAGTTGGCAGTGGGAGCACTGCGAGCACAGGCTGTGTTTCGGTTAAACGTCCAGGCAGGCAGAACGATCCCAGGATGAGTTAACTACAGGAATTTCAGTATTTAGTTGTGGATGATGTTCAAATTGCCTGTGTAACTTTGCAGTACACGGAAGTGTGAGGACTGTAGGAGTGGCAGGCTCTGGATTCTGGTGTTGTGAATGGCTGTCTGGAAGCCTCCAGCACTCTCCACTGCCCATAGGGATTCTGCCTTCACACCTGTCAGTGTGACAGTTGCCATGTGCTTTCCCAGATCCGGGAATATCTGACCTGTCCCAGGACTTTGCTTAAGTGTGAGCACACAGCTCTGTGTGAGTGCACTCACCTCGAGAGCTTGCCGTGTGTCCAGCCAGACTCATCCTGGCACCGCTGTTGCCTATTGCTGTGCTTTACCTGCTGTTTAGGCTGCAGCTTAACAGTGACTGGTTAAAAACAATTATATCACTGGGTTCCCCTTTCAGCTTGTGCTAAGAAGCCTTCAACCACAGCACCAGGCAATAAGAGGCAGAAAGGCTCGTATTAATTAATGTTCTGCCTACAACCAGCCTTGCAGCAATGGGTTAAGCTGCTCCATCCCTGTAGATGGTCACTCACCAAACTTTTTTTTTAGTTGACCTGTTAGGATTTCTCCCACTCCTCCCTCCCCTTCCTCTTCTATTTCTCTTTCTTTCTCTTTATTCTTTCCCTCAAGTCTCTTGATTTCATGCTGGCTTTCTAAATTGAGGATAAAGTTAATTCAGTGCACAATGCCACAGCTGGAATGAAATATGGCCAGTTGCCCACGTGGAGGGGAGGGCTCTGTGCTGCCTGGGGGTGGCTTGTTGCATCTCCCAAGGCCACTACGGGCTGTCACTGATTTATTGATAGTGCTTCTAGCAATAAAGCAAGAAGTTAACTAATTATGAACATATGGTTCAGCTCATGCTTGACTCAGCAGCCACCTTGTTAGCCTGGAGCTGCCTAGGTGTTCAGAAGCAGGAGAGGAGGGAAGTTTTGGGTGGAAGGTGTGGTCCAAAGTCCCACTGACAAGCAGAGGGAGACTTGATTGATCTTAATCTATTCTTTTTGTTAGGAGGCAGCATGCTGCTGTCAGGAACAGCTTGGTAATAACAGATTTGGGGCCTCTAAGTCCTTGTGGTTATAGCCAGCATGTGACACTTGGTCAGCTCCTTGCATGCTCTGTACTTAATTGGTCTCAATGGTGGGGTCTGAAATGAGACGGTAGTTCAAGGTGCAACACATGCTGTACCTGAAAGTGCAGCCTGGGAGCTGCTGCACAGATGTCAGCTTTTTACCAGTGGGCTTAGCACTGGGGACCCGGAGGGTCCACACAGAAAGGGACAAGGGGCGTCTGAGAGGACCCTGCCGATTTTCAGTGCTTAATGTGGAATTAATTAGAGGAAAACTTTAGAGAGAAGGAGTGTGACTGGTAGAGGAACAAGAAGGGAGGTGCAAAGGACTTGTTAGGAAGTTAATCAAGGTGGATTGCAATTTTGCCTGTATTGAGTGGTCAGCATGCACAGTCTGGACACAGGAGAGTCTTTAATGGGAATTGATACCAGCCAGAGGGGGGAGGAGGGTGTCTCTTTCTGTCCATCTGTTGGTCTTTCACAAGTGAATTGGTCTATGCCACAGGATTCAATGCAGTGTAGTTAGAGACTGGTTTTTTGTGGTTGTACATGGTCTGCAGAAAGAGTGAGCTTATTTCTACCCAAACTTTTAAAACTATTTTAGCGTCCTTAGATTTCACTTAACTGCAAATGCTGAGCGTAGAAAGAAGACAGTTTTAATAACAGGTGTCAAAAAGAACTCCAGTGATTAGTGATTTGACCGAGCCAACAAACGGATCATTTTATGACTACCTAGACAAAGCAAAAGTGGGCAGAGGAGGCTATCTGTGTGATGGGGTGCATTAGCAAGACCACAGTCAGCAGGCTGAGGGAGATGGTGACCTTTACTAGGCACTGGTGAAACCACATATGAAGTACTGAATCTGATTTTGGTCTTCACAATGCAAGAAAGTTGTTGTCGAACTGGAAAATCAAACAGGAGGGCCAATAGGCTGGTCAGGAGGCAGGAGAATGTGAGGGTGAGAGATCTGGGCTTGCTCAGCTTGGAGAAGAGGTCTAAATGAATCTGATGAGTCTTCTGCTGCTGTGGGGGTATATAGAGAAGACAGAGACCAACTCAGATGTGCACAGTGAAATTCACATTCAAAAGCTGGGAGAAGTTAGATGTCAATCAGATATGAGAGGAAGGAAAAAAAAATAAAAAAGAAAACCCAGGCATGATAAGCTAGAGAGATCATGACATCACCGTTTTGGTGGTTTTTCATAAAAACTTGGCTGGGCCAAGTCCTGAGCAGTGTGATCTAAACTTGGAAAGAATTGTTAATTTTCCTATGACCAGGCTGCAGCTGGAGCACAGCCCAGGGCCTGGGACAGAGGCACATGGCTCAGATTCTGTGTGCTGCTGTCCTGGCTGGTTTGTGGCTTTGGTGTCACACCACGATGTTCATGGTAATTATCATTGTTGCTTCTATAATGTAATGAATTAGGGCAGTTAATTAATGAGTAAAGTTGATCTGTACACAATATTTTGGAATATAATTCACCCAGATACAGCAATAGCTTTTCTCAGCAGAGGCTGTCCTTTCAGCTGTGATTAGCTGGTTAGAGCTGAAATTATTTTTGAGGTTGAATCAGTGCCTGTCCCTCATCTATTTCTTGTGAGAGGATGCTGCAGGTGAGTTGAGGACCAGAATGTGCATGGTCCCTGTGAGATCTCACATTGCTGCTGAAGATGGTTTGAGTTCACCTGGTTGAGCTGCACTGCTGCAGGTTGGAGGCACTGATGTCACTTGTACTACAGGTACAGGCTAGTGACATGTTCATCTCTAGTCAGCAGTCTAGAGGAGGTGGAGGGGTAAATTCTCAGGCTATTAAATCTGCTCTTACAGGGTATTTCTGGCTGAAGCCTTGCAAAGCCTTGCTTTGTGTTTGCCTGTGAGGACCTTCTCTGGCTGAAATCTTTGCCTGCTGTGTTACCAAATAGGAATAGTTACATTAAAGAAAAAGCACAGAGACTGAATGTTCAGCCTTAAATTCTCAATAAATTCTTATTTGTATCACTCTAATAGTGTGAGAGGGAGAAATCTGAAGGAATGGGCGCTTAATCCCAGCATAATACCTTATAAGCATGTCTGCATGGTTCAAAACAGGTTTGGAGGTTTGAAGAACCAGGATTTGGTGCTTCCCTATCTCTCTTGGGATCATCTCTGCGTTTCTTACCCAGAGATGCAGTGGAGTACAGTGGAGACCTTATTGAGGCAGTGTTGTCATTCCTCACTGCAAAAATCAGCCACTGCCTTGGTTTGTAGCAAGTGCAGGTTATTTAAAAAGATGAGACTGTGGTTATGAAAAATTCAACTGAATTTGGATCAGATTTGAAAGTGACTGAATCATTTTGTGGTTTTGTACCTAACTCAAAAAGGGAGCTGGGGGTAAAAATTAGGATGTAAATGATAATCCCAAAAATACAGTAAATAATCAGAAACATGTGAATTTGAAGTCTAATTTCAGACTTGGTGGAAGGGAGATCTCCTAGCTGCCAAGTTAGAAAGTCAGAACTTTTCTGACTTAAGTTTGAAGTTGTTGTGCCAAGGCAGACCTGTAACTTAGTAGGAGCCATTATTTGGTTTAGCTGGTGCCAAATGGAAATTGGGTAGCAATGATCATAGTTTTCTGGACAACTTTTTTCTTTGGTGTTGGCCAAAGAGTGGAAAAACTCTAAGCAGAACTCCCAGTGCCAATGAACGAGTTCAACACATACAGATGAAAGGCAGAGGCATTCTGCAGTGAATCCCTGCAAATTGGAAACCTCTGTTCTCTGCAAGGAGCATCATGTTCCTGCTAGAGTGTGTGGGGGACTTGCAGCTTCTTTGCTATGTGTTGGTAAAATGACTTGTTCCCTGGTGCAGGAGTTGCAAGACCTGTGGTTTTATACTCAGAAGCTGATTTCTTTGTCAGAGAGACCATTACACCACCCCGGACTAACTCTTTAGGTGCTTTCCCATATAGAACTCAGTGATATTTCCCCATCTGCTAATCTTTTCCCATCTGCAGCTGAGATCCAAGTCCTGATGCTGCTGTTCCAGTACCAGTTGCTGCTCCCTTTCTCCCCAAATGCAGCTGTAGCCATTAGGGTGACTTTCATCCTGTTGCACGCAGTATGCCCGATCTTTACCCTACAAAGGTATTGTTTAAAGGGCTCTGGACATTTTGAACAAACTGGCCTGGCAGGGGGACTTTCAGCTTCCCCTCGTTTATGGGCGCAGCAGCCCGTGTTTGTAAACAGAGCCTTAGAGGAGTAGTGGGAGCCACTGGAGGACTGTCAGCTGGTTAATTGGATGTCAGCTCCCTGCCGGGGACGGGGCTAATGAGTCATCCTGCAGAAAGAGAATGGCCTTGAGAGAAAGGCAAGGAATTGGACAGCAATAATCACATCGACAGAGGAGCCCAGAGCCCACCTGTTGGGATGAAGGCAGAGCAGCATTTGGGGACACAGGGCTTCCCTGTTTGGATTTTGTTAAACAGTGATTAAGCAGGCTCTGAATTTGTAAAGTTGAGATATTATTGCTGGAGCATGTGTTTAAACAAGTGCTAGTGTGCTTGGGCAGTGATCTAATATAAACACTTTCAGTTTATAGTTTTTGGTGGCCTTTGTTTCTAGAAGAATACCTATGGAAAGAAATAAAAATAATATGTTAACGGGGAGTTTAATGCAGGAAACATTGAAAGAATCATACAAGGAACAATGCAATCACTTCTTCAAAGTAGGAAGTTTATTTTTTTCTTTTGAAAACATAAATCAAAATCCTCTTTGCTGAAAACTGTCTTCTAAAACAGTGATTTTTTTTTCCCATGAGACCCTATTGTTAAAAAAAGTTAAGTTTTTTTGAAATTAGTATTGTGTACATAAGTTTGCTTTATTCCAAAGAACATTTTGATTTGGAAATATTTTTCAGTGTAGTTACATGAATAAATAGAGGGATTTTATAGTTCTTTCAAGAGAGGAAACACAAATGAGCACGATTGGATATTGGTATTAAGTTCTAAAATAAAGGTATATGTTCCAAATTAAAGCTATTTTTGCCAAAGAAAAAGCTAATAAGAGAGAAATAGGTAGACACACAAAGAAAGGTGATATAAGGTTTAAAAGAATTTTAAAAAGGTGGCTGTAAGAAATCCTGGTAAGTCATTACATCTCTCTGTATGCTCTAAAATGAGCTGCCCTTTAGCTAAGCTGTGCCTGATGGATGTTTACCTAGACAGCTCTTAAAAACAGAAGAATGGAAGATCCCTTGCCAACCAATTCCAGCGTGCCACTGTTCTTACTGCAGAGATTTTCCTTGATACTGAATTTGGGGTAACTTAAGTTCATTGCTTCATGTCATGTGCTCCTTGAGCTTAAAATAAATTCACCTCTTCCAGCAGCATTTTCTATATTTGATACCTTTCTTAAATCTTCTTCAGAGGAAACACCACATTTTCTTCTTCTTTCATGGTATCCAAATCACTAATTGTTCTGGTGCCTATTTGCTATTTATTGTTTGCTGAACAACCAAAATAAGATGAGGGAGGAGAAAAGGTAAAACTGGACCCTGCTGCAAAGAGAGTTTGTTGCCCAAAGAGAACTTTTGTAGGTAGAAGCCCCCTGCTAATTGGAGTGTCAGGGGAATGGAGTCGGTGCTGGATATGGCCAAGCCACAGCTGTCATCCTGAATCTGAACACATCTCAGCTGGCAGTGGCCCACCCTCACCCTACCCTCTGTAGCACATAAGCACTGAGCTCCCTGGTCCAAGTGCAGCTCATGGCAGTAGCACCAGGAAGACCTGAATGCCTCAGTGCCCCTAAGCCATTCAAAAATGGACATTGATGGGGGTAACAGCCAGCAGAGCAAGGGAGGAATTGGCTTCCTTCCCAATCTATGCAGCATTCTGGTTTTTTATTAGGGCTTCTCTGAGTTTTTCGTTATAGAAAAAAAAAAAAAAGCAAATGGACCAAGCAGTGTTTCCCTTGATCTTCATTCACCTGTAGAGTCCAGACCTGGTCTGAAACAGCTGAAGAAAAAATTCATTTAGTTTCTAAAACTGCTTAAATATTGCATAGTGTCCTGGAACTGGAGGCTTCATGGACAGGGAAACTCTTCTTTTCAGGGCTGTGGATCCCTCACTAGTGATGGGGATCACAGGAACTCCTGTTTGCCCTGGACACAAGTGGGAACTTGTGCCTTCTAAAAAGGAGGCTATTTTGGAGATAAAGGTTTCTAATGAGCTGGGATGTGCAAGAGAAAAAAAAAAAAGAACTTGCAGAGAGCTGTAGGAACAGTGTGGTTCCAGTTACCCGAGGGAGGATGAAGTGCTGTGTCATCTCCTGGACACCTCCAGGACAGCGTGCCATATTTACCTGGCTGCTGCTTATGCTAGATCTGGTCTGTAGAGCAAAATCAAAAGGCTGTCAATCCTGCACCAAATTAAAACAGAATTATGAGAATTAACGTGCTTTATAAATGCAGGTTAAGCACACTATAAGCACACTGTAATTATAGTCAGCTGCCTGGCCGCTGCAATCCAGTAGCACTGGGCTTAGGAACTGACCATACAATTAATAGGAGCTTATATTAAAGTCATTAGTAGAGTTACAAAAGCTTTGTAACAAGAGTGTGACCCAACCTTGGACAGAGACAATAAGGGTTTGTGTGCTATAATTAGCACACACAAAACTCCCCATAAACTTGACAGTTTTCCATTTGCCTTTTAAAGAACTGAGCAGTGCAAAGCACCCTCATTCCATCAGAGATGGGAGCTGTGCAGTCAGTATGGAAGTATTTGGGATCTCAGTGTTGTCTTTGGTCAGTACCAGCTGGTCAGGTGAAATATCTGATGAAATAATTTATATACAAGGTCAAACTCTGCCCCCACACTGCCTGAGTGCCAGGACCAGCAGGCAGCTGCTACCAGCCCTCTGAAGAGATGAACCTTTTTTCTCTTCCTTGCTCACCTGAAACAAGTGTTCTCAGTACAGAGAAATATTTTTACCTGTTGCAGGGCCTGATGGTTAAGGGAAGCAAATGCAGGAGAGAAGGAATTTTTTCATATATGAACTTAAGTATTAGAAGAAATCTCGCTCTGAATTCAAGACCAGTATGTCAGTATTTGTGATTCATGACAGCTGGAATCTTTGAGGTCACACTGCAGGTCTAGGATAGAACTGGAGAAGAATTAAGAATTAAATTCTGTGAGAATTAAAGGTAACAAGCTAGAGAGGTGTCTGTAGGAAGAGATTTATGTAGAATATCTGAACCTGAGGAAAGTCAGAAAAACAGAACTTGAGGACTAATGGAAAAATCCTTTTGAGGCAAAGAATATTCAGCAGCAGTTTATTTGCTTTGAATCCCATGTGCATCTTAAAATTCAGATGGAGCTTAACACAGAGTCTTTTTGGACAATTATGTGTGTGACCAAGGTGGAGTCTGATGGTTGAGAAAGAGGAAAAGGATTAGTGTTCATCTTCAGCTCATGTGTAAATGTGCTAATTAGCTCCAGAGGTACTCTGCTCATGAGACTTGCATCCCTAGTACTGCTGGTCTTTGGGACAGGGCTGGCAATGTGTGCAGACCTGTGGCAGTGAAGGACACGGGGTTTTCCTGCAGTTGCAAAGGTTTGAGGAGTACTCAGGTCTACTCCCTTCATCCACCAAAGACTGATTTCTTCTCTTACATTTCTCTGGGATACTGTGATAAGATTCTTTCACACTAAGCAGGACTTCCCCTAAGAGAGGAAAGGTGGCTGAGATCAAGTTAAATGCATGTCAGGGTCCTTCCCTGCTGGGACAAGCACCTCTGAAACTTGGTAGGCAGATACAGGGATGATCCAGAGAGTAGCATGCAGTGCTTCTGCCCAGCCATTGACTCTCCATTCCTCCTATTTGCTGGATGCAGAATACTGTTAATTTCTGACTGAAGGTCTCATGGGAGAACCACTTTTAAGATTTTTTCACACTTAAGTTCGACCCTTTAAGGTTTTGTTTACCTCTGATGCCCCTCCAAAATTCATCTGTATTCCCAAGAGAAACTCTTCTCTGTCATTTTTACTGTCATCCTACAGTTTTGGGGACAGGCATTAATCTAGGGGAATGTTATTTCTGTCAAAACTTTTCTGGTGCCTGACTTTGTACATGGACCTAAGTAGCATTCTAGTGCTCACCTGAGGCAAGGTGCAGCCTTTCCTATTTAAAAACATGGTCTTTTTTTTCACTCACTTTTCAACATTTTGCCACTTTCAGAAAAAATTTGTTTCCAAGTGGCCTCAAAGAATATCAGTCTTTGCATAAAAATAATTCCATATTGCTTAGGTTTCTCTTCTTTTAACTATGCCGTCTGTGCTGGGGCGTTTTATAAAGCACACATTGCTGGTGGGCTCTGGCTTTCCTGTTGTGCACTAATATGTAATACAAATGACATCTGTCATGTTTGATTTGTTCTGGTGCTTAAGTTTGGGAAAGAATAGCTCTCAGTTGTGACAGGAAGTTTTGAGTCTCTCCCTCTGAGTTGAACTGCCTTGTAATTTGCTATGGTCAGTAAAGAGGGCTGCTCTTTGCTGAGGCTAAAATGAAGTCCTGCTGGTGCAGCCATCACTAGTAGTAAATACAAAGATAATGCTTCTAGAAGTTCCTGAGCTTGAAATTCTTCACAAGTAGAAGAGTATATGGCTGAAGCAGTGTCCTGCTCTTGCATTCTTTCCTGGACAACCTCTGCTAGCCACAGCACAAGACAAGTTGTAGAGCTAAATGGTTCGTTGGTGCTCTTAAATCCACATTTTCACAAAGATTATTTGATTATCTTTTATCCCTTCTCCTCAAAATGAGGGCAGATTACCCAGCTGTGTGGTGCCATGTTGCTTAAATTGTCCAATGTGTACCCTTTCTTATCCTAAAGTTGGCCATAGCTGGAGGGTTTGTGTTATCTGGGGTTATGCCAGTGATGAGTTAAAAAAGGTGGTTGAAAATAAAATGTTCCAGCCTAGACAATTGTTTGCTGTCTTATTGTTGTCTTGAATGCTGAAAAAGCTTAGAGCATCAAAATTCTTATTGAGTGATGTTTTTAAAATTAAATTAAAAATTTAATTATATTTCCTGCTTCTTTTGGTCTAACCTGCAGACCTCCTCCACGTTTCCTCAGGCTGTGTCCCTTGGTTCTTGGTTTTCTGTCATGTTGCTCCCTGCCTGTTGTCACAGTCTGTATTTGGGGTGCAAATGCTTTGTTCTGTGCTGTTCTTATGACCTGAGGTTTGCCTGATGATTTTTTCCCTTTAAGAAAAATTATTTCCTTGCCTGAACCTTTCAGTTTCTGCTAATTTTGTCTTTTGTTCTTTGGTGTTGACATAATTAATAACTTTATAAAACTATGTGGCAGATGGCTTGCATGAAGCATAAGCAAATAACTTATTCTCCTTTGCTTAGAATGGTAGGGGAAGCAATGTTTGTCTAGATATACTCTGGTGTGCCTGACTTTTTCTCTGAGCAGAGTTTATATTTTTAACATGCATGTATGGACACAGGAGTATACACCCAATCTGCTTCATCACACCCTTGTGTGCACTCCTGTTGTGTGCCCCGAGTCCAGATAGGTTTCATACACACGGCCTGACCGTCTGATCGTTGCTATTATGCTCCAGAGTATGTTTTCAAAAATAATTTCCTGCCACATTCCTGACTGTATTTGTAGGCTGAGTTTATCCTCTTCCCTGCTGCTCCATGATCTGCCCCTAGGTTACTAACAACCCCAACAGACAGCCTGGCTCATGCGACCTGCTGCTTAGGCACAGATTAACTCCCCACCAGCCATATGGGCTACCAACTTCACAAATTCCTCTCCTTTTGCTTTCTGCTCTCAGGAAAGTTAATGGACAGTTTGCTGGTAAAGAAAACATAAAACAAACCCCCAAACCTGTGACATAATCACCTGGGTTTAACACAACTGGCCCCTCCATCTGCCTTTACACTGGGATCTGTGCATATAAAGCAGAATCTAGTGCTGTGCACTATGCAGGTTCCTCCTGGTGACTTTTCCTTGTGACACAGGTACTTGCTTACAATACGTATACATATATTGCGCACACATAGCCATATATAATTGTATATTCTTAAAAAAAATCCCATTGTTTTGGTGGGCTTTAATTAGTGGTGGCTCTTGTGGTCATTTATTAAATGTTATTACACTGGCAGACCACATTTCAATGTGATTTCTCCACTTGACTTTGCAAGATGCTTATTTGGGGACGAGTGTATGAAAGGCCAGAAACATGGAGATTTTATCAGAAAACTGAACCCTTCAATGCCAAGTGCTGACTTGAGGATGCTCTTTCTAAATATTATTTCCTGCGTGGGTATTAGATGCAGGGTGCCAGGATGCTCAGGAATTACTGGGCTGAGTCTCAGAAGTGCCCAAGGCCAGCATTAGCAACTGTCATGGTGTGCTCTGTCCCAGCCCCGTGCCTGGACCTGTTGTACCTACAGCTCCTGTCCAGGCTGAGCCCTGACTGCCTCTGCTTGGGCTTCTTGCCACCTGGGACAGCCAAGGGCATCCAAAAGAGATGGCAGCATTAGTCTGTGCTCTGGAAAACATGCTGCTCATCTGAGATGCAAGTGGAAGTGCCTTAAGCCACCTCAGGCAATCACTAGTCATGAAATACCCTTCTGTCACTGGGGCTCTCATATTTAGGGCGTGGGTTACAGGCACACTGCATCCGGTCACTTGTGAATTACATTTTATATCGGTAGTTTGTACCATACCTTTGTCTGAAGTGTGTGTGTTTGTGTACAGGTAAACTGATCCCTATAAATATGTCAGCTTATCATCTTTATAGCTGTTGCTTGGATGTTTGGTTTTTGCTAAAATTGGATCCTAAATTTGTATCTTAGATTGCAAGCATTAGCTTATACAGTCTTTCTATTTCTTTGCTAAAGGACTAAATAGTTATGGAAAGAGAAGGACTTCAGGTAGCCCAGTGAACAATATGATTGGTGAAATTGCTGTCACAGTTCCAGCAGAGCTCTGTTTACAAATGTGTAGTTTCCTAAATGCTTCTGGAGGGGCTCATTCTTTGAGTCTTTTGGCAAATAAAGAATTTAAAGCTTTAAGAAGAAGCAAATGAAAAATACAATATAATATAAACTTTAAAAGGGAAATATATTTTCTTCAATATTCTGTGACTTAAATAGGAATTATGAATATTTTAGTATCTTTGACTTTTCCATGTGTATTGCCATAGACATTCATAGATAACTTATTGGACCTGATCCAACACTTTACAGGCTCATCCCTCCTCAAAATTAGACGGTTTGCTAATGGTTTTTGGGTTCTCCAAATTTTTCAGTCTTTGGAAAGAAGGAAAAAACAAGCCTCCTCAAATTAAAAAGGAGCTAAGTATGACCTCTTCAGAATGCAAATTGGGATAGAATGAAAAAAAAGAAAGACATTCAAGTAAAGGTAGTTCTTATCTTCCAAATGATTGAGAGGCATTCATAGAAACACTTCTATGATTTATTTTTAGAAAAAAATTTATTCCAAATATTCCAACTCATGATCACCTTTTTGCTTTCATGCTGAACGTTTATAGAGGCAGGTATCACGTGTGAGAAATACTGAAAAAAATCTGGTATTTCCACATTAGATGGTACATTTGACTTGTCTGATGCTTTGGTTCCTGCCTCAAGCCATAGTTGCTACTTCAGAAACAAGTAACATAAAATTGAAGGCAGAGCCCATGCTTTCAAACAAATGGGATTTATAAGTGATTTTTGACAAGTGCTGATCATTCTGAAGGAGTATATGCAATTTTATATGCGGTGTTTTGTAAATTGAATTGCCTTTAATTTATCTGTACAATTAGAGGCAAGTCTTTCTCCTGGTTTTGTTCAAGTTGGTAACAGAGAAACGAGATGGAAGGGATGAGCTGGTTTCCATGTAGATTCATTGATTGATTCTGCTGGAATTGTTACCTGAATAAAGACAGGTAGAGCTATCCCTTGTTACTGGGATGCTGGGGAGCTAAATATCTGGGAAAACCCATGCTCACTTGCAGGTTCTGTGACCACAATATGTCATTCTTTGCAGCTGGATGGATTTAACTGTGTGACTGACCAGAAGGATTCTGGCTTTTCTCCCTCTGAGTTTAATGGTGAAAATCCCTCATTTTCATCTCAAAACTAGATTAAAGATCTGTTATTTGAAATGGCTGGGACTGTCCTTTGACCTGCCTGTTTTGTGCCAAATGGCTCTCACCTCCTTGGATCTGCAGGGTTGTTCTGCCTGTCTGAGGACACAGGGCAGAAGCAGGCCTGAGTGCAAGGCAGATTGGGAAAGGGAAGTTACAAGGGTCTGTCTTTAGTCTTTGGGATTTTTATTCAATTCTAAAGTTTGAAATGCCCCTTCAGCAATGAGGGAAGTCCAAGGTCTGGCTCTGCAGCCAGAGCAGAGCACCTGGAGCTGGGCAAGAGCAGTAACTCCTTTGGTTGTTCCCAACACGAGCAGTGTATGAGGAGAAGGGGGTTGTTGCTGTTGGCACTGCTCTGCAGGGTTTATGTGCACCCTTAGCTGGCTGATGGCGGGGTCAGAGGAGTAGACACCATGTGCAGCTATAATGCCTTTTCCTCTCTGGTAATACCCATTGAGCTCGAGTGCTCTGTCCCATCCTTGTGTAATGAAAATTTCTCAGCAGGGTGGTGATTTGTGCTGCAGCCCCAGGTTCTCAGGAGGAGGGGCAAAGGGGGAGGAAGAGATTTCTATATCAGCAAATACCTTGGAGGTGGATGCAGGATATTTAGGGAGCACGTGCAAGCCGCCATGTGAGCAACAGGGAACCAAAGTCTTAATGAAAGCCTTTGACAGGAGGGTCGGGCTGGCTGCTGTGGTCCTGGCGCTCAGCTCTGGTGCAGACGCCAGCCAGGCCCTGCTGACATAATCCTCTTAGGGAAAGAAAGAGTGGAAACCGTTTCCATTTGCTCCATGTTCTGTTGGGATGCAGTGTTAGCTGTCTCCAAGCCTTCTATGTTTCTCCCTGTCCTCTGAGGCACAGCAGGACATTTTAGGAAGGGAGAAGCACTACAAGTCATACCCTTTGTCAAATGGACCTGGATGGATTTGGGGTGGAGGGCAATAGGAATAGGTCTGTCGCCCATGAATCACTTTGGCCATGGACTGGCATTCCTTACAGCCTGCATTGCTGCCTCTGTACATCTGTGCTTTATTCCTGCTCTTTCTTCTCCAGTGCTGGACCACACTGCTTCTCACTTGATATGGTTGCCTCCTTAAAGATCTCATGTAGAGTCACTCTGCTTTCCACAAGCTGTCTTCTAAAATTTTGATTATGGTTTTGTACCTCTTGAGACTCAACAGATGCTGAGGTCAATATTCCAGGATACTTCATTTCTGGTACCAAAATTCCCAACCCAACCACCTGTTTTTTTTTGTAGGGAAGAAAGCTCTGATCTAGGTCTGAATTTTGCTAATCACAATCTGAAACAAGTCTTCACTTTTTTTAAGAAGGAATTACAAAACCAGATTTGCCACTACATCTGGAGAGCCTGAGCAGAGCTTCTCTCTGACCACAATCAAACAGGCCTGGAGTGATGTTTTGTGCCTTAAAGCTCTCTCAAAGGAAAGTATAATACCCCAAACCCATGGGTAAGGGTTTGCCATCCTCAGTCCAAAAGGACAGGTCTTTGCATGTTCAGAGAAATAATGAAACCTTTACACTCTGTTTTTGCTTCCATTCGTGATTTCTGTTTTGATTTTTTTAAAATGCTTTTCTCAGTCTTTGACACTTCGTGGCATTAAATTCAAAGGTTTTTATGTACTTAACATCTGTGGCGCATTGTCCTCTTGCCATTCTGGGAGAAGCTGGTCTTAGTCATGTGGGGTTTGGTTTTTGTACTGGCCAGATCAGGTAGAGGAGCAGCATGTTTATTTCAATATTAAGCTGTCAGCAGTTTATACCAATATACTGTAAGGAAAAAAGAGGTTCCTGAGCATTATTAAGTCTTTAGTTTGGGATTAGGAGGTTTTAAGACAGATTTAATTAAACAGACCAGGGACACCTTTATGAACCTGAAGTTGGGGTTAATTCGCTCCCCTAATGTGCTCTATTTCTTGATTACACAAAGATGAAACAAATTCCATGTCCTACCTGGGGAGCCCTGGATGGGAATATGAAGTTTCATCTCCAGACAGTTCAGTGCCCTGTCAGTGAGGCCATGATTAATAACCATGTCAGGGGACTCTTAGTGCTGCAAAGAAATGAGCTGGAGCCCCGTCTGACAGTGAGCCAGGGCTACACAGGGAGCTTTCATGGAGATTGTGGTGCTGGCTGAATGGAACTGATAAAAGAGGCCCTTCAGGGTTGCAGCAAGATCGGGAAAGAGGCAGGTGGGATCCAGAAGTTGTCAGGAGGTCATGAGTAATGGAACCAGAGATAGACAAATTTAAATAAGCACCTTTGTGCTTGGCATTTCTTGGACTGTGATGAGCTCCTTTTCAGTGAAGTGGTGCAAAGAGTCAGATGTAATTGGAGCTTACCCCAACTGCCACCACCACGGTAACCAAGCACAAACAAATCCTTTTCAGACCTGTCTTGAGTTCCTGATGGTTTTTCACTAGATGCTTCCCACTTTTTTGCTTATTTCTGGCCCCCATGTCTCAGTGTGAAAGTGGCACAAGATTTGCAGAGGAGAACACTGTGACAGTCTGTGTTACAACTGCAGAGCTTTTCATCTTTAAACCTGTATTCATACAGACATGGACCTGACATTGGTGAGTTTCATGCTAGATGCATAATAAAAAAAATAGGCATGAGTGTATTTTGTTAGGAGAAATGAATGAATGAGATATTTGGGGATATTGCAATGAATTTTGTTTTGTGGAATCAAGTGTTTACAGAGCTTGAAACCCAAAAGGAACCACCTTGCCTCTGACATCATATAGCTCTGCTGGTTCTCTTAGTTCTCTCTGCACTGAGGTTTTACATGTGGTTAAAACATCCTCTCCCAAGAGGCACCTGCCCTGATTTTGAAGTACTAGAGGACAGTGTCGCTGTGTGAGGGACAGTGTCGCTGTGTGAGGGACAGTGCCATTGTGTGGGAAACAGTTCCAGTGTTTAACTGCTGGTGTTACTTGCAGTCTTCCTCTTCTTTCCATTGTGAGTAGTATCCTCCAACAATTGAATGAAAGATCCTATATGTACCTGGAACTGGAAACATGCTCACATATGCCTGTTGGTCTAATGCCACTCTTCTCTTTTGCTGGAATGGACAGAAAAAAAGATGGTTCTCAATTCAAACACACCACATGTGTTGGGCAAGACCAGAGAAAAGCTGGTTCCCTGTTCTGTAGTTTCATGTCTCTATCAGAAATGTACAGCTATCAGCTCTCTTTAATTAAAAAATAGCTTCAAATCCCTAATTTTTTTTGTGTGAACAGGAAACAGATGAACGTACAAACCAAGTTCCTTGTATCCTTTGCAGTTACTTTGTCATTCCTTATTCCAAGCGTCTGTATAAATTTGATGGGAGTTCCTGCTGTGGGCAATCACAGCTGAACACTGAGTAAAGGATACAAATGAAGTCCAGCTTTTTAAAATGTTATTTCAGAAGTCCTGTACAGTTAATGCACTAAAAGCCTGACAGTATTTTTTTTTCAGTCAGGCCACTTTATACACACAATATTTGGGAAAAAAATTAAGTCAGGGAACAGTCAGGATTTGGCTGTGTGTAGTATTCCGAATGCATCTTGATGCAGACTTGATTTTCTCATTGGGTCTTTTTTTATTGTACTGTACTGTTTCTGGAATGCCAAACAACGATGTTGTAGCACTGTTGACATGCAGATCTGGACTCTGGCCCTGCAGACAGTTAGGGAAGGGCAATAATGCCACCTTATGTCCTGATTTGTCACTGCCGAGCCAAGTGCTTGGTTCGAGTCAAACACGTTCTGAGCAAGGAATGCTGCGTGCTGAGTCCCCCCTGCTTCCTGGAGTTATTTCCACTAGGCCAGAAAGAATCTGAGATGAATCTGAAATGACTGGTCGTTTGGTAGAGAATTGACTCCTACTCAGATGAGTTTGGGAGCATGAAAGTATGGGGGGAAAAAAAGACAATTTAGCCCCAAAGTGCTAGCATCAAAACCTGTGAACATAATGCTGCAAGCTTTCAAACCTATAAATATTTACATGAAATGCTTCCTGAGTTATTAATTTGCATTACTAATTTAAAAGGTTTTGAAAATAAATGACACTAAAAAGTGGAACTGTATTGGAAATAGACATTTACAGACAGTAGGCTTCTATTTGCTTTTGACTGTTGCATTGTTTTCTACAAAAATTTGAATTTCTTAGAAAATGTGATTATCTGAAACTTAGCAGGAATGTATTTTATACAAATAGTTTAGGTAGTAGGAGCTAATTGAGCATTGATATTGCCAGATTCAAAATTAGCATTTAATAATGTTCTCTGATTATTGGTTTGTAGTCCCAGTCATTTGGAGGGGGAAAAGTGTGATTTAAGAATTAAGGAATAAAGAGTTTTCACTGAGTTTCTAGTTGAGAATGATGTGGAGGGCAATCTGCTGGAACATCATTACTATTTTTCTCACATAAAGGGGACATTGTCCTGCCAAGTGGGTGTTGCTGAAGTCATTGGAACTCACTGAAATAAGCAGAAGTTGAATATGATGCTCTCAGAGAATAGGTGGACAGATAAAACTCCTTCAGGTATAAGGCAAAACTATTCTTCCCAATAAAGACTTTCTGCCCTTTGGTACAAATGTTTTCTCCATGTTATTAATTTTCTGTTGGGAAGTTGTTATGCTGCTCCAAACACAGGCACACTCAGGGAACAGACAGGTTTAGAACATAATGCAATAAGCCAATATAAAGAGTCTAATACTTAAGGGTGCCAGATGTTTGCCTGTATGGGGCTTGCAGAAAGTATGAATTAGATAAAATTCTGTAAAAATTTGGAGAGCAGGCATGTGATCACACTGGAGCATGGCAGGGGAACTTCTGCAAGGGTTGGTGACCTTCAGAGAGGAAAGATGTTTCATGGAAGGCAACAAGTTCAGTCTCCCAAGGGGACAGGTGTGTGCTTGGTTACCTGCTGCACGTGTTGACACACATTTAGGAATTTGCCCCAGTAGATCTTATTAAAAATAAGTTGGCGAACTCACAGCTTTAGTGGTCAAGTGAATGTTCTTGCATGGGTCAGCTGAATGCCTTGAATGATCCTCTGGAATCAACAATTTATACAAGACCCTTAATTCAGCAGAACTTTAGAGCAGCCAAAGCTGTGCTTCCAGTTACAGGTGCCTGCTCTTCTTTTTTTCTTCCTGTTTCCAGGGGGCTGCATGCCCAATACCCCACAGCCCATGAGGGAAATATGGTCCTTTTCTGCAGAAATGGGCATGCAAGGAGTATTTAATTTCTCTCAGCCCAAGGAAAAGCCCAAAAAAAGCAGCCACAACCCAGGTTTTGATCTTCCTATTACTACAGCATGGATTTGTTTTTCTTCATACGCAGATCGCATGGCAGGGGGTTGCCGTTGTCTAAGCAACTTCTCTGGGATGGAATCCTTTAGAAAGAAAGGAAAAGAATCCACTCACTCTCCTGCTTTTGTAATCTCATTCCAGGGTTTTGGCATCATCTCCCTGTGTATCTGTTGTGCAGTTTAGAGAACATTTTACTCTGCCTTTGCTATCTTTATGCCCTTCTGGGTTCCTTTGTAGGTAACACCTCCTCCTTGGATCGAGCTCATTTCATTTGCTTTCCTCCTGAACTCTTATCTTCTTGGTTAAATAGAGTGCTGAAATAGTTGGCAAACTTTGAGCATCTTTAATTATCATTAGCAAATTGTTGAGAACACAGCAGACAATTGACAGTCTGGTCTTCAGAGTGCCATTAAAAGAGATTAGAAAAGACTGTTTGTGTGCGTTGTACAAATTTGTTTGTTTTCTAGCACTGAGAGTATAATGAAAATGTCCCACTCAGACTTAGCTGTTGCCGTAGTACCAGTCAAAGCCTGGGACATATGAGTGAGGCATCGTTGTTCTGGGTTACCCAGGACCTCTGGGTTACTGAGCCTGGCCCTTCCGAGCAGAAGGTTTGCAGGGCAACATGAAATCCCAGTGCAGACTGAGTGCCCTGCCCCTCCTCAGCCCGCTGAGGAGTATCTGTCTGCATGGCACTTGCAAGTGGATTATGAAGCCACTTGTATATAATGACATCACTTAATTATATAAATCAGTACTGTACAGGGTGAATATGTCAAGTGAATAAATGTATCACGTACAGAAAGGATCAATATAAATGCTTTAGTTAAGAAAAAACAGAAAACAGAAAACAAAAATGTGGTCTCTAACATTCTCAAGGGAATTTTGAGTTGGAGGTAATGAGTGCTCAGCCTGTTCTCTGATGTGCAGGAGGTCAGGACTGTTTAAGTGTTTATTTTGTCTAATACAAAAATGCATTCTCATTTTACATGTGCAAGAACTCCTCTAAACATTTGGTGTCACTAATGCCTTATGCCTGAGGAGTTTCCCAGGATAAACCTCCCCACACCAGAGAGAATGTGGTGAAACAAAGGTCAGAAGGATGAGGCCCTGCTGCTGCCCATAGGGCTCCTGACTCAGTTTAAATGACTACAGAAAGCTTTCTTGGTTGTGTCCAACATGAGAGATGCTGGAAACAGCCTTCACACTTTGCAGAAATTCATCTGGCTTTTCCCTTTGCATCACCAATGTGTTTCTCACAATGAATTTGTCACTTCATTTTTGCAGTCACACATAAGTTTGAAATATTGAAGTGAAGCTTAACAAAGTGTCTCTTATTTCTCACTTTCATCAAAACTCTGAGTGGTTGTATTTCAAATCAGTGATACTTTCTCTCAGGTTTCCTTGGAAATATGCAGACCTCTAGGAAACACTTAAAAATGTGCCAACTTCAAGCTTCTTGAGAAATCTGGTGGGTTTGATATGATTTCTCACACTGTTTTGCTGACAGATTCACAGTTGTCATGGTTGTGTGGATATCACTGTCCAAGCTCTGCACAGGTGGATATTGCAGTGTAAGGTGGAATTAGGGGGTGTCTGGAGAGGGTTTCCAGCTGCTCTGGGGGAATATGCTCTAGGGTCTCTGATGTTGAGTTTTGCTCAGCTGAGCTGCCCAGTCTGTGTTACCACAGCTCATGCTATGAGACAGCTTGGATATGCAGGAGAGATGGTTCTGATTTCCCCCCCTGTGAAGTGTTAAACACTGTTTGTAACAGAGAAGAGCTGAGAATTTTGTAGGCCCTGCAAGCCACCAAATGATCATGTACATCTCTGCCTGGTTTTTCAAATAACTCCTGAAAGACCTTCCATGTTAGAGACTGGAGTCTCCTTGCCAAAAAATGTTGTGGGGGCTAAAGTTTGACTTGTGCTCAAGGGGAGACTGGAAAAGTTCAGAAAGGTGAAATCCAGCCAGGGTTACCAACCACTGAAAATGTCCCTCTGACTTGGAAATTTCCTGGGTTGAAAATATTGGAGAGTGAGGAATTTAAGGGAGAAGTATCACACATCTGGGTGCTCTTGCCACTGAGATCATTGCTGACGCTGCTTACTTAGGGATGAGTTCACTCTGATCCAATGCAGAAAACATTGCTTTTGTATAAAATTGCTTTCTATTAACATAATTTTCTCCTAACCTTATATTCCAGTCTTAGTGAGTACTGAATTCTCAGATAATTTGGGTATGAATTGAGGTATTTCCATCCAGAGCTGAATGAACCCTTTGAAGCTGCAGACTACTGGGCACAGAAGGGAATCTAGATTTGTTGCAAAGACTTTGCTTCCTTGAAACTTCCTTGTACTACTGCAGAAAATACAGTTTATACTTAGTGTCCCATGAATTGTGCCCTTTCCTGTGTGGCTGCTATGCTTTGGGCTCCAAGGGAAGTCCCTGTGTGAATCCTACAGAAAAACTTGACAAAGGTGCTATCTGCAGCTCTGTGTGGTAGAAGAGCAGCAAGTAACAAATGTTGAGTATTCCTTTTATCCACTTTGCCAGCCTAATATTAGTTAATCTGTTGTTTAACCAGATTTGCATGGGATGTGGGAGTAGCTATTGCAGTGAGGGAGATGAGGACATGTTTCCTCTTGGCTGACCTGCCAATAATGTGAAAATATTTTAAGTTTTCAGTCATGTCACGGTTGGCTTAGGCAGAGAAACTGTAACTGTCAAAGTAAGCTTCAGAGGTGGGAAGAAGGCTCAACCCAAACAGGTTGAGAAGTGAGTTTTTGTCCCTTCCTGCAGTCCTTAGCCCCTTTGCTGCAGCATGTTTTTGCCCACACCCTGTGGAGCAGTGTCTGTTTTCACGTGGCACTGCACATGATGCAGTTCTTTGGTTCTTCCTCCTTTTGACCCCCTAATCAATTTTTTCCACTTTCATTTGGGAAGAAACAAAAGGTTTGGTGGGGAGAGAGAAGCAATTTCCTTTTAATTGCTTGTTTGTCCTTGTCTGTTCTCCCATCTTTTCAGATTTCTCGGAGCAGGGTTGGCAGTGTTTTGTCTCTCTTATTTTCTCTGGTACCGATGGAGAAGAATGACATTTTCTGCCTGGATAGAAACCAATCACTTCCACAGACCCCCTTGAAAAAGCTTAATTTGCTCAACTAGTCAGTATTCCATCTTCGTTAAAAAGTCCCAGACTGGAATTTGGATTTAATCCTTGGACTCACGTTTTTCCTTCTCTCCTTTGCCTTCCACATTCCCACTACTTTCCAAAGTACTTTCCTCACAGCATTTTTTGATTGCTGTGCACTCAAGTTACCCTTAGCTCAGGAGGGAAAAAGACAGAAAAATACCCCCAAAACAAAAGCAAATAAAAAAAAACCCTACCAAAGTAAATAAATAAGTAGACAGAGAAAACAGGCTGCTAATTCATTTTCTTCTGCCTTTCCCTTAAGGCATGAGGTAATGCCAAATTATTCAGTGTGTGATGCAACTGCTTGGTGGGCATTCAGAGAATCCCAGCAGTGGCAAAAACATTTTACCCAAGTGCAAGTTGGCAGTGAGACCAATTTCTCCAACAAGAGACTATTTAAAGCCACAATGTGATGCATTTTTAACATTTTTCTTCAGCACAGGCTTTAATTGCTCACTGACAAACCACCTAGACATTTGTGCCTGGGTGTTTGTGACTGGAATTGTTTGCTATCTGTGGATTATTCAGTCGTCAGCTGCGAGACTGATGCAGGGATGAGAATTTGTTCCCTTAGCACTTGCTGCCTGAGATGGATCAGGAAGGGTTTTAACCTCTGGTCATGTCTTGCCTCTTCAATTTTTCTCCAGTTATTTTTTCCTAGCGACCTTTACCCTTCTGCCAGCTTGCACACAAGGGGTGGAGGTGGATGGCATAGGAAGGTGTCCTTGGCTGCATTAGCTGCACCTAGAAATGAGATCCTGTAGCATGGAGAGGTGCAGTGTGTTGCTGAAGGATGGGGACGTGTCTGTGGCATGGGATGAGGAATAGCCACAGCTCCTGACTCAGAGCCACCAGGATGCCTTGGCTGTGCAGATGAGCTTTGCAGTCCCTGGCTTTGCAGCAGCACAGCCACAGCACAGCTGGCCTGGCAGAGCTCCACAGCTCTCCTCAGGCTGTGCCCCTGTGGATGATGCTGTTAACACAGCCACTGTAGGCATTTGACCACAGCTCCTCTATATCCATACACCTTGGCTTTCCAAGCCTTGAAGGAGTGTCACTGCGTACCAGAAATGTGTTACAAACACTCCCCATGAATGGCAAACTGTGATCCTCAAGCATCTGTGCATTTCTGTCTTTAATGCTCACCTGGCTTTTGAGGTTGGTTAGCCTTACCAATTAAAACCCACTAGCTCTTCAAAAACGTGTTGCAGCAAGTCATCTTGTTGTTACATGGGACTTAGAGGATTCACAAACTCAGCTGAGTTGTGGCCTTGTCTGCTGAATGTTTTGACATCCTTGGACAAAAGTAGCTTTGTGTAAGTCTCTGAAGGATGGTGGAGTTGCACATACAGCCCAGCAGCTTTATTTCAGTAGAGCTATCCAGGCTGTTGAACCCTAGCAGTATCTTTTCAGAGATGTTAGCAGTGAGCTGGTATTTTCTGAAGCTAAAGCTCCAGAGTAACCCATTTGTTTACCCATGTGGGTTGTGGGAATCACTGTGTTTTCTGCAGTCTGGGTTTCCTCACCTTCTGAGAGGCAACAGCAATGGTTGTCCTCCTTTGTGAAACACTCCAAGGCTGCTGATCCTGGGCTCCCTGGAGGCACTGCCAGCTCCTAGGAGTTTACTGCAGGTACTGATCATCTGAATATATGGGAGACTGGAGAAGGGCTCAAGTAATTCCAGAAAGTCCCACTCCCTGTAGCCTCCATCCCGTCACAGCACAACTTTGGGCACTCTTTGCTTAAGTATTAGCAGAAGCACTTAAATGATTGGTTTGGTTGGATTGTTCATTCCCTTGGACCTCCTAGACTTCTTTATTCTTCTTTTTCTTCCCCCCCCCCCTTTTTTTTTAACCTTTTAAATCAAGGCAATGTGTTAAATGTGGTGACTGTGTTGACATTGCACAATATAGAATCACCAGCTCCTGAGCCAGATCCTTTTGCTCCCTGTGCGTAGGAAGTCACTGCAGAAACACATTGCTGGGACACTGCACTTGATGCCATCTTGTGCATGGCAGGAGTTCAGGCCAGCACCCAGGAGCGAGTCAATGTATGAGATCAGTTTAATCCTCTCTCAGAATCCTGTGATGGGGAGGGGAAGGACAATGACCCAATGCCAGCGTTTATTTTGTCCACAAGTTCAGCTTGAATAGGGAGGAGAAGGTGGTGGTGGCGAGGAAAGGAGAGGGGAAAAAAACTTTCCTGGAGTTCATTGGGTCTGGAGTGATGCCAAGCCTGGGGGGGGGGGTGGCTCATGAATGGGGAGTGAAGAAAAGGAGGGAAAGAAGAGTGGAATGATGATTAGAAATCACAAATGAAAGAATCTTGAAGAGGGGGGTGAAGAGAAAAACAAAAAAAAAAACTTCTCTGCTTCTCTGAATATGTGTAGGGAGAAAAAAATTCCTTGCTTTTTCTAAGTCCTATTCATTAGTAAATGCACTTGCCCTGCTGCCAAGGGAAAAGGAGCACCCTGAACAACCTCCTTGGGAGGCACCTACTGGCTCAGCCTTGGTCTGAGAAAAGCACTGTGTCTGCTGAGGTTTCTGTTGTGCTCATGTTCCTTACAGGGCTCTTTGGTCTCTATCTCCTGCTCCAAGCTCACCATGCATACATCTCTAGGCACCCCAGAGATCACCAAGGACAGCCCCTGCCATCTGCTTTGCAGTGTGGAATCACAGGGAATGCTTTCTGCTGCCTCACATCTGTGTATTGCTGCCAGTGTGGAGCTATTCCACACAGACAAGACCCCACCAAAATGTAGCATCCAAATGTAGGTGGGACTTCACATCCTGGATGTCTGGGTGGTTTGGATAACCCACAAGCCCACGGTGTGTGCCTGGACACACTCAGCTCACTTGTCCAGTGGGACCAGGGACAGGCTGGGCTGGGTGCCCCACGGCTCTGCCTGATAGCAGATCATCTGAGCCCAGCTCTTCCTTCTTCTGCAGACACCCTGAATGTGAGCAAGCATCAAGGAAAGAGGCAGAGGCGACCCTGGGAGGAAGCAGTAGGGTGTGGATGGTGTCCACAGCATATTTTGGAGGCAGTTTAAGTGGCTGCTTTATAATGGGGGTGCTTGTGGCTCTGCCTGTGCCACAGGAGCCTGTGTAAGGGCCAGGAGACATCTGCTCCATTCTTGCCTTTCTTACGGAGTTATTCGATGTGCATTTTGCTCGTATTTCTGTTTTGCAGGACAGCTGAGGCTTGTTCTGTAGACAAGCTCCCATGTACACCATGTGTAGCCTTCTGGGCTTAACAGCACTTTATTTTCCCTCTTTTACGTATCCTTTCAGCTATTACTAGTCCTTTTAAAATAAAAGAGCATTATGTATATCCTGCTCCCTCCTTTCTGCAAAAAGCAGCTTTTAGGTGGAACTGCTTTCCCTGGCAGGCCTCGGTGCAGACCCCCAGCTGGACAAGACTTGCAGCTCCTCTTTGCCGAGCACCTCTTGACCCTCTTCTGTCCCTGTCGTGGCTGGCCCAGCCAGGGGTTCTGTCTCCAGTGCTCACTGCTGTGAACCTGCTCTCCCGTGTCTAAAGTCAGATGCTGTCTTTTGTTTCCAAACGCTTCCAGGCGAGGTCCATCCTCCCCTTTATGCTGTGGCTCACACACCCCTGGGGCCCCTCTGCCTGTCACCTCCTCACAGGGACTCAGCGGGAAGGACTCAGCATCAGTAGCCAGCTCCCACCTTCCTCTCGACCTAGCTGAATCTTGCCTTCCCGGTTCGGATTTCAGCAGGGAAACTGGCCCCTGCCAGCCCCCAGCGGCAGCTCTGACCCCGGGTTCTTATTTCTCAGGCAGAGAAGCCCCACAGCCGTGATGCAGAACAGCGGCTGCTCTTTGCTTCCTCCGGCGGTTCGAAAGGGGCTCGGGGCGGGCTGGCTGTGCAGGTGGAACATGAGCCTCAGTTCTGCTGCATCCTGTGGCCGAGGGCCGAGTGTCCCCTGTCCCCTGTCCCTGCGCGGAGAGCCCCATCTCGCGGCACGGCCGGGGCTGGGCTCTGGGAGCGGAGCGCGGCCGCCTCCCGACGGCATTCCCGGGAGCCAGCGGCTTCCAGCGGGACAGCCTTGTGTCTTGCCTGGCCTCTGGAGGGAATGAGCCAGCCTGGCACTCCTGGGGAAAGAGCTCCCTTCTCCAGTGGGCAGCTCCGGGAGGACCGAGTCTTTTTCATAGTGTCTGAACTCTCCCCACACTTTATCCCATTTCCCCCAGTAAGACACACAACATTTTCTTTGAAAACACTGTGACTAAAGATAGAAATTAATAGGAAATGCATTATCTAGGAAGACTACTGGATAAAGGTAAAATACATCCTAGCCCTGGTGTGGAGCCCCAGGGGAGTGCAGATCTCTGTATGTGTAATGTGTGTGTGATTATTTTCTTTTCTTTAAACCAGATGTGACATTGGGATCTGAATTCAATCTGGATCTGAATTTCCTCACAGATCAGGTTTCTTTTGTTCTGGGACCCCATTTTAATTTGCAGACAGCTAGAGAGGTAGAAACATATGTTTCCTGGAAGCAGCCTGTGTGATGCTGGATCATTAGGTATCAACAGGAATGGCTGAAATGCCACATGTGAGTGCTGAGCAGATACAGTAACACTTGTGGAAAACCTATACTTTATTATGAGTGCTACAAGGAGTAATTGTTTAATCCAGGCAAAAGAAGTGTATTTGAAAACTGGAGGTGTAATTGCTGTAGTTCCTGTTCCTGCTGTTCTCACCTCTGTGTGCCATCAGTCAAGCATGCTGCAAGCATTAATTTTGGCCTGTTCTTTTAAATTTCTTTTGGCTACTTTTTAACTCATCCCCTGGGCTCTCTGAGGGTGTCAGAGCTGTGGGATAAGGTTTAGTGGGAGAGCTGTCTGATGCAAGAGAGAAGACTGCCCTGTTCTTCCCAGCCCCTGCCAGTCGCTGCATTCCTTTTGGTGCCCACTCTTCACTGGCAGCAGAGTCCTGTGTGTTTCCAACTAAGGGGAATGAGGACTGCAGGAGCCCTGTAATCCCAAAGAAGTTGTAGAGACTTTGCTGCCAGCAGACAAGTTCAGGTGCAGTTGTCCATTAGAAGTCAAAGCAAGAGCTGCTGGATCACCATCCCCTGGCTGATGAGACCATGTGCAGTAACACTTAACTGCAGCACAGCCCAGTGTGACAACACAGGGCTCAGTTTTCCTGGGTTTTCAATTACTTCACAGGAAGCTATCAGGCTGGAGCAGCACATCAAGTCTAGAGCTGAATTCCTCTGTATATTTTTTGAAGTGATCTCAAATTATAACTCTTAAAAGTGGAAATCCAGGGCGTGAAATTTGCTGTGCAGTATAGAGTATGTGAAAGGGGCAAAGAGAGAATGCCATTTGCCTTAGACTGGTCCACTGCATGCTGAGAGCTGCCTGAGGTAAACACAGGTTTGAATTGTGCAAGATGTCATTGGTACTCAAACCTGAATCACTCTTCCTGTAACTTTCTTGTGTAAGAAACATATTCAGGAATCCTTTTGCTTTACATTTGCATAACTGCAAGGCTGACTAATGTTAAAATATGGGTCAGATTTTATCAGTGTTTTACAGCCCTTCCCAAACTATGTGCTTGGCTTGTCCTCATTTAGCATCCATATAATTGCTAAAGCAAAATTCCAGTCAATGAGGAATTGCAGGAAGTGTAAAACAGCAAGTTTGTTTTGGGGACCATTTTGAGAAGCAGCCTTTATAGTCAGTCTATAATTCTGCACAAAACCCAGGCTGTAATTTAGTTCAAACACTGTTATTTTATCTATAAGAAGATGTAAAATCAATCATGATTAGCCAGCTGACTTGAGGGAAACTGAGGCAGGAGCATACATCCATTGTGTGTTAAGGCAGAGCAACAGACCTGGGGAAGGACACTGTGGCATTAATACTGCAAGCAGCATTTTGCAGCATTTAACTTATAAATACATCTAACTGGGGACTGGCTAAATATCCACCCCTGTTTTCCTGCTGCCTTGTTAGACAGTCTGCTCCAGAGTGGGATTGTGGCTACATCTGTGAGTAACTTGGCCTTTTCCCTGCGTGGCAATAGTCTACTGTAATGTGTGTTACCTCTCTCAGATTGAGTGACACAAAGCATAATGCTTCTTTCTTGCCATGCTAGGCACCTGCAGACCTCCTGATCTGTCACAGTAATAAAGACTTTGCCTCCATCCAGCTCCAGTGAGTGATGGGGTTTGAGTGCTGGGACTGCCTGCAGATGCTCTAGTGCATGTTTAGTGATGGATGTGTGACACTATAGTGTTGCAATCGGTGCCTTCTAGTGCTATAATTATAGTCAGGTTGTTACAGTGACTTGCTCTAAACCTGATCAAGTATTGTAAATGAAGGTGCAGCTTGTTTATTGAGGAAGTTCTTTGACTGAAGTTCTTTTGAGTTCATAAAACACAGAGAATTCTGGGTTTAGGGTTTTGGTATTATTTTAGTTGTTGTTTGATGGTTGTTTTTTGTTCAGTTGGGTTTTTTGAAACAGAGTCTTTCCTGTGTGCTTACCAAAATTCTGATGCTTGTTCAATGTTTATTTATCAAGCTTCTTTTGGTGTGATTTCTCTTACAGCTGGCACTGGATTTTGCTCAGCTCTAGAGGATGCTGCTGCAGTGGGGATGGCAACAGTGCATTTCTCTGTGTGTATGTGTACATGTGCTTTACTAGGTTCTGTCCCCTCTGATGCAGCCTCACACATACAGCAAAAGGTTGTGTCACACTGATGGGACAGTGAACTGTTTGTTGTAGATCACAGGGGAGACCCACTTGTGGGGTTGTGAAGATTTCCTCATGTCAGAAACTCTTGTGGGTGAATCCTGGCCCGGACAAACAATAGTGGGAGTTTTGCCATTGACGTCAGCAAAGCAGTGATTCCACCCAAGGCGCCCAACGAGATGCGGTGGACACAAACCAGGACTCTCAAATGAGCTGTTCTGTGTCCCATTACTCACCTCCCAGGCCAGCCCTTCTCCCTGCTCAGCCCATGGCACAGGCTGCGGATACTCTGCAGCCTGTGTGTGCACAGAACATCCTCGCTGGAAACTGGGGACAATGGCAACACCATAGCTCAGTGACATTCCTTCACGTGCTGCCTCTGTCCTTGCTCAGGCTTTTGTATCCTACAGAACCCTCTGTACCACTCTGTGCTTTTCCTGGCGCTCCCTTCAGGGAGCCCAGCTGCCAGCTCAGGTTGGGGCAGTCTTTACATTCCTTCTTCTCTCACTACGACTGCCTAGATAACCAGCACAGCTCTGCATCTTCCTAGCTGAAAACCACAAGCCTTTATTTGAAAAGCAGGTCACTGAGGAGTGTTTATAGGGGCTCAGATTGATTCTGAGAGGTGGTAAAGCCCTTAAAAAAGCTCATTAAAAACCTGCTGCACAAAGAGAGTTGCAGCTTTCTGAGGTATCATCTCAGAACTGTCACAGAAAGGCAGCTTAATGTGAACTGTCATGTATTATTTAGGCTTGTGAGTGATGGAGGAAGAGAAGATCTGGAAATGGGGAAGGGTGTTTAGCTGAGGGAAACCATGTCCTGGCCTTTTGGCTGTTAAGGGTATTAACTATAGGTCATTTGACAGGTGTTAGCCTGGGTGAGCCTATAGGCTACTGAAGAATAGCAGCATCTTGGTAATTTAAGAGTTTCAGTATCAATACATGGGAAGTGATCAGAAATAGGCTGATGTAATTCCGGGAGCCTTCCACTGTGTGGCTGGACTGGCTGCAGTAGAGCAGCAGTCTTAAAAACTGGAAAACACCTAGAATTAATTAACTGTGGGAAGACTTCCAGCCTGTGTTGAATCTGTACACATAAGCACACACACATATTTTAGCAAATTCATTTTTGGGTTCTGTTTTCAGGTTTACGTGATTGATTTCAAATTTATTAGGGGTTGAAAAGCTGTCACTGGACAAAAATACCCCAGGATTTCTTTGGGGCAGACAAATGACTGTCAGTTTGATTTAAAGTCTGTTGTGAGTGAGTATTTGCTCCCTACAGCTCCTATACAGGCAGGCAAATATAGAATTATGTGGTAGATACTCTAAATGTTTATTAGTTTTTCAAGGCTAACCACAAAGTGGAAATTAAAACCAGAAGTGGAATAAACTCTCGTTCTTGAGGCTTTCCCCTGACTAATGGAAGGAAATGTCTCTGGGCTGGTTGGTGATTCACTGTCCACAGCAGAGGCCCCTGTCCCAGCCTGTGAGTTGTGGTTGGAATTATCTGTTGGACTGAGCAGATCTGGCACTTCCTGCTCTCCTTACCACAGAGTGCCAACACAAAGTCATTGCTTGCCCTTGTACTCAGCTCTGCTTGCAGCTCCTTCCCCAGCACATGGAGATAGCAGGAATGTCCTTCAGAGCCCCCAGATCACTGCCCTGTGCCATCCTGCTGGGACAGTCCTGCCTGAGCTCCCTCCCAGCGCTGCCACTCAGGCTGCAGAGGGAACCTTTGCTTCTGCAAAGCTGCAACACCTAAACCTTCACAGGGATAGGCAGAGTCAAATCCAAGTTCTTCAGCTGCAGAAAGTGTCTGGATAGCTTGGATGTTTCTGTTTGCTGCTTTGGGGTCTCTGATGTGCAGCTGCTTGCTGGGTGCCCTCTGGCAGAGGGACGTGGTGCATGTGCAGACAGGTACACACAGACACGGCCACTCTGCAGCTGTAGAGCTTCGTGTTGCATGCAAAATCCTTTTCTTCCCCAAGAGGAAGAAGTTTCAGATTTCATTTCATCAAGTCAGAAAAATGCATGCCAAAAGGATCAAGAACCGAATGGAAGAATCAGCCTTGGAAAACTGTGTTTGTGGAAAGGGTTACTGTCACTCCAGAGGGTTGGCATGGCTTTGCTTAGATCTGGTGGTGCTTGAGAGTGATGGAGTACTTCACCAGAGCAGCAAGATTAAGGCACTGAATTTAGATTTCTCCCTTTGCTCACAGGTGAAAGGCAGAGGAAAACTCTTTCAGGGGAGAGCAGCAAGCTGAGAATTTGCTCTGAGAGGCATTTGACCAAAGTGAAGGAAGACTGGCAGATATCAGCTTTGCACTGGAGAGAGCAGAGTTAACTACAGAGACAGAGCCAGCCTTGCAAAAGTTATATCTATACTGCCATGTAATCACAAAGAGTGGGGTTTTTCTTCATAATAGTGACTTACAGGACCAAATAACACTTCAAACCTTTGGCTAACAGTCATGGGCTCATCTTTAAAATTATGTCAATATGAAAAGTGATTTTATATATATTAACTTGGAGAGATATATCTATATTAATGTTCCTAATCTGTATTACTAAAACAAATCCTTGTTGGTTTTTTGTGTTTTTTTTTTTTTTTAATGAAAGTCCCAACGAGGCTTTGCCATCTCTGTGGTCTATTTGCCTCGAACCAATTTCATTCCCAGATTTGACTGGTCAGGTTCCCTTCAGTCCACAAAGCTTTTTAATGACAGCAGCATTGAAAGAAAAAATGACAATTCTGTTGCCATTTAAATTAACGTTAGACCATGTTCTGTTTGGGAACATTTTCTCCCAACCTTCACATTTTCAGCTTTCCACAAGCTAAGAGATCTTTTCAACAGAACCACTACAGCACTTCTTTTGTTTTAGCACCAGATAAGGTGAGGATTACCATGGCTCTCTGATATGTTTTATTCTAAATTACTGGGCAGTCATTGCTGAATTTGCACCATCATTTTGTCTAGAATATAAATGGGCTGTTGTGTGGGACTATCTTATTCATTGGGGTTTTTGTGCCACTTGATAAATTGAATTACTCAATTGGATTTAATTTTGTTCTTGCCTCACAAGTTTACATTTTAAAAGAAGACAAGCCAGAAAGGAATTAAAAATAAATGGAAACAGAAACTCTGTTAACTGTCTCTGAAATGTTTGAAGGGAGTTCTTAGCCTTTTTCCTCTTCATAAGTAGGGGTGTTTTTTGCTATTAACTACACCTGCACAGTGCCTGGTGCAGGTTGCATCTACCAGCTCTTTGCATTTGCTTGTCACAAGACAGCTGAGGCACTGGAACCAGTTGTTGCTTCTTTTCCAAGTGACAGTGAGCTGTGTTCTCACTGTGATACTGTGATGGAAGGTAAAATGTGTCCAGTCAGCACAGAACTGCTGCTCTATCTCCTGGGCTCTGCCAATGATTTGCTCTGCAGCAGCTGCAGCAGGGTCCCTACCCCTGGATTTCACAGGGAATGAGCACCTGGAAGAGAACAGCTCAGCAGCATGGAGGGAGTCTTGCTGGAAATCCAGAATGAAAGCCTGTCCTGGCTTTCTTCCTGTGGAGGTGATTAAAGGACACTGTTTACCAGGCACTCCCCATTCCCAGCACAGGCTTTTCTGCAGAAAACAGAACCTGCCTTAGAGGTACCCCCCTGTTGTGTGACTGTCACCACAGTTTTCATCTATCAAATTTTTTTTTTTCTCAGCTACTGTGCTGAAAGAATCGCTACGTTTAAATGAAAAAAGACTTTCATTTCATATCTTAGAAGAATTGCTTTAGTCTGTTTTCTTACTGAACTGCCACATCTGAGGCAAAAACTATCAGGTAAAAGATATCTTTAAGAAAACAAACAAACCAAAAAGCAAGGCAGAGCTTTGACGTATTTAAAGCAATCACAAGCAACAGTTTCTTTGGCATTAATTCAGGAAATTGTTGTGACATGTTGGTGACTTGCAGTGAAAAAATGCAGGTCCGAGAGAGATGAGATAAATGTATGCTTATGATGGAAACAGACCTTGTTAGCAGTGTGTGGCATTTGTGTTCCCCTTGGATCACTGGTTTAGGATCAGAAGCTCTCCAGTGGGAAACACAACTGCAGTTTTTCAATGAACACCTGACAACACTTAGTTTCGATGAGTCTTTTTCTGGCTCTGCTGCAGGCTGTGTGTTTTATTTTGGGCATCTCACTTGGTCTCTCAGTGGTCCATTTCCCATAAAGCAGGGATCTCTGTCCTGTTTTATGAGCCTCTGGAAGGACCTGGTGAGGCTGGAGTGGATTCACCAGTGTGAAACAGCAACACGTATGTGCAAATCACTGTTTTGTGTCTAACTGCAATTCCAGCAAAGGAAAAGCAACAAAGCTCAAGTACGAGTTGGCCAAGAGGGGTCTGGGATCTGCAGCATTGAAATATTTGGATCAGGTTGACCTCCTAGGATTCCTCCTGGCCCTTGGTTAATCTTGGGTTCTGTGAAACTGAGACAAGTAGTGATTAACACAATGAGGCCGTGCCCTCTGGTTTTCCTGCCGTTACCATGGAACAGTTCACAGATGGCTTGTCTTGAAATACTGGGCTTTCTTCTTGTAAACTGAACCCATCACAGGTTATTTATCACCATTAGGGTTTTTATGTGATTTTGAGACTTCTTTTAGTCACTAGGTAAACCCACAGATTAAAGAACTCTGCACTGGTGCAAACTTCTTCATAACCTGATACTGTTCACATCTTCAAGGTAATGCCTGCCTTTAATAATGTCTGAAATCAAGGAAATGGAAACAGAAATTTTAGCCATTAGGTAAGAAAATATTGATGAAAAGTTCATGAATCCCAAGGCTTTCATTCAAGTTTTGATAAAGATTCATCTTCATCCTGTTATTAGTTGTATGTATCCCCACCCTGACTGTGACAAAAAAATCAGACAGGCTCAGTGGAGAATTTTAGGTGGAATAAATTAAGTATTGCTGTAGTATCTGATTGACCCAGAAAATAATTTTTTTTGGTCTCATCGCTAGATGGATACAATATGAGAAAGTTGTAACTCAGCAAGACCCAAGAGGGCCTTCCACTAACTGCTGTCACTTTGGTTCTGACCCTGGACACTCTTGTCCTTACTGTATTTTTTCATTATGATCACATCTTTTATCTCCAAGAATTAGTTTATAGTTTCTGCACTGCAGCTGTTGGGAGGAGCTTAATGGAGTGCATAACAATCTCATATTTTCTGCATCACCATCCCTATCTCAAGACATTCAATTACCCTTCTGTCTTGGCATTACGTTCTAAAGCCTTATCTGTCTTGATGCAAACTCTGGCAATGTGGATGAGGTCTCTACCACGCAATCCATGGAAGTAAATAAACATACCTTTAAAATAAATTAAACTTTGATTAGGAGCAAGTTCTGAAATACTATCAGTATTGTCCTGTGTTTAGTTATTTAAATGTCAGGACTGTTCTTGTTCCTTTCAGCTTTGGTACAGTCAGTTCCTGTATGTTATCCAACAAATTTTAGGGGATTATAGGAAGTTTCAGTATCAGTAGACAACATCTGGCTTTCTGACATTCACGTCTGCATGAAGTAGGATCTGTTCTGCAATTCAGGAGCATCATTATAGTATTTATTTCACTATTTCACAAATATATGTCTGTTCATGCTCAGTAATTCTGCAGGGATATGCAATGTTTTCATAGTGTTTTTCATGTTGCTGTGGTTACAAGGAGATACTCCACTTACAATTTTCCATGTGCCAGATCTGTGCCCTGGCTATTGGCCCAATTCTATGAGGTATTTAATACCTCCTGAAAGTGTCAGAGTGCTGTCAACTCGTACATAAACCAAAAGTTACTGAGGGCATTTTGTCAGCCTTGCTGTTTGTGTGTCTGCTGCCAAACATGGAAGATTACCAGTTTGATGCTCCTCTTTGGCTGCAAGTGATGCAAGTGTAAGCCTGAGCAGGAACATGTGGGAGAAATCAGGTGCATTGACCTCTCTAACAAGAGAAACAGAGGGAAATCAACTTCCACCTTTAATATCTAGCAGTTCTTTGTTTCTCTGGGCTTTGTCCCATAATCTGTACCTGAATTTCTTTGGTAGGTATGATACCTGAAAGGGTAAATTGTGTGGGAGCTCTACAGTTAGAGTACACTTGAAATCCAGAGGTAAGCTTCTCTGAGTGAGGTCTTTTTCCTTTGGTCCTAGTATCATCTGCAGTATCTGCCCTGGGTACTCAGTGTGATTGGAAGAGGTGCTTGGCCAAGTCACCCCATTTCCTTTTGCTGCAGTTGAACTGAAGTTGCTTATCCCCTTTCTGCAAAACTACAGCTCATGTGCTTCCCCTGCCATGGCTCCTTTCCCAGCAGTGTAGGCTTTGCTGACAGCAACTGTGGCTGGCAGAGCTTCTTGGGAGATAAATTCTGCCATACCCGGGAACACAGAAAACTCTATCAACAACGACATTTTCTGTAGAAAATCACAGCAATTCCAGTTCATCCTGCCAGGCACTCACTGCCCCCTGCTCAGGGTAACAGCTGGCTACAAGGCCCTCCAGCTCTGCCTGTGGTCAAAGTAAGATCAAGTCTTTAACCAAAGCAAGTTCTGCTGCTGCCTGCAGGACATTATTCTGTCAGTATTGCTGCTCCTTCCTAGTGAAGGCTGAGACTCAAACCACTCTGCACCACACATGCATTTGCTGGGCCAGAGCAAACTGGAAAGCAAAACTGGTGGATGCTGGGACTGGCAACTGCTGGGCATCATACCCCCACTCTTTTTACTTTCTGCAAAGTCTGTGAAAACTTCTGGTTCAGATTTCTGGAAAATTCAATATTGATGCCTATTCTTTTTTTCTGTGCAGTGGGGCTGGATTTCCCTGGGAGTTCTTAAACACTAAGTTCTTGTAACTCCTGAGGAATATGCATGAATGGCGAGGTGTAGCATACCATTTAGAGTGGCACCAGACAGTTAATGGCCTCACATAACTTTGGGGTGTGATGAAAGCATCTGATTTCTGACTAATATAATTCACAGTTCTCCTAGTGCCTAACATAGAGCTTGATCTCAGGGTCTCACACTTAGATGTGTGTATGTGAAACGAGCATTACAGACCCAAATACTACCAGAAATCTCAGAATTGCTCTCTTCCCATTGATCACTTACCTGTGCAGAACAGCTTCATGCTGCAAGGCAGAACAATGATTCTCAGTTGTGTAAAACTCTACTGTATTTCCCTTTCAGGAGATTGCATAAGTGCTTTGATAACATGGCAAATCCTATAACAGGGAGGTCTTGTCTTGCACAGAAATTGCCACAGTGAGGTCCCATGTAGTCCTATACACCACAGCCTGCAATACATTTATTTCTGAAGTCCAAGAAATCCTGCAGTGGACCACCATGGAACTAGTTATGTACAGCGGAAAATGTATTTTTGGCGAGATGTTAATTTCTAAAAGTACACTTTCCAAGCTTTGTTATTGCAAATCTGCTATTAATCTTCATTAGTACAGATTCAGTGCTTTCAGGAGTTGTTTAAATGAATGATACTTTTTAAACTCCTATGGTGGAGCAATTAGAGAAGTACTGGTTTTCTGATGAAAGGATACACCTGAATGCTATTTTTCATTTTCAGGGGAGGGAGAGGAACCTGGGCTTGGTATTTGACATTCTGGGAAACAGAGAAGCTTTTCATTCTGTTGTGCTTTGGGCTTCTTTTGTAACTATTGGGAAATGACTTGAATTTGGATAAATGCTCACATTGCTTTGACCTGACAAATTATTGCAGATCACTGAGCCATGATCACTGTCTTGGTGCAGGTGCTCAGCTCTCCCTTCATGTAAGGTCTTGTTTCTTAGTGAAGCTTCTTTCGTTGCATGCTAAGCTGGATCTGACTGCTCTGCACTTGCAGAGAGGTGAGAGCCTCCCCAGGGGTGGCTCCCCCAGACTGGGTGTGCATGGTGGCTTACTGATGCCACTGGCCACTCGGTGTAAAAAGTGACATAAATTCACTTTTGCCACATTTGCTGGAGCCAGATGCAGGAGGGCCAGCCTGGACATAACCCAAGGGTCTGCCCTGCATGGCTGGTGTTTCTCTGTGTGAATCAGTTGAACTTGGCATCCAGAGCATGAGTTATAGCTGTGTGGGTGATCACAGAGCTTGGCCTCGAGTGTGAATCCACCTCTGAATTGGGAAAGGCCACATATCCCCAGCAAAGAGGTTAATTGTGAGGAAAAGTGCAGAAAATATCAAGCTCAGAAAACTGCTACTTGTAATTTAATATTGCCATGAAAAATTCATCCCATACCCATTGTTGGCTCACAGGCTAAGAAACAGGCCAGAATAATTTCTGAAGGAATTTGAATCAAAAATAAATAGTTCTTGTTTGCTGGGGATTTTTTTCCCCTCAGATTTTACAAAACTAACCCCCTCCTTTTCCACGGACAGTAACCAACACCAAGGATTGGCACACAGTGATCATTTTATTCAGAAATTAAGGTGGGTGCTTTAAAAAGAAAGTGCCAGCTGCTCTGGAAGGGTAGAGCAGAGCCTGGATTTTAGACAGAATTGGCTGTATTTTTATCTAATCCATTGTGTTTTATTGTCAGGCTCACTTCAAGCATTGGGTAGGGACACAGAAGTCCCGAACTATAAATTCCAGATTAGGTAGATGATCTTAGGGGAGTCACGTCCCATCCCTTTGTCTCCATTTCTGGTATTTAATTACATCCCACTGCTGTAAAGTGCAGTGAGACCTCCTAGCAAGAAGTGTTATTATTGCCTTTGTAACAAACATACCATGTATTGTGTTTAGAATCACAGGTGCTGCAGCCCCAAAGGCCTGGAGGTCTTCATGGACAGGTCACAAAAATTATCCAGTCACAGCTATCATTGCTTACCTTCCAGTTCAACCTGACTTCCTGGGTATTTGTATGGGAAAGAATGGGCTGGGCTTAAGTGATACACGAGTTAGCTGAGATCATGTCTGGGGAAGGCACATGTTGAATAAAGATCACCAGTGTCACGTTTGGTTTCCGTAGTGATACTACAAATAGCAAAAGCAAGCCAAAGAAGATTGCATGAGAGCATTAAAACTGCTTCTCTCCAGTCCTGAGGATGTGAATCTGTCCAGTTTGGCATGCAGGTGTAGCTTCAGGAAAGCATTAAACATGACCATGGCAGGAGAGCAGCACAGATGGTCCGGCTGCTGCTGAGTCCCCTGAGCCTGGGGCCTCTTGCTCTGGGTGTACTCCCGTCTCCTTGAGATTCTGAGATGCACAGAGGAGGTTGTTGTGATACTTGTATTCTACAGTCCCATCCTATAAGAGAAATGGAAAAATAACATTCTTCGGAGTCCACAGTCTGGTAGGGCATAGATAAAGTAGAGTGAAATTAGAAATATGCAGGAATGGAAGCACGGATAGATGGTGTTGGTCTAAGTCTTCAACAGATTACAATATCATGATATCAGCAATTGTTATTTCAGTGCAATTTCTATCGATTTTTAAATTTTTGTTGTTGTAAACTGTGTTCAAAGGTGCCACTCTTTACCTGAAAATGTAAGACAATTTCTGGGAACATGTGCTTTGATTGGTTTGCATTCTAAGCAAACCAATCAGGAGACATTATCAAGAGACATTATTTCCAGTATAGCCACTTACAGTTGGGGAGAATGACATGGAGTTGACAAAAAAGGGAAAATAGTGATTTCAGGTAATGCCAAGGCTGGTAAGTGTTCAGTTGCCTTTCTGTCCATTTCAAGCTGATTAGCCAGAAATGGAAAAAGCGAGCGAGAGAGACATTAGCCACATAGGGAATTTGTGACAAAACAGATCACTTCCATCAAAAATCCTTATTAAAACACCCCCAGTGTTGGAGGATGCTGCCAAGGAGTTGATTGGGCTGGTGTGTACCATGCTGAGTACCAAGTTGGAGGCATGAGCTAGCTCTGAACAAACGCCCGTGTCACACAGCACAGTGTCTCACAGAGCACGGGCCTCTGCCACATGCGCCTGGCCTGGCAGCAAGTGGCTTCTCTGTTTTTCAGCAGTGCTGATTCACTGATGTGTTATTCAATTCATCTGCTGTGGGACTGTGTCAGCCCCGCATGGAACTTCCCTCAACATGAGCATTTTTCTCTCTGATGTGGGTGAGTGGTGGCCAGAGGGTTTGGCCAGCAGAGATGAGTGTGGGCAGTGACAGGAGTTGGGCTGGTCTGGGGGAAAGTCAACAGCGCCCGGTGAGCTGAACTCCGTGCAGCTAAGTGGTAAAATTGTGAGAGCTTCAGGAACAAATTCTGTGCCCAGAGCCCAGAACTGGGCAAGGTCCATGATAAGACTGGGGAAGGGTCAGTAAGGTCAGATGGGGCTGAGCCTGATTGCACCCCAATTTATAACAGCACAGAGGGGGGAACAACGCTGGGCAGCACCACCTGTGACCTGAGCTGATCCGTCATTCACATCACACCATCTTTGTGTTCTCATGCTCCTTGTAGCTCCTCCTGCTCTCTTCTTGGTGGATGTATTAATCATCTCTTCGTTGTGAGACTAATGAACCTATTACCAGAAATTCTGACGATGATTTGGGAAAATCAATGAAATAAAGAAAGGCTGTTAGCATACTACCTTGGAAGGTCACTGCTAGCACAAGGCGTTATTTTCCTCTTGCCAATGGTATGGCTGGAAGCTGATAATGTCATGCAGCACTGTACTGCATGAAATGAGTGATGTGGAACTTGCCAAGTTTTATTCCAAGGGCTGGTGTCCTGAAACCTTGCCTCTCCAGTGAACTTACAGGAAGGAGTGGAAAAGGATGGGAAAAGAATTATTATACAATATTTATGTGTGGTTGGTGTTTTAGCAAATTCTCTGGATTTTCATATGAACTGCAACACCAGTGGCACAGCCTTGGGTGTTCAGACATTGGCTGTTCTCTGCCAGTGTAAGTACAATCCAGGCAGATTAGGCAAGTGACCTGTGGAGATAGGGATGTTTTCATGCTGCTGTACAAGGAACTGGTGAAATGTCTGGAAATGGAGCTGCAGTGCACAGCAGTAAGGCTCTGGAAATCATTTGAGTGCAGGCTGGCAGTGTTTGGGCAGTTCTGTAGGTCTGAGCAAGCAACTTGGACTGTAAGAGCAAACAGGCCCCCATGTTGTTTGTCACAAAGTGCCTGGGAAACTCTTCACAGAACGGCCCCTGCCGTGGCAGTGAGGGCTGCCCTGCATCCCCACGTCACCCCCGGGCCTTTGAAGCTGCCACAGACCATTTGGCAGGAGAGCCTGGAGATACTGCAGGAATGCCCCAGGGGCTGTCCTGCCAGCCTAGGGAAACAAGGGACAGGAGAGCCACCGAGATCAGAGCTGGGCTGAGCTGCTGACTTCCCCAAGGCTACAGTTGCAGGACAACTTCCCTGGAGCCTCAGCACTGGATTTGGATAGTCTGCTGGGCTTCCTGTACACCTGTGCATTCTCACTGAGCATCATGAAAGCATTTTGGCAAGCACCACAGGTAAAAGCTCCCTTCTGTTACAAATATTCTTTTTCCTGCATTTTAATTTAATTTCCCCTATCATTCCTTCTTTTTCCACCACACATTTCCCCTTGAAAGCTAAGATTGCATGAACGGATGGAAATTTTTTTTCTCCCCAAGTGTATGTAGCCTTTTCTGCTGTTTGAAGAAATTAACATTTGGGTTGTAGTGTATCTGCAATTCCCATTAATGTAGCAAAGTGAAACCAATCCACTGGTGGAAGGAAAGAAGCTCTGAACTCCCTTCCTCTGACAACAGATCTAGTGAGGAAAAGAAAAAGCCCCAGAAGATGGCAAGGGCATCTGCTTTCCATGCCTGGACAGTTTGTAGGGTGTATGGCTGCTGAGGGAGCCTGCATGCCATCAGGAGCTTTGCTCTGGACAGGAATGCAGTGCAAACACCCACAATTCTTTTAAGTATTTAACTTGTACTGGTATCACCCACAGATATGTGACCCAGATGGATGAGCTAAAAACCTCTGCAAATGAAATGTGTACGTGGAAGCTCTATAGGTTGGAAGAAAAGGAAAAATGAGGGGATGAGGTGAGGGGAAGGAAATGTCTTCTTGAATTTAGTTCTGCTGCTGACTGGCAGGAGGTTGGGAAGGAACTTTTGATGTGGTTGTTTATGTCCTGATCAGCCTTGTAGGGCACTTTATATCTTACCCTACCTAGGATTTCTGTTTGGATAGAAATATGTTGCATACCAGTGAAGAAGTCTAAAATAGAGAGGAGGCACACAAAGAGGAACAATGGTAATTTTTCTGCTTAATAGTGCAATGGTGGGGTGAAATTCTGGTGCCCCAATCCAGTAAAAACAAGTTAAATTGTCACAGAATCTGTGCATGAGGAGCAAGTGGAAAATGAAAGTTTTAAAGAGTTTAAGTCCAATGTTCCAGTCAAATTATTCTTAGCAAAATGAGTCAAGTTATTTATTAAGAGTGCATTTTGTGAGGAAATAACTCCTCTGTTTTGCCCTTGTCTATCTGTTCTTTCCCAGTATACTTGTCTTTTGCCACATAACTCGGACAAGCACAGAGTGTAGTGTGCTTCTGCTTTTGTTCATGTAAGCTGATCCTCGTTCCATGTTAGTGCCATATCCAGATGATGGAGTATTTTCCTCCTTTCTGAAGGGAGTGACCCAAGTGCTGTGAAACTGCTGGTAAGGCTCACAGAAGAGCAGTTTAATTTGTGTCCTGTTAGTGGATCAAGTCCTGAGAAGTTAGTGGGGACAGCAGGGGGTGGAGGAAGGATGTCCACACTGTGCTGTGCGATGTGCACCTGGGCTTTCCCTACCAGTAAGGCTTCCCCTTCCTGCTCTCTTAACACGAGATTGTGCAAACCCACCTGGTGTTTAGGTATCTTGCTGGCTCAGGCTATTAGAGATAAAACCAGTGTATAGGACAAGTTTTCTCTTATCCAAAAGGTGGATCTGTTTTGCTGTGGGTGCTGCAGGAGCTGACTCATGGGGAAAAGATGAAAGAGTTCAGACAGGAGATGGCACCAAACTGATTACAAAGTGGTCATAGAGAGTTTTTTGCAAGAATTGCAGGAAATGGGAATCTTCAGGCTCTCCACCTATGCTATCTCATGTCTTGTTCTGAGAGCATGAAGGCTGTGTGTGTCCCTTCAGTCCCTGGCAAGGGAGTTCATGTGGATGAGATTCTGTGGAGGAGCTCACCTTCAGCCCTGCTTTGTCCCAAACAATTATGTGATTGCTTCTTATTAAGATCTGTAATGTCCTGCTCCTGCTTTAACCATTCCCCTCAGACCTCTGCTGCTGACAATGCCTCAATATTATTACATAAAAGGGCTTTGTTCTCAGCCCTTCTCCATGGTGGGGGCCTGTGAGATCCAAAACACTCTTCCAGCTCTCCTTTCTGTGTGCAGCTGGTAGAGAGTGCTGCCTCTTTGCCAGCTGGAGCAGATCAACATCTTTCACCTCACACCCTGTATCTTTTCCAAAGGATGGGTTTTGGTGCTTTGTGCTGGCCCGTCAGCTGGGGATTGAGGTCAAGGTAGGATTACACATCTCCACGGTGGGCAGCAGCCTCAAGAACCAGCTGCTGCAGCACTTTCCCTCTTCTGTGCAGAATTCCAGTCATACTTACACGATAGTCTCCACTGCGTCAGGCACCCAGAGGATTTTACTTTGATGTAGGAAGGGTGGGTGGGACAGTATTGTACCAACACAGTCTTTGTGAGTGATAGATACGATGCGTATTTCTGTAGTTTGAATTTCAGCATTTCAGCAGTTCATCTGAAAATAGACAGAAGGAGCAGAGGAGGCTGCAGCATGGGAAGGAAAAAATGCAGAACGGAATTTCAGCCTGCAAGATAGCTGGATCCAAACTGTGGTTTTTTTCTTTTCTTTTTCTTCCTTTAGAATCAGAAATGAATCCCTAATTCAAAACTGTATTCCTCATATAAATCAGGAGTAGCTCTTAGAGCTGAAAGGGTGCAAACAGGAGCAAACCTGGGCTTTTGAAATTCAATGGGAATTGTGGCTAGTGAGTGGAGGCTGTTAAAGGCAGGAGTCCTGATATCTCAGATTTCTGCTCACTGTTGCATTGACTCTCAGTTACAGGGATTGATGCAGCAGTGCAGGCTGGGTTTGCAATTCTAGATCAGGGATTTGCAGACCCCAGCAAGCCAGAACGCAGGATCTGAAAGGAGAACAGGGGAAAAGAAAATTGAGAATGAAAAATAAACTACATAGCCAGCTGGCAAATATTCTCAGGCCACAATTGTCTTTGGCACCCCTTCGCCCCCCCAAGGTCTCCAGTGGTTCTCTGGCCTCCACCACAAGAAAATCAAGGGTTTAAAAATGCAATAATTAAAGAAAATCTTGATGTCATTAGGGTTTGGGAGTATTTGGACATTAGAGCTGTGTGAGCATGTTTGCACGTGTACACCCTGCTTTGCTGAAGCCTGAGCTGTTCAATGGCTGAAAATTTCTGCCCTGGGGGAGAGGGGGGATGTCTCCACCTGTTCTCACTCTGAGGATCCAGAAACTGGGGGGGATGATAAGGCATTTTTTGTGGAAGAACTTATAAGGTGACAAATCCCCTACCTTGCTTTGTGCTAGCCCCACCATGCTGACCTACAGGGCCTTGGTGCCTTTGCAGGGGTGAATAAAATGTGTACTGCACTCATGGCAATGGTGACACAGTCAGCTTGATCCAGGTGAAGTTGCTTGTGGTTCCCTCAAATGTGTACAGGAGCAGAAAGGTGATGGGGAGGGTCCTGTTTGTACATAACTTGTGGAGCAGACCCAGGAAATGCTGACTGGAGCCTCACCTGTGGAAGGAGGAGACAGCATGTTCAGCAGGATCATTCCTCTGCTCTATCCAGGACAGTCTCAGGTGCAGTAGGGATCCATCCCCTTCCTGTCCTGCTGGCATCCTTTACAGACAAAGCAGTTTTGCCCCAACATCTTTTTTTTTTTTTTTTTTTAATTCTGGAATGGCTGGGGCAAGCAGTTACCCTGGATTTTCCCTCACTTGGGGTTCCAAAGTGGTGGTGGTGTTCACCAGTGTATATGCTGGAATGAAATAGCTGAGTTTTCATTGGGAAGGTGTAAAGCCTTTTGCAGCTAATCCCTGGCTGACCCATCAGTGTTTGTGCACTGACAGAGGGGGGCCCTGGAGAAGAGGTGAGCTGTATGAAACACATGGTTCCCTTTTTTCCCTCCATTACAGGTGATGTGTAGATGGGACCAGATCTCCACTTCTTTCATCTTTTACTTTTATGAGATTTAAAACTTTCTTGCTGCCTTTTCCTTTTTATTTTCCCTGAGGTTATCATCTAGAGTAGTCACCTGCTGATAGTTTAAAACAGTCTTAAAGCATTAATTGCTGTCAAAAGCCGAAGTAGAGCCAGAAGATGACAGAGGGAATAACTGGGTGCAGCACTGTCTCTTCCATGGTTCAGATGAGCCACTGTCTCCCATGGCTGTGGGAGCTGCCAGGCTGCTGGAGCAGAGCCCTGGGAGAACCAGGTCAGCCTCTGCTGCTGCTGCTAATGGGTACAGGCAACTGTTCTCTCTGTGGAAGTGCCATAAATGTGGAAGAGTAATTTTACCATTAAAAATACTAAAATCTTCCATATGGAAGGAAGGGTTTGACTTTTGTGTGTGTTTTAATTGCTATTTATTTTTCTCATTGTGCCCTGAATATACATAGCACCATCCAGCTGGCTGAACCACAGAGCAGAATAAATATCTGCCCCATCCATAAAGGCACAACCTATAAAGTGCAGATGACAGACTGAAATTTCAAATCTTTGCTCTATTCACATATATGGAAGTTTTACCATTGGCTTCAATGAGATCAGAACCAGGAATTGGCTTACATGCAAGGAGTGTTTGCCAAATGAGCACAAGCACATGAGTCAGAAGTTTTGGGTTGATTCCTGATGTTCCTACTGTTTGGCTGATTTCTTCACTGCTTTCAGCCTCAGTTTCCCCTATTTATCAGTGCATAAGAGGCTGAGGCTATCTCACCTATTTACTAATTTAATTAGTATGACAAAACTCACTTTACATCTACTACTGCTTTGTAAAAGGCTTTTGGAACTCCACAGGAGGTGCAATTTGGTTGGAATAAAACCTGTTTGCATCATAAGCACGATCCTCTCTGCCATGAATTTGCTATTCCCTGCAGCTGTGTCTACAAAAAGGCCATGGCTTGTTTATGCTGCAGATGTTCAGGTACAAAGAAGCTGCAGTTACTACTTGGAGTAAGTGTCTGATTTTCTAGAAAAGGGTGAGATCAAGGAGCTTTCCATTTCCCCCACAGATTGTAGGTTGGTTTTGAGAGGTGTCCAGTTGCAGAGGCTCTGCGGCCACAGCTCCAAGTGAGACGAGGTCACCACTGCAGGGCTGTGGTCGGCACAGACACCACTGTGACCATCTGAGGGCTGAAATCCACACCCATGGCTTCCTAGAGAAAGCAAAGTGGAAGAAGCCACTCAGTGGTATAACTTGGTGTTATTGTTGGCTGATTTCAGCTCCTCTCTCAGATGCCATCTTTGTGCTTAGTGCATGGTTTATCTGAGTGTATTGCTGTGGTTAGAATGCAATGCACAGGACAGCAGAGTTTGTGTTAAGAAGACAGTAATTTAGTAATTATTGTTCCTTGATTCAAGCACAGCATCTCTACTGCTGAGATAGCAGCATTTTTTTTCTGGACTCCAGAGGCTTTGTGTCACACTTCAAAAGCATTATTTTCCTATTTTTTTTAGCTTTATTATTCAAGATCCTCAGATCTCCTGCCAGGCTTAGATTATCTTTTATATATATATATATATTTATTTGGCTTCCCATTTAAACCATCCATTCATCCTGTTTCCATAAAACCCTTAATAACTATTTTAAAGTTTTTGTTCTTGGCTCTTTCCAAACCTATAAATGCTGGTTTGAAAACCCAAGCTGAGTTTTATGCAAATAATCCTCTCTTTTCCTCTGGTTACAAGAGGGTCCTTCAGTGTTTTGCTTCCCAGCACTTGTTAGCTATCAGTGGTCCACATGCCTCTTGTTTGGGGGCGAAAAAAGTAGATGTGGCATATGATCCACCTGAAAGAGGAAATATGAAATATGATGCTTGTGACAAAAAGAAAAATAGCAGCAGTTAAAGTAGTTTAAAACACAGTTTCACTCCAAAGGTGCCTTTTCTTTCTGCCTTAGTGCATCCCCACGTTTGTCATGTGCAAGCCCCTGAGTGAGGAGACAATTCTGCTTTCCAGCAGCTCTCAGCTTTCACGTGGTAAATACCAACCAAGCCCACAGCTCTGCAGTGTGTGCTGCTCGTGCGTGGGGAAAGCCCTGAGGGGCTCCTGACCTGCCCCCAGAGATCTGAACTCAGTCTTGGGGTGTGTTGGGTGGCTGTGGTGAGAGGAGACAGCACTGCCATGCCCAGGGGCTGACCTGCGCTGCTGTGCAGATTGAGACTCAGCCTGGAGGGATAAGCAGTAGAGAAGTTCCAGCAGAATATCAGTGCCTTGGAGACACAGGGGAGGTTTTTTGGATGAGAAGTCAGCCCTGTTATCTTTTCCCCTGAGATTAAGACTTGGCACTGATAGTTAAGATGATGTCTGCTTATTATGGGAAAGTTTTGTTCTTGTCAAAGAGCAGAGCTTTTCTTGCAAAGCTCAACCCTTGGAGATTTCTCACTGCACTTGTAGCAGTGATGGTTGAGCTAAATCAGGATGCAGAGAGAACTGGCATGGATTTCATGACAAGTCTGTCAGGAGAAGACTAGAACCAGGCTCTTCCCTTTCCTTTGTGGTGTGTTGGCTCTTTGCATTGGGAAGGTGCTGGCTTCTGATGGCAATGGAATTGCCTTTATGGAGTCATTTAGGCTGGAACAGACCCCTGAGACCATGGAGTCCAACCTTGGATCAAACACCACCATGTCAACTAAACCACAGCACTGAGTGCCATGTCCAGTCATTTCTTGAATGCCTCCAGGAATGGTGACTCCACTACCTCCTTGGGCAGCCCATTCCAATGTTTAACAACCCTTTTCATGACGCAATTCTGCCTGTTTGTGCAGCCATGGACACCAGATTTACTGTAGCTATCAGAGGCAGCTCTTCACTTAGCAAGTGCCTGAAGTGAGGTGGATCCACACATCCATTTCAGGCCCTCCACAGATGCTCAGACTAACTGGTATCACAAGCTAGAGGCCAGCCCTGGAGCTATGGAGCTCAGTGGAAAGAAATCCATATGTCTTCAGATCTCTGGATCTGTACCAGACATAAAAAGAAAATCTTCCAATACACTTTTTCTGTGTAGAGACCAAGTGGGGCCTCTGGCCAACGTCTCAAAAACCAGGGCCTAAAATTAGAACCCTAAAATGCTAAGAGCACTGTGTGGTTCCAACTGATACCAAGTTAGGAAAAAGGGCCTGAAATAAACAGATTCCTCAGTAACCAAGATCCTGTTTTTGAGACAAGTGTTCATTCTCACAAGTCAAAACAAGAAGAAACCAAAAAGAAAAAAAAGAACGAAAACATCAAATCAAATCCCAGCAAACCAATGATATTATCAGCCAAAGCATGTCTTACTAGAATGTTTTCCAAAATTCCTCTGGGAGTACCAGTGAGCCATGAAGAGGATATTGCTCTTTTCTAAAGTATTAAATTGGGGGTCTTTTGGAACACACTGCATTTATGTGACAAATCTGTTCTTCTGTTAGATCCTGTATCTGTTCTATGATTTTTCTCTCATGTGAAATTTCTTCCTTTTCCAGGCCTATGCTATCATATATATATCTAAACCTTTTTTCTTGTAATCTTCCTGACTTTGTGATGGTTGGTGTGCTAATTTGTCTCTTCTGGCAGGTGAAGTGAGGAAGCACTTAGCTTCAATAAATACTTTATCAAGAGAATAAAGTTCATGTCCAGGGACTATCCTGCTTTGAGAGGTGTGTACAGACATTGTTCAGTGCAACTCTGTTCCCTGGCTAAAGCTGCTGGGAATACTGAAATATGAACATCAGAAAATACTAACAGGGATGACAGCAATCCTGAAAATATCTCTGACTTCTTTAGAAATAGCTGTTGAATCTGGTTTCCTGCCTTCTTCTAGGTTGGTGGTTTTGTTCCTTTCTGCATATGATGAAAGTGGCCATGGTATTGCATTTAGTATTATCTTTATGTCTCAGTTAGGAATATCTATTTCATCAGTTCAGGATGAATGACCAAGCAATAAGGTATAGGAAGCCTTACAAGATGATTAGCTCTCTTTCTGGGTTTTTTTTTGGGATTGTTGTTTTTTGTTGTTGTTGTTTTGGTTTTGTTTTTGTTTTTTGTTGGGTTTTTTTGGGGGGGGTATTTTTTCTTAATTTTATACATAATGGTTACAGTGGCTTGAGCACCTAGCATATATTTATTGTTGTACTTCAATTGTTGTATTGTCCCAGAAGCCTGCTTGTCAGACAAGATCTCAGGGTACAGTTGCACAACCAGAAGACAGCTTCTGCTCCAGGAAATGAGACTTGACTCTCCACCAAGGAAGGGAGGACTCACACCAGCCTCATTCATGCAGTTCCCCAGAGTGAGTGTATGGAGCAGTGCAGGCTGCTTTGTGCATCAGCCTGTTTTTGGTGTGAATCTGGAGAGAAATTGGGAGAGCGAGAGTGATTCCTGGCTTAGCCCTCAGGTTTAAAGAAAAAAAAATAGATTTATATAAGTGCCATCTCTAAGAATATGCCCCATGAAATCCACATGTGAGGAAGCATGTTAAGGGCACCCTGAAAAAAGCAGCCAAGAAAAAAGGATGTCTGTGGCTGTTCAGTACCAGAAATACAAACTCTCCTCGGTTTTGCAGCCTTTTGACATGGTAAGGCTGTGACCTGTTTTGGAACCACAGTGGGTGCCTTAGCTTCTCATTGGCATCTTGCTCTTCTGCAAGCAAAATTGGCTTGTCACCTCAGGCCTTCTGCACAAGAAATAAAATTTATGCTGTCCATCCAAGCCCTTGTCCTGTAGCAGAGGCACAGGGACCTGTTCTGCCTTGCAAGGAATATTCCTGAGAAGCACAGAAGCATGGGTGTGTAATACTAAGGCACAAACCAGCCCGGAATTGGATGTTGACCCCACACAGTGGCCATGGGGTAGGGTTTGCAGGCTGAATACACGGCAAAGGGACACAGTAAGAGCCATTAATTTCTCGCCTAAGGGTGGAATAGCAAACATCCCCCACTCACATCTGCCGAGCCAGCCCCTTTTCCAAAAGCCAATGTGCTCAGGTTACACAGTGCTCAAAAGTCCTCGCTGTTCCCAGAGTATTTCCTTGACTCGTTTGTGCAGCGAGGGGCACAAGGGAAAGCAATTACTGCAGCAAAGGTGGAAAATGGAGGTAACGGTTCAGTTCAATCACCACCCCACCGTGGAGAAAGCTCCATCTCTCCTAACCACAAAGGAGGTGTTTAGTGCTCAGGCTCAAGACAAATATTTCCTCTTCACTCAGCAGCAGTTAGACAGGATGTGCCAAAGCCAGCCAGGTCATGTGGCGTGAGGAAAATGAGCTGCATGGAACTGTCATCAGCAGCAAGAGTCCCAGAGCTCAGCCTCAGCTCTCCTCATGGTGCTGAAACATGACAGTCACATTGCACAGGTGCAGAGATTAAACAGATCTGGGTGTAGAGCTATTGGCTGGTGTTGCATTTCACTCTTTGAAATGGCAAATGACACTTGCACCTTTCTAGTTAAAGTCTAAAAAGCACCAACCAATCATCCCTTCCAGGGGCAAGTGGGCTGGTGCAGAGGATCCCTTTTCCTCCAAATGCTTGTCATTGTAAAGCATTGCCAGGTTTGAGGAGGGGCAAGAGGGGTTTCTTAGGAGATGTGCTGTAGCCTGAAAGGTTCTACAAAGAGGAATGTGTGGATGGCTCCAACATGCTACAGCTGAACTGTGATCAAACTCGTACCCAGTGTTGGGGATTTTGTGTATCACTGGAACTACATCGATGTAACTGAGCTGGTTTTGACTGAAGTATTGTCAATTTTCTTCACAGTAGCTGGAGTGGGGCTGTGTTTTGGATCTGTGAGGGGAAGTTCTGAAAAATCCAGGCATGTTTTAGAACGTTATTGCTGAGCAGCACTTACACAGAGCCAAGGCCTTTTCTGTCTCACCTCACCCCAGCAGTGATGGGTCTGGGGGTGCACGGAAAGCTGGGAGGGGACACACCTGGGACAGGTGACCCCCACTGACTCAAGGGTTATTCCAGACCACCTGACATCATGCTCAGCAAGAAGCTGGAGAGGTCAAGGTCAGGGAAGGCTGCTCAGGGACTGTCTGGGCATGTCTGTTGATGGTAAGCAATTGTTTTCATTTGTCGTACTTGTCCGTCCTGAGGATTATTTCTCTCATTTTGTCCATTTACTTTTCATTAAAATTTATTATTGTTTTCCTATTTCAATTATGAAATTGATCTTAGCTCACCAATTTTTTTACTTTTACCCTTGGAATTTTCTTTTCCCCCACTGGGGCCAGGGGATGAGCGACTGTGGTGCTTTGTTCCTGGCTGGGTTAAACCATGACAATGAGTAAAGTAAATGCACAGTAACAGCCTGGGCTCAGATCTCAGAATAAAGATACAGACCTGCATGTGCTTTAGACAAAGTATAGATTTTTCCTTTGAAAATGTGGGTCTAAAGATTAGGAAATCCTGCTTGCACTGTTGTAGACTATTGCATCATTTCAGACTGGTGTCCTGCTTGTTGAACACTTTTTGCTGGCCAGCAGTAGTTGGGTTCTTTACTTTCTCTCTGGATTAAGTCCCAGAGGTGGTATTTTATTCAGGGGTAAATTGCAACTCAAGTCCAATTTATGACACAATACTTGATGTAGAGGGTGCTGAAAGAAAACCATCCAAGTGAACCTTCAAGAAACTTCAGTATAAAATATTGCTTCTCTGCAGATTGGTCTGCAGATTTATATACAGTGATGCCAGACTGCACTCATACACTGACTGTTCATCAGGGAGGGATGCTGTATACCAGCTATTGGTGCCCCATATGCAATTTTAAAAATTTTTAGGTCCCTAAAAAGTCATTAAAAAGATCTCACTAATTACAAAGAAATTGTATGAAGAGCAATTAAAAATGTCAGTTAGATATTTGCAATATCAAATGCCAAGCCACATAGTTTTGTTTAATGAAATCAGTTTCCAGTAGAGTTCATAACATCATCAATGACCTAAGCAGGGCACCTGACAGCTCAGCTGCCATCTCGAGCTGTAAATCTGGGTAACTAATGGTATATCAAAGAAGAAAAGGTCAATAAATGCAGAAATGTGTGGAGAATCTAATCTTTCCCTGGCACTTGTTATTCCTCCCTTCTCACTCTCATTCTATAATCTGTCACATTAAACTAGTCACGCTTGGCCAGAGCCTGATCAGGACAAGTTCCTGATCAAGCTGCATCTATAGTTGCCACACAGCATCAGATGGACAAAGGCAATATATGACTGCAGCCCTGGAAACCTCTCCTCTGGAAATGCAGTTTAAGAATGAGCCATAAATGTATGTAAATAAATTAAATTTGAGAAAGAGAAGGGAGAGATTACAGAAGTCACTCTTCATACACCATTTAAAAAGTTTTTATGAGCTTGGTTTTGTTCTGAATAAAACTGCTGCTGTTGGGAACAGGAATATCTTAGGCTTCTGAGCACTAGAGCTGGTAGTCTTTCTGTCTGCCAACACATTTTTTCCCTGCTTCACCCAGTCCAGAAAGAAATGACTCAGTCAAAAGGACTTCCTTCCTGTCCCTTGGGTGATTATTCCACAGCCTATTAGGTCTCCCCATTAGAAAATATTTCCAGCATCATTTTCCCTGCACTTACTTTTAAAGCCTCCTTCTATGACTAGGAATTATCCTGAACAGTGCCCTTCCATCATTAGTGTTTCCATTTCTCCTGTGCTTCTCTGTGGTTATCACATGTCCTGCAGCATTTCACTGGAGTTTAGTTGGGCTGCAGATGTTTAATGTGTTTAACCTTTCCCTGTATGCCAAGCACAGGACTGGCACCAAGACATTTATACACCATTAAACAAGGGAGGTGCCTGCTAAATGTAATGACTTTCTTCTGGTGCTTTCATGGTAGAAGTTGTGCTAGAGAACAAGGGCACCTTCTATTCTAAACTCCATGGAAAAGGTGCAACTGCTGAAGAAGAATGACTTATAAACAGACTATATATAGAAATACATTAATTTAGCATCCAGCCATGATTTAAGTCCCCAGGGGAAGCAGTTAAATTTAATTGATGTTGGCCTCTCAAACAAAGATGTTGCATGTATATGAGCACACAAGATATTCCAACCAGACTGAGGAATATTATTAAGTTTACTAGGATTCTGTATTCTTACTGCAAAGGATGCGTCTAAAACCACCAGAGTCTTTTAGATTGTGAGAAACATTGCAAATGTCACCACACTATGTCTGGATGCATAATATGTATGTATTTTCATGTGTTGGTATATTTGAGTTTCTTTAGATTTTAAGATTTTCTTTGAATTTCTTCAGCTCACTTTGTGAGCAGTTATATAATTGCTGTATTGTGTATTACTGGGAATTGTTGATATGTGCTATCCATTTGAATGCCAAATAATTTTTTTTTAGTTAAAGGTAGGGCTAATAACTCTGTCTCTTATTGAACTTGTAAAAAATTATCATTTGCCTTTCTTTTGTTGCTTATGAATTCACTAAATTTTAAGTCTTTGTGTTGAAATTTTCCATGCCAACTCAATCTATTGAACAAGATACGGGGCGTGTGTGAACATAAATGATCATTTCAGTGATTTATTTTTTTAGGTTTTGCTGAGAACAGGGCAACAGGAAAATGTGATATAAAAGTGCAAGAACAGTCATACTAGGTCAGCCCAGGCGTCTGTCTCACTCAGAGTGCTCACTCTGACAGTGGCCAATCCTGCAAGCATATTTGACACTTCCTTCAAATATTCTCCCAGCCTCCAACAATTTGTGGCTGAGGGATTTTAGAACCAGACACAATATTTTGTGCTTAATAGTCCTTGAGGGATTTTCCTTTGGTAACTTTGTTTTTGAATCTGTGTAAGCTTTTGGCTTCTAGAGTGTAATTTGGTGAGGAGTTCCACCGTTAAAATTCACTCTGGTTGAAAAGACATCCTTTCTGGTTTTTAGTTGTATTTCCTGTCATTTTCAATTCAAGATCCCAAGCTGTTACATTGGAACCAATCATTTTGAGAGCCAGCCTCTGCCAAACCCCTTCTTGGTCCTCATTTTGGATCAGGAACAGTCAGCTCAAAGCCCTTTGCTGTGCAGACGAAGTCGAAGTATTTAGGATTGTTTATTCCTGTGTGCATCACTTCACATTTATTGACACTCAATGTCATCTGTCCATTTTCTGGGCCAGACAAATCATCTTGTCACCTTCACCTAAAATTATCTACAATAATTCCTTAATACTTTGGAATGCCTAATTATTGGTAGCAAACTCTCTTCTAACTGTTGTCTGTCTTTTCTAGATCATTGCACAAACCTTGTTTTTCCAAGTTAAAAATGCCAAGAGGTTTTTTTTGAGCAGCTTTAACCACTTCATATGATAAAAAAGAGGAAGGTGGGGGTCAGGCCTGTCAGGAACATGCATATTGCTATGCCCATGGGCATCCCAAAATTTCATGAGCCATGTTTAAGGGAATGTAAATTCTTGAGTCATGTAAAAGATTCTTGACAGCAATGATAAAGCAAAACTGCAGATGTTCTGTTTCAGTGAAAGATAAGTACCTTTTATTTATGTAACTTTAAAGGGATGATTTGAGATACCAAAGGCCAATAGATTTTGGTTAAAAAATTAAATAGCAGACCCAGAGCTGACTGAAATAGAGAGCAAAACTTGCTTAGAAATCAGTAGGGTGCTCTATCAAATGTAAAACTAATGTTGCTGTTAAGAATGAATAAGAACTAGTCCAGGAAAAAGTTAAATGAACCTTCAACTGTACATGCTTGAGTAAATCTTTTCAGTGGGGACACGTATTTTGAAATTGAAAACCATACCTAAATCCTTTGCTGGACTTTTTGAGGAATTGTATAGCTGTCTGCAAATATTGAATTTATGTGAATTGTTTGAAATGTATAACCAATTTGAAAATAACTGATTTATCAGGGGGCTTCTGACTGATTAGCTGATTGATTGTTTTTCATGGATCTCTCCCAGGTTTCCTGTGAGCTGCAGACTTTGAGAATCTTCTCTGGGGTCTGGTTTGGTCACTATGGAAGTTAAAAAGTGGCAAAGTTCACCAAAAGAGTATCAACAGGATTTTATTTTTTTTTCCTTCAAAAGGAAGTTTCTTAATTTTCTCCATTCCTTCTCCCTGTTCCTCTCCAGGAGATCTATTCCACACAGACCATGGAATTTTGGCCTCTGGTTTATATGTGGAAGAAAGCAAATTTCAGAATGTTGGAACTTCCCACAGATCAGAAATTCCCTTTTCCAGACAGTTCTTCATGAAAGTGTCTTGGTGACTTCTGTGGCACTTGGCTTCCTTATGTAGGATTGTCAGGATTGTCAGGCAGATGTAGGAGTACCTGAATGGGGGAGAAGGAATTGTAAGGTTACAAACCCATCGCCTTGCACGAGGCGAAGCTCCCTCTGCCCCTGCAATGAAACTGGGGACTCCCAAGCCTCCTGTTCCCCAATCCTTGGTGAAATCTGTTCCAGACTCTGCTGAGTCAGTTTAACCTCTCCAGCTGTAAAGGAATTGAATATCTTCATTAGAGATGGGATGCTCAGAAGTTCTGAGCAGGGCAGCTGTCACCTCCGAGCAACTTTCACAGGAACTTTTCAGTCCTAGTCTGCCAGTGAGAGGGAATTTTGAAGTGTGCCAGGAGGCATTGCTCCTTCTTCACATGATAGTTTTTCCCCAGCATAGAAGAAAAGAAATGACAACAGAAGCAGGAGATTTTAGTAGTTAGTAGAAAAGGAATTAAGATTGCTCTAGGATCTCCCTTGACATTGTCTCTGCTGCTTATATTTTGTCTTCCAGTGTATTATTTTTTGCTGTCCACTCTCCAGACTCCTCTGTTAAATTTCTTGTGGGAATATAACAAAGCAAATTTTCACTGAAATGCAGTAGAAACAGAGATAAGGGGAGACAGGAAGCTCCTTTTATGTATAAAAAAGGTAGAATTTAAACCATCGAAGAAATGTGTTTTGTGGCAAGGCATGGACAGTGTGAGGGAGATCCTGAAGGGATTCTGCTCCTCTGCTGCCACATCCTTTCCAGACCAATTGTGACTCTGCACACGCAGTATTTGAGTGTAGGTGGGACACTGCTCATCATTCTCTGAAGCACATCTCCTGTAGTCATTTCCACGAGTAGGAGAATAGGTAAAAAGCTACGATTTCACTGTTTCTGATTTGTCTGTTGTCCACAGAAGAGGGCAGTTAAAGTTCACACTTATACAGATGACAAAGGCACCTGAGAAAATTTTAAAGCACTTTCTTTCACAAATGAAAATGACTGGCCTTTTCTGTGCTGGAAAATAATAATTAAAGGAGGCCAAGCTGGCCTCCTTTTGTTTGCAGCACCCTTAGTCTATGACAAGGTCCATCATGAAATGTTCTTACAGAAGTTGAGCAGTGAGGAAGGAATGATAAAATACTGACTAATGGAGAAAAAAAAAAAAGAAATTAAATTATTTCCAATGTGTCTTAAGGAACAACAGCAGATACCTCAAGGCTCCCTGGGTTTTCCACCTTGCACTTAGGGAACATAAATGTTTTGACCTTCATGAGCATCTTTGTGGAAGACTTACCAGCAGAAGTTGAAGGACCTTGCACAGTTCTAGAAGGGAAAAGAAAATCAATCACCCACAGCAGCAACTTCATGAGCATTTAGTCTAACTTAAAAAATGTTCAGGGAGGAGAGGTAAAGACAAAACCAAGGAAATTAGCCAAATTCCCAGAGAGAGGATATGAGGGATGGTGGGATGAAGGCATGTGCCTTTCAGAGCCTGGAAGTAAGGATCAGAAGAGATTCTTTGGACATGCCTTTCAGGTCACTGCCTGGCACTATAAACTCTGATTGTGATACCCTGTCACTGTATCAGACACACAAAGGATGAGGAAGGCAGCAGAAGGTCAGGTAAGAAAGTTTTATTTTAATTTTTCTGACTCCATTATAATACACTTTTTACAGAAGGCAAAAGATTGGCTACACAGGTTGCCACCTCTCCAACCTCATAGGTGAACATCACTATCAATCACATTTCTCCTCCCAGAGGAGAAATATGTAAACAAAATAGATAATTCTAAATATATACATAGTTTACATAAAACTGCATGACAATCTCCACTACAAAATGGCACACACTCACAAGGCAAGAAAGCTTAGGGTGACAATACCCCAAAACCTGGCTTTTAATAGAACTGCCTGACAGCTGTCCCTGAGGATGTGATGTTGGAAAGGGAGACAGAAAATGGTTGTTTCTATCTATTCTAGTGCGGATTATCTGTGGAAAAATACCACTGCTGTGAGGCAGAAGCTGCTTTATATGCCTCAGTTCAGGCTTCAGTCTGTTTTTATCCAGGGCTAACTCCTTGAATTTCAGATATTTTTGTTTTTCTAATTGACACCAGTACAAAGAGAAGAAAATCAAGTGATAAAAATCTCTTCCAGTAAATGATCCTGGAGCTGTCTTTGCCATTAAAGTCTCTCTTCACAGCAGGGTCTTAAGCAAGTTCAAGGCAGGCATGCCTCTCAATTCAGGAACAGGCACAAGAAGTGCCTTCCTGAACCGCTGCCTTAAAATAACTCCTCCAATGGCCTCGTGTGCAGTGACATTTTGGAAATGGGCACCACCTTATTAGAAAATTCAACTGTGAGTACCAGGCACTCTAGTGAAGTCCCTGGGATGTTAGTCCAGGATCTCAGCAGCCTTCTCATCTCAGCATAGCTTGGAGAGGCATTTTTTAAACTAAAATCTTTCTGTAAAATTACAGACATTGTGACACGAGAATCCTCATAAATTGAAAAATGTCAGTTGGTTTTGCAGAGGTTGCTCACTAATTTTCACCTCATAAAGATTTCAGAAGGGATTCTAGCACTCTGTTAAACTGCTGCAGTGAAGTCTTCCATGTTTATTCATACACACCTAGTAAACTCCCTGAAGTAGCCAAAAGGCCTGGTTTCATCAGCACACAGCTGGGGACTTCTCTTGTTTTCGTTGTGCTGAATTAATGTTCTCAAATGTGAGCAGAGTGTGTACATTAAATGCAGATGTTTGCTCCCAGAGGAGGTGTGAGCCCAGCTCACCTCTCCAGTCCAGGTGCTCTTGTCCAGGGAGGGCTGAGGGTTAAATGCCCTCCTTTGTGTATCCTTACTTTTGCAGCTGCACCCAAATCTGTTTTCTGTTTGGAGCTATTGGCTTGATTTCAGTCTCTGTCTCCTCGGCATCTTCCCTGTCACACTCAGCACAGGTGGGTCTACGCTCTGTCCAGGAACTTGGAGGGCAGGATCCCAGCCTAACATAGCTTGGCTCAGCTCCAGCCAAGTCTATTGCCCAAAATCTCAGCTGTTGGGGAGTAAGTTGATTTAAAGTCACTGTGAAAATCTCTGCAATGATTTGTTTCCCCTTTCAGGATATGTGCCCCATGGAAAACTGCTTAAGCTGGTGGAGTAAAGTAGTGTTTCCTCTGTTTTCAGCTGGTCTTAGAGTCTTCCAATCCTCCTGAGCCACGTTTTCATTTTAGTTAAACCAAAGTAAATACTACTGAGGATGGAGGAGCTACAACACCAAAATAATACTGTGAGATGCAAGAAATTTTATCCTTATCTTGCTAGTTTGTTCTTCACCCCGTGCTTGTGTCCCTGTGTGTCCCTCACCCTTGTCCAGCAGGATCTCCTCAGTGTTCCTGCCCCAAGCCTCCCCTGGCAGTGATCCCTCTCAGCCAGGCAGAGGTTTGCTCTGGAGTCACTCACAGGGGCACTCAGGGTACCCCTTCTGAACACCCCCAAACACATTTTTAAGGTAATTTCAGTGGTTAAGCTTTCCCCCAGTGCAAGTCAGCAGGAGCCAGCAAAGTGAGCAGTTTGGGGCCAGTGACAGGGAGGGAAGTGTCAGGGTTAAGCTGCAGTGCAGGAGGTTTTCACATGGGTGTTGAGGGCTGTGCTCCTGGCAGGCTGAGCCAGGGCAGCTTAACTGTCTGGACAACATCTCCTGCATCTGTGAGAGTTTTCTGCTTCATGATTTTTGTCGAGCCATATACCTCCCTCATCTGGAATGCCTCCATTGATTTTCGTGAATTTCTCAGGATTTTCATCCCCTCTCAAGAACATTTAGTTCATTGCTCATAGTACTGACACTACATCAACCCTGCAACAACTGTGGCAGATGGGCCAAAGGCAGAGTTGGGGTAGGCAAGAACATCCTCCGTTGGAAATTCTGGGGCAGATTTTGCAATCCTCTTTGCGCAAATTGAACCCAATCAATGTTTAAGCTGGCCAGGAAAATGTATCCAAACAAAGGTGGTATGAAATGGGTGTGCAGAATGAGTGGGACTTCCATTTCACTGGGGCCAAGGGGATGTATTGAACAGCATGAAAGGAGAAATGTAATTCAGAGGTGTGTGGGGGCATTTAGCTGCATGAAGAACAAGGGAAAATAAAGCCCTGTACAGAATTATGCTATTGGTGGATCTAGCTGCTGGTATTTTGGTGAATTATTGTTGCTGTTACAGCCATCTGGAGCATGGAAAAGACATGAAACTTGTCATTAAAAAAAAAAAAAGACATTTAGGACAATTTTCTTAATTTCCAGCTCTTTGGAGGGCAGTACCCAAAGCAGGTCTCGCTGTTCACTGTGGGAGGGGAAGGGGCAGGTGACCCTGCTGGGGGGTCACCTGGAGGATTCTGCTGGGGTCTCCTGGAGGGGCAGCACTGCCTCCACTCCTGGACTCCCCAGAAAGCTGCAGGGCCTGCCTGGTGCCCGTGCTCAGGGTGCTCAGGGGCCGCTCCCAGCAGGGCACATGAGTCCTGCCAGCCCTGAAATCTGTCTCTGCCCCTCAGATTTGATGCTTGTCCTGCTGTGCTGAGCACTGAGTGTGTAGGGAAGGTGAGGAACATTCCCTCTCTTCCCTAACTCCAGAGTAGGTGTGACCTCTGCTGCCCCGCTGGAAGGGGAAGGGAATGTGTTAATGGCTCTGTGTGGAGAAGGATGATTTTTTCTGGCAGCACTTTTAGGTTTGCTTCCAGAATATGTACAGTTATCATTTATGTACCTTTAAATTCTTTCCTTTACTCAGAAGAAGTCAGTGCATAGAAAGAGAATTTGGATTATTAGGCTGCTGGCACTGACCTGCATTTTTCACTGTGTACTTGGACTACAGGTTGGTGGTGCCTCTCCTCATTTGTTTCCTTTTTCCCTCCCTCTCTTTCTGCTCCCCTCCTCAATAAGATGTTGGATTTCTCTTTTAATGATAAATGTTTTAAATTTTTAAGTGATCCATTAAATCACTTCTTTAATTTCTCTGGGAATCTTTAAGGTCGCACATTGGATCTCCTGAAATGTGAAGAGCCCAGTGAAATGATTGAGGCATGTTAGTGCTTCAGTCCTCAGAAAACACCAAATTTGTGTCCTTGGAACAAGAGCTTTGAAAATGTGGGATCTAATCCTGTGAGGTGTCATTGCTGTCACTCTGAGCTGGTCAGTCTGCAGGTGGGGAAGCTGCTGCTGGGTCTCTGGAAAAGGAGAACTCCTGACCTTGTCCTTTTGAACCACTGTTAATGTCATGTTGGTCTATGTGATATTTCTGCCACTCAGAATCAATGTTTTTCAGAAAGTGGTTTTATTTAAAGGTAGGAAAATTATTTTTTGTTATGAAGATAGTTGTAATTAGGGAGTCTCCATGGTGCAATCCATCAGCATGTTCAGCTCATAACTGAAAAGCTGAGATTTCAGCCCATGCATAGATGGGTTTTCCCTTTCCTCTGCCCTTGTCAGGAAAGCTGGAATTAGATCGCCTTTAAGGCCCAGTTCAGCCCAACCCATTCTATGATACTGAGCTGCAGGGGTTTGTCCACACAAGGCTGTCTGTTGTAAAGTGGGATGTTTCTGATGGCAGTTCCCAGTACAGAGGAGAAAAGGAGTTGCCCCTGTACCCCCACAGTGATCTCAGGGCTTGGGAGTGGGGAGGCAGTGAATATTCTGCCATATGAAATGACCAGGGATGCTTATGATGGGATGATAATAAGTTGTGGCTTCTAAGAACCACTCCTATTGCAGAGCACACAATGGAAATAACACTGCTTCTGCTGCTGTTTTGCTTTAAAAGAGATATTAATGTAAAAAATAGAGCAATTTAGAAATAACTGTCTTTTCCCAACTGGCTGTCATGACAGCAAAAGCCCCATAACAGAGCCATTCTCTGAGCCAAGGTTATTTCTAAACCACTTCCAGTTCGTGGAAAACAATTTGCAAAATTTTCAGTGGTTTGGGAAGAAGAAAAGTCATTTTACAAATCATTGTCTGCAGCAGGAAAAGCAATTGTCGTGGACATAAAAACACAATATGGGTGTTTTTAGTGTATCAAGTCACGTGCCAAATCAGAGGGCTACCAGAGAACATAATTTCAGCACTGTTGAACAGCTTCTGCTCTGCCTGTGTGGTGATTATCCTCTCAGTTTACACAGACCTCTGCACCCCTGTGGTGCTTTAATAACATCACTGTAACCCCTGACGTTTGGGTAATGTGAGGAGCAGGGAACTCTCGCAGCACCTACAGTCATCAGTCACTGTCAGCCCTGGGTTTCTCCTCTCTGGCCATGGGGCTGCATGGCTCAGACAGCTCCTTCTGACACTGTGCTTCCCATGGCCCCCAGGAAACGACCTGCAGAGGCTCTGGATGATGTGCCTGGCTGCCCACAGGCAGCAGGAGGAGGGAGAGAGGCTTCAGTTCATGAACCCTGGCTGCTCCTCAGGGTGATGCTTAGGAGTTCTTCGTGTGGCAGGAGAGTGAGGGACCTGTTTGGGATGGAGGGGAAGGGGGAAACCTTGTTTGGTCCAAGGAACTTACAGGACCAGGTGGAAAAAAGAGATGGAAGAAGGGCAGGATTGAGGTGCTTCAGGTAGTGACTGTGTGGATACATACCTTGAAGAGAAGGGGTCTGACTTTTTCTCCATTCAGGTTCTGCAGCCAGGCTCTGGCCTTCTTTGTACTGGTGTCAGTCGCAGTGCCTCTGCTGACCTCAGGGCAATGACAGCGTCCTCTGCTATCAAGGCACTCACTTGACAGCAGTTATTCCAATTCTATTGAATAAAATAGAAGCCTGAACAGAAGCCAGTCCCTTGTCTGGGCTGGGAGGAACCAGGCATGGTTAGTAGCTGGCTGTTTTTTCTGCCTGTTGGTTTTTTATTTGGTCTCCTGAGAACTAAACTCATCTCTCTACAAATCAGGCACTCCCTGCTCCTGAGAGCATTGGAGCTCTCTGAGCATTTTGTATGAGCAGGACTGACACCAGTGGCATTGCTGAGTGCCCAGGGGTGTCTGTGTGCTGCCAGACATGGCTCCACCCCGGGCAGGGTTTCTGCCCCACGGGATGAGCACAGATGAGTTATCTGTGGCAGTGTGCCAGGTCTGTTACTCTTTCAGTAGCAGCCTTAGTACCCCACCTCACTTTTTATTTTTGTTTAATGTGCGCCTTGTGTTCTATATCGTGTACTTCTATTATCTGTTATTTTATTGCAGATTTTGGAAGAAAAAAAGACCAGCCACTTCTTCTGTGTTTACCTTAAGCACAACTGATGTTCACAGCTTCCATGCTCTCCTAATGCCATTTTTTTTCTCAAAGACAGCCAGGCTTTGCTGTGACAAGGCTGGGCTGTGGTGAGTGTAGATGGTTCAGATCCCAGAAGGATCCTCTTATGATGCATCATCCCAGCTTGTGTTACATAATTTAGTTCAGTAGCCCAGCTCCAGATCCTCTCTGACTGGTCATTGCAGTTGTGTGTTTGGTGGCAATGTGCTTGATTTGGGGCTGTGGAACAGGGATTGGGGTGCTTAGTCAGTATTACCTGTTCTGTCTCACTCCTCTGGTTGGTTCTTTCCAAATGTAGTTTGGATACCTAATGATTCCAAAAGAGATTTCTAGAAGAACCTCAGAAAAACCATCCCCAGTGTATAAATTACTGTGTTAGTGGGACTGAGCTCCTGTGGCTGAGATTGCAAATCATTTTCAGATGCCGTCAGCATCTTTTTTTGTGTGCTTTGTCCTTGTCCTCCCGTGACCATTGCTTGGAGAGCCGTGTACACGCTCGAAGGAATTGCTTTGAGGGGAGAGCTCAAATATCAAAGTGGAAAAAAAGCATTCAAACCTAAAAGCTGACCATAAAGCCCAGCACATCATTTTCAGGAGCAGAACATTATTGTTACTCTGCTGACAAACTTCTTTTGAGGGCAGCAGCACGGTCCAGCACCATTTTAGATTTGTCTTGAAACTGCACGTAACCAAAATAAACACATGGTTACATAAGAAACTATATTATATTCTTGCTCCGTGGTTCCAAGTGTAATTGTAAAGTAAGCACAAATGCAGTGTGTCTGCCCTGGTGGAGGTAGAGGGAAAACCTTCCACACACAATTCTGTGGATTCACACCTGGGGTTAGTGACCCAAGCAGTGCAAGGGAGGTGGGTTTTCCCCCTCTTCCCAGGTCTTTGTATAAGATGTGGAGGCCTCCTCTGGAGGCGAAGACAAGGGACAGGTAGGGAGAGGTGCCAAACAGGCTCCAGAGAGCAGCCACGTTGCAGGGAGGGCACTGTGTGGATTTTGGACATCTCCCAGCTTGGTGTGAGCAACTCAAGCCCAGAGGATTACACGGCTCACATGAATCTCTGGTGTCTTATGCAGCTGGTTAACATGCCAGCAGCAATGCCTGTAGTTCCAGGGACTTGCTGCTGCATGGCACGAGCCTGCTCCCCAATGTGTGTGATCAGGGGAAGAGTTATGCTGAGGAGCTGTGGCAAACCTGCTCTTCCAGAGCTGGGCTTTGAAATCTGGCATGGGATCATTGTGCTTCTTTGCCCCTGAAGGTGTTGTGAAAATATATGAATCATTGTTTGATTTCAAAGGACTTGGACAGTGTAATTTTGAACAGGATAGAAAAACCCATGAAGGAGCCCAGAGATCTTCATGAAAGACAAACCTTGGCTGCAGAGAGGAAAGGTCTGACTGTGTGTCTGGCACAGTGCAGAGGGGGACAAGGAAACACACAGCAAGAATAAGCAGGCAGTGTTAGGACCTTGAGTTTTCTGAAGCTGTCAGCCCCTCAGTTTTAATCAAATATGAATTGTTCTGTTCCATGCAGAAGGAACTGGATAATATTCGCTGCTCTGTACTCCCTATGGGATTAAAACTGGGGCTTCTCCCTCACTTTTTGTCTGGAATACAGCAGCCAGAGGTGGGAAAAAAGCTGGTAAGATGAAAGGGCATTTTTCATGTTATAATGTTCTGAACAGGACTTTATAGCCCTTGGCCTTAGGATATCATACAGTGCTCAGTCTTCTGTCCCAGTCTCTAGACTTATGGTATAATAACATGTGCATAAGCACATAAAGAAAACATAAATAAATACAGTCTGAGGCACCTGAGCAGCAGGACAGTGACTGCTGTAAAAGCCCACATGGAAGTGACTGTTGCCAATATGAGGAGCCACACGTTAAAGGAGGAGGATGAGATATTTACCTATGAAGGACAAATGAAGTAACACCTACATCAGATAAACAGAGTTTGAAATTGCTTTACAAAAGAGATCAGTGGTATCAACACTGTGGAAAGCAAGGCCCAGAGAGCTAGTCAAGGCAGAAGTGAAGCTGAGACTAACCCCGTGCACCTACACAGGCTGAGGGCTGAATATCTGGAAAACAGCTTTTAGAAAAGACCTGGGGGTCCTGGTGGGTGCATTGACCATGAGCCAGCAGTGACCTTGCAGCAAAGAAGGCCAACAGCACCCTGTGCTGGGTGAGTGTGTGCACACCTGTCATGCTGGGCTTCCCAGTGTAAGAGAGGTGTGGGCATACTGGGAGGGCCACATCTTGGAGCATTTGTCATATGTGAGCAGAGGGTGAGAGAGCTGGGGTTGTACAGCAGAGGTGATCTTATTAATGCATATAAACACCTCATGGGGAAGGAAAAGACATAGCCAGAGTCTTTTCAGTGGTGTGCATTAGAAGAGTCAAAGGGCACAAATTGAGTACAAGAAATTACATTTAAACATCAGTTTTTTTGGTTTTTTTTTACTGTGGCAGTGACTGAAGAATGAACAGGCTGCCCAGAGAGGTTGTGGAGAGCACTGGCAAAAAGTTGCTTTTGTTGACCCTGCTTTGAGGAGGGGTGTTGGACTAATCAATCTCCTGAGGTCCCTGCCAAGCTCCACCACACTGTGATTCTGTCAGAACAGAGCTCTCCTGAATCCCAGGATAATGTTTGAAATGAAATGGTTACTGGATCCTGGGTATCTGCTCTATTTTGGTTAAATACAGTGCACCGAAGTATATGATCAGGCTGCACATGCACAGGTGGTCAGTGCATATGCATGGTAACCTGCAGAATCCCTCCATATGCAGGCAAACCAGCACATCAGCCAGCCTGTCAGAAGAAAACATAATCGATTGCTGAATTCCACCTAGACAGAATTTCCAGCTGGAAAAAAAAGAGGAAGGATGTGTCTGGGGAAACCTGGCCGTGTGCTATTCCTGCCTCCAGGATCTTGTGTTAAGTCTCTGTACAGAGCAGTTTCTCCTTAAATACTCACCTAATCAAAGAGGGTCTTTGCACACCAGGAACAGTACATTCATCACCTGACTACGTGGTGGGTTAGTTACTCTTCATCACTCTTTGTGTTCTTCTCTTTAAAACTTCCAAGATATTCCAGACAAGGGAAAGTAATGTGTGTAGTTGTACAGAAAGGCTTGCTGCTTGTGCCCAGCTCATGTGGGCACAAGCAATTCCTGCAGCTGTGCCACTGCTTTAGTTTATGCACATTGCTTGAGAAAAAAATAAGCTGTAACGAGAGTTTTGTCTGGCAGTTACTTTTACTGCTTTTTATTGCAGTTGTGTCTTACAGTTCTCTGTCATTTCACGTGTTTCACTCCTCTCTGCAGCATCACGGCTGCAAAATGCCTGAAGGCAAAATGCTGCCAGCTGGGTGACCTCGAAGGTGGAGAGGGAAGGAATAAATAACTGAGGAGCTGGGAATCGGCACCCAGCCCTTTGTACCCATAAGCGTACCCGGATCTGTTCAAACCAGCCAACACCTTCCTCCTGCCGGAGTGCTCGGGCTGTGGGACGGCTCGACTGCAGCACACCCCGCTCAGCCCCGCGCTCCTCTAGAGGGCGGTGATGGCCTGGCGGACGTTCTGCTGTAGCGGGATGATGCCTGAAATATCCCGTGCTGATCCAGCTGCAAACTGCAGCCGTTTAGGGAATTGCGTCTTCCCTGCAGAAAGGTGCAGAGCCTAGCAGAGACTGGTCTCTGTCCAGCTGAAGCGATAGAGGAGTTGAAGTGGACACGTTACGTACCAGAATTGGCACAAATGTTAGGATGAATTTACAAACTGTTGTGGGATGGTTAATTCCCAGAAACACCAGAGACCTTCATTTCTGTAACAGCACTGGTTTGCTGTTTCCTTTGTTTGCGGGTTCCCTTGAAAGAACCAATTCATAAGCACATACATACTAAAGCAAAGTGGGGAAAAAAATCAAATCAGCCAGCACAAATTGCTCTGAACTCCTGGATTTGCACTGACAGCATGCTCTGTGTGGACCCCAGCAGAGCACAGTCCTGCTGTGCAAACCATCATCCCAGGAGTGGACTTACCAGGAATGAGGGGACAGAACCTTCCTTATTAATACCAGTTGATGCAGGAATCATTTCCATGGAGAAACAGCTTCCCAGCCCCACCTTTCACAAGACTTCCTTTACCTGCGTGTCAGGTAGGAAATGGGAGGTGAGATTTACTGCAGCATCCTGGGATGCTGTGAGTGGTGCACATGGCTCTGCCCAGCTTCTACCCCTCAGCATCTGACTGAACAATATCACTAGCCTTCCTCTTTTCCCCAGTCTGTTGCCATAATTTTGCTGATTAGCTGCTTTCCTTAGTTCTGCATCTCTTGTCCTGGTGTCAATAAAGGAAATTCCACTGTACTCAGTTCTGCAAGAAAACCATGAAAGTTGTTTGAAATAAAGCGTGAGGTAAGGACAGAGTTTCAGCGCAGGCACATCTTTTCTTCTTTGAGCATATCTAAATTTGAGCTGCTGCTGCGCATTCAGTGCTGTGCTGCATGGCCACATTTGTGCCTGGCTCTGGAGCTGAAGTGTGTGCTCTGCAGCAGTGTGCATACTTTGCTGGTCCGTGCTTTGTGTGCTGTGGCACCGGGGTTCATGAGGAGAGTTTGTTTCAGTGGCAGGGGCCATCAGCACACAAACCTTTGACAAGGCAGGCTGTGAAAACATCAACGCTCTTCCCTCCTAGCCCTGAAAGATGGGGCTGATTCCCAGTTTGTTCTCTTCACATTTAGCATTGACTCTGAGGAGCATAGTTAGAGGGGACAGAAACACAATCTCATTTTCATTTCTGTGTTGCCAGTTGAGTCAGGACCAGGCTGACACTGGCCCAGAACTATCACCATTTGCTTGGCACATGGAGAGATCTTTGTGTTCTTGATACCCCTTGTCCATTAGCTCATGGACCACTGTGTCCATAGCACAAAAGGTCCTGTTGCTTTTCTTGGCCATTTTCACTCCTCACATCCATCTTGGGCTGGGAGCCAATGGCGTGGGCACCAGAGATAAAACATCTTTTATTTCCAAACAAAAACTTCTGCATCAGAGCATGCTTTGCCTTTCAAGAAGCTGTCCTTTTTGGGATTTTTGCTTTGTTTTTTAAGAGCTTTTTATGGATTCATACATATCATGACCCAGCCCCTCTCACAAGCACATAATTCCAGCACAAAGGATTTTTAAAAAGTATATATATAGAAACTGCTAGTAGGAAGCCTAACATTCCTAAAGAATGTTACTGTCTCCAGTGCTATTTTCTACCTTCACTTTGTGGGTTTTGTTTCTCCAACTCTATCTAGCTGCAAGGATTCATCTTAAATGGAAATGACACAGCAAAACCTACTTTGATAATTTGCAGATTTAAAAATAGCTGTCTTAACATAGCTGTAGAATGTACCTTCTATTGGAAAACATTCCTGCACATTGTTAACATTGGGTCTCTTTTCCATAGTCTGTCTTACAGTGAGTCATCTGCTCTCTGGCTCTGTGTATCTGTGCAAATAGGTGGGAATTAGCTTGGTTTCTGAAATTCTGGTTTGTATTGACTGAAAACCTGGGGTGGTTATTTTTAAATGTTTCCCATTCTCCAGACAAGACATGAATGTAAAAGCAACAAAAATAATGTTGGATGTTCTCCCTGTACCAATAATGTAGCTGTAAAATGCTGTGTTTTGATTAATCTGGTGGAATGCTATTCCTCTTTCAGACTGGTGTCAGAATCGGGCCAATTTTTTCTGAAGAGTTTATTGTCTCAAGAGGTAAAAATAAATTGAAGTCACTGTAATTTGGAATATCTCAGAACTATATGAATCAGTATCAGCTGAGCACCGGGCTCATGGAAATCAGCTCTTTATTTTGAAGAATATAGTTTTTAATCTAAAAAGAAAAGAAAAAAGCATTTGGATTATTTCTTAGAATTTTGGGGGAAACTTTGCAAACGTGGAAAAATGTCAACTTCTGCTAACTTCACTGTGGTGTTGTTTTCCCAAGTTAAAACAACAACTGGACTGTTCCTGATTACACACTCAGTGTTTATCATCCCAGCAATCAGAATGCCTAAGGTCACAAGCCTTTACTCCATGTCAGATGAATCAAAAATTCCTGAGGAAAGTTCTTTTGCTTTGGCCATAGCACCTGCTGGACCCTGCCCAGTTCATGTTGATGTGTGAGTGACAGGCGTGTGATGCTGTGTGAGGAATCAGTGGTTGCTGGAAAGGGTTACACACTTGGAAGGGGCTGGAAAGTGAAGTTCCCAGGGGATAACTGAGTGACAGAACAAGAAGGCTCCTGTGGCTTGGATCACAGGGATGTAACAGCACTGCTGCATGTTTTAGTGGGAGAAGGGAAGGACTAAAAGTGCAAAAATATCAAGTATGGTGTATTCATGTGCCATTCCTAAGCCTTTACAGACAAGGTCTGACAACCCCAAATATAGTTTCCACAGGCAAGGGTGCTGAAGAGCAAGATTGCTCAACCCTTACACAAGTTAACCCCTGCTAACTCCTGCTCTCTGAAACAGAACCTGTCTACGTATGGAAAACAGCCAGCTCAACTGATTTGCAAACCAGTGTTGAAAGATTTATGGAAGTTCTTGTCAGACCATGAGGGCAGTAGGGAGGTGAGTTTGTCTTTCTCTTGGATGGTAACAAAAAGAGCTTCATGTCTTGTGTCCTTACCTCCTCCAATTTCTTTTTTTTTCCTTCATAGTTGAGAAAAATCACATTATATTTGTTTACTCATTCATGGTTAAGACAATAAAGACTCTTTCTAAACTCTTGGTTGCCCTAACTTAATTATGTTGTAAGTATAATTAAACCACAGTGTTGTTGAGGATATCTGTCCCTCAGATGCTCTGCCAGCAGACTAACCCCCATACAGCTTTTTCATTGTCTGGGAAGCTTCCTTGGCAGTCTTCACTAGAAGGTGTCAAAAAGGTGTTAATAAATCAAAGTCAGTTTAGAGCGGGAAATTAAATGTTAACACTATTCATTTTATTTGTAGCATTTTTGGGGGTTTGTTTGCTTATTTACCTGCTTTGTTTGTTGGTTGGTTTGTTGAGGTTTCTTTTTACCCAGAGAGAAAACCCACATGTGTGCTGGTAAAATGTCTTATGCTAAGGTCAGAAGCAGCCCATGAAGATGACAAATTATCCAGATCTGAGTCTCTCACACCTCCTGGTCAGAGATGATGATAGTTGTGTGTATCAGCAACCATTTCTGAAACCTTTTAGATTTTGTAGGAAGGATACAGTAATAAATTGTGAAATAGAAAATAACTTTTCTTAAAGGAAGAGCCTCAACCTCAGAGTAGGTCCAATAGGTAGAACAAAAGTGGCTGGAGTTTTGCTATTGCATCACTGACCTATAGAGAGCATAAAAGAAAATTTTGATGCCAGTTCTTAGACATCCTCTTGGAGCCAAAGGAGGTGACACTATGGCTGCACTTCTCCTGCTGTTTTCTCTGCAGTCCTCCCACCTCTCCCTCACTCTTGTGAGGTGCTGAGTTGTAGATGGCTGAATCTTAGCTGTTCTCCAGGCTTTCCCCTGTGTTGTGAAACACCGAAACACCTTTGCTGCCAGCACTCAGCTCTCTGTCATCAGCTCACTCACAGTGTCACGGCCCAGGTCTCCCACCAGCCACATCGACACCAAGCGTGGTGGCAGAATGGAGTCCTGCAGAGATTCTGCTTGAAGACCTCAAGATAGGACCTGTAAAAACTCCCAAGAGGAGTAAATGCCTGTGAGTGCCACCTTGTGTCTTTCCAACAGAAGAAAGAGGAAGAAACTGAGTGCCTGGAGCTGCAGTAGCTGGTCAGCAGCACCTTGTGGTCACTATATGTCACCTTGTGTCATATGTGACTAAGGTACCCCATAAACTAAATATACCTCATTGTTAGATTGTTATCTATTTTTTCTTTTTTTTTTCCCTGAGATCCTGCTTGCTTCTTTTAGACACATCAGTCATGTACTGCTGTGTCCTTGGACTTCCAGCAACAAACCACCACCTAAATGGAGTAAAATGGACCTCAGTCCAGTCCTCTTCGTGCAGCAGCATTTTCAGCTGTGTTTCAGCAGTCTGGTGGTGTTTGGCTCTTTTGATTCTCTTGCTCCTCCAGTACCCACAGAGCCCATTTGGACTTCTACAGCTGCCATCACTGCTCTGCTATACCCTGCAGTGGGGAAGAGAATCCACCTGCCTGACACTGGTGTGCCTGCTCCTGTGGCCACACATTTGTGTATTTCTGCACTATTTCTGCAGATCTGCCCTGGGCCACATTCCCATATCAGCCTGTTACTGAGAGGTGTAGAAACACAGAATGCCTTGGGTTGGAAGGGACCTTAAATGTCATTTAGTGCCACCCCCCTGCCATGGGCAGGGACACCTTCTCCTAGACCAGGTTGCTCAGAGCCCCATCCAGCCTGGCCTGGAACAAGTCCAGGGATGGGGCAGAAGTCCTTGCTTTGCCTCAATATGACTAAGCTCTTTTTTTTTCACTAATCACTTTGATCAAGATAAATGAAATCAAAGCATTTGCTTCCTGGTTGGCAATTTTTTCCCACTTACTGCAAATTTCATTTTACTGTCCATGGCTTGTAGGAACAGCTTTTGGCAAGTCGGAGTAAAAACTACTTTGAAAGTACCGTGCCTATCTATTTAGGGAATAAAATTACTGGGAATTAACTCTGAAGGAGGCTGCGCTGGTTAGAGTTTTAATCCCCAAAACAGGTCTAAAATGCTCAGCGAATCTATTAAAACCTGAGATTTTTAAAAAGGGGCAAAAAAGAAGATAGACTTATTCTAGGGAGGCAAACAGGGAAAGAAATTAGTCCTCTAGTACTGCCTAGGAAAGACAGGCATCTCCACAGCTCATGCTTTATAATCCAATAACTTAATATTTCAATAACAGAAATGAAGTGTCTGAAAGGCTTAAGTTCTTGTCACTTGCTTTACAAAGCACACTCCTTTTCTACTGCTTAGTTTACAGTGGTGTTTGGTCTCCTAAAAACACACTAATTTCTTTCTGAAGCTAATACAGTCCTTCTGATGTCCCCCAAGAAACAAAGCTGAAAAAAACCCCTAAGTAATAACTCAGGACATCATGTTTCTGTACTGCAGTTTTCCAGAGTGAGAGTTTAGAGGAATGGTGATGCTGCTGAAAATCTTTCTACTCCCATGACTGTCTGAATCTTGAAATTAAATGAAAAAAAGAAAAAAAAAAAAAAACCAGAACAAACCTCTAGACCTTTAATTATAATCTAATCATTTTGATCACAGCAATAAATATATCAAATGTGAGGCAAGTATGTGTGTGAGAGTGCAGGACAGAGAAAGGTTTAGGGCAAGGATCAGTGGAAAATCTTTAGAAATGATGTAAGAGAAAGCAAAGGCAGGGATTGGAGTTTGTAGCCTAGACCAGAGACTATAAAAACTCTGAAAGAAAGCTGAACATTAAGGGTAAGTTAGGAGGAAGAACATAGCAGGACCATTAAGGTTGGAATTGATTGCATCCAATGCAAGGTAAGAGGAGTGAGGGCAGAATGTGTTGGGGATGTTTTGTGTCTTCTGCTCTCTTTACAGAAGTTTTCTTCCCTTCTGTGTTTTACTCTTTTTGATGTTTTCTTCAATTTTTTTTTATTAACAGACATGCAAAAGGTATAAAGATGCCCAGATCTGATGGGAAAAGCAAAACTACTTTTTCCAGTTTGGAATTAAGATAATAAGGTGCCTATCACCTAGGATTTTTGGTAGCAAAACTGAGATAATATTCAGTGGAAACTTATTTCCTTCAGTTAATCAGCCAATATTTAAACAGAATGTATCAGTGCATTTTACAACAGTGACAAATTACTTTTATGCTCTTGCAGTGCTTTGCAGTAAACTGCTGTCTGTGTATATTGTTATGGATTTTCCTTTTGTGTAAGTTGTTGTCAAATGCATTTACTTATTAAAATAAGCTGAAGACCTGTGACAGAATAATTCTTTTGCATTACTAAATATCATATATGGTAGGCAAGTTTGCTGCATCTAACATATTGGAAAACATGAGATAAATGATTTGGGAAAAGTCTTTAATTTATGGATTTGCACAATGGTTTTACTATATCCCATATTAGACAAATGTTGATCCAGAATCTGCTGCATTCCTGCAATAGTAGAATAACTGCAAAAACATTCCTACACTAACAGAGTAATTATCATTATCCAGTGATCTGACTAGTTCAGTTTTGTACTGCTGTAAGTGAAGGCAGATTCTGATTCTGTGATAGTCATTGTAATTCCTCCATTCTGAGCTCAAAGCTATTGCACTGTTTTTTTCCTCCCACACTGAAGTTGTACAAGTAAATACATGCAAATAACGTTTAGTTCAGATGTCCAGAGGCTACAGTAAAATTCAGAATCCACTAATTTTTTAAGCACTACCATGCAGTGCCCTTAGCTTTCCTTACTTGGTTTTTCAATTTGAAATTATTGTTCTCTCATGGGGAGTGCAGAGCTGAAAGCTGAGGAGCTGAGAGGACATTTTGTGCCTCTGCCCACTGCTTAACTCAGGAAACTTATTATTGCATTTATCTGTCTCTGCTCACCTGTATTCAAAATGCAGCTCAATCTACTTTTCCTGTAAAATACTTTGAACATTATGGGGAAGAACAGACGAAAAACCCCCAGCTCTAACCGAGCAAAGCTATGGTGTAAATTATGAGAAATCTGCAGAATATATCTGACTGGACCAGGCATTCTTCATCTGTTATAAATACCTGCCAATCGGATTTCAGCAGATTAGGACTTTGTTTTCACTGTTTAATGAATGACAAGTGCCTTTCTGGGCTTCTTGAACAGCCAATTAAAACATACAACAGTTTTAAGAGCTCTGTTGTTAGACCCTGACAAAGATTGCAGCTTTCCTTTTCTTCCTACTTAACTCAGAGAGATGGGTTACTCTCTAATTTACATTTGCAATGCATTTCCCCCAAGACTTTCCTCCTTCAAGTAATATCCTTGATCAGAATGTTTAAGTGTTTATCCAGTAAATCAGTATCCGTGTTTGAATCTTGTTAAGAAATTCCAATGCTATTCTTGTCTCTTAAAGCTTATCTTCAGGGATATTTTTATTATACTTTAAATGGTCTGGTTTTTATTGATAACCTATTTTATTAATTATACTCTTTATATCTGGTGTGAAGATCTACTTGTCACTCCAATGCTGTTAGGAAATAAAAAGATTTTTCTAATACAGAAAACCACAATCTATTTCTTGATTTTTCTTGATGGAAAGGTTTCTTATTTTTGCTTCAAATACTGAAGATGGCACTCTAACAATGAAAAGTTTTTGGCTCTTGTGGTAAAGAAGAAAGAAAGCTGAATGTCAAGTTATTAGAAATGTTAAACAAAGTTGGCGTGCTTAGTCAGTACATATATAAATAGTGTAGGGTTGAGAGCTTGTTGGCAATCAAGAATAGTCTAATAATGTTTTGTTTTCCATTGTGCATACCAGGAATACTGCAGCTCACTCAATTATCTTTTGAGAAAAGGTGCAAATAGGTTTTTCCCACTAAGAGATATTTTCTTGCACTTCATAGCATCTGTCTTTTTAATAGCCCCTTGGCTTCTAGATGGGCCTCATCACTTCTGTTTGTCTGTTGCTTCATGGTCTCCTACTTTTATGGTATGTGAGTTTGGGGTTTTTAATTTTTGAAATCTGTTCCTAAAAATGGATTTATTACACAGTGTAATAGTGTAGAAGTGTAGGCGGCTTTGCAAGATGTCCAGCCTGTGTCCTTCCTGCCCATTCTAAAGAAAATTGTCCTCATTTGTTCTGCATGACCGTTCGGTTTCATGCCCTGTTTTCAAAGCAAGAGATGAGAACTATGACTGGCAATCTTTCCCCAGTGTTTTCCCACCTCTATCAGTTCATTTGTTCCTGAATCATGATTGTGTCTGTTCAGCAAAGGTGCCCTGGCAGGGCTGTGTTCATTTGTGCACTTCTTGAACTCCTCACGGGAATTGGAGGCTCACCTTTCCATCCTTTCTTCACACCGTGCCAGTGCTGCTCTCACGGACATTGTGTCTTTGGGCAGGGTCCAGGTGAGCCCTGCAGCAACTAAATCATGACTGAAACCATGACATAAAACCCTGTTTTATTTGAGTGCAGGTGGTAGGAACTGCTCAAGCATCTTCTGAGCCAAAGCACAGCTGCCAAAGAGGCAAAGGTGACTAACGTGGTGATATGAGAACATGCCAGGACAGAACACTGGAAATCGTGTTACAGGGAGTGCAATTATTGAAATGAAGACTTTGGAAATCAATCAACAAATCCTGACTGCCTTGAGAAACTTTGAAGGAACTTCATTTTCAAGAAGTGGAACATGCTTGGCCTTGGAATACTGTCAGACAAAAAGTTTCTTTTGGGACACAAAATACCTAGTTATCTCTAAATAACTAATCATAGGATTCTTGCAGAAGTTTATGAATTTAAAATTCTCTCTAGTTCCACTAGATGAAACCTGCCTGCCTTTATTTATCTATATAGTCAGGAAACTGAAAATAGAAGGAAATATACATTGTAGAAGTTGTCAGTGTCTGTACCACAAAATATATGGCATTGTTTAAAAATCTACGCCTACTCCAGAAAACACATTATTAATAACATAAAGGGCCTGACACTGGCAGCTTACATTTCATTTTATCACAAAAGTCTCATCTTGCAGTGTGTGGCTTCAGTATGTTTTAGAAGGCAATATGTGAGAAATGCTCCATGCCTTGTCTGTGGGATGAGGACAGAAAAACCACTCTAACCTATTTTTGTGCTCTGTTTTTTTTCTGAGGGTGGGATTTGTTTTGATTTTTCTCCCTTTTCTTTGACATTTACATAACTACAAGATTGCAACTGAGAAGCACAGGGTCCTTCAGCAGTTCTGAAATCACTGGGACTGGTGGCAGGGGCAGTATTTTTGGCTTTGTGGAGATATATATGATCAGAGGACACCTTTTAAAACCGTTAAAAGTAAGTCAAATTTGTTCCAGCAGGGGCAGACTTAGAGCTTCACAGAAGCCATTTTTAAGTTGTTCTTTTGGTAAGATAATCATCCATAATAATTTTTTTGGCTAAGGTATATTCCCATCAGGTGTGCAACGCGAACATAGCAAGGCCAGTGTGAGTACCTGATTTGATTAATCCATTCAATTAAGATAGGTTAATAGCAGGAGTTAATATTCTGTTTTGTGGTGCTGGAGCAGTAACTAAATAGCTCAGTAAGTTGCTTGCAGACACAGCTCTGATTTCCCCCGGCTGGCTGGAATCTGCACAGTCCCTGAGAACTTCCTGACCCAGGGGTGAAGAAGGCTTCCCAGTGCTATCCCAGAGGTACAAGAGGAGCACTGGAGGCCAAAGAGGCACTGCCAGGAGCTTCCCAAAGCCTGTGGGAGCCAGACCTTGGCTCTGCATCAGGTCATTTTGGCAGCACCCAGGGCAAAACTTCAGGGGTTTCTGGCCTTGGCCACACGGTGCTCATTGCAAGGGCAAGGTCCTCGTTTGCAGTGACTTGGGCACGTCCCGTGCTGGTGTCACAGCACCGAGCAGAGCACAGCCATCAATACAGACTGGCAGATGGAGTGAAGGATTGCAGGGCAAGGCATGATGTCTTGCCTCAGTTCTCTTGCTAACAGGCCAGTAAGAAAAATAAGTCCCTTGTGATTTATGCTTGCAGAGTAATCTCTGCAGTAATGTGAAATATCGTGGTTCAAATGGGTAAGAACAATGATGGCTGTTACCATTTCTGACAGGCAATGGGTTTGGAGCTTGGTGATGAATTGCATTCTGTCTGGGGTTTGTTCAGCCCACTTATCTTCAGGATGTCATTTTGGGTTTTGTTTTTTTCTTTGTAAGAAAAACATCTTTTAAGTCCTTTGGTTTGATGTTGGAGACTTAACATTTTCTGTTTGGTAAAGCATTTTGCTTTCTTGTGATCTTTTCTTGGAAAATGGCTCTGCACAGGTTCCCAAGTAAAAGTTTTGTATATTTATCCTCCTTTGATAAGGTAGAATACTGTTCTCTCTTTTATCTTTAATTTTATTTTAATTGGACCTGAAACAAAGATACCTAATTATATGAGGAATTTTAGTTTTGACACATTTCAAACTAAAGTATCACTAAGACACATAAATATGTCTGAATTTCAGACTTGCAATTACATTTAGAGAAGGGAAAAACATATTTTATGTCAGATAACACAAGACCCTGAGATACTACAGACATGGAATTGCACACCAAACCCCTGACCTAGCTCTGTGAAGTTGGTGGTGGAGAATTTTCTGGAAGGATGGAATTTCAATACATAAAGTAAGGGTGCATCTTGAAAAGCTTGTCAGAGCTTTGCTTATTCTCCTTCAGGAACAAATACTGTCCAGCCTCTCTTAAAGCCTCTCTTGGAATGTGTCAAAGTAAAATATGGATGCGGTGAAGCAATAGCCAGTGCATGGCTGGGAAAACCCCTTTTTGGCTAGAGGGCTCTGCTTGGCCAACTGCAACAAATGAGCTCAAGGAGAAATACCAATAACTTCTTTAATAACTAAGGTCCCATGACATGGCTGAAGGTGGTAAAACTAAGTGCCAGACTGGCAGAAGAAAGTGTGAATTTAATTGTATTTACATGGTCCTCACTGCATCATTAGTTTTGCAATTGCTTTTCTAAAGCTGAACTGTTCCACTACAATAACCCTGCATTTTTCTCCTGCCTTGGTCCCTTTGCTGCAGGAAAATCAGTACAGCAGCGTCTTGCTGGACTTAAGTTCTTCTCCCTTTTCAGTCAATGACACCACCTCTTTCACTGCTTATTTCTTTGGGAAGTAGAGCCAAGCTTTAAGTCCTTACAATTTCCTCCACTTCTAATTTCATTGGCATCGAGTTCTGACCAGTTAATCAAATGTCTGTAGTGTTGCAGGTGCCTTACTGTTTACTTTCATTAGTGTACCACTTGCTATTTTTAGCTCTTTAGTCTTTGAGTTGGATGAATACCAGCAAAGATTTTAAACCATAATAAACATATGTTTTTAACCTTGCCATTTATTTTTACATCTCTGTATCCAAATAACCAGGATGTGGTTACCTGTGAAGGTAGTAGACTACTACTTCAAATTTCAATGCACACCCACATACAAAAATATACATTGTAGAGGGTTACAGCTTTAAAAACACCCAGACAGACCCCAGTGTTTGTGTCAAGCAATGGCTTTGCTGTGAGACTGAGAGACAGTGGTGCCACCTGGCTTAGTGCTCTGACTTTGTCCTTTGATTCCAGTGAACTGTCTGCCCCACCCCTGCAGAGTAACCAGCAGCTTTCTTCCGAACTGCCCATCCCTTATGGACAATAGTAATAATAATTACATATGTGTATATATATGTTCATACACTCTTGGTGTTTCTGCTTTTGCCAAGTGGAGAGTCAGCAAAGAATGGCAGAATCAGACTTGAGTTATACTCTGGAAAAGGACCTGGAGACAGAGAAACAGTAAATTAGTAGATGCCTTGGGCAGAAGGCCCCAGCCCAGCTCTTCCTAACATCGTCTGACACATTCCCACCTGGGGAATTGGAGGCTCATCAGGTTTTAAGATATAGATACAAACAGGGGCTTAAACTATGTAGGCTAAACCCATGTCCAGAGGTAACCAAGCCCCTTCCCCATCGTGAGCCTCCCAAAACTCCCTGCATTATTTCAAGGTTTGGTGGGCATCCACAGTTCTGCAGCTGTGACACATGGTTAGACCACCCCCAGTCTCAGCAGCACATCCCTTTGCAAGGTTATTTGGAATAATTTTATTGCAAGATGCCATTGGAAGTTTTGGCTCCCGCTAGATCGTGTCGACAACTGGCAAAATGCAGCCTTGCCCTCAAAATACTACTGGAGGGGTAGATGACTTCTGTCACATGTGGGGAGGCCAGGGTCAGCCTGGGCTACAAGCCAAAACCTCCCTGCTTACAAGTGAGCATCCCGTTCATCTGGTTTTGAGGCAAGTTTGCATTGCTCACTGCTGCTGCTGCAAAGATTGCACCACTGTGCAGGAAGGAATCAAAAATCGGCAGGGCTGTACAGGAAGGAGCAGAGGAGGGAGCTGATTCTGCATGCAAGGGTGAAGAGCATTCAGCTGGCATTATCTGGTTGCTGGGTTTTATGCAGTGACTCTGACAGATAAAACTTATTAACAGCCATGGGGAGAGTCTCCCTTTGTATTTACTTCTTTAGGACCTGTGGAGCAAGATTCCTCTGGGGATGCAGCTGTGGAATCATTTATAGATTGTTCTCCTTTGCAGATGTTGCAGTTCCAGCTTGTGGTGGTGCATCTGGCCCTTGTGGTTGCCCTGCTGTGGTGGAACTCCAGCTCTGTGCTCCTTGCAGAGGCAGCTCCTGAGGTAGGTGAAGATTTCTGGTGGCTGTCACATAACTGCTCTTCCTTGGGCGTTTTTAGCCACAGGGTGAGGAAGACACTGGAGTATCCAAACACTGCTGGGAGATGAAGGCTCAATGTTGTAAGGGCCAAGGAGGAGCCTCAAGAAGAGAGAGATGCAAATTGCATGGCTCTGGAGGCACAGACTGAATGAGGCCTCACCCAAATTCTCACAGTCTCCCAAAACACCTGGGGGTTTCCTCTGTGTTAAAACATTGTCCAGTGGATGGAGAGCTTCCTGCGGGGGGGGGAAGGAGGTGACGGCAGGGGGGAAAGCAAACTTCTCTGACAGTGAACAGAAAGTTTAATTCTTCTTCTTAAAGACAAATAATAGCGTGAGAAAGATGCAGCTTTCAGAAGCCATAAGGAGATCGCTGGGAGAAGATCACCTGCACAAAAACTACAAATTAATGGAGATGGACTAGACCAGGAGGGGGAAGGAGCAAAGTCACTTGCCTAAGAAAAGCAGCAGATGAAACGGATGGGTTGTCTCATGTTTCACCCAGGATGATATGCAGGGGTTGCACCTGAAAATACTTCTGCTGCATTCCCTATTTTTATGTCATCTTGACATAAGGTAGATTTGGCAGAAAAAGTATTTATGTAATTGTTTTATGCCATTAAAAAAAAATCAAGTATCTAAAAGTTTACTTGAAGTAGCACTGTTTGCCTCTAGGGTTTTTACATAGGTTTTAAGATCAACTTAAACATTAGATGACTACTGAAGAATACTGATGGATGCTTCTACTTTGCTCTTCACATAAGCGCGACCTGATTCTCCAAAAGTGCTGTAGCAGCTGCTGTTCTGGTGCCACAGATACCTGGTATCCTGCCTCCATCAGCAACAGATTTTTGTGAAAAGAATATAAGAGCAGGTCATCTTTGCAGACTTCTAGATCTAGAGACCTGCTCTGGATCAGGGCATGTTTCAGCTGCTGATGGGCCAAAATTTGTCTATGAACCAGTTGAAAATCTCAGTATCCGTGACATTCTTTGGCAATGCATTCCCCTTCATCTGTGTGCTGTGTTTAGAAAGTAACTCCTTATATTTATTTTAAATCCACCATCTGGTGACTTCACTGGGTGGACTGGGAAGCTCTTTCTCTTGAGGAAAAAATCACTAGTTTTTATTCATTTCATTGCTGCTCCTAAGTTTGCAAACCCTCCACTATACCACCTACACCCACCCTCATCTCTGCTTATCTGTGAAATTGTACTTTGTTCAGTGGTTCACCAGAAGAAAACTGTTTTCTACTGCTGATTATCATTTTAGCTGTCACTTTACTTCTAAGAATTCCATTTTATCTTCTGAAGACAAAATAAGTGGAGTTGTAAGGTATTCAAGAGCAGAGGCTCTTTTTGTCCTTCTAGTTTCAACTGTTATTGTAGATATTTATCCCCACTAACCAAAAGGAGGAATTCTGTCTTTTTCAAAGGCATCATTTGGTTGTAAACCTCTATGAAAGTTTTACAACCCTAAAGGAGAACAGAAAGGACTGCTCTGTGTACTTGAGGCTCTCAAAAAGCAGAGTCAGGGGATAATGTGAGGTCCTTTATAAAGGTTTCAACAGTGCTGCACCATTGTGTGTGGTCATTGTGGTCGTGTGTCCCTCCTCATATAAAGGTACAGTTTTATACACTCCATCACTGTCTGCCACCCACCAGTAGAGGGGAACATCCCCATCACAATTGGAGTAGACAAGGATAATGCATCATCCATGTGCTGCCTTCCTGCACACGTGTACTAAACCCACCATGCATGAATAACAATGATAGGGGTGTGCTTCTAAAGTCAGAATAAAACCTGCTTGATGGTGTCAGTTGTAATGTTTCTATCTAATTCTGTGAAGATCAAGTGAACAAAAGGTGCATTTCATGCAGAGAGACAATGATTCTGGTTTGCTTTTGTAGACTAACTGCTGCCCTGCATTTTTCTGTTACAGGCAAAGCAACTATTTTGCTTTGATTTATTTCTTTCTCAATAGACCCCAGTATTCTCAGCTATCCTTATAGCAAAGTTTGGTTTCGAAATGGTGTTAAGCCTAATGTTGTAATTAAGGTTCAAACTGCTGTGTCAATTCAGCAGCAGATTCTTCTCTTTCCTCCTCCCCATGTAGTGTTACTGCATAGTTTCTTTGAACGTCAGGGCTCAGCAAGTTTTTTTGGGGACATTTTTTGCATAGCAATTAGTTAATCTGTCAGATATGGATGGCAACTTCTGTAGAAGTTTTCATTACTACTTATTAGCATTCATTTTAAAAACAAAAATCAGTTTCCTGAAAACTATCAGAATGGATATTGGAGTCGGGCAATGGTGATTACATTTTTCAGAAGGATTAAATTACTCAGCTCATGCTATAAGTGATACTAATCACAGTGTTGAGATAGGAATAGTGGGATGGCCTGCAGAAATAGGCTTTGTGAAGTAACAAATTTTAATATTTATTCCACTAATAATGAAAGCAAGTTCAGTTCTATTAAAAAAAACAACCCAGACTTTGACAGCAAAATCCTGTCAGTGGAAAAAGGCCACATTTCAGAGAAGGAACTTGGTTTTAAAACATTGTCCCAATTTCATTGTCCTGGTAGTTCTGTATTTACAGGACTGCTCCTATGACAGTGGTTGAATTCTTTTTTTCCCTGGGACTTGAGCAGCCAGCAAACTGTTTTACTGCTTTCTTCTGCAGCCTCTGGAGCCTTCTTCTGCTCTGGGCTTGGGAGACCCTCCCATTGCCAGTGAAGAGCAGTCAGCCACCAACCTGGCAGCCAAACTGTTCCTTCTTGATGACTTGGTGTCTCTGGAGAACGAGGTGACTGAGACCAAGAAGAAAAGAAGCTTCCCAGGATTTGGCTCCCCAATTGACAGAATTTCTTCATCCTCTGTGGATACTAAAGGCAAACAGAGGTAAACTCTTAAATGCTCCTGCCACTGATAATGTTGGAGGAAGGCTGTTGCGAGGTGTTCTGGACACAGATGGGTTAGCTTTAGCCCCCAGCAGGTTTGCTGGTCTGTTGTGAGGTGCCTCTGATCAGAAACCATTCACAGTGTGTCACTCTTCAGCTGTGATGTATAATGTGTGCACTGGTTCATTTCCAATATTTATCCCTACAGTGCTGCAGAGCCACCAGACAACATTCCAATATACGCGATTTTCCAGTACACTTCTTTCCACTGGTGTGAACTAACATTCAGTTTAAAATTACATTTCTGACCATGAGCTTATTTAAAGCAAAAAATGTGCCTGAGGTTCACAAGCAGAAGGGCAGGGCTGGGTGCTCCTGAGACTGGGATGGAAAGGTGTGGTAGAGTGGAGGTTTTGAACAGAAAGATGAAGGGCACATCATGAAAATGGGCAGGCAGACAGTAGAATGAGCTTCAAGACCTCCATCAGCTTTGGATAAGTCAGGGTTCAATCAATGCAGCAACCTGTGCTTGAAGATAAACTTGTTTATAACAGGGCTAACAATGAATGATGCTCGATGTGGCTGGCGAGAGACAGTGAGTTTGGGGCACAGATTTAGGGGCTGCTCCTTGTATCTTCCCTGTCTTGTTCTGGTCTTCTGGTAACTGTCTTCTCTTGGATGGAATCCCTAATGCCACAAAGTATTTAATAACATGCTTAAAGCTTAATCTGGAAATGGAAAGTATTCACAAGAGCCAGTCCATATTACAAGTACTTTTTCCAAACAAAGTTTTGCAATATTTTCTTGTTGTTTTTCCATTTATCCACCCAGTCTGCCACTAGGACTGTATGGCTGCAGCCAAAAGTGATAAAATACAAAATTCTTGAAACCTTAATTATAATTACTCTGTTCTGTTCACCTCATCAAGATATCAAAATCATCTCACTCTTCATTTGCTTTTTAGCATGTTTTCCTTTGCCAGACAAAAGAAAAAAAGGACATTTTTGAAGCTATGCTTTTTTTGCAAAGGAACATGGTATTCCCAATTTTTCTCATGTTTTTTCAGATGGAAATCTTCCATTCTATGTGCAGTACAAGTGAAAAACTAAACAAAGAAGCAAACAAAAAATTCCCCAAAACAATTACAAAAAGCAAAGAAAAAAATGAAAGGGAAATAGTGGTGAAAAACAGCTTGCCTCTGAATAATGAGCTCATGAAAATGAGTGCCACACTGCACAAAATTCCCCCTTTCCCAGCAGCATCAGCACAGTTTGCAGTTTTGAGTTGGGATTATCACTTTGGGGGAGCTGTTTAGCTTTTAAGTTTGGGGTTGAGCCACTTATTAGAACCACCTGGGCTGTTTTGATCACTGCAGTGATAGTCTGATATCGCCACCAGCATGGACTGCAGAGCAGACAGATACTGTGAAAGAGTAATAGGGCTTTTGATAGAAAAGTACCTTTAGAAAGAAACGGGCAGAGGCTGCTGCACTAAGAGGAGTAAAACCGAGGGCTGAGCACCCTGTCACGGCCTCTCCGCCAGGAGATAACAGCTCGTTCCTGCACCGGCTGAGCCAGTCACCTTTCCAGTCCAGGAAAATAATTTGTGAGAACCGATAAATAGATGGAGCCCCCCGAATCAATGCAGTGTGTACAGTGCCTGGCAAAAAGCAGAAACTTTTGGAAAAGAGCAGATCAAATGTTAGTCCACTTAACAGCTTGTTCTGACGCACGCCGATTACAGGAGAGCCCAGATCCCGGTCTGCCGTCAACATCGGTTTGTAAGGCTTGGGAAAGCACGGGAAAAGCATGCAGGGAGGCGGGAGAGATAGAAAGATCCTCAGGCAGACAGCGAGAAAGAACCTCCTGGAATCCTAGACAAGGCTGTTTCGAGTAGAAAAAGCCACTTTGTCCCTCGTAGGCGACGACACGGGGACACCGCGGAGCGGAGGGCGCTGCCGGGCCGAGAGCAGCAGGGGACGCTCACACGGCACGGCTGCACATCCCTCCTCATCCCTCCGCATCCCTCCGCATCCCTCCGCATCCCTCCGCATCCCTCCGCATCCCTCCGCATCCCTCCTCTGAGCACAGAGCACGGCAGAGCACACTCCTGGGACACAAACATCGCCCCCGCAACCCGCGCCACCCCAGTTCCAGCCCGGGGAGTTAATTGCACTTTTCTCCAGGCAGGCTCGGGATGGCTCTGACAGCCCAAGGGTCCCGCCTGTGTCTCCCCACCTGCGGGGAAAGCAGCCCTTCCCTTGAGGGAACAGGCTGAGCATTCTGGCTTTCCTTCCCTCTGCCTTCCCCAGCGCCCGGCGCCTGAGGAAGGGACAGCCCGAACAAAAGGCTCCCCTTCCTTTGTGATGTTCTGTGACTGCTCCAGCACTGATGTGACGCTGCCCTCACACGGGATACAGCACCAATTCCCACTCCCTGACCTCATCTGAAGGGCAGATGGAAAAGAGTCATCGGGGCTGTGGATGCTGGAGTGATGCATGTGGACTGCAGGCCGTGGCCCAGAGGTGTGAGGGAAGGAGCCTGCTCAGCTGGACCGAGGGCTGCACAGCTCTGGGTGGGGTGTGCACAGCCCCAAAGCCCCGGGGGGAGGCTGCTCAGCAGTGCTGGCACAAAGTTAGCCTTGAGTGCACCACAGCATTCTCTCCTTGTTGCTTTGCAGTCACCAACTTTACAGAACAAAATTTATTTTTATTTATGTTCCTCAGCAAGGACCAATAAAGAATTAATCTTCCAGGGCTTCTCTCAGACTTGCATTTCACTGGCAAGTATTTTTGAGGGCAAAAGTTGAGGTTATTCTCAGCTGCAGGAATTCTTGTCATTTCCACAACTAATTAAAATAAAACTTCTGCTGGCGGAAAAAAATGCTCCAAAAATGCTGAATTAAGATAGGAAAACTTATTATTTTATATAAAAAGAATTGCTAAAAATATTGCTGTGTAGAAATTCTTTCACACATTCCTCATGCCCTCATTCATCAAATTGTCAGGAAATTTACCATACAGGCGGAAAAAAATCAACACCAAAATCTTCCCATTTTCAATCTCATCAAAGGACCGGTCCTATACAATTTTGATGAACACTACATTGAGAGATAATCTATATAAAAACTCTACTAGAGCATCTCTGTCTTGTCCCCTCTACTGCTGTGCAATGCCTTCAACCTCCTTGCCTATCCTAGTCCCAGCTGGCCCTGGAGCTTTCAAAGACCCAGGTAATGGGTCACCTGCAGTATGTGATACTGTGCAGGAAATGATTCCCCTTTATAAATGCAGTGTATCACCTCGCTTTTATGAATAGCAGTTAACCTGTGAAGTTAGTTTGCTGCCAAATAAAAATAGAGATAGTGGATCAAGTTCAGCCAGTCTGTAAAACAGCTGCAACTGCAGCTTTTTGTTTGACAAGTGCAGCATCTTATTTTTAAGTGCTCACATCTTTGGCTGTTCCCGCACACTGTTCTATCTGAACAATAAGGTGTCAGTGCGATGAATGGAGGGATCAAATATGTAGTGACATTTTGATTATTCATAGATGTCTTCTCCCATTTGTTTCCTTCCCTCTCTGCTCATTTTCCTCATGCAGGAAAGTGCTTGAGCTGCCTAAGAGAAGGTTTGGACTTCCTCTGGACAGGATCGGAGTGAGCCACCTCGGCAACACCAGGGGTTAGCAGTTCCTGCAGGTAAGCCAAAGTATTCCAGGCATGGGCAGGCTTGGGGAACCCACCTGTTCTCTGTTGCTGGAGGTTCTTAATCCTGTCAGCAGGCTCGGGAGGAGGAACTTAGGGAATGATGGCTTCTTATAACATGGAATGCCCTAATTTCCCACTGAGTACCTTTCTACAAGCAAACAAGTTTTCCTAACATTTCAATCTCCTCTAGTCTACCTTACACTGTGTTTGCCCAAGCCTTACATTTCTGACATTGGAAAATATAATGTTTTTGCTTGTTTTTTTTTGCCTACAGATGCTGCTATTCTGAATGAGTGATGCTGCATTGGAAACATTACAGAGATATGGAAGATGCCTCACAGCATGTCTTGTCTTTGCCTAATGATACGGCACTCAAGGAATTGACCTCCTGCAAAAACTGTTTCAAGTTGCCTTTTACAAATGTTGCATTTCCAAATGATAACATATTCAGTCCATCAGGTCAGAATGCTCTCACAGCTGTTCACAGTGTCACTGGTAGGAGGGAACAGAGAATCTGTATATATTTTTATTGCATGGCATTTTTCTGTTAAACTTGTAGAATTTAATTATCGTAGTCAGGACTGAGATTTTTTTTCGATTGAAAATAAAACTTCCAGAGATGCCAACAGCAGTCCGTGACAAGCAGAGAGTTTGCTTTGCACACTTTTTTCTGGAGGGGAGCAGTTTGGTAGATGAAGGGAGGATGTAACAGTTATGGGACAAAGCTAGAATGCCTTTGAACTGCTGTTTGGGAGGAGATGTTTTCTCCCTTCACTAGGAGTTAGTCTGAATAAGAACAGTGACAAGACTTTAGTACTTGTCCTGATGTTTTGAGTAGCACCTCTCTTATCTCTGCACCGTATTTAGACATGTTTTCATCATATGGCAGATCCTGAAATGTGGTGAGACTTCTGGTTGAGGAATACATTTCACTCCTCCCTATGTGTAACACAGGATAGTGTCCAAATATGAGGTCATCCACTTCCAAGGTTATCTGCATCATATGCCTTATTTTAGCCTCTTGATGTGTGCATGGGGCATGGTCAGAATCCAGCTCTAAAAGTTCAAGTATTTCTCGCTCTGGAAAAATGTAAACATGTCCTCTCCATTTCAGAGTAAAACAGGTTGTCTCTTTCATCCTTTTCACTTCTTTCCAGGTTATACAATATAGCTGAGAAGAGCTGTCTGCTGACATCTCAATGCTCAGATTCTTAGCTGTTGTTTTCTAAACTTCACATTCTCTCGCCTTCTCGGACTTGGGTCCATGTCAGCTAAATTCCTCAGATTGCTATTTTTGGGTATAAATCATCCTTAGCATTGCAAAAGAAGATCCATTGAGAAAGGAATTATGCAGGATTAAGGAAAAAAAGTTATTCTTGCCAAACACCTTGTGTTTGGCAGGAAGTAATGCTGGAGCTGGGAATTAAGTGTTAATTTCCTGATTTTGTACGAGGCACAAAGCATCTGGCCATCAGCTAGCAAAATGAGGGAAAATAGAGTCAGGTCCAAAAAAACTCCCAAAAAGCCCAAAAAACAAAACAAACAATCAAAAAAAAACCCACCCAAAAAAACCCCCCCAAAAAACCCTGGGAAATCAATGAGACTTAAAAGCTTAGCTTTTGTGAGGGTTGGGACTTTGGGACAATCGCCCTGGTTCAGCTATGGTGGGAGATGAGACTCCCACTCAGAAGGGCAGGTAACATCTAATTCATGTGCTCAGATAAAACAGGGGCCTTTCCCATTTTCCTTCTTGCCTACAGCCCTCCCCAGAGACCAAGACTGGTCCAGATATAGGAGATTTGCAAGGAACTTCACTTTTATTGATATTTCTAATATAGGCTGATGCTGCTGAGAGCAGCAGCACAAGCCAGTGACTCACATCAAGAGGTGTCCCAATCTTTGCCATCTGCCAGAGCACTGCAGCTGAGTTAGGAGATCGTTCCCCCTTTGGCAGGTGAGCTGTAAGTGCTTGTGTGTGAGGTGAAGCACTGCAGATGCTTTCCAGACCAAACTTTCGAAAGTCAGAGAAAAAAAAGAAGGCCTATAAATTAATATGTGATGATCTTGGGTTTTTCTTCCCACTTTTCTCCTGGTCCCACTGCTAATCATGAGCCTTTAAGTTTCCAGGTGAAGGGTCTGAGAGCTGGACTCAATGGGTGCATGCAGACTGACTGACTCAAGAGTTTCAGTCCATGCAAGAAGCAAGCCTGAAAATTCAGCTCCAGGCAGTCGTCTGCAGTGCATTGCCACCATCCATCCTGAGCCTGCCCTGCAGTTTAGGGAACATTTATCTTCTTCCACTGAGCTCATCCAGACCGGCTGCAGATAATCTGCTTGCAGGCAGCCGTATGTATGGGGCATGAGCAGATTATGGAAGTGGTGACCTGACCACTCCAACAGCTGCCAGTCAAAAGAACCATGGACAAAGTCAGTGTGTGACATGTTTTTGGAGACTGAGACCAGAGAAATCTAGTGCTAACAGCAGCTTTGCAAAGACACTGCTGGATTAAAAAAGTATTTAATAATTGGCAGGTATTAGCTGGGGCTTCCAAAAGAAGGCAGGGTTTTAAAGGCTGAAAGTTGTGTGCAGAAATGCCCTTCATCTGAAGGAAAATGTAAAAGCAAAGCAGGACAGAGGGGTGTCTGGTGGTGTTGGTAGACCTGGGAGCTGGAAGCTTCAGTCCTGCTTCCCCTGCACTGTGTGGATTATCTGGGAGAGACCAACAGTCTTTCTGTTCTTTTGCCTCATCTATCAATGAGCACACCGAGACTTCCTGTGACTCAAGAAGCACTCTTTAAAATCTGTAAATTGGCAAGTGCTGTTTCAGATAGGATGATGTCTGAAAGGCCAAACACCACAGTTTGTTTTTGTAGACAATGTTGGATGGCTCCAGTCATTGTGCACGGCATGGAGATCAGCAGATGTGAAATGAGGATAAAGTGCAGCATCCATTGCACACTAGACTTGCCCTGTGCTGCCTGGATTTGCAAATCCATTCAGATGTCTGTGAGGATTTTCTCCTAATAAATCCACATGATCTACTAGAATGTCTCAGGGGAATCCCTTTAATTATTGCCTGTGGGTCATTAACTTTAGCAAGAGTGACTGCTCAAGCGTGGGTAGGGTGTGAAGAGCCACTCTGTGGAGGGGAAGGGTTTTTGTTCTGTGTGTTTAGGAGAAAGGATAGGACCCCCACAGTGCCATGTAGAGGGTAAGCCTGGGGGGAACAACACCACCTCTGCTTCTAATTAGTTAATAAATTGCATTCAATCCATGCTGATCTCTGCAGCACAAGCAGCTAATACAGCAGCATAGAGTGCCTGTCAGGATAGAGGGGGCAGTTCGGGTACCACAAGCACTTAAATGACTGCACTGATAGGATGTAGCAGAAAATCACTACTAAGCAGCACGATGCATTGCACTCCAGGGAATTCCTGTCTAGGGTCAGAGCACGCTGTTAAATATCTGCAGACCCGGTATTTGTTTTCCTGACTTGCTGATGAGTTGTCACACTGGGTCAGGAAGGCATGGCTGCAGCAAACAGGTGACAGATGGAGCCTGCTGCTCTGGCCTTTCCTTGCACTGGGATTTCCTGCAAGCTGAAATCATCTGAGCTCAACACCAGCTTGGGGCACTCAGTGCAACTCTTGGAACACACCTCCCTTTCAGCAGGAGCACCAAACTTTCAAAGGAAGAGAGAGACTATTCTTGTCCACAGGGTATAATTTTTTCCTGGATCTGGTGCCAACATGAGGGTATGTGAAAGTGTGCTCCCACGTACCTTTTCACTCACACAAAAGCAACAGAAAATGGGAAATGTGTTCTGAACCACCACCAAAGAAATAACAAACAACTAATGGTAACAGGAAACTGTATTTTGCATGTCATTAGACTTCACTGATAGAATCAGGCAAGCTGGCTTTATTCCCTAGATGCTGGCTTTGGCCTGCAACAGGATGAATAGGTCTCCTGTTAATGAAGTACATGCAAGGTACTGCTGTGGTAAGCGTGTGCTTCTTGCCAGAGCCCAAGGCAATGAGTGTAGGATGGCAATTACAGCTTTGGGAGAGGTAATGTATGGAAGAATATGCAATATGCAAGCTGCACCTAAATCACATGGCTCAACAGAGCTGGAGACGCAGTTCAGTGCTAGTCAAAATCATTCTACATATTCATGGTGGCTACCAGATCCTGCTGTCATTTACGTTGTTGGAAACCTCAAAGTTAACATCAGGATTTATTTTGAATTTTCGGGAATGAGGTCCTTTGCTTTTGCAAATAAATGTGAGTAAGGTGACTTGAGATGAATATATGTAGGAGTGAATAATGGATTTTGATCTCTTCCTTTTTGGGCAGGGCCAGATATAATTCTGCAGTAGAAAAGGGCAAGCTAGCACCTGCATTGACCAGTCAGGGGAACCAAAAATCTCTGCTCAAAACATCTCGTTGGGGTGAGTAGGTAGAAAGCAGTGGATCTGATCCAGTCCAGTGAGGACAGTATCCCATAAATATCTGTGAAAAAGACCCAGCTCTCATTCCTGATCCTGACCAAAAGGAAGGGTCTGTTTCTCAGGCACATTAAAACCCTAGGTGTTTAATGGGAGCCTTTCTTCCATTGTGAACTCCACGTGAACCATTAAGGTAACAAGAGCTGACATCAAGGGAAATGTGCTGCACTTCAGGTCCCTGCAGGGGCTGAGAAAGCAAATAATGCGTGCTTCTGTGCAACAGAAAATCTTTATTGGAATGGTATCCAAAGGATCCAGAGCTGTCTGCCTGCCCTCCCCTGTGCACACTGTGGGACACGGCGAGGAGCAGCTCTGGCTCAGCAATCCAGCCCTGAGCCCTTCACATCACGCCCAGCCTGCCCTCCTGTCCCAACAGTGGCCACCAGGGCAGCTCAGACCCGCTCAGGAGGTGACAGGAAAGCCAGACACCGCCGAGAGACACATCTGCAGGGGTGGGCAGAGCCCCAAGCCCGGGGAAGCTGAGTTAGTGCTCGGTGCCTCAGGGGACCTGGTGAGAAGGGGGAGAGTGTACAGTGGCAGCAGCCTGAATGGCACACACAGGACAGCACAGAAAGTCGGGAAGCATCTTCTGAGCAGAAGATTACAGTAGGTTAAACCTGGAAGAAAGGAACAGCAGAGAGTGGCAGGGGGCTGCCAGCTCCTGTCACGGCCCCTGTTACACTTGGCTGTGGTGCAGTCGTGGAGGATGGCTTCCAAATTAGCAGCAAGATGAGGGAACAGAACAAATTCTTAACATGTTAATACCCAGCAAGGCAGTTTGGGGGAGGGCTCATCTTCATTCTCCAGTCCTGACAGGCCTTCAGATGCAGTATTTCCAAAAGCAGGCTGTGGAGAGATATGAAAGAAAGATGTCAGCATACAAAGGACTTTTTCCAGCTTCCCACTCTAGCCCTGGAGGTTTCCAAACACTTGTGTCTTGAGAGAGCTGGAGCATCCAGCCAGAATTGTGCTTTCAGGACACATCTCAATAACCAGCTTTGAGTTCATATACCATTTTTAGAAGGTGTTTCTTTTAACCCCTCATACTGTAAACATGGGGTCTAAAAGTTGTCTTGGTGTTACTCGATTTAAAAGGTTATCTTTGGTTCTACCTCAGCAATGTCAGGAACCAGCTTGTTCTTTCCTGTCTACTGACCAGCAGTTAGCTGCTCCAGAGGTGTGTGCAAGAGTTTTCACCTGTTGGCTGACTGGAAGAGCAGGATACTGACTTGGAGAGATTGGATCTGGTTCTTACTTTTTTTAAAATCCAGTCATTACCACTCTGCTACCAACCATCCTCCAAACAGCACTGATTCCTGTAGAATCTTCTAAGAAGACTAATTTAGGGAAGGATGCATATTTTGGTGTTGGAAAAAGTAACTGTATCACAACCAGCATGAATCCCATGTGAGTTTCCTGTTATCAAGTATAAGAAGAGATTTATACCTGGTTTTGAAAGCAGGATCTTGGAAAAAAGCTCCTCCTGAATCAGCAGTGCTCATGCTGAGACATGAGCTCCTCCCAGACTGGAACAACTTTAGATGAAGACAAAAGATTGCCTGCTTTCATTTCTGTCAGAATCTGATTTAAACCTGACAGCAGGAAGTAGTTTTATCTACATTAAACCTTCCAGACTGGTGGGGGCATGAATTACATTAGCCAAATTAATGACAGCCTCCAGGGGTGCTTATAAATTGCATATTGCCTAAGGATCACCTAAGCATCTAAGCAAGCCTTGCACAAAGGGATTTTCTCTTGGCTGTCTGGCAGTTGTCAGCTTCCACGTGCACAGAGCATGTGGGCCAAGGGCAGAACCAGCTCTTTTGTTTTTAGGCCAGATCTGTCATCAGTGACTTCTGGTTCACAGCTGCTACTGCTTTGTGGAGGAATCCATTGAAAGCCAGTGTAAGCAGCAGTGTCCATGTGTTTGTTAGGGGGACCCTCACAGGGGCACTGGGGCAATATTCTCCTGAGCCACGTGCAGAGCGGACAAAGCTTGGAGACAGACTGAGGGACATACCAGATCTTAGTTCCCTGCATTCTTGGTTGATTTCCACATCCTTTTTAGCTGTTTTTCAGCAGCAGACAAGTGCTCCTTTTTTCTCTGTGGGGAGGCACTGACCTTGGCAGAGGGGAATGCCTGCAGTCCACATGCCTCATTATGCCTCCAGCAGTTGCTTTGAGGCCAGAGCAAAGCGAGGGGTGCACTGTGGGGACGTGTTCATACAGAACCTCCCCCCTCCAGGGCAGGCACTCATGGCTCATGTAACCCCCTGTTCCTCTGTGAAAAACAGGATGTGACACTGCCTGCCTCCCTGAGGTCCTGGGTGTGCAGACCTGGCCTATCTGCCTCGACAGCAGACAGGGTTGGGGGACACAATCCTTCTCACCAGCTGCTAAACCAGCCAGCCATAAGAGAGAGCCAGGACTGCTTGAAAAGCTGCCAACCAACTGTTTTTCAGCATATTTGGGGCACGTTTACTGTGACTGTCTTTGTTGCACAAAGGAAGCCCTGGAAATGAGAGTGGACAGCATGGCTGCAAGGCTCAAATTCAAAACCTACCGCGTTTTTTGGGCTGAGATGCTGAGAGACTTTCCAAGGCATAGGCCACCTCTGACCCATCCTCAGCTGAGAGCTGATCCTTCAACTTCTCCAGCTGTTTAAGCAGAAAAACAGCAGTAAACAAGGGCCCCATCATGAGGAGCTCCACAGAGTGCTGGGAAATGCAGGGCAAAGGAGCTGCATTGGCTGGCAGCATCACTGAGAAGGATAGAGTGTTCCCTGGAGCAGGACCATTCCCAGAGGATCTGCTTTGGAGCACTCATACCTCCTCATGTCCTCTTTCATTAAGCTGCTTGTGTGGTGGTGGTGGTGTGGGCACTCCCTGCTCTTTCCCTCCACCCTGGGTATAAGTCCCTGTGGAGTGGAGGCTGTGTAGAAGGCTGTGTAGAAGGACATTGCAGCACTAAGAGTCAGGACAGTGCTGGGGGAGCAACTTTCCAGGCATCCAGACACTGCAGCAGAGGGCATCCATTCTCCATTGCCCTGGGCTGTCCCTCCCATCTCTACCTCACAGTCCTTGCTACCTTCCCTTGGTTTTAATGTGGACAGTCTGCTGCATTTCTTCATCTTTAGCTATTCTCTTCTTGTGGACTGGAAGCATCTACAGCCGTCATTCCAACTTTTGCCCTGGCAGAGCTGCTCCCAAACAGTCAGAGCTCATGTCCCTCAGCACTGGGGAAACAGGCTAGTGTGGGACCTGGCAGCCTCCTGTCCGTCATGGTGCACTGGGATTTTTCACTCTGAAATAAAAAGTGCCATGTGGAACTTAGCGGGGCCTCCAGCACCCGTGCAAACACCTGGAACAGCTGGACCTGGCCTGAGAAGGAGAAAAAAGCACTTCCACTGCTTGCAGGGTTTGGGCCTTGGTGAGAGCCACGCCAAGGTTGCTGCAGTCCTTTTCCTGTTCCCAGACAGTGGTGTAGGATGGGGACTCTGTACGTGTGCGCTCTGATCGGCCCAGCAGGGCTCTGACCTTGAACAGGGCCACTCTCACAAGCAGAGTCCAGAAAAATTCTGGTTTAGTCAGGCAGTGGCTTTCCCTCCAACCTGTTACTTGATGCAGCCAGCTCATGCAATGCCTAGGAAGGCAGCATTACCTCCTCTTCCCACTCCCTTTTCTCCTATGGAGATTTCCTTTGGTGCTTAATTCTTTCCTGGCTTGTCCTTCACTGGCCTTTCACTGGTGGCAGAGGCAGGAGCTGCTCAGCTTTTATTGCAGCAGTGTATAGCCCTGTTCTCTCCCTACCTTTTCCAGCTTCTACAGCTGTTTAGCCCAGCTTCTGCTTCTCCCTTTTCTCAATCCATGCTTAAATTAGAGCAGCAGGGGGAAGGGTAGCAGGATGCAAAGATGGAAGAAAGGGCATAAAGACAGCTTACACAATTGTTTAACTACCCATGCAAGAACATACTTCTATGTGTCTCTGCATTTGCTCCTCTCACCTCTTCAAGCTCTTCAAATTTCTTTGCCATCTCCCAGTCTGCAAGAAGGGAGAGAGTAAGATCAGTATCTGCATTGCTTCCTGAAGCTCAAATTAAAAACCATTTCTCCATTTGCCCTCTCCAGAGGTCAACAAGCAAAGACCTAGTTAACATTTAATTCCTGTTAGTGATCTTCAAATGAATGACAGCAGAAACAGACAGAAAACAGGTTTTCTCTGCTGAATCCTATGGGACCTTATCCTAATTCTCCATTATGAGGGAGGCTTCTTTTCTGTTCACCAGGCCGTAGGGGAATTGGCCCAACGAGGTCACTTACTGCATGACATTATTTCAGGTGAAACTCTTTGCTGTTTTTTAATTTTTATCCTGCTAACTGCAAATCTCTGCGAAACTCCTGGCTTTTCTGTCACTGGCTTTTATATGAAATCCTATTGCTCTCTTTAAGAATTGTTTATCCTCACATCACCCATGCAGGCAGAAGTCAGAAGACACAAATTTAGCCTAGCATAACTTACTGATTTATAAGCCAGCAAAGATCCAGGCAGGCAGAGTGGAGCAACAGGAAAAGTGACATAGCAGTAAGTGCATGGATTCCACACTTCTAAACGTTAGGGGAGCACAAGGAGCTGGAGCCCAGCCTCATAGACCAGGCTTAGAGATCTCAATCAGGCTAATCAGTATTGTACTACTGTCAAAAAACTATGCAGGTGGATGAATGAACTGCCCATGCAGAAAGAGGGGAGAGTTTGGTGCCTAAGAACAGGATCTGAAACATCCAGCTGAACTGAGAGGAGCCTGGAATAGCAACAGGGAAAGCTGCAGGGGTGGGGAATTTCACTCTCACTGCTCTCGAGGACTTAGGTACCTTATTCCAGACCCAAACTGATGTTTTTTTAATAAATTAACCAATGTTAATTTTTTAATAAGACAGATGAGCTCAGTCAAAGCTAAGTAACTGGCTACAGTAGTTCTCCCGGGAGAGGAGTGCAAACTGATCAGCTGGTTTGGGAAAAAAAATGCAGTAAAATAAGCAGAAGAGCCAGGAAAGAGCTAAAGAATGTTTTTGCTGGGCCCCACAAGCAAACCAAAAAACAGCCCTGGAGTTGGCTCTTTTCTCTGTTCCTAACGTGGCAGCAGGCATTGGTCTGGATCATCAGGGGGATTTAAGACATAATTCCCCTTGATTTCAGATTTCAGATAAGACTTCAGCACACAGCACACATTGCCAGACTTGGGCTTTTTTTTTTTTTTTTNAACTGAGCAGAAGGGTGCCAAGAAAGAGCTGACTGCCCTCTTGGTTTCTCCTTCAAGAAAGAAACAGTTTTGTTGAAAAATCTTGAATATTCTGATATTCATCCCAACAGTAAAAGCAGCAGTTCCTAAGCAAATCCATTACATGAGGATTTGATTTCAGAAATGAGATGGGGATGGGGGTGGGGATAGAATCAGAAGGTGTGGCCACTGTTCCTGGCACTATCAGCAATGATCTCAGGTAGATTCCCCCTAAGTATGTCTTTACATACCCATAAGGTAGAGACAGACAGACCTTGGCATATCTATAGNTTATTATTATTATTATTATTATTATTATTATTATTATTATTATTATTATTATTATTATTATTAACATTTTTACCTCCGTCAGAGTTTCAAGTGCCTGTTTTGGCTTGACTGTTTGAAAAGTTTGGCCAATGACTGCTATGAATAGAAAATGAACAGAGTTGAAATTTGGAACAGATTATCTCAGACAGAGAGAAGGAAGTTAATTTATGGATGAAGCCTTGAGAAACTGCCTGCTGTAAATCCTCTGTCTGTGCTCTGCACAGAGATTCATTATATTCAATTGTCTGGCAAAAAATGCAGCCTTTCCTCTAGGAGTAATAAGTGCAATAATCCATAAACTTATCATAAAAATGTTATTTCTTGAATGCATCCCTTTTGCAAGAAGAATGCCTTTGTTAGTATAAGGGCTTGATTTATTTATGTTTATTCCTTTGTCCCAGGCTTGTTTAACCACTGCCTTGCTGCATTAACAAGGGTCTGGAGAAGAGCACTGAGTGAGTTTGATAAATGGATTTTGATAACAAGGTTTTTGCTGGGACCCCTCTCAGCTGTTTTCACAGGGAAGGTCAGCTTCCTGCTCTGAGACCAGCACATCCAGCCCAAGCCCTGCCCTGGCTGCAGTGGCCGTGGGAAGAGCTGACCTCTCTAATCCATTTGGTGCTTGTGGTTGCTGTGTCTCAAGTCAGGGACAGCCCAAGTTTCTCTTCAGCAGGTCTGAGTTTAGCCACTGGCAGGTGCCTTTTAAATTTGATGTCTGTTGACAGGGCACAGACAGGAAGAGCCTCTCCCTGGCCCATTTTGGGTGGCTGTGTGGGAAAAGCCAGTTGTCTTAATCTCTTCCAGCAGCATCAGGGGCTTAGGCCCAGGCAGGAGCTCCCCCTGTCCAACTACAAACCTGCCCCAAACTACACCTGACCCCAAAGGATTTCACTGGAAAATCTTAGTGAAATCCCCCTGCCCCAAATGATAACAAGATGCTGCTGTGTGTCAAAAGCACACAGGGCTGTGTGGGATGTGGGCAGAGATGTCACTCCCAAAGCTGGTCCATGCACCAGGCAATGCACGCAGCATCTGAGGGATGGCAGGGCCACAGGGACTCAGCAGAATTTTTTCTTGTTTTTACTTATGTAGACACATGTGTTCCCAGCAAAATCTTGAGTATCTGAAGATGTAGGGTACGTGGTTTTTGGTGGCTTTGCTTTGCATTGCAAAAGCAGGTCCCAGAGCCCCGTGATAGAGAGCATCTGACATCAGTCACATGTAGGCACCATACCAGGTGCTGCTTCCACTTTCTGAGCAGTTGGTATTTCTGAAGAACCTGAGAAGCAGGTTCCTTGCATCCATGCAAATACAGATTCAAGACGCAGAGATCTCCCCTCCCCTTCACTTACCGATATTTTCTGGCCTCCGCCATGCGAATTTCTTATTAAGGAGCAGAGTCAGCAATGTGTCCTCGTGATTTGTGTCTTCTCTCTCTGGAAGCACTCGGTTCTCTGCAGCACATAAACCACATCTTTCTCAATCTCATCAAATTAAGAATCAATTAATCAATTGATGCCATTAATCTCTTAATCAAATTAAGAAGGATAAGAAGCGGAAGGAAAATGTCTCCTGTCAGCACTCATCAGGGTGGAAGGAGCTCGGTGGAAAAGGAAGGTGTGTGAGCACAGAATAAAATGTCCAGGCAGTGAGGACTGTGAAGGGGAAGGGTGTGGGATGGGGAGCCCTCCCTGCCAGCCCTGGGCTGCTGGCCAGTTCTACTGCAGCCTCATCAGCACGACTGGCTGCAGAGAGCTGGAGACACCACCTTGATTTACACAGTCCCCAGCTCTTCTGCAGGGCGGGTGGAGTGGGCGCCTCTGCAAAGCCAGAGAGGAGCCCACAACATTCTCTCTTCTCGCTACTGCAGGAGTTTCCCCACTCACTCCATGCACCTTCCCAGGGCTGACAGGGGTGGGAAGTCCCTCCTCACTGGGCTGAGGTGTGGGTACCACAGCTGAAAGGCCCTGCAGCCCCACAGCCCTTTCTTGAGCTCATGTGGCCGTGGGGCTTCTCTGTGTGATTGCCAGCGGTACTGGAGGATTCTTCCTGAGCAGAGTTCAAGAGTGGAGGAACTGAAACCAAGACCACGCAGAATTTTCCAAGAAAAGCCTCCCTAAGCTGCTGTCTTTAAGGAATTTGGAGTTCTTTAAGAGGCCCCTTTAGGGCACTTTCTCAGTGGTTTGCTTTAGTGGTTGTGGCTATGCCCTCAAATGAATGGTTGTGAAGGTCAAGGGTTCAGCAGAAACCAACAGACACAGGGGATGGGGCTGCTCAGTGCTCTAAAGGCTCTGAGACCCTCCCAGCTCTGCTCAACAGATTTCCAGAGTCATCTGAGAACTAGAATGTTGCACTAATTTTTGAAAATGCCAGAACAGGAACCAGACTTTATAGAGAGAGTGGACATTCAAAGAAATCTTTGGTCTGAACAGCCCCACCCCACACTCAGACCCTACAAAGCCCTAGAAGATGCCTACAGAATTCCATGGAAAACACTAAGAAATTATACAGAAAGGCTTTTTTTCTCTTCTTCCAGGATCTTTAGGACTTCTGCTCAATGCAGTCTCATATGGCTATCAGCGCCTCTGAGGGGATGAATGCAACTATTCTTGGTACACACAAAACAAAACATTGTACCAGACGAGCCTGGAGGATGCTCAAGAAGAGTGCATGGGAATCAGCTCCATTAGCTAACGTCACATAAATCTGCAGAAGCTGAGGGACTCTGGCCAAAGGGATGCTCCAAGCATTTGGCCAGACTCAACCCTGCCTCACGCTGCGGCTGAAGCCGCTGGTCCCGATTGTGATCTCTGGAAACAAACCCAGGGGAGCGAGCACAGCAACCTGCAGTTAGGATGGAGTGCCATAAACCTTATTCCTAACTAAGAAGGACAGCTATAATTTTAAAATAGCTGCTTTTAGTTTTTCGGGGGATTTGTTGCAGGGAAAAAAAAACCCCAACGCTATAAACACTCCAGTAAAAGCCAAACTGAAGCAGGATTTAGATAGAGTGGCCTGGGGAATGTTTTGGTTGTAATTACAAAAATATATAGGTGATATAAGAGGAAAAATCATTTGAAAAGCTATGATATTTTCAAGCCTATATTTAGTGACTCTTTCTTTTTTTCCACTGCCAAGCGTCTTTAAGAAAGAGCACTAATGATTGACATTTCCCTGCAGTATAAATTCAAGTTAAGATTAATTTAAATTATGGGAGAAGTGCATATAAAAAGAACTTCTGTGAAGAAAAAAAGTTCAGCATCACCGTACTACTGACATTTATGAGCTGTCAAATCTCATATGGTACATACTGGAATTGCTACTCTCTGATATTTTAAATTTTTTTTTTTAGGGTTTTTTTTTTTTAGGGTTTTTTTTTTTTAGTTTTCTTATGGGAGAGAAAGAGCTACCCTTACCAGATTTTACCAGATCTGGTATTTTCACTGATTAGCAGAAGGTGTCATACAGCCAGCTGCAGAGCAGAAGGACAGTTTTAGCTCAGGATAATATGAACAAGCCTCTCCCTAGCACCCATGTTAACAGATTGTTCAGTATAGCTCGAGGTTCATTTTGTTTCCTTTCTCAGAGAAGTGAGTGTTGCATTGGCCATGGCAAGCAGCAAACAAAAAGATCACCACCTACCTGTGTCACGTAGCCCGTATTCCAGCTTACCTTGGAGTAAAAAAGGGTCTCCATGCGTGGACGGGACACACAGAGCCATGGTCAGGATGGTTAGCACTGCCAGACACAGCTGGGCAGACCACATCTTCTCCACGTTCCCAGCACCCAAAAGCATCCTTTCTTCAGGCACGGTGGAGGACTTCAATGCAACCAGCGCCAGATGAGCTCACTTTTAAGAGGCAGTGGATGTGCTGTGATTGCAAATGGCCTTTGGAGGAGGGGAGAAAAATATCTCTTGAGATATAATTCAACCTGTCAATATGATTCACTCCGTTGGGAGTGGACAGAACAACCCAGTAACATATGTCAGATGGAACCTGTTCAATATATCTCATATCAGACTGATCTAATGAATTCTGATGTTCCCACAGGCGTGCACTGTTCATGCACGTTGATATACATTCCATACATACACATTAAAAATACTTTTTTTAGGGCTGCTGCTTTAACAGAGTTCAGGCATGAGGACTCCCACGTTAGCATGGAAGATTTGTCTAATGTAAGGTTTGTCAATTTGTCTAATGCTGCCATATTTTACCAGTTTGGACAGAATCAGGTTAATGGGGTTTTGTAATTTATCATCTCACTTCCTAGTGCCTGTATTAATTAATGTGAGATATAATGAGTGCTGGAGTGGTGGGAAACAGAGGGGGAGAGCTCTTTTCATTTAACTGATTGGAGAATGTTGAGTGTGTCTTGCTCACTGTGACTTATGGCTTTGTCAACGGGAAAGGCATCACACCCTATTTTGGGATTATGTCTGAGTGGGGGAGTGCAGATTTGGCAGTAGGTATGGAATACGTCAAGGATGGGCAAGAGTCTTCAGTTTTTTTCTTGGGAAAAAAAAAAAGAAGTGGAAGGTCAGATGCTGGTTCTGGCTACACAGCCTTGTTTTATAATTTTAGAGCAAAGTACTGAGACACATTGCATAAATTCCATGTCTTCTCAGGCCATGACTACATTTTAGTTTGACTTCCACTTGTTGCCTATCCATCACTATTGATCAGGGACCCGTTATTACTTTTCCACAACAACCTTACCAAGAAAAAACTGTAATAGTAACAGTGCTGGGCTTTGTTCTTCACTTCTCCTCTTCCTGCAGAACTGAATCATCTGTACTTGTCGTGGTTTAAGCCCAGCCAGGAATGAAGCACCACAGAGCTGCCAGCTCACTCCCCCCGTGGTGGGACAGGGGAGAGGATCAGGGCAAGCTCTGATTTGTACATAAACTCCCAGTGACTCACTGTGTGTGCTTTTTTGACACCACGTCATGCCAGATTACCCAAGATAGTTTCATCTGATGGTACCTGCACTTCATCTCAACTAAAAGACAGCATCATTTCCATGTTTGGGCTTTTGGCTTCAGGTCCCCAGCTCTCCCTACAACTTGTTCTGTGCCTTGGATAAGTATTGAATGACAAGCCTTTTAATAACCCTTGTAACATTTTATTATTTGATATATTATTAACAAAAATGGAGGGGGAGAGGCTCAGATTTTTTGCTGGATATGCCTATAAAAATGAATGTGATGCTTCCATTAACAAAGAGTTCTCTACCAAGAGAATATTCCAAAGTTTCCCCAGGAGATATAATATGTACAAATTAACCAAACTCATAGTTTACCTCAGACTTGAGAACTACTGACTAGCTATTTGAGGTGCTCACCTTCTTCACAAAGTTCTGTTTGGACTGAGGGACACCTATGGCCTACTGGAACACTTTTCCAGCCACCTCCATCTCCCTAAGGTTCCAGTTTCAAACTGGTCACAGGTGAGCAGCCCCCATGAAGCAGAGGCCGTGACGTGATGAGCACCACTTTGCACAGGAGTCCAGGCTGAAAAATAGCAGCTCTGACTCAAAACTTTACCCCTAAGGGAAGGCCAAGTCCATTTTAATTTAGTGCTAAATGGCTAAATCTCAGTCCATCTTGAGATCTGCTTTGAAATCAACTTTTCCTGGATACAGAAGGTGAGTTTCTCCATCTCATTTAAGTTTATGCAAAATCCACAGATCTCTGACTGTTTCTCCCTACTTTTGGATATAAGATCCCATGGGCTATTGGCAGGCTCTTCCAGGAAGTTGAGCTATTCCTGGGATTTCCTCTCTCACTGCAGAGGAACTTCAGTTCTGGATCATTGCAACGGTTCAGCCCCCAAAGCAACTCATGTAGAGAGTGTGCCAGACCTTTCAAGTGATGGCTGTGGTGCAGGTGGGAAACTGCCGTGCTACATTTACACATGAGAAGGAAGATGACTGGATGCTGTGAGGAGTGGATGCTTTCAGGGGATGGGTTGGTGGAGGGAAGCCTGGCAGTTGGTGCTAGGCACTAGTGGAATTTTTTTTTATTTTTTGAATTTAGGAGATAATTGATTTGCACTGTTGGGCTTCTCTAAACTCCCACCTGGAAAATTCCTCTGCTTTTACCCCATTAGTCCAGGTGCTGGAAATAATATTATATTTTATTGTTCTTACGTATTTTATTCTCCATAGGAAAACAATCCAGTCTCCACATTCTTTCTATTACTTCACTCACTGATAATGTCTGATAACTGATAATGTCGTTGATAATCATCCATTTGTGTCTGAAGTTCAAGGACAATGAGAACATGTAGATGGGAGCTCCATCTCTACCTCCCATAGTCCAGTCTGTCTCTTCCTGTAGAAGTTTCTCTTTCCACAAAGCTGTGCAGACTTCGTGTAACCCAGCACACCCAAACTGGAAAATTGACAAAGGTCAACAGCCCAGAGGGCAGGAATAGAGAAGACTTGGTTCAAACAGTGCCACCAAATCCAGTTGCACCAGCTCTCAGTGTGAGAGAGATGAATAGGAGTGTCAGTGCCTGGAGGCTGTTAATGGTCCTGAGCACCCTCAGGTGGGGCCTCACCACCCTCTCTGCCCATCAGTTCAGGAGACCCATTTAGTTCAGCCTGGTCTCCTGTTCATCCCAGAGCTATGCTGGAGGAATTGTGGTCTGGAGTTCAGCTATGTCTTTGCCTGACCATGGTCCCTATTGATCTGGACCCAGGCCTGCCAGTGGACTTCCCCACTTGACTGTGGACATGTCCCCTCTCAGTGGACCTGTCTGGTGCTCACTGAGCTGTGTTTATCTCTGTCTGCTCTCACCAGGCCTGAAGCTGGCCAGTGTATTGACTTCCATCTTGACCTGGGATCTGCCTCATCATCATGAGCCTGCCTGAGCACGGGGGTCTTGACTGAACCTGGCTGCAGTCTCTGATCCTGCCCTGCTTTCCCCTCTCAGGATGGGTCCCTGTCCTGCATCACTGCACTTGGCTCCCTGTTCCTTAGGGAACAGCTGGCCCTTGCTGCTCTCTGACATCATCTCCTCAAAATGTTCAGCTCCTCTCTGTGCACAGACTCCTCTTCCCTGCCTGGTGAATGGGTAGATCTTGCAGCAATTAAGAGTTTTGGGTATGTTATATAAAATCTCAGTTTCTCTGAAGCTGCTTTGGACTTTGCAGTTGGCTCTAATGAAGGTAGGACTGCAGCCTCCAAGTAACCTAACCTGAGTTTAATCCTAAAGCAGTTGCCCCTGCTGTTTCACAGCAAGCCTGAGACAGGTGGAACTCACTGGAGGGGGGAGTGAGTGACTTGATGCAGGAGGCAGTGTTGAGCAGCTGAAAACAGGAGAGCATAAAAGGGCTACTTTTCGGAGCCAGCTTCGAGTGGCAGGTTTCCAGACCACTTTGTATGCTGTACATTTGGGGTTTGGAGAAAAAAACCCAAAATATTCTCTCTTTTTCATAGCTTCCTGAGAACACACAAAACATCACATGCACAATTTATTTCAGCTGAACCTCATCAGCATACACAGACTTTGTCATGGTCTTACAGACTCCACTTAACCATAGCTTGTTTCATCCCAAAGCAAACAGCGTGGTGAGGGAGGACCTGTCAGGGAGGTGCCTCTGCTTAAGGTGCTTAAGAAAGCACATATGAACAGTGGCACAACCTCTGCACTGAGTGTGGGACTTGGCTGCAAGTAGGTAGCCTCAGCTGGGAGAGACAGGACTTCAGTCGGCATGGTACATATGGAGAGATTCATGTACCACTGTTTTCCTGCCTAGAATGATCCTAAGAATAAGATGAGGGAGAGGAACAACGAAGAAATTTGGAAATGGGGAGTGGATATGCCTTGCAGAGGGGAAGACAGAATGGGGGATTGAAAGCGCCAGCAAATCAGGGAGATAAATTCTCAGGTGAGCATTTAGAAAACAAGAAAAGAGAGCTGCCCTTATTGCAGGGGTGAAGTGAGCTTTGTACACAATGTCAGAAAGAAAAGACTCATCCTGCTCTCCATCCTGGGCAGTGGCTTAGTGTTCCCACCTGTCCCACCATATGCCTCTATCCCCTCTGACTATTCACATGCACAACAAACAGTTTCCATCCTCTAGCTAAGTCCTTCCTTTCTGCCGTGGTGTCTGCCTTGCCTGTATCACCACCATACACTTACTACTATTTATCTCTTCTGTCTGCATTCCTACTGCATGTCTGTTCCTCTGGGTCTCCAACTGTGCTTTATCTGGTAGGAATTAGAGGAGAAGGTACTGAAATGCACCCTGTGCTCTTCAGCCTTCATCTCTTATGCATTTAATATCCGATTTCTCCTCTAACCAAGTCACTCCTATGCTAGAGTCAACTTGAGAGAACAAAGCCCACTCCAGAATGTTTATAACTGAGCACTGGAAGTTGCTCAGATACCCTGCTGATGTGTGGTGCAAAGTCCCAGCCAGAGCAACTTGACTGCAGAGAAGAATTAAAATATTGTTCTCATAAGCCAGGCGACTAACTCCCCTTGCAGCTTCCTGAGAGGAGAGAGTGCATAATTGGGAGGGAGATGTAGTTATAAAATGAGATTCTCTGATCCTTAGGGGACTGTTAAAACCAGCCAATATTTATGAAGCTTTTAGCCTGACTCACGCAATTTGTTCCCCCTTCTCTGTGCTTGTCTTTGGGGCTCAGCTGTTGCTTGGCCTGTCACTGATATAAAATCAGATGCTGTGGTTTAATTGTATCCTTGATCAGAGAAAGGAAAGGGAAAGGTCCAAGGCAGTGTGTAGAGCAGCTCAGCTGCCACCTCACTGCAGGCAGCCAAGGATCACACACAGAGAGAAGCATCACCAGCTCACATCCCATGGGCATTGTACTAAAGCGATCCAGTTTCTTGAGGTTACAGCTGTGGAGGGAAAGAAGTGAAGCTGGGCTGCCTGTCTGTCTTTCACTTCCAGTCCAAAGCTTGCCAGAAAACCATTCAACTTCTCAGAGAGCAAGCCAGCTCTAAAGTGCTGTCCTGGAGTGAGGGGCTGAAAGAGTAAATCTGGAATCTAAAGGTGTTGGATGTGGGAAGAGGCAGATTGTGGAGAAAACAGGGAGCAGAGACAGTCATGCCCCAGTTCTCACTTCTGCCTCTTAATCCTGAGCTGAAGCACCTCCTCCAGACTCAGCCTCCCTACTGACTGGGGTGACTTGGCTGAGGTTCCTGGTGAGGAGAGGAAGGCAATATGGAAAGCTCTTCTGCTTTGAAATGTGCCATGACCTGCTCTCAAAGACACTTCTAGTGATGCTCCTGAATGGTAAATATTGGTGTGCCTGTGTAGGACTAATCTGACCTCTACACCAGGACAGTGTCCTGAAGAGGCATGATCTGGAATGACCTGGTTAAACCACCAGATTTACCCTAAGCTTGACCCCTCTCTCTCTTATGACTTGCCTTCTCCAAGCCTCGAGTTCATCCTGGATGATGAATGTAGCTTGTGCATATATTACTTTGAGTAAAGACAAGGCTGGGTAATTTCCTGCTAAAAATAACAGTAAGGGCACTTTTAAGGTGGTGGAGGTCAACTCTATCTGCTAACAGTGCCAACTTTCACTGTGTCATTCTCCTTTCCCTCTCTTCCTGCTCTCAGTTACCATCTGGTGTTTTGGTTTATTGAGAAATGTTGCCAATTTTTTTGAAAACTGTCACTACAGGTCACCCAGGGGAGGGCTCGGAGCATACACAGAGCTGTAGTGTTTTGGTGAAACTTGCGCAGGTAACCATAAACTTTGCCTTTTGGAGAGCTTGCCTTCTTACTTAACTTTTCATTTGCACTCTGATCTACTGAGACTCTGTGAGAGTTCTGTACATGCAAAAGGGTGTTTTGTTGAATTAACACCAATATTTTATGGCTGTGCACTTGCACATACAAAGTGACTTGAAATGAGGGCTCCAACTGAGGCTGTAAGACATATTCATGCCTTACCACCCTGCAGCTTGCGAAGGAAGCTGGCACAAGTGATAACACAGGAATTCAGGAAATTTTTATTTTTATTATTACATATATATTTTAATCCAGAAGAATATGGGCAGCTGCAATCATATTAGGTGATTTTTTTTTTTAGGTAGACCTAGAAATTCTTTCTTGAATTGAATATGGCAGTCGCTGCTGGGCAAGAATGGCACTTACTTCAGCCCCCACCAAATTCTCTCTTATAAAATCAGTGTGTTGAGGTTTTATTCAGGTAGCAGTGACTGTTAATATCTGAGAATGACCAAGGTGTTTCATCACTAGCTGCCACATTCACGGGGCTTGCAGGCAGCTCTCTGCATTGCACTAAGTAAATAACTTCCTATTCTGCTGGGTTCTGTTCTTCTGACATGAGAGTAAGGAATGACACATTTAGCTACTTTTTCCTTCCCTCATCTACTATGTAACACTTTCAATAATACTTTCCTCTAAGTGAGATTATTGGAGGGCATATCTCACTTCAGATTGCACATGTTTACTCTCCAACATGACAGTCAAAAAAACCCCTTGTTCTGTTATGGCACGGCTCATGATTTTCCTACTGCTCCTCATTATGTCACATGTAAGCACGAGCCATGTTTCCTCTGCTCATTCTTTGCAATCACCCCATTCATTACCCCTGGTGAGCTTTATAATACCTTAATCCTTGCAGGCTTCTGCTCTCCTTGTTCTTCAGGGAGCCTGAATTCCCACAGGCATCATTGAGCTACCTACGGAAATTGCACACCTGCTTCTTGGCGCTCTTTGCCAATGCTGTAATGTTTGCTTCCTCTCATCCACCCCTTCTGGCACAGGACTTCAAACCTCTCTTCAAGTGTCTTAGCTCAGAAATGCAGGGAGGTTGATGTCTGAAGTGTTATTTTTTTCCCCTGTCTGTTTTTTCCCTTGCATCACTACATCACCTGCCTCCCTCGCTGGGAGGCCCTGCAGCATCCTTGCCTCGGGCTGGGGGCAGGTCCTGTTTGAGCCCCCAAACCTTGATTTTTATTTATCACAGGGGGAAAACAATGCACTCACATCCCTCAGGCTTCCTGCAGATTGAATGGAGTCCTGAACTGGGTTTTATAGTTTTATACAGGAATTTGACTTTGGAGAGAAAAACCACAGCCCATGGGGTGGTTTTCTCTCTGACCCCCCTGAAGGGTCAGTCCCCTGGCATCAGTCACCACCTACACACAGGTTTTGGACATGGCCTTATGCAGCACCTGATAGCATGAGAGACCTAGAACCATTTTTTTCCCATTCCTTTGCACTGACCATTAATGGATGCACGAGTTCCTGCCTGTAGGATTATTATCCTCTGTGTCTCTTTGGACAGCAGCCTCATCAATTGCAAGTGAGCTTTGCCGTCATTAAGGAGACTTTAACAAAGACTGTTCTGTCGAAAGTGAACATCTTGATGAGACTTAATTTATTTCACAGTTGTTGTTATGCTGTTGACCTAAAATGACAGCAGGAGACTTGGAGAGGTGCCCAGTTTATTTAAGAAGCAAGCACAAAACAATCTCTCCCCGCCTGGAGAAATATCTTAGCAGCATAAAGCAATCATAGTCTCAATGCTCTGTCTGGCACCTCCTGCTCATCAAAGCTCACTGTGACTTTTCTGAGGGCCAGTCCAGATTGTGTTGTTTTTTGGGGGTTTTTTTCTGCTTTTAAGTATCCCAGCCTCTCCTTTGTGCATCCTCTCAGGAATGTTTTCAGTGCTGTGAAAGTTGGGAAAGCGCTGTGTGGTGCACCAGCATAAGAGTCTGGGTTTACTCCAGTGTATAGGAGAGATCAGATGCCTGGATGCAGGAAGGCAAAGTGCCCAGTGCTGGAGCTCCCTGATGTTTAATCCTTGTGTGGTGGCACAGTCCAGCTGCAGTGCCATGTCTGAATGTGGTCTGCCATGGAGAGTGGCAGCTGCAAAGCAGAGGCAAACTGGGCACACAGTGCAAAGACAAGGGTCCAGATTTGCAGGCTGCAGCCAGGAGAAGTCCACAAAGACTCCACGAGAAAAATCACAGTGGGAGGTGGTGTGATCTTTAGCCTTGGAGATTTTCAAACCTCACCTGGCAAAGGCACTGAGCAACCTCATTAGATTTTGAAGCCAGTCCTGCTTTGAGCAGGGGGTTGGACTAGTGCCCTGCAAAATCTCTTCTGAATGAAATTACTCCACGAGAGAAGAGTTAAAGTCAGATCAAATTATGCTTTTTTCATGGGAAACAATATGGACTTTTCTTCCAACAGAAGGTCCTGTGAGAATAAGTACCTGCTTTTATAAAAGATTGGAGTGTCATTGTCTTGTTATCTTCAATAAATGAAGTGGTTACTTTTCCCAGCTTTTTTTTGGGAGTCTCCTACCCGTTGCAACATGTACTACTTGTCAAGCTTGGGGCTGTACAATTTGCACAGGAAAAGCTCATGACAGTTTCTCAGAACAAACACCTTTCATGCTTTTTGCCTATAAGCTGCAGCTTGTAGACACAAGTGAGAGTTTGGAGGGTTATTTAAGATCACCAGACTGAGGAGACCTTTGGGGGAGCCTAAGATGTGACCCTGCTGCAGTGCTAGCATTACATCAGCAACTCATTCCCTGGTTCCTTTTTAATTCCTTCTCATCCTCAGTCCTGCTATGGTAATTTTTGGGTCTTCTATAATCAAGTGATTAATGCCATCTTCCAATTTCAGAGACTTCACCTGAATAAACTCTCAGAACTCAAGGTAAAATGTGAGAGAAATCTGATGTCAAGAAGGCAAAGAAAATACTTTGGTGTGCAATACACTGCCTTAGGGAACAGGTTGACAGTGTTGACAGGGTTTTGCCTGTATTACCCTTCCAAGGAGCCTGCTCCAGTCTTTCTGTGCTCTGACAGCTGGAGATGTCCCCTGCATTTCCAGCAGCAAGAACAAAGTGTCACTTTGTGTTCCTGCAGTTTCCTAAGGCTCTAGCAGAGCTCACCATCCACTGGCTATCACTGAGCTTCAGCAGACCTTGCAAGATAAATAAATATAGCTACAGGAAGGCATGAGGAGCCCAGAATTTGTGTATTTGGAACCTGAAATCAGGAACTGCTCTGCTGTGACTTTGAGCAGCGGGTACCAGATCTCACTTTAGTGAGTTAAACACATCCAGGAGGATGGTTTGCTCATAACAGCAGCCAAAGCCACATCAGCCCAACATGAAACCTCTTGAATGCAGTGCAGATTTATGACTAATTTATGTTGCTGGTTTTGGCCCTAGACAGAGAACTTAATATTATATAAATTCATTACTGAAGACTAGAGCAAAGAGCTGTGCATGTGGAGTAAAGTGCATGACCATTGGGATGGACAGCTTTAAAGCTTTATTCATAAAAGTAGGATCATAAAGTGGGTCTGTTGCATTAAAACTGCTGTGTAAATGTGAAGGGTCCAGGATTTCAGCTTCTGCTGCTCTGACTTGAATACTTTATAATGAGAGAAGGACAGGAGAAAACCATACTCTGGATTTGAAAAGCTGTGACCTGTGTCAGATCAGTACATTCATTGCCACTTCTCCAGTATAGTCCTGGTTGCTTGGCCTCTTCTTTTGTCCTCACTTTTTTCCAATAAAAAATCTTATTGAGTGATCAAACAGCTTGGTTATGAAATAGGTGAAGGATGTCCAGAGGAATAGACTGAGTTCAGAAAAACTCTAATTTCGGAGAAACCAGAAATGGATTTTAGACCTGTCATTAGCTTGGAGGTAGCTGAAACCATGGGGTTTATTTGCAAGAAGTCCAGTTGTACTGCTTGTGTGGATGGCAGAGGGATTAGAAGGAGGAGCTGGGCAGAGCTGGGACTGTGACAGGAGATAATCTGTGTGAGCTGCCCCTTGGAGGGGCAAGACCCTGTGACTAATCCCCATCTGTGTGATCATATGGAGAACCTGTGGAGTGGGGCTCAGCTGTGCACCGCTCACCTCCCTGTAAGTGCGTACTACATCCCTCTAGGCAGGAGGCCCATCAGCTCTGAGTGTGCCAGGAGAGCTGTACTAGGTGTGTGCAAAATGAGAAGGGATCACAAATACACACAATTCTGTGGCTTTTTCTGTCCAGCAGGCTAAAAAGTTGAAGGGAAGATGAAGGCAGTCAGATTGAAGACAGTTTATGCATACCCACATTAGTGTTGGTGAAGTATCATTTTAAAGGAGCAGAATTCAGGACAGACAGTTCCTGAGTTTCAGGAAACAGGACTAGAAAATTCAGGAGTAGCACAAGGCTAACCTTCTGGAAATAATTTTTTGTCATTTCTTTAATGTTTTTGCTTTTTAATAACATTGAAATATTATTCCCTTTGATGTTCTTTTCTGACATCTGACATCCTACTCGATCTCCCTCTCAGCTCCCATCCCAGTCCGGCTCTGCAGAGCTTCCTAGAGCCTGTTGGAGAGGGGGAAATGGGCTCAGCCTCTGCATCCACCTGCTCACCAGTGGCATGGAGGCCATGGGTCATTGGAATAGACACTGGGAGCAACTCATTTCGAATGTGGCAATATTAACTTCTTCTTCTGCTTGCATAATTCTCAGCGTTACACATTTATGACCAAACATAACAGCTGACATGAGTGACTGGTCGTGCTGAGCACAGCCCAGAGAAGCTCAGACATCCCTAAACCCCAAATCCTCTTTCTCTTATCTTCTCCCCTTTGCCCACGGAACATCATCTCGTTCTGTTTCTTTGCTGCCGGCAAACCAAGGTGGGCAGCAGCTGTGTCTTCCCGTCTCCGTCGAGAGCTGGCACCAACTCGTGTGTGGCAGAGCACTGCTGGGATTCAAAGTCTTCTCACAGTGCTCCGTGACCGGGAATCTCTCGCCTGCACGGCCCTCCTCGAGAGGTGCCCGTCCCAGCCCTGTCACCGCCCCGAGGCACAAGGTGCGGGGACCGTGACCGCTGGCGGTGGCTGTGAGGCTCCACTGGGACACGACTGCTCTTCCCAGCCGGCGGAGCAGTGCGAGCCGGGGATGGGATGGTCTGGGGATGAAGGGGCAGAGGCAGCCGGACCCGGTACGGGAGAGCTCCGGGGGACCGGAGCTGTCCGAGCGGTCTGACAGCCGCCCCGGCGGCGGGAGAGAATCTCCGGCCGTGGCGTCAAAGCAGCCAACACAACCACCGCCCTCGCCAAACAATAAAACATTAATTTAAAAAAAACAAAACCAAAACCCCCAAATGTATAAATAACAGCCGTCGGAAGCTGCCCGTCTCGCTGAGTTGCTGCCCGAGCCCCGCCGGGGAAGGGGACGGGGCAGCAGCCCGGGACGCCCCCGTCCGCCTCCCCGGAAGGGGGGCGAGGGGCGGCGAGGCGGCTCCGCTCCGCCCCGCCCGGCGCTTTCTGTCCGCTCTCCCGCGCCGTACGGCCCGGCCGCGCCGGCTCCATCCGCTCCCAACTTTGTGGTGCGGGGCGCGGGCGGCACCGCCGCGCTGCCCTCAGCCGGGCCGCCCTCCGCGGGCCGCGGGCCCGGCCATGGCCGGCATCGGCATCGACCACTCCAAGCTGCCCAGAGTCAAGGAAGGTGCGGCTCGCCCCGGCGCGGGGAGGAGGGGGCGCTGGACGGGACGGGGCGGTGTGGGGGAGATGGGAGCGAGGCAGGGGAGAAACTGTTGGNACATAATTATTTTACAATTTCCAGGCGTCGCGGCGGTTCGCGGTGCTGGCGGGGAGCCGGGTCAACGGGAGGGGACGGGGCGCTCCGTGCTCCGGCCCTGGCGCTGGGGCTCCCGGGGCTGTCCCGCTGCCGGTGCGGGGTGTCCGGCGGCCGCGCCGGCGGCGGGAGGGAATGAGAGGTGGAGGCCGGCGACGAAGCGGCGGCAGTCGCTGGACAGAGAGCCGTGGCCGCTCTGCTGGCCCCACTCCCGGCTCCCTTCCCCGGGCGAGCGGCGGGGGGCGGGCTGGCAGCGCCGCTTCTCCCCGGGAGAAGACGAGGAGCGGCGCTGGGGGAGGGCGCAGCCCTTTGTCTGCGCCGGGGCCGAGGCCGCCGCCTCCGCCGCGCTCCCCCCGCGGCTCCCGCGGGGGATGAGGCACCCGGGGCACCCTGCGGGAGATGGACGAGCAGGGATGTCTGCCTGTCTGTCTGTCCCTCGCAATTACGGCTCGGCCAGGTTCCGAGGCTCCGGTCGGAAAAATGGGAGCAGAACTATGAATGTCTACAGATTTGGCTATTTGAGGGGGTCTGGTATTTTTGAGGCCCTGGTTATAAACACTTAGGCGTACCGGTTTTTGTGAAGACTGGCCTGCATTGAGCTTGGGAGCGCCAAGCAGCCGCTCCCGCCTCGCAGACCCCCCGTGCCCCCCTGGCTTTCAGGAGTCCCGCTGGCTCGGCCTGTGCTCAGAGCACGGATTCACCTTCTGTTGGGCCGGGCTGGCCTCGGCTTCCCTGTTAGCACGGCGTCTGCCTCGCACGTGTGCCTTTGAGCTCAGTTAAATGTGCCCTGAAGCTGCTTTGGGTCTAGAAAGCTTTGTAGGAGATAGTTTGTTCTTTCTGACGGTGATTTGTGATACAAACCAGTAGAAGCTCTGTCATAATCGAGTTAGTTTAGATTTACTCTCTAGTAATAGAGAGCAATGGTTTCCTGCCTAAAAGAAACTAAACCTCCTTAAACTTGTTCCCCTTGCCACTGGTCTTTTTTTTTTTTTTTTTTAAATTTCAATTCTTACAAAATAGCAGCTGTGAATTTGATGATTTAGCCAGCCAAAAGTGGAAAACATATTTCCGTGCAGGCAGCACAGACCTCCTGTCATCCTTTAATGCTTCACTTGGTGTTACTGGAACAAAAGCTGAAGCTGACGTTTTAGGGGTTAATGTTCGTCCTTTTAAGTCATTAGCAAAACTGTTATTATTTTAGTGTGGTCAAGATCTCATCCTTAGAGTCTGTCCACACATGGTTGGCTACTCAAGAAAATGAATCCAATTAACCTTTCCAGTGGGTTGGTTAAAGTGAATTAAATCCCTGTGTAGATGCTCATAGTCACAATTTAAGTAGGCTGGATTTGATTTTCCCTTATTCATTTTTTGAATTGAACTAACTGGACTGAGCTAAGGTCGCTTACATTCTGAATGAAAGTACATTTACAGCGTTACAGTGTAACTCAACCAGTCCATGGGAAATTTGCACCTATGGTATAGTGTGGATTAAGCTTCCAGGGTGTCCTGTTACTACGATCTGTTGTTACTTGATAGCAATGGGATTAAAGCAGTGTCCCAGAGCAATGTGCAAAGTACGTGAGGTTTGAGCCATGTTCTGCAAAGCCTCAGGCATGTGTCACGCTTTTAGTTTAATGGCATCGCATGTTTTTGTTTTGGAAAGTGTTGAGACGGAGCTATGATTTGGATTAGGTCTTTTCATGCTCTGTGCCAATGCCAGCCAAGGAAAGAAATGCATTGCCTGCCATACTGAGGGAAATATTTATTGTTCCTGATAGAGAAATCACTGTTGATCCTTCTGGAAAAAGCATTCCCTTTCTTTGTCTGGGGTAAAGGTAGGCTTAGTCATTCATTAACAATGACGAACTGCATTTTGGTTTGAGTACTTTGTTCTTAACCAGCTCTGCTTTGGGAGAGGAGGTGTTGTGCCTGGATTCTCCCTGTCTGCAGGTAGCCAGGACTGCTGAGAGACAGTGTCATCCTCCTCTTCCAGAGTGATCTCGAAAGCTCTTCTGAAAGTGGGATCATTGCAGTGCAGCGATGGCAGTACAAATCTGATAACTGGAGCTAGGTGCTCCAGGAAGTCTTGCTTCTTGTGTTTACTTTCCTCTTTTATCTCTAAAACCATTTATATCATCTGAAGGTCTGATATGGATGGCATTTTGCTGGTGCAAACCACTTCAGCTGGTCCAGTTTATTTTGTGGGCACGGGTTTACTGGTGTAAAATACACCCTCAAAAACCATTTTTTCCTAATAAAAACTACACCTTGCTGCTGCAGCCTGGTGTTACAGACCCATTTTTCCATGAGTAGTGGAGTGGATCTGACTTCTGTGGTCAGTAAACCTCTTGTAAGTTACTAGTTGAAGGTTTTGGTGTTAGTTGCAATCTGTGGCCTGCGCTTCTCTGCCTGCATTTCTGTTCATCTCCCAAGTGTCTCTGACATATTTGCTTTTCATAAAGCAGCCTTTGCTGTTTGCTCTTTTGACCTGCCTCAGGAGATTGCCCAGCTTTGTGTGTGTAGATCTTTTTTACTAGAGGTCTCATTTATGAGCCTTTCGGTGATAATCCTAGAAACATTATTCTGATTAGCTACTTATGAAGCAAATAAAACTGTCTTGGGCTCTGCTTGATCTCTGACTTCCTCTCATCTCTTGTGACCTGATGCATTACTAGGAGCTGTGTTTGGGAAGGGCCCCACCCTCTTTTGGCTGCCTGCTGTGAGTGAGCCTTTGCACTTGAGAGGCATTTCTGGCCGCATGCAGGCAGGCTGAGCTGCACTGGAGGTGTTTTGGAGCTGTGCAAACCATACCCCTCTCTGAAGGATGTACCTGTAGTCTTGTCTGCTGTTGCCTTCCCAAAGGTCCGAGGCAATGTCTTTGTGAAGGGAATACCTGTCGGCTGAGGCTCAGTTCCACATGCACTGCAGTCTCCAAGAGCCATCAGTTATTGGCAGCAACAGAAAAAAAACCAGCTTTGGGCATTCTCCCATGGGCTCCTCATCTTCCTGCCAGTTTGAATCCTCTGTGAGGAGAGAGAAAAAGGAGAGGTGGGGTTGGGGGGGACTCTAATCTCTGCCCCAGCAGTGTGCAGCTCTGGAGAACTGTGGAAATTTGTAGTGGGTAAAGTGTTTTTATTGAATTTTATTTTTAATAGTACTGTAAAGAAATGCAAGCATGGTATGTCTGGGCTGATGATTAGAACTGACCCTGCCACTGCTGTCTGAAGCCCCAGCCTTGACAAAGGCTGATTGTGGCACCTGTTCTTGGAGAGACACAACAATGCTCACACTGTGCTTTCTACTCTTTGTTAAGCACCTGATTTGACTTTTGGGAGCTCCTGAGCTGTACATTCAAATGCTGCTGGTTGTAACCTGCTGCCCGAGAGGCCGGTATCCCAAACGCGGTAATAAAAGATACAGCTCTGACTACAGCCTTGGGGAAACAGGAAGAGTTTGAATATTTTCTGTCTTGGCAAAGCATTCTCTGGGCCAGGCAGTCTGGCTGGCTTTCTTTTGCCTTAGCATAAATTGAATAAAAGTTTGCTGTTTGCATCATTCTTCCTCTTCCTCCCAGCTACAGCCCTTTCTGCTGACCTCTGCAGCTTAACATGACCTGTGCTGAGACTCCTGCAGTAAAAACCTCTTGGTTACTGACCCTCCAAGTGACTGGGGAGGGGCATGAGCTCTGAGGTGTAATATGTCAGGCTCCCATAGAGGAGACTGAGGTTATTGGCTTATAATGAGGCTTTTGGTGCCTGTGTGCTCAGCAGCTTGACAGTGGACAAGAGAAATTTGATGTCTGTCAGAGGTGGAAGAGGATTGAGGAAGTGTGAAAGGCTGGCATGGTATCTGATGAGAAAGGTTCTGCTTAGGGGTTTTTCAGGGGAATGGTTTTGAGGGATGAACTGTCAGCTGTATTCATCTAAAGGAAGCATTGGCCTTTAACTGGATTAGTATAATCAGGGCAACAATTCTGAGAGCCCGCTGAGGGTCAGCTGGGTCATTGTGAAGCCACCTGCCCCATGCCCTTAGGCTCCAGCTGGGATTTTTCCTTGCAGCATCATGATTTTTTGCTTTGTGACTTCCTTGTTTGAGGGCTCTGAGAAATTCAGGCAAGATGGATGGCTTGAGGGCAGCGGGGAGGTGGAGAGTGATGGGACATAGACACAGGTCACTGGTTCACATCCAGCTCTTCTGGGTGATAGGAGATCTGTTTTTCCAGCATGCATGAATTCAGTAGCTGAGGCTGTGGCACTCATTTCACTTCTGGTTAAAGCTGGGTGAAAGTTTTATTATGCATTCAGTGGTTCTGGGTCTGCAGTGCTTGGCAGAGATGGGCAGGATTAGCATATTTCCTCCTCTTGGCTCTGAAAGGTAACTGAGCAGGCAGGTCTGCCTCCTCCCATGCCTAAAGCCTTAACACTTGTCCTCTCTGAGCTGCTGTGGAGGTTGTACTGAGGCAAAAAAAATGCTTGAAAAGCAGTTTTTGGCAGAAAGACACTCCAAGACTCCTGTTGATGCTTTTTGCAGAGATATTTCCTTGGCTCCTGACAGATTTTTGGATGCAGTAAGAGGGGATACAGCCTGTTTTTGCTCTGAGTCCTGGGGATACGGGGATAGCAGCAGGGAGGTTTTCTCCCGTTACATCGTCCATCACCCATTGCTGGTCTCCGATTAATGCTCCCAGCTGAGTGGTGTGTTTACAGTCACCACGGGCCTCTGATTAATCTTTCATTTCCTGTGGCCATGGGAAATGTCAGAGGATGCCAGGCAGGAGTTGGAGATGGCTGCTGCAAGGAGCAGGAAAGGCCAGTTCTGCTCTCTCTGGTGCAAGAAAAACCCCATTTGGAAAAACAATGGGATATGGCTTGAGGCTGTGTGAAACTTCTGTTTTGCTGGAATAGGCTTTCTGTTTCTTGCTCAGTCATCCAGTTCACATGAATGTGCTGATTTATAGGACAAAGAACAAGTTCCCTGCCTCTGCTTCCTTCTCCCCTTTCCAGGGTGTCCCCAGCTGGTTGGCTTCCTGCTCCTTCATTGCTGCTCCTGTGTAGTGCTGGTTTGAAGGCTGAAGGACTGAGGAAGGAGGTTGGTCTGTTGGTGAAACTGCCTTGAAACTTGAGGAGCTTTAGGTCCATTTTCTGACATGACACTCGCTGCTGGTTTTGACCTTCAGCTGTTGTCCAAGAAGGTGATAACGACAGCTGCTGTTCTGCTGCTGGTTGGCTGCATTGCAGGGAGCAAAGGGCGTGTTTGCTGGACATTTCCAGTGAGAAAGCTGCTGTCTCCCTGGAGGCTGATGTGTGTCAGCGATGCTCTCTGTTCGCCTTACAGCACTGGCTTTTCCACAGAACCTGTATAGGACTTTGTGAAGGTCTCTTGACACTTCATTTGTACTTCCTTTATAAGTAGAAATTGGAGCCTTCCTGCTGTTTTCTTTCTCGGTACTTAAAAAGATACCACACAGCTCACTGAGTGAGTGTTGTGTGGCCTTGACGCTGTGTGGCTGCTGGGAGAGGCTTTTAGCAGGGCTGGGAAGAGAACAGGAGAGTGCAGCATCAGGCTGTCTGTGTAAGGGGAACAAGGGAGTGGCGTTGTGAACCTTGCCTTGAGCAAAGGGGATCAGTTAAGCCTTAGCGCTCATAAAATTTACCCTGTAACCCCAGGCACCCTGTGAATTAAGCTTGCCTGGAAGTATTACTCTTCCTAGGGAGAAAGCCTGCCCAGAGCCTAGCACAGTCTGTCTACACCTGCCCAATTATTTTGTGTCAGGCTCCTGAAGCTCAACTGATGATTATTTTAATGTCAAGCCATGATGTCACCGACACAATGCTCTGTCAGCCAAACTAAAATAGTGAGGTCTTTTTGTCTTCAGCCTGAGTTGTAGAGGTTTGGTTTGTGTGCTCTTGGTAGCTCTGCCTTGCATTAGGTGCTCTTCAGGACAGAAAGTCAAAGTGGGTTTGTGAGTGAGTCACTTTTCTTCACTTCTCGTTTCAAAAGAGGTGTAACAAGCCATGTGCAGTAAAACCGAGTTCCTGTGTGCATTTTCGTTCTTCCTTTCCAGAGCCCTTTTGCTGAACCAGAACTTGGTAGGTAGAGGAGTGAACTCCTAAGGGGAAATGTTCCATGAGCTCAGTATGTGGTGTTCAGTAAGTGATGACAAAGGGAAAAAGGACATAAGTGATGAAATATTTGAAAACACTGAGACACAGACATTCCATAAGGACACTGACAGGGGTGACATGAGAAGTAATGGGGCAAAAGGGAGGAGGAAGTTTATGCAAACAGGAATGTTTCCTGGCAGTGAGAAGGCAGGAGTTTTAATTCCTTTCTGCATTATATGTGTAGCATTGGCTCTTTACATCCAGACAGGACAAGAGACTGGAGTGTGCTCTGGCTGGAAATGCTCCTCTCAGGGAGGGACTGTTGTCACTGACTTGGCACCTGGGCTGGGGTAATGCTGGTCTGGCTCAGGGCAGCCTCCCCAGGTGTGGATGGAAAGCTTCTCCACAGCACAATGACTTTGCACTGCAAAAAGCAGCTTATTATATCTATCTGTTCTGGATACAGTAAGCATTGCTTGTAGCATCCTGGTGCAAAGAAATGGCCTCTCCCTTGCTCTGGTGTTGGTTTTATTATTGAGGTACTGGCTGCTGGGATGGGAAGGATTTATGTCCTAAATTCACCAGCAGTTCCTGGAGCCTTTGGCAGTGCTGCTGAGCTGAGGTGGTGGAGCGCAGCACGGAGAAGGCCTGGGAACGTTCCAAGGCACCAGAGTGTTGGCTGTTTTCATGGCAGGCAGAGAGCTCTGCCATTCCCAGGGCTGTGCTCTCCTGCAGGCCATCTGGTTGGTGCCAGGTTTCCGAAGGAAGTTGATACTGGGAAGAGGCTGGGCTCTCCTGACCTTAATTGCAGTGCTGGAAGGACTGAGTCCTTGGCTAGGGCTGCACAGCCCTGCCTGGATTCCACACATCCGCAATGCAAGGTGGAAAAAGCAGGTTTGTCTCCAGCTCAGTGCTCAGCTACCTGGTATTCCAGGCAGCTGACATTGCCCACAGCATCAACTCTGGCTGTGTAACAGGTGAACGCAACTTGGTTCTGATTTAACTGTTCTTTGTTTTTACTTTTTCTCCTTTTAAGAAGCTGTGAGTATGCAATATCACCTGAAGGCTATACAGTTCCCAAAGCAAAGTTACCTTTACTGACCTGGAGCTCATTTAGTGCTCTCGGAGAGGAGAAAAGGCTGCCAGCCGGCTTCTTCCTCATGCTTTGCAATGCAAGTGAGCTGTGGGCTCAGATGTCACAAAGCAGTTTGCTTCAGAATGATGCAAGGAGCTCTGCCTCCCTGTCCATCTGGCCTCAGAAGCCAGGGACTTATTCCTACCCTTCTTTGCCAGTGTTTTAAATCTGTAGTTGTACTTATGGCAGTGTGCCAACACAAGGCTGTGACAGGAAAGGGGACATGTATTGTTAGTGCTGCAGCTTTACTGATTTGTGACTTGTAGATGGATGTGGAATTTTGACTGATCTGGGGCCAGCTTTGGTACTTTGTGTTCCCCAGAGCTGACTAATAAACCTGGACAACTTAAACACAGGAAGCAAACGGGGAGAGTACCCATGAGGAGCTGGCAGAGCAAAGGAAAAGGGTTTTGAAACAAACCAACAACCTTGGTTAGTTAGGTAAAGGATAGTTGTTCTTGCAGAGCAGCTTTGCAGTGCTGGCAGCAGCTGAACGGGTGGCAGACGAGAGTCTTTGCTTGCATCCTAGCAGCCACCTTTCTAGGGAAAAGGGAGCTGATGGCAATCTGTGCAACAATTGGAGCTGACTGCAGGATTAGTTCAGATACCTTCAGCTTCGAATGCAGCAGCTGGCAGGGTTTCTATCAAGGCTGGGAGGCTGCCCAGAGGCCCATCCTGCTGGAGTTTTGCTTCTCTTGGTATCTGATCGGGAGGAACAAAACCTGGCTGGTTTGAATGTGCACTGACAGTGTGGTGTGTCCTTTCAGCTGCAGCTCTGGTTTACCTACAAGGCATGGAGCAGTCTCAGGGTTGGCTTTAGTCATCCAAAGACTGAAGAGAAAGTGGCATCTCTGGGGACTCTTTATTCTGGTTGTTTTCTCCAGAGATTCTTGTTTCTCTATACCACTGCAGGTCACTGTCATGTAAAACCACACTGTGGGGCTTAGAGAGGAACTTGAACCTTTTTTTGGCACTTGACGGCTTCTGTGTGGGTGTGAGGCTTCCAGCAGTCAGCCTTTTGAGGCAAACTGAGTCAGGGCATGAAGCTGTACCACAGGGGCATTCAAACCTCCCTTTTTGCATCCTGTCTCTCTTGTATGTTGCTACATTATCTTTCAGGATTAAGCTGGAGGAGAACTCTGTGAGAGCTGACACTTTGGATTATCTCTGCTCCCGGCTGCCTCTTTGGAGCTGTTGTGTGAGGTTATTCACCACAGCCTGAGGGCTGAGATATGCTGGTGAAATTTCTGCAATCCAGGGTGGCATGGCTCCTGAAAGCCACTCTGAACCACAAAGTGGGCCTGCCAGCTCTCTGCAGAGAAACTGCTGAACTGAACCAGGGGCTTAGCTGTGCATTCATCAGAGAACGGAAGTTTTGCCTATCTGGGAAACTCAGTGTGCCCTTCTGAAAGTTTTGTGTGGTGTAAAATTGGCTAAAATGCTGAAATAAAAGCTGAATTAAACAGACAAAACAACAGAATCCAGTGATACCATTGGAGATGGGTGTGGGATAAGGGAGTGTACATACAGCGCAGATCTCTTGAGATGCAAGCTCCATGCCCCAGCAGTTTTCTGAGTGGGTGGCTGTTTTGAGTTGCACTTGATGAGGCTGTTTTTCTGTTCCCCCTCCCTTACCCCAGTTTAGATGAGTGGTGTTTGGCTTAAAGCTAAAGGTGCCATGACATTCTGTCTGCAAAAGAGATCAAAAATCCTTGCAGAAAAGGTATCATATAATCCACGGGGCACAGCTAAAGCCGTGTCTTAGAGCTACAGTGGTGCTCATGGGGCCTGTGTGAACTAGGAATTTTGACCTCTCCTGGTGAAGGCAACTCCTGCCCTGCTCTGCAGTGATGTGTACGGTAGTTTGCCTTTGGGCTAAGTGAGGGTAAAGCACAGCTGTTGGAGTCAAGTGTTGTTTGTTTTGCTGTGGTCCGTGTTTGGGAGGCAGTGGTTAAAACTGACTTCTAGGAAAGCTTCTCCCTGCCTTTGTTGTTGGTTGTTGCTTTTGCACGTGTGATATTAGCTGAGTCAACTGAAGCTGTGTCAAATGCTGGAGAGGATGAACTACACAAACAGCTTTTGTTCTTGCTGATGATTGAGATTATCTTCTTCCATACAAAGACTCAGTTCCATCTCAGATGTGAGTGAGGTGTTTGACTGCCTGAGGTCTTTTTGACTGTGTGATATCAAACCAGCCAAGCCATCCCTGGCAAGTATACCTACTTTGAAGTTTCTCTAGTTGTCCACCTGGTGTTACTGGTGGGTCCACAGTGCAGTGGCTGAGGAGCTCGCTGGTGATCTTTTGGGTGTAGGCAGTCCTGGATATTGGGGCAACCAAGAAATTTCTGTGGAGATGAGTGTTCTGAGCCTGCCAGGTAATGAATGACTTGCAGTCATTAACTAACACATATTGTATTGTCTCTCTGCTCTCTGCTTTAAAGTGTTAATATATTCTGTGTGTTGAGCCCCTGCAATAGAAAGCAGCAGCTGGAACAGCAATGTTGGCTGTAGGACTTGGCAGTATTGGGCAGTTCTTGTGACTCAGGGTACTCTGTGTCTGGGGGCCCGAGGGGACATGGCTGAAAAGGGTGAATTTCCAAAGCATGGGTGTCGTTACTTCTTAAGGCTCAAAGCCATTTTTAGGTACATCTGAGAGCCTTGGCACAGAGTGGCTGGAAAGCTGCCCAGTGGGAAAGGACCTGGGGGTGCTGGTCGGCAGCCTGCTAAATATGAGCCAGTGTGTGTGCCCAGGTGGCCAAGAAGGCCAGTGATGGCCAGAGAGAGGCAGTGAAGCTGGGGAGGGTCTGGAGCACAAGTCTTTGAGGAGCCGGGGATGTTTAGCCTGGAGGAATCTCAAGGGAGACCTTATTGCTCTCTACAAGTCCCTGGGAGGAGGTTGCAGCCAGTGACCATTGCCCTCTTCTTCCAAGTACCAAATGATGGGACAAGTGGAATTGGCCCGAGTTCTGCCAGGGGAAGTTTATATCGGATGTTAAAAAAACCATCCTCAGCACAAGGATGATCAGTGGTCGAAACAGGAGAGTATTTGGGTCACAGTCTAGGCGATATTAAAAAGATGTGTACATGTGGCACTAAGGGATGTGCCTTAGTGCTGAGCTTGGCAGTGCCAGGTGAGTGGTTGTACTTGATGACTTCATGTTTTTTTTTAGCCTAAATTATTCTGAGATTTTGTGATTGAAATGCTTCAACTGAGCATTTTCTTTTGGAAGTCAAAGAGATGATCTTTAAAATTCTTAACCTATGGGTTGTGTTTTAAACTTTGGGAATGAGAAGACTTGCTCTTATTTGGAAACATTGCAGATGAAACCAGATAGGGTGGGATTATCCAGTGATGAAAAACACGGCAGCCTTCTCTAGAAAAGCAGAGTGATAAATCTTGCCAAATTTTGTGTCTGGGGCTTGCTCGAAGGATAACCTTTTGAGGTGCTTTGTGGTATTTCCACTATCTTGAGTATCTCCAGCTTCCTGTTTACACTGCAAGCACATCACCTTCTGCTTTGAGGTGTTCAGCAGATACTCTCTCAGATTTTGGACTGGTCTGTGGTACAGTGTGCAGGCTTCTTTACAGAAGTGAGATTGCCAAACTAGCAGCCTTGGAGAAGGTATTTCGTGAATGTTGATGATTTCTGTCCCAAGACAGGTAAAAAAATATAATGAAGTTCTGTGGGTTTGATTCCAAAATGCATACAGTCTTCCTTTTTAAAGCATTGTTAGGCAGGTGAGAGCTTGGAGAATGTTGGAGAATGGTGCAGACAGAGCACAAAAGCCTCATGGCCTTGGCCTCGAGGCATTTAGCTTAGAGCAGAGAGGATGACCTCCTCCCCAAATCCCAAGATATTGTTAGCTTTCAGGCCAAGACTGCTAGTAAAAAACCATGGTGATTTATATATTTTTAATTGTTATTAATTTGCATGTTTACACTTTTCAGAATTAGGCTGAGACCCCTCAGTTTGGTTCCCCATGGAGTCACCCAGTCTCCTTGTGCTGCCTCATAGCTCCCAGCCATGTGTGATGCTGTGGTGCTGTGGCTGAGAAGCAGAAATTGTTCCCTTTCTCAGGCTGCCCAGACCTGCCCTCTGTCTGGGATCCACCTTCTCCCTGCATGATTTTCTGATTTTCGTGGTGTGATGGGGCCTGGTGAGCAAGGCCCTAGGAATGTCATCTGTGGAGCTGCAGCAGCCAGACATGTCCTAGCCAGCCTCTGCCAGCACCCCAGTGTTGGTAGCAGGAGCTCAGGTGTGATGGAAGAGGCAGGGCAGAAATGGGAATTGCTGAGGCCGGGAAGGAAAGGTCCCAGTTGCATGTTTTATCTGGAAGCTGCCCTCAGGGCAGCCCCTCACTCCAGCTGGGTGGCTGCTTGGTCAGGTTGGCTTTGTTTCAAGGACGTAATTTGCAGAGTTTGGAGACTTACCTGGCTTGGAGTGTCCTGCTGATGAGTCCCTGCTGGTAAGAGTCTCTAAGAGGTCCCAACTTTCTTTCTAATCTGCAGGAATTTACATACCTCAGGCATCCTCCTGAGACTACTCGCTTGTGAAAGGCTGCATTTGCTGCTTGCCCTTAATTTATCAGCTCTGTAGGCCCTAAAAATGATCTTCAGCTGATGATACTGCTTTTTCATGTTACTTTTGTCTTTCCTCTCCCTCCTGTCCTTCAGATTAGGATTCAAGAACTGCAGATGCTCTAAACTAAGGATGACTCATCCCTAGTTTATTTTGTGAATTACCCAGCACACAATGCTGACGAGAAAACGCTGGGAATGGAGGGGGTGGGGAGCAAGAGATGGTTTTTAAGACCCAAAAGGAGATGCTTGGAACATGCATCTGTGGTCCCTGGGTCATTGAGCTGGCCTGTATCCTGGACACGTTATATGGGCCACGTGAACCAAGGGGACCCTTGGGACCTGCAATGGGTGTCAAAACATGATCTAAGACTTCAGGCAGGAGTGAGGGAGGTGTTTTGCTGTGAACCTTGCTTGAAAAGCCAGTGGGGGCTGACCTCTTGCTGAGACTGTGTATTCTACACCACCCATTCTTGGGTGTTATCTACGTTTTTGTCACGCACCTGAGTATCACTCACAACATCTAAGGCTGCCTTTGCTCCCCTGTTGTGGTTACCTCGATCTATTTGAAGCAGTTTGGGGTGTTAGAAATGCTGAGCTGTGGAGCTGAGGTAATACTGGAGAAAATTAGTGAGGTGGGTGGCAGAATATAAAATGGAAGAGGTTATTTCATGACTGAGGTTATTTCATTTTGCTGAGCTGTTGTATCTAGGGACTTTCTTACCTCAGCTGTAAGGGCAGGGCTGCAGCCATGCTCCCAAGAGCCTCAGATGCACCTATGCACACAGAGGCATATTTCCAGTGAGAACTACCAGAGGAGAAGACCTATGCTTGGAGCTTGCAGAGAGGTTCTCAAGGATTCCTCAAGACAAGTGAGCTCCCTCCTCCATGCATGGATTTTGGATCCTGTCACTGTTAAGGGTGATGGTTCTACCCTCATCCTCCCCAGCTGGCACCTCTGCTGGCCATAGGTGCCACTGGGATTCCTGGGCAGGCATTTCTTTTTTGACAGCTGTGCCCGAGTGTCTTCCTGGTCTGCTCCCTACTGTGCCAAGGCAGATTGGCTTAATCAGAGTATGGTAAACCTGTTGTGAATATTTTGTGCTTAGTTGGACTTGCCAATTGTAGCTGCTCTGATTGTACCCCTGCTGCTTTTTTGATTGCCTGGTGGCTCCCAGCCAGGGCCCAGGGATGGGAAGTCAAGCTAATTTTCGACAGTGAAGGTAATATTACTCTCACCTTTCATTTTTTAGACATACAGTTAGGGAGCAAGGAAATGAATTTCTTTTCCCTTAGATATGAAGCTTCTCAGAGAGAAGAAATTGAGTCTGTTGTCATTGGGGCCATGCTATTTCTCAGCACAAACCCAGTGTACGTAATACCTAGTAATGATTGTTCTGTACCCTGCTGAGACTGGGCAGGGAATGAGAACTAGTGCTGATGAAACTTCATTTCAGACCATGCCTGGCCAGTCCACATCTCCAATTATTTCATAGTTGCTTCATTGTTGGATGTGAGTCTTCAAGGGTTGGTTTCCTTGGCCCCACTTGCAGCTGCTGTCATGCTTGGCTCAGTGCCGTGGGTGCTGGGTCTAGTTGTGAGGGAATGCTCTGCACTGCCATCAGCCCCAAATCTGCTAGGGAGGTGCAGGTGTCCCCATCCTTTGCCACCTGGCTGTCTGACAGTGCTTCCTCGTGTTTGTAATGGGATGTTCTCATCTTCTTTAGCACGTTGTTCTCAGGCTGGTGGGACTTGAGAATAATGTGCTCAGATGAGTTGGAGGCAGCCAGCCCAGCCAAGTTTCTGACAGTGACGAAAGGTCTTGTGCTGCCTGCCCTGCCAACAGCCACAGCAGCACAAAGAGAGAGCTGTGTGCTCGAGCTGTCTGTTTGGGTTTGTAACAGGGGTGTGTGTGCAGCCAAATGGCTTCTTCAGCAATGCTCAAATAATTCCAAATGTGTGAACAAACCCAAGGCTTGCTGCTGCCCCACCAGTTTGCTCCATGCTGTGTTCTCTGTGAGGTGGGAGCTCCAGGGAACTCAGACACTGAGCAGCTTCCAATGTGCATATCACTGGTACCTTCCCTCTGTACTGGACCTTGGTGGGTTAATGTCCCTGGTTTAAGACCCAGCCCCTTTGTTCATGTCTAAGCCCTGCAACGTGGTGGCTCATCCCAGGGCAGTGTCCCCACTTGCTTTGTTAGTGGTGCAGGGATGTGGGGCAGGCGGTGGCAGGGTACAGCCCCAGGTCGGGGTGCGGTGGCCATGTTAGGGATGGCACTGGACCTAGGTGGCTTTGGATCAGGAGCTGGAAGGTGCCCCAGGGAAGGTGGTACTCTGGCCCTGTATGTGCTTCTTGGCCCAGGCACTGAGCTTCAAAACAACCTAAACAGGCGCCTTTGTCCCTGTTTTACATCAGTGACATACATGCAGCAGCTTTCAGCTGTGGCCTGTAAGAACTGAGAATTTGAGGAGTTTGTTTTGCTTGTTTGTTTGGAGAGCCATGGACAACTTCCAGCACTTCTCTGGAGGAGCAGCTAGAAGCAGCAGCCCTGTCTATGCAGCACAACTCTGTATGAACTTTGCCTTTTTATTTTGAGCCCATGCTTTCTTTAGGAAATCTTTAGTGGCCTGTCAGTCCAAAAGGGTTAAAGAGTCATTGCTGCATTGTAGGAATAAAGCTCAGTGATGGAGATGAGACTTTTCTGGGGTGGGTGCAAGAATGTCAAAAGACAAGGAGCAGCGTCCTGCCATGGCCCTTCCACTTTCTTGCCCGTGCGTCAAGTGTGTTTCTCTAGTGTGTCTTTTTCCAAACAGACGAGTGTGACTGGATGTGGGTAGAATGGAGTAAAACAAAAACAGAGCTAAAGTCCTTCTATGCTCATGTGCCTCTCTGGGGAGGATGGTCAAAGGTCTGCCAGCACTGTCAGTGCCATGACTGACTGACAAGACAGAGCCCTTGAATACCACAGGGATCAGGGTAGTGGGTGAGCCTGTGCAGGATGGGTTTGGGAAGGGTATGATGTACTTCTATAAGCATTTCTTTAGCACTGATCCTTATGCAAAAAAAAAGTGTGGCTCTGAAATGTTTGTCCTTGCCCCCGTGCTGCCTGCCTTGTCTTGCTGCTGCAGCTGTTCAGGCAGCTGTGCTGTGGACTCGCTCAGAGACCTATTGCAGTTAAAAATAACACTTCCCTCCCATCCTCCCATTCTCTATTTTTTGTTTGTTTGGTTTTTGGTTGGTTGTTGTTTGTTTTTTTTAACAGTCAAGAGCAAGTGCTGCGTCTTAAATCCATGGCAGTAATAACAGCCCTAGATTTGGGCAGACTGGCTCTGTGCTGAGGTGTCTTTGATTAGCTCTGAACTCATGGTAAGGCTCAAACCTCTGAGTTGGATGTGTCTTTCCAGCAAGTCAGATGATGGTTCTTGTGAGCAGCAGGTGGTTGTTCCACTATTGTTCTGGGAAGCTGAAGTAGTATTAGGGATGACGGAATTAGTCTCTAGGGCCAGGTTCCCTTGCCCTATCCTGTAAAAAGCCTGTGTTGCTGACCACCAAGCACTCTGGGTTTGTCACCTGCGAATAGCACTGCTGCCCATGACTCAGCTGTGGCTTTTCCTGATCTGTGGCTCAAGGCCGTGTTTCTTTCTTTGTACAGAAATGGCCACTGGAAGCATTTCAATGCTATTGAGTTTCATATCATCTTCCCTTTTTAAAAAGAAGTTGCACTGAAAAAAAAGCAACAACAAAACCTTAATTACACCATCCAGATTTGTTCATGCTTAAAGTGGGCCACTGTGGGATCCTATAACTGTAACCTTTGTCCTCATCTCCACCCTGCTGCATGTCACTGTCCTTCCCTGAAGTGTCACTCTCACTGGTAGGAGCTTTTGTCACCTTAAAACACCCTTCAATGCAGAGCGAACCAAAAATTCCATTAAATATGATAAAGCATTATCTTATCTCTTGGTACAGACAACTAGAAACTCTTCCAGATATATTGTGAGGATACGTGGTGGTGGAGTAACATTTTGATGCTTCTCTAGTGGAGCATGTGCATCTGTGAGAAAAGGGAAGGCTTGTGGGATTGTGTCTCAGGAACAGCCACTGTCTCATTTCCTTTGTGGTGATGGAAATGTTTTATCTTTTCTGACTCTGAGTCCTTTCACAAACAGAATCCTCATAAATTCCCCTTGTACTTTTGATGCATTCTAGGGGTTTTGGGGTCATTTTCAGTTAATCTTTTAGGCTGTGCCTGTGCTCTGCCTGTCTTTGGTTCACAGAGAAGCCGATGTGAACCTGCCACCAAAAGGCTGAGCCTGATGCTGTGTGTCTGTCCCTGTCCCAGTATGCACGTGTTTTGTTGCCCTACTGCCTATCATAACAAGTTAAAAATACACCCTGGTGTTTTTCTACCGTGTAGGTAGAGCATTCCTTTGAAAGTTCAAGTGGGAAAGTGATAGGTATTGGCAAAAATCTGCTGCTTTTAAACTGGTGCCAAAGGGAGTTTGTCTGTTTCCCGTTTCACTTGTCTCAAGGTCATTTTCAGGATCTTTGGAGGAAGCTGTACTTATCCCTGCCCATAAGGCTGTGGTTGATCCCATATCTGGGTTCTAGATGCAAATCCAGCATCTGCATTTCAAGCATTCAGTGAAGCTTACAAGAAACAACTGAAAATGATGCCTGAGCTGGTAGAAATGCCTTGCAGTGAGAGCCATGAAGCTCAGTCTGCTCAGCTTTGGAGAGGTGCCAGTGTGCACATACCCTTTGTACCATGAAATTCTATTCTCAGACTCTTTAACCTGGCACAGAAAGTCACAGTAAACACAAATGCTTGCCCTTGGTTTTAGCTGAATGCAGTTGGGGCGAGCATTGGTATACATATATAATATATATTCTATTTGAATGGAAGGCAGAGTTTTGTAGATAAGGTCTGATCTAGTGGTAGCGTGGACAGTTCTGTTCTTGAAGTGGAGGTCAAGGGGAGAGTGGAAAAGGCATTTTATGCCAACAAGGACAAAGAAATAAATGCACACAAAAATAGACATGATGGCAGGAGTGGGGAAAAACACAAGTCCAGACCTTGGCTGGTAGAAAGTGTGTCAGAAGTCCGTATGTCTCTGTGCTCCCCTGACTCCCATAGCTCATCTGATGCTGTTTTGTTTGGTTTTGTTTTTTCTGCTGCTAATTCTCTTTACTTTGTTTCCCTGTTCAGTATGTCGAGACTTCGCTATTCTGGAAGATCATACCTTGGCCCATAATTTACAGGAACAAGAGAGTAAGTAGCAATGATCTTCAGAGCAAACTGAAGCAAGCTTGTCCCAACAGATATCTGCCTTTATTTGATTTTGCTAAGAAAAATGCTTCCTGCTTTTATTTAATTTTTTTTCTTTTAATGGAATACAGTTTATTATTGCTGTCTTCACTGTCCTGTAACCCTACACTTTGTTCTGCTCCAGCTCACATTGTACCCCAGAGATAGTTATATTTCATATTTCAATTTTGTGCTCTCCTTTAGAGTTGAGTTTGTTTATGCCATTTATGATAAAATTGCATGTGGGAGTGCACTTGGGGTTTTGTTGCTGTGCAAGGTTTTTAGAAATGACTAACAATTTTGGAAGCTTCACATTTTATAGTCTCACCTGAAGTACAACCAGAAGAGGTCTGTTTGTTTACTTATTTCAGAATTGCCAGTGTCTGCCTTTTGAAAGGAGCCTTCCTTTTTGGACATTTTGAGGTAGGGCAGCTGTCCACCAGAAGGGTTTATAAAGCAGAAAAAAAAGTACAGCCAGGAACTTCAAAGTGACTGGTGTGGGGTTTTTTTAGTCATTTTTTTACATGGTTATCCGTTACTTTGGGTATGTTTACTTTGCAGTTTCAGGTGTGGTGGCCTCTCTAGTCAGCTTCTCACTGATTTGGTATCTGGCAGTACCAGGTGCTGATGCCATTCCTGCTGCTCCACCAAGGGTGCAGCTGCTCGTGCCCTTGGTGCTGGAACCCGAGACCACTGAGTGAAGGACTGCTCTGGGCTGCAGCTCATGTGGCCGTTTTTTCTGGCAGGCAATACCCATGTATGGTAAAGGACTCGCTGGAGTACTAAGCTGCTCTGTTGCTAAATATAAAGGTAGGGAGATTTTTGGAACCAATTCTGCTGAGAATGAGAGGAGTTTTCTTCTGTAGACATTCTTGAGAACAAATTAAAGAAGCATCCATAATAAGTGGTTTAGGTAAAGCTCATCCTCACTGACCTCTGGTGGTCTCTCCCAGACCCACTTCCTTCACCTAGGGTGATTTTCTGTGGTCAGAAAATGAAATTCAAAGCCTAAAATCAATTCCCTATAAAAGTGGATGTGTTAAGATATGCTGAACTTGTTTTGGTAACAGACACGTACACAGCCCCCTCAGTGCTGAAAAGAGGCAATCTCAAGCTGCTAGCATAATTTCAGTTCAGGACTTTCCCACCTTTAGGGAGATTGCTTGGTGTTTCCCTGCCAAGATCTGTCTTCCTTTCTGGGCTGGAATCTCCCTCCCACTTGGTTTATCTTGTTCCCACAGTGGAGTTCTGCAGCCTGATTTGAAGGTTCTTGCCTGTGTTTATTTCCAGTTGAGCATCACTTGGCCACAAATGTTCAGCGCAATCGTCTGGTGCAACATGACTTGCAGATGGCCAAGCAACTGCAAGAAGAGGAGGATAAGAAAGCCCGTGCTCAAATCCAGAAACACCAAAAAGACTTGTGAGTTTGTGCTGGGGATTTTGGGGTGGGAATGCTAGTCCCATTTGGTCAGAGCACTAATATCAGCTGCTTTGAGTTGACAGTGTGTGGAGTTCATCAGCCTTTTGCTTTTGTTTCTTTTTTACTTTGGCTGTCCATTGCTGTAAAAGTATTGATACCAGGCTCTGGCACAGAGGAATGAGAGCAGGGTGGGAGCAGGTGTTCCTGGAGCCCATCCTGCCTTCCATAGTGTTGCCTGTCAATCAGAAGGAGCCTTCCCATTTTACTGCTTGTTGTCAGAATGGGGTAACTTGGCCACTTGTGTTGACCTTGTCCCTGGCAGAAGTTTGAGAGTTTGAGAGTGTTTTCCTTGCCACAGAAATACCCAGTGCTAGAGGGGAATCTCCATTATGTGGAAGTTGCAGATATTAGTGTGTTTGCCCTGTGCCTGATGAATGCTTTTGAGGAGCTGGGTGTGATGCTTTTTGGTGTCCTGCTGTGCTGAAACCCCCTGCTTGTGCTTGCAGCTATTCAGTGTGAAATCGCTTGGGAAGGGGAATTGCTGCCCCAGGGGGCTCCATGGGGATGGCATTGGGGGACAGGCCTTCTCTTGCAGTCACTGACTTCTGCAGCAACTGTGGGAGAGTGTTTAATGAGTGATCCAGTTTGCTCTGCAGGTTTGCTCAGTCCCCACTCACCACATCTTAACCCTGTGGTCTGTGGTTTGGCTCTTTGTGTGCCACAGCTCACAGCTGTGGAGCTGGTGTAGGAGTGAAACATGGCAGTACAGGGCAAAACAAACTGTGCGTTCCAATCCAGAGTGCACTTGCAGAGCACTGGGTGAAACAGATGGTTCGTGTGACAGGACTCAGCCAGGTCCCACTCCTGAGAGGTGCCTGGATGGGGCTCCCTGCCAATACAAGGTCTGTGAGGCAGGAAGCATCTCCCAGCAGCTGTGCTGCCTCTGGGATTTTTTTGGGCTCTGTGATAACACCCACCAGGTGTAGTTGGTGGTGGATCACAGAGCCTGGGTGGCTCATCTGACAGGACCAGTGACAGAGCAGAAGAGCTCTGTGTTGCAGATGTGGGAGATACAGGACTGGCTTCAAAGCAGCGGCTCATGAAAGCTTTGAAGCTGGGGCATGACAGATCAGCCACTGTTCTCAATGTTCCCAGCACACTGGGACAGACCTTATGTACATATGTCTCTCTCAAGTCTGCTTTTTTTCAATAGTTTTGTCTTTATTACCAATTAGAGATGTGAGTGAGTAAATGACAACATAAAAATTGATTTTGTATGGCAGACGTGATTCCTCTTGCTGGGAGCTGCAAACAATTTTCTTGTTGTAGGACTCTGTAAAATGGGATTTACGAACTTTGTCAGCCAAAGCACAGGCAGAGCTGCTGATGTAAAATGTTGTGTCAGCAGCAGTTCTGCGTCTGAGAGCAGGAGCTTTTCTGCAAGAATAGTAAAAGGAGTTGGAGGCATCCTTTTGTAGTTGGATCTTTTTCTTCCTTAATTATTTGTACATTCCCACTGTCTCTTCCTTGTCCAAGAGTAGCATGTTCTGGCAACAAAATAATCCCAGTTGTTGTTTTCTGTGTCATCTAGGACAGTTTGACACTACAAGGTGAGGAGAGGAGTAAGAAGGCAGAGCTAAGGGGTCTTTAGAAAGGAAACGAAAAAGCTCTTCGAATTTATTTGCTTTCTTCTCTCTTTCAAATCCTAATTTCTCTCAGTCTTTGTAAAGGTAAATGAGAGAATAGAAATATTTCTTTTTAAGAATTCAAGGAAGCATCAAACCTCATTTTTGCGCTTCTTTAAAAGCATCTCTCACATCTAGCTGAGCAGCCTGCACACTGCTAAGCATAGTAGCAAGATTACTAAAATAAAATAGTGTGAAAATATGTTCTTTCCCTGTTTTGCTCCCAGTGCTGTGATAGTTCTGTTGCACTGATGTGAGCAGTTCCTTTGAACAGTTCCCTTAAACATTCCCATTTTTTCTTCTCATCTGGGAACAACTAGTAGCTGCAGTCACTGTGAATGGGAGGGAACTTTCTGATCACACAAACTTTTAGTTTTTTTCTCTTTTTATAAACTGATGTTGAGTTTCCCCAACATTCTTAACACTCCTGGCTGCCCAAGAGTGAAGGACACATGAGTGGGATGTTCAGGACTGGTGATGTTTATGTTGCTCTGGCAGATTTCTGGGATCTGATGGACACACTAAGGAAACTGAAGGACAGGAAGAGCTGTCAAAGCTCTTTAACCTATTTTCTAATGCTCACACAAGTTAATACTTTAGTTTATGTTGACTAACTAATCAAGTCTCAGTATTTAATTACTGCTGAGCAATAAACCCCTAAATCTAATCCTCTGTGGCTCTTCAGTTCTTAGGAATTGATGTGGGATATTCCAAGATGTGTCATCAGAAAGAAGAAAATGCTTTTGTGTTTGCAATACTTCTGGTGTTCATTGCTGCTAACAGAGAGGCAATGACCTTGTTGCCTTGGCTGTGAAAGATGATTAGTTGTTTTCCTGTCCTGTTTGTCTGCAATAGGATGTATTTTAAGCATTTAGCAAGTCAGTTTGTGCTGATGAACTTGGCACATTAGCTCTGCTCACAGGTGCCAGGGGAACTGGAGATGTGCAGTGCCTCAATGTGTCTGACCTTTCTAACTTATTTTCTACCTGCTTTCATGTCCCCAGAGCCTGGGGTTGTAAAGGATCCACTACCAGGCTCACTGACAGCCTGCTCCCTAGGATTTGCTTGTTCAGCCTTTGTTTTGCTGGGAGCTGTGGTTCTCTGCTGGTGCCAGGTTTGCCAAGGTCCTTTCTTAAATAGCAGGCTCAAGAACTAGATGTGCTGCTATGTGAACTCCTGTGGCTTTGAACGCATTTGTCCCCAGAGTCAAATGAAACACACACAGGGACATGCAAAAATTGCCACCAGGTTTTATTACCTGGATGAAGGAAACCGATGTCATAAAATGTTTAACCTATTGATAACTCCAGTCCGATTGCAGGTCTGCTTCCGAGGAGCTGTTGACAGAAATCATCTTCTTTTCCTTCCTGCTGTGTGTGCTTTTTTGTTGCCTGTGACAAATGAGTTGTTTTTTAGTGACATCTATTCCCTAAACCCTCTTGTTGCAGTGTCCTTCCTCTCCACCCTTGCCACATATCCACCCCTTCTGCTTCTCTCCTTCTTCTTCACTTTCTGTGAAAGAAGGCTCTGTTCTGCCACTGGCTGCTCCAGCCATGCCACATTTTTTGGTTTTGCAACAAAAAGTGCTTGTCTGCACTTGAAAGTGTTTTAACTTCCTCTTCTCATGTCCTAGATTCTCTCCTAGTCCTTTGCCTCCAGATTCACTGGGTCATTTATGCCCAGATTCTTGCTGAAACCTAGAACTAGTTTCTCCAGCCCACATAGCAGAGCTTTCACGTAGTTCAATCTGGTTCAGTTATTTGCTTGTCTTCCACTCTTGGCAGTCTTGTCATCACCATCTGATCATTGTCAGTGTATTCTTCAAAAGATTGTATTCTAATGAGGGAAGCTCTGCTTGTTGCTGCTCCCAGTTCTCCTCTTATGCCTTGCCTTTCAGTTGTGATTTTGGGGTTGACTTTTTTTACCTGTTTAGAGCTGCTCTTTAGCTCAATCTCAACGGTGCTGAAAGAGAGAGTTTTTAGTCTTTCTTTTGAAATCCCCCAGCCTGTTTCTGAATTTTCCTGAGGAATCCTTGGCCATTGTTCTGGGCTGTTTGCTGGACATCAGAGCATGCTGTTGAGTGTGGCCCTGTTCTTGCAGATGCTTTTCAGCTTTCCTGGTCTGTCTGCACAGCAAAACCTCTCATATCTCAATTGCTCTGATCTCTCCCTGTCCCCAGTTAATGCAATCTCGTGTTCCTGCGTCCTTACTGGCACTGTGGCAGTGGCTCCTTCCCCCTTGTTTTGAATCATGTTACTCCCTTGCCTCTTGGCACTGGTCCTGCTTTTGTCTTGTCCCACCTCAGTGCCATTTCTCATTCATTACTGAACTGCCACCTCCAGCCTCCACTTGGCCTACGTACCATATTCCTGCACTTCCTTCTCCTTGGCTTACACGTGAAAGCCACTTCCCCGAAATGCCTGCATTAACCATACCCCTGAACTCCTCCTTTGATACCACATGTACAAAAACTCAGCAGAATTAGGTTGTTTGCAGACTCCTGAGCACTACCTTGGCCTGCCCTATTTTCTGGTACTTATCTCCTTTCTTAGCAATCTGCCCATAAATCTCTTTTACTTTGTACTCCGTGGATGCTTTGGGAAGTATGTTCTAAATTTGGCCACCAGTAAGTACAGGGAGTCCTGGTCCCTGGTGAGGATTCATAGCTTCTCACTAACACTGAGTAACAATTCTTTTATGTAAATCAGCTGGATTTTTTTTAGCTCTTTTATCCTTTTCTCCAGGCTGACTGATGCCTGTGACTTCAGCTGCCTATAATCCCTGTCTCCTTGCCTTCTAGGGAACGACAGGACTGTGAGATTGCTCAGGAAATCCAAGTGAAGCTCGCCTTTGAAGCGGAGGAGCGTCGCAGGCAAGAGGAAAAAGACGAGGTAACCTTTAAAGCTGCAAGGATGGCAGGGCTATTTGTAGCAGCTCTTTCAGGGCAGACATTTCTTAGCCAGTAGCTACATGAGTTGGCTTGCATGATGTCAGTCCTTGTCTTGACAGATGTCTGTTTGCACAGAGATTTTGGGGAGTCCTGTTACAGGAATAAGATACAGTCATAGTCCTCATAGTACACTCAAGGGTCGTAAGGGTTGTTGATGCCAGTGGCCTTGCTAATGAAGAGGGCAAGTAATAGGTAGATCTTCCTGAGGTGTTTATTGCCCTGCTGTAGGAAGTTGTAATTGGTTATAGACTCTGAGACCTGCTTGCTTCCTCAAATGTAAGAAGACAGGTACTGCTCTTGGGAGAATCTTGGGCCGTGATTTCCTTGTCTTTGATGCAAAGATTTCAGCAGGCCTCTCAGCCCAGCCATCTGTTTCTGGCTTCTCCATTCTTCAGTTTAGTCTTTCACAGCCTGAACACCCTGTTACAGTTTCTAGCTAGCAGATCGCTGTTGTGACTTCAGAATGTTTCTCTGCTGCTTTTGCTTGAGAGTGGGCGGTGTGGTTTGTTCTTAGTGTACAAAGGACTTTGCTTGTTGGTCACCCCTGTGGATCAGACTGTCAGATTGAGTTTTCAAGAAACCCCCAGAGTAGAGGAACATCTGTGAGAGCCTGGAGTGTGTCCCCATTTTTGATTGCGGATGGTTCCCTGAGAAACTCGAGTTGTCTCAGGATGTTCAAGAGGCGCCTGGTGGCATTCTCTGTATAGGAAGAGCTTGAACACAAGGCTGAGTTTTCTGGAAGAGACTGAAATAAGAATCTGCCCTTACCTGACAGATGCATTGGGGTTTTTTGCAGGACTTCATTTTTTCTTCCACCATTAATTCCAAGCAAGTACTGAAAGGCTGCCCAGACAGATGGGAAGGGCTTGGCTTCCCAGTGGAACTTGATAACAGGGTGGGAGGAACACTTCAGCTACAGGACTTGTGCTTAAGAGGTAGTAATGTGTCATATTTTTATCAGGAAGGTGAAGGGGATGCAAATTGTGGAATTGCACCTTTCCTTTCTGTTTTATGTAGAGAACTGCAGGGATGTCAGCAGTCTGACAACAAGTCCTTGCAGCCTGTCAAACGTGCCTGCTGACCATCTTTGCAGTTGGGAACAGGCTTCAGCTGACAGTGCCTTAAAGCAAGGAGAAGTCATAAATATTCTGTCTCTTCCTGCTGGTACGTGGGAAGTTCCCAAATGTGGCTGAAATGTAGCTGAGGACTGAGGCAGATCCTTTCTGGAGTGCAGGGTTTTTAAATGAAGCACTAAGCCTGCCTGCCCTGCCTGCTTATGAATCCTGTTTGTAAGAAGTGGTTTGTGTGGATTTGCAAGTCCTGAACTGTCTCAGTCCTAGAGATAATGTGCTTTAGCTCATATATTTATAGACTTACTGTACTTGCTAGAAAGGTTAACCTTGTCAGGGGAAGAAGTTTGTAAAGGCTTGTAATGTTTTGTTTTGGTTTGTTGTTGTTTTGTTTTGGGGCTTTTTTTTTTTNTTTTGGGGCTTTTTTTTTTTTTTTCCTTGAATGGAGCCTGTGGCTTCCCCAGATTTTCCACAAAGCTGGTTTCAAAGCAGATCTTACCTGAATCTTGAAATAATAGTTTGTACTTCGGCAGCCATCCAATGTCCTCCAGTGCTGGCTTGGCCCTGGAGGGTGTTGACTCTTAGTCTGCATTTCAGCCATGCCTTTCCTGCCTGCAGTGTCCACTTCACATGCATGGCTCTGTGAAGGTCTTGAGGATTAGGAAGGCTTAAATGAATAGCATCCAAAGGGGCAGCATGCCCTGCTGGTATCTCCCAGCTTTGCTCCCTAGCTCCAGACTGGCTTCACTGACTCACAAGCTCCTGGGCCTCAGAGGAGCAAGCCCCAGGGAGCTGTTTGCAGTTCCTGGGCCTTGTTGATCCATTAGTCATCTCGAAGGAAAACCAATTAAGAAAATGGAGTGCTCTTCTCTTTGGCATATCTACCAAAACTGTGACAGAAGACAAACGGCTGCAGTCCCCGCTGTGCTTCTGCCTTGTGCCTAGTTTGCTCTTCCTAATGTCCTTTCGATTTTCTTCTGCTTCGAGTCTCTGTCTGTCAAACTGATGCATTTCTCTGCCTGGCATCCTGTGGTCCCTGAAATTACAGCTGCTGTGAAGTGAGTTCACGGTTTGCTCTGGGAACTCCTTCCAGTCAGAAGTGCCTTTAGCTGGAAAATCTTTGCCTCTGTGTTTTTCTTTCCTTGCCAGAGTGCAGGGGGGAGATCCAGCCTGCCCCTGTGAGTGGGTGTGCACTTCTGTGGCTTCCAAATCCTTGCTGAAAGCCTGAGGTTGCACATGCAGCCCCGTCTGCCCTGCTTTGTCCATTAGGGCTTAGCAGGCTTGTGAGCAGGAGGAGCAGGAGCCTGTGAGTTTGCCATGGTGTTGGAATCTCAGCACTGGGCCTGGGTGAGGTTGAATACTGGTTGCCGACATGGTCCCTTGTGTCACCCGTTAATTTGAAAGCCTCATCCAGCCCAGGGATTGAATTTGAGTAATTGCCGTGTCTGAAAAATTAAACCTTTTTTTGGTAAGGATTGTAGTAATTGAATAAAGAATTTGACTAAAATTTTTAGTGATGATTTAATGTCTGTTTTCTTCCATCTCTGCAGGATATTGCCCGTCTCCTTCAACAGAAAGAACTGCAGGAAGAAAAAAAGCGCAAGAAGCACTACCCAGAGTCCCAGGGACACACAGGCTATGAGGAGAGCTATTATGCAGAAAATGGAGGTATGTTTCTGCAAGATAAAAGGTCAGGACCATGGCAGTATAGGTGAACTTGGTGGTCTGACAACTGTTTAGGAAATTCCCTTTATCCTATAGTCCTGCATTTAGCACTGTAGCATTACATCAGTGTCTGGGGTCAGAATCAGGAAGTATTCAGTGTTTATAATCAGGAAGTATTCTGTTAAAAAAAAACAAACAAAAAAACCAAATAAACCCAAATGAAACAAACACCAGAGAAGACAATTTAATAGTTCTTGTCCTTGAAGATGGCCTAAATGACAGGGATAGGAAGTGTAGTGTGTGCATGTGCAAGTACAGCCACACATGTGTATTTTAAAGTGCTTGTGGAAAAAAGCAGTGGCTGATACAGCAGTTTCTGCTGTGTGGCACCAAGGGTGTGGGGGAGAAATGCTGGTGAAATTCCATGCCTGCATTTGAAGAGAGGCGGTTCCATGTGCTCATTTGTGATGCCGGCACGGCTGCATGAAGGAATAAATGCTGGTTCATGGAGATGTGTTTCAAAAATAGCTCCTTGCAGGTATGTACCCAAGCTGTAAAATTAGCACAACTGCCTTCAATGACTTACTGAAGAACAAGGTCATCTCTACAGAATGTCTCTGCTGTGATTATCATCTGGGACTGTACAGTGTGGAAATGATTTGAACTGCAGTGCTCTATTGCTTCCTTTTGGTCAGCTTCTGTGATTGAATACAGACCTTCTTTAAACTGGGAGGAGAGAATCAGGGTGTGTTTAATTATGGAGCAATCTGGGGTGGCTTTGCTGTGCACTGGTGGTGGTTCCTGTGTTCTTTCTTCAAAAATGTGGTGGGGAAGATGGATTGCTTTTGATTAACAGATTGTGAAGATGAAGATCAAACCTCATTTCTCAACACCAATGTCATTGGCAATTTTAAAGTCTTTTATTTGAACTTACATGAAGTATTTTTGTTTCAATTTGGAAGAAGTTCAAAGATAGCCAAGAAAGCACAAAGTTCAAAAGTGCAAAACAGTAACCAAGTGGAAACTTCATGATCACAAGTCCTGCTACATGTATGGAGCTAGGAAAAAAATGATCTCGGAGTCTTATGTCCAACCTCCACTTCAGGTGTTCAGAATTAAATGGCAGAAGTGTGAAAAAATGCAGCATAGGTAACAGTGTGTGTGCGGAGATGGTAGGACAGGATGGATTTTTGTAACAAATCAGCTGACAAAGCCTGTGACTTCCTGAAGTAAGACTGTGGTGTGGATTTGGAGAGCAGGTTATCTTGTGGGTCTAAGTTTTCTTACTGCAATAATCCATAATTTTGAAGGTGAGGTAGGAGGTATTTGCCTGACCACTCATAGGAGTGTTGCTCTTGATCTGCGCTCCATAAAAGCTAAAAAGGACTGGAGTGGATTTTATGCCTGGATCCTCTAGCTTGTTGTTCTGGGAACTCTTAATTACTTGAGCACCGTTTGATTAGGCTTCAGTAGCCTTGGCTTGTATTGTCCTCGTTAGTTGTGAATTGAAACAAATAAAAAGCCCTTGCTTTCTTTAAGCTTCTTTTGTTTTGGTGGGGTTGGGGTGTGGTTTTTGGGGCTTTTTTTTTGGTTGTTTGAGACTGAGGTAAAATTTATCCACATCCAGGAGGAATGTGGATTAGGCCTATTGCTCCAAAGCAATCTGAGCTCTTTAAAAGTGGAAAAATAAACATGAAAAAAGGCAGAGTTCCTCCCAGAAGTGTCTGTGCCATGAAAAACATTTTTATATACACTCAGTCCCTTGCTGCTTCAGAGAGTAACAACAGGGTGTGGGGAGTGTTTACATGGCCACTGTGGAAGGTGCCACAGGAACCAGCACCTGCTGATGAGTTAATCACCCTGAGATACCCCAAAACCAAATCTTTTGCTTGGGTTGTCTGGCATGGTTGTGTTACCTGCATCAATCCTTTCCCAGCACAGCCAGGCTTTGCTCTTTTGTGTTCTCCTGCTCTCTGCTCTTGTATTTATTGAGCTTTCCTCAATGATAAAATTGAATTAATTTTTAGACCCTTGTGAGTATTGTTCAAAAACTGACTCTTTCTTTCAGGCTCTGGTCTCTGTTGTTCAGTAAGTCACTTTGATTGTTTGATTGGGTATTTGTTTTCTGTAAATCATATGAATGCTCTAAAACTGAACAGAAAAAATCCAACCGGTTAAAGAGCCACCACAGCAGTTTTCCTGATACAGTTCATGGACTTTTAAAAATACACCTGTTCTGGATAAAAGTCACACAGACTTGTTTTGAAGGTGGATTTTCTGTAGGCTCTATTTTTGCTGGCTCTGAAAAAGTTTTTTCTGAATAGAATGACTCGAAGGGAACATTCAGTTTTGGTGTGAGGTTTGTTTTTCTCCCTCTGAAATCTAGGTAGATTGTAAATGAGACAGAACTATCCATTAAAACAGAATGCAATTCATGTGCAGTGAAATCTATTTTAAACATTTTGAGATACTATGAAACAAACTCTGGACAGCTGAGGAAAGGAAAGTCTACTGCTGCAGGGGTTTTTTGGTGGGGGTTGTGTGTGTAGTTCTGTTTCAAATCAATCTCTGCTTCAAGGCTTTTTTTTTTTCATGTTGAAAAGCTGCTGTAGAGAGATAATAATTCACTCAGTGCAATGATTTTTCTTAGCAAATAGGTTAGTTGAAAAAATAAATCAATTAGTAGATTATATGCAGGCAGACTGCTGCAATGTCCTAGCTGTTTCAGGCTTGTTACTGAAAGTAAAAGCAGAGAAAATTTCTACCTGCTTCCTGGAAAGCACAGAGGAAACAACCCCACCAAAATGCCAAGTAAGCAGCTTTTCTAGCTACAGTGCTGAGGTCAGGAGCCTGGGTTTGTGAAGTCTTATTTTGACCTAAAATTTCTGCCCATAACCATCTTTGCATTAAGAGCTGAAACTTCTTTTTAGACAGTGGTTAAGTGCAGGCCTGAAACTTGTGGGTCTGCAAAAGATATGTGACGGTCTGTGGTGGAGGATGTTTGGATGCTGCAGCTATCCTGTTCTTGCATTTAAAGAAAAAAAAAACCCTATCCTACTTCCTTTCTGCTTTTTGTGGGTCTTTCCCCCAGTTAGGTGAGACTGTTTTTTCTGATGAAAAACCTTGTGCCTGAAGCCAGAGCAAGGCACCTGTGCTTACAAACCAGAGTCCAACCTGAGCACTCTGCTTGGCCCCTCCTGGCCTTATGCCCCTCAGCGTCTCCCAACCTTTCCTGCATCTTGTGCCCTTCTTTGCAAACCCTCCCCAGGTGGTTTCAGGATCCTGCAGCAGTGATGTGTCATCAGGAGATGAGCTGCTCTCTTGGCTGTTTTTCAGCCCCAGTGGCATCGTTAAGAGTCATTTGTCTCCATATTGACTTGTCCTTGTCTAGGAAGTGCATAGGTTGGACCTATGCTTCCTGCTCCAATTTTGTTGCCTCCTGTGCTGCCCTGCTAGCCAGGCTGCCATTTCACTTTGTCCTCTCTTGTATCCTACAAGCCTTACCTCACTCTGTTATTATTCTTTCTTTCATCATGCTTTGCCTGCATTTTCAGCACCTTGTATCAAGCTCCTTCATCTCCCTGCTGTGAGTGGCCTCGAACCCCCATTAACCCCAGCACCACTAACCCCCTCCTTGTTTGTCCCCCCATTGCTCAGAGCAGCCCTGGGGTGACCCCAGAGAGCAGATTCCTGAACCTCCCAGAGCACACAGTCATGGCAGGGGCAGGCACCAGCAGAGAGAGCACCGAGGACCCCCCTCACCTTTGCCCGGTGGTGCCCCCAGACACGGGCACTCCACCTCACAGGGCCCTCAGAGGTCTCCTCAGCTGAGGGAGCCCAGCCACGGCCGTCAGCAGGAGCAGAAGACTGCCAGCCAGGGAAGGTCCAGGAGACATCCCAGCCTTGACTTGGAAAGAGAGACTGAGCACCGTGCCTATGATCACAGCAATAGCTGGGAGCTGCGGGAGAGGAGGACAGCTGGCAGGGAAAAGGAGAGGAGACCTCTCAGCCTTGACCTGGAGTCAGAGCATGGACTCACAGAAGCACGGCACAGCAGAAAGCCACCAAGGCAAGACAGAGAAAAGCACCTTCCCCTCCTTGAGATGGAGCTGGAGGCAGAGCAGGAGAGCTGGCATCGGCGTGGCAGACAGCACCCTGAGAAACACAGATCTCACCATCGGGAGCACTCGTCACACAGGATGGCGCGTGACGAGAAGTTCTATGATGCTGAATCTAGAGATGACCATAGGAGGGGTGAGGCAAGAGCCTACAAAAGGGCAGGACACAGGGGACATTCCCCCTCCCCTCATGCTGTGAGCCGGGGGAAGGTTGGAGACTGCCAGCGAGACCCAGGTAACCAAGTGATGGGGAAGGTGTGCATATATGTGGGGGTGAACCTTTGTGTGCCCCATACTGGTGTCTGAGATTTGTTTGGCTTCCTTGAAGATGGTTCTCTCCATTATCTGCCTGCAGTGTGTACACAGGGAATCTTGCCCAGGTTTCTCCCTGATTTAGCAGGATTCTTCTTAGCCATTAATGTTCTTGCTCTGTGTCCTGATGTTCCATGGCATTGGAGAGGATGACTAAGAAGGTATTGTTGGAAGTGGTGCCTTTGGTATCCTTTTGTTTAAGAAAACAATTTCCTCCCCCGCCCCCGCGAAGAAAACCAGCACACCATTCCCAAAGAAAGACCCCCAAAAACTCCAGCAAACACCCAGCTTTTGTTTTTGTGATACATTTTGTGTGTTTGTGATACATTTTGTATGGTGATACATTTCTCCTCCTCGTACAGGAGAAAAGAAGTAACAAACCCCTGAATGTTAGGTTATGGCTGTATTTTGTGGAGTTGAGATGCAACTGTAAGTGAGGACACTTTGCTTAAGCACTAAAAAACCCAGCAATTTTCATCTGCTTCTTATTGAATACCCTGCTGGCAACTTCATTAGTTCACTTTGGGCAAAGTTCACTAGTGGCATTGGGCATCCAACTTGTAGGATTCTCGCCAAATTCTGTGCAGGTGGAATTTTCTGGGAAATGTGTACCTGTGTAATTCTCACTGAACAAGCACCTGGGGATTGGAGGCTTTAAAGATCCAGATCCATCTTTCTATTTTTAAAGCCACAGTGGAAGTAGGGATGACCTAGTGAAAGTAGGAGTTTAGAGACTTGGATCTATGTCTGTCAAAGTGTGGGGCAGCTTATGCTTTAAGCCATCTCAGTGATCTTCACATGAATAAGGTGAGGAAGATAATGTGTGTTTGAAGATACTGGGACAATTATTCTTCTTCCTCATGATATGAATGCTTTTCTTAGGGAAATAGAAGGTGTTAATTAGGTTTAGCTTTAAAATAACAGAACTCTATACTCAAAACAAGAACTGAACATTACACGTATTTCAAAAATGCTTGCTTGTCTGTTTTCTCATTGAATTGTTAAATTCATAGGTCATCCCAAGGAAGAAATTGTCTGAAAACTCATGTGAGCCTGTCCCAGGTAGCCCTTGCAGCCCATGTTGCTTCAGCAGCGTGTTCAGACTGCTGTGCTCATATCAAATGTTGGGCTGCTCTCTGCTGCCCAGTTTTGTCACTGTATCTATATCAATGCAGAGAGTGACAAATTACATTTCCTTTGCTAGCATTGCTGTCACCAAAGGCTGCTTCAAGGGACATGGCCTGTTCTGCAGTGGAGTTGCATTTGTTATCTAAGTCAGGGTGTGTCAGATACTGCTGTGTGCATAGAGAAACCTCAGCTAAAGGTGCTCTCACACCAGAGGTGTGGCAGGTTACACTGTGGGATCTCTGCTTCTCTTGACTGGGGGGTTTGCAGGTGGCTGAGGAGATGGTGGGGATCTCCTTACCAAAGAATTTGGAGAATGGTTGAGTTGATTGTTTTCTCCCAATTCTGTAGGCACTAATTTGAGGGGGGTGAAACAAGCCATGTACGATGGACCCCGAATGGAACAGGAGTTGTCCGATGCAGAAATTGCTCGGAAGCTGCAGGAGGAAGAGCTCCTGGTAAGTGGAGAGGATGCATTGGTCAACTGGAAGGAACTAAGGCAACCAGCACAGACAACTTTAATTTGTAAATCTTCAATAGATGAGAGTAACTGTAAGATCAAAGGTCTTGCTCCTGTGCATCCTGCTAATTACCTTTGTCTTGCACACACGTGAATATGGAGCGACAGCTGGCCTCTGACTAATAAGGCCTATTTTTTGAAGTAAACACCCCAAAATTAAAGTAGAGGAGCAGAGTGATATTAAATGGATGTTTCCAGGCAGGTGAAGAAGGCATGTAGTCAGTGTGAGCAGCTCGCAAGTGAGACGGGCCATTTCCCATCTTTGAGAGAGAAGGCATCAGAGTGGGAAATGCATTGTGGTGTGGCCTGGCAGATACATGAGGGCAAAATTCAGCTGAAAAGCTGAAATGGCAGATTGGTCTTGGGTTGTGAGGTAAGTATTGGGGTAGCTAAGTACATTTGGAGAGGATGATGGTGTATTTGTATGGGCACTTACTTGCCCTGCCCAGTAGGTTAATGAGTATGATTAATTCAGAAATGTTAATTTTTTTTCTCTGTTTTTCCTTCCCCGCTTTTTTTACCCTCCCAGGCTAATGAAGCAGATCAGAAGGCAGCTCAAGTAGCCCAGGATGAGGTGAGCAACAAGTCAAATACTTGTGGAATTCCTTTGCTTGCAGAAGCTGCAAAACAGCCCTTGTTTCCTTTGAGCCCCTAGCTGCTAATTTCTCTCCTTGTAGGGGAAGCTTGGGGCTGCAGTGGGGTTTTCTCCCAGATGAGTTTCCTGTATATGCTCAGCCTGGCCAAGCAGGGGCTTGCATTGCCCGTTGCAACCATGACAAAGGCAGGAAGTTCATAAGAGCATTTTTGTAACTGAGCCCCATGGGAGACTATCCAAGATGCTGTGAGATGAACCACCAATCCCTTTAAGGAGAAGGGATAGAGGGCAGAAAGGTTCTGCAAATGCAGAATCTTTCTTGTAAATCAGGGAGTTACTGGACATGCTGCATGTCACCAGTCTTAATTTTGCCCTGTCCCTTGATTTCTGATCACAGATGGATGAAATCCTGGATTTGCATCCTGCCCATTCAGCAGCTGTCCATGGGAAAGGGTTTGAATAACTCAAACCCACAAGAGCAGTAAAATTGTCTGACTGTCTGTGTTTCCCTTCTAGGAAATTGCTCGGCTCTTGATGGCTGAAGAGAAAAAGGCTTTAAGAAAAGAGAAAGAAAGAGAAAAGTCTTCCTTTGAAAAGAGGAGGCATGATCAAGATTGGAAGGTATGCCAGGCTTCAGGAGGCACCACAGATAAGGTGCTATAACGTTATTCCAATTTCCAGAGGGAGGTGAGTGTGTATGTGAGAGTAAAAAGTGGTGATGCATCTAAAGGGTCTTGCTGTCTGTTATTCAGCTGCTTCCCGAGCCTTTTGGAGCCACCTCCTTGGTTAGATGCTTTTGGCTTCAGCCTCAAGCGAGGTAATCCCTGGGCTCTGGCCTTGGAGGATGGCTCTGGATGTCACAGCACCTTGTGGCCTCCCTGAAGCACTGTCAGTCCCTGGTGCAGGCCCTTCCCTTTGCTGAAATCCTGACTGCAGCAATAAAAGCAGTAGTTGGTTCTGTTTGTGTAAGGGCAGTGCAGCTGCTTCGGGTGTCACTCTGGCACATAACTGGCTGTGTAATGAAAATCCCAAGTCTGTTGTGCCTGGTTTTTGTGGGAATAACACCAGAGAGGCTTGGCTGGCCAGCATGGAGCAGGATAGAAAGCAGATTTTAGGGTCAGCAATGCTAAGGTGCTAAAGGGGATGTGGTGTTAATCTTGGGGCCATATGGTGGCAGCTCTGGTATTTTCAGCCTTCTTACTGAGTTTCAGTGCTTGCAGGAGCACAGCTGCCTGCAGCTGGTCCTTCCTGCTCAGCCCAGCCTTGTGCACAGTCATTACACCCAGACTGTGTTCAGCCCCAGCTTCGGAGCTGTCCCTTACTGCTGTCACATCTTAGCACAAAAATTGAGTTTGGCTCAGCAAGGCTGGGTTTTGTTTACTGAAGACAAGTCCTGATGCTGCCATTTGCATGTCTGGCTGTAGCTAATTTTGTGTGTAAACCAAGCACAGAAGGACTGTGTGGAATTGTGGCAGTCCCAGTGTACTGGCTGGTGTCTGGCAAGGCACACAGACAAGCTGATCTCCCTTCTTCCCATCAGCCTGATGCAGGCGAGTCCACGCGCTCACGGTCGAGAGAAGGGCCTGAAATTCAGCGACACAGAAGTGACAGGCCTTCAAGGTGAGCTTGGACTGGCTGGCAGGAATGGGGAATGCAGTTGGGAAGCTGCTGAGAAACTGAGTCTTTGGGAGGAGGAGCGGGATGAGCAGCCTGACCCACCCACAGGGGACTCAGTGGAGAGCAGGGCGATGGGGGCACGGAGCTCATGAGGTGTTTGGTGACGTGCATCACTCACTGTGCTCCTGGCACTTGTCCATCTTGGTCCCCATGCCTGGTGCTGACGGAGATTGATGAGCTTGTGCAGTGACATTTGTTAAATGCCAGAGAAACACTGAGAGGGTTAAACAGCTTCTGGGGATGTGAAACCAAATGTCATCCCTGGGCAGGAAGGAGTAATCACCGTGGCATTTGCACAGCTGCTCCTTTGGTCCTTGCTCTCAGTTAAGCCCTGTACACAGCTCCCACTGCTGCATGTGAACACCACCCTGCAAGCAAGAGCACTGTGCTTTGGGGTGTCTCATACCAAACTGGGAACATGCTGTAGCCCAGTGCTGCTTCTGAGTCCCTTGATACTCTGGCTCAGTGCTAGTCATGAGGTACTAAAAACCCTGGAAGTGACCCCAGTGGCTTCGATTTCTGTTCCAGAAAGGAACCTAGAAATTCTTGTTGAACTTGCAAAAGAAACAACAAATGGAGTGTGCAGGTGGAGACTGAGAGAGATCATATTAAAATACTCTGGGGGTAAAACTGTGCAAACATTAACCACTTTAAACCACTGCCCTTTTGAGTGAAGTTTGCAGCAAACTTCACAATGGAAATTCTTCATTTTCTGACAACTTAAACCATTATTAAATGGGAGAGGTCCATGACAAGCAGTAAATACTCTGCTTTTCTCACTGCAGAAAGAGTACTGGGCTGTGCTCAGAGGAGCTGTTCTGCAGGCGGAAGGTCTGGGCTAGGCAGGGTTTGCATCAAACTGACAGTGACAGACCACACAGCTGAGATGTCACTGTTGTTACACTGTTGTGCCTTTGAGTTATTCCCCAACGCTCCTTTCACACTTGGCAGGTCACAGCCTCTCCTCGATGACTTTGACCGCTCTCGGTATTACACGAGCCAGCCCAGCCCCCTGCGCCACATGCCCAGACCTGAGCACTCTCCTAAAGGTAGGATCAACCCAGGGCTGCCCAGCACTTGGGTTATTGTCAGCTGTTCTCCTCACACGAGGAGCCTGCAGGGACAGTGTGATTGAAAGTGATGCAGTTAGAGAAGGGGAATAGGAATTAGTGCCCCAGCAGGCAGGTGATGCTGGGCAGTGTTTGGGTTGGACTTGCTGAGCACGTTGCAGGCTGAGAAACTAAAAAACTGAGTTGCTTTGCCTGGAATTTGTCAAGGTGCTGTCTGCATGTCCTCTGTGATTTCTTAATGATGAATGACTGTAAATCCAGGTAGCAAATGACAAAGAAATTATGTGAAGACAACATAATGATGGATTTTAGGTGACTCACTACCCTCAAACAATCCAATACAAGACAGAACCTCACCTGTCTGGCGAGCAGATGGGATGATCAGACAGGAGCTTGAGAGCAGGCTGGTTTTATTCCTGTAGCATCTCAGCACTGCTTTGGTGGTTTGTTTCCTGAAACCACTTGGCACAGAGCAGTGTGGGTAGGGTTGCCCCTGCAGTTGTTTTAAGTCTGAATGCCCATTGTCTGAGTTATCTGTAGAGCCTCTGGGAAAGGAAGGGAGACGTCTGAGTTTAACTCAGTCTCAGATTTCTTCCAGCACCACTAGTGAGACTTAAATGTGCACACTTTCCTTTCCAAAATTTAGTTTGGTAAACTTATGTTCTGTCTTCATCAAGCAAGCAGGAAACTTGATGGGACTTTATAGGGTCTGTTTGCTTTAGTGAGACTGTGCAATGGCACTGCAGCACCATTCACAGCCTGGAAGAAATGCATGTCTCCCTGTCTTGTGGGTCTGTCCTTCCTTTTGCTTGAGTCGTGTAACGTATAGTTCCCATTTTGGCCTCTGACTTTACCAGTACCCTAGAAGTCAGACAGACAAGAGGGCAGGACAGGTAAAATATGACTGCAGGCAGTAATTTTTTCACCAGGATCTAGCCTCACAGACTGTTTCCTTTCTGTTTTGTTTTCCAGGTTCCCATAGGAAGCAGTAAACTGTGCTAGCCTTTGCTTTGGTACTGACTCTTCTGTAGCAAACATTACTGGAATTGCCAGGCAACTTTCTCGATTCCTGACCTGATGGGAGGCCCACCCTCCACTCCCAGGATCATCTCTTTGTGTCTTCATATTAAGGAAAATTGTTTCAATTTCTTACTCATCTGTGATGACTTGAGCAGTGCAGTATAATCAGCTGCCACTGAGCTGTGCAAATCAACCAGCTGGCTCAACAGCTCCCTCATACATTTTTTTGAGGCTTTCTTTTTATTTTTAAGTTTGGCTGGAGCTCTGAAAAATAGAAGAAATTGAGATGCATGTACAGTGGAGGAAAATTGAAGAAATTGGTTGGGTTATGACAATGCAGCAGGACATCAGGAGTACAAGTCCTATCTGCATTAGGATAACTTAGCGAAGAGAGCTGTGAGAGGAATTGTGTTTGTTCCTGTGTTGTGTAGGACAGCTGGGCCAATGTGACAGTCCTATGAGCTTGCAGGAAGGAGAGAGCACTGTCAAACGTGTACCAGCAAAAGCCAAACCCTGAGACTGATGAGGCAGAAATTACCTATGAAATAGAATTTTTAACTGCTGTATTTCTTTGTATGGTTTCCAACAATCTGAATAGAGTGTGTATAGGCATTTAGCTCCAGGATATAGGATAGAACAGTTAAAAGGAAAGACAGTTTCAACTGAAATTAGACCTTGTGTGCATGACTTTTAAGAGTTGCCAGGGAGTTCGTGAAGCTGTGAGCTGTGGTTTGGAAAGACGTATACAAACAGTTCTGTGTGTCTGAAGGGACCTCTGGTTACCTGCTTGGAGCTTCAGTGTGGTAGAAGCCAAGGAATTTCACAGAAGCCAAGTGGGGTCTCCTGTAACACCCAGCTCAGCTGTTGATGCACTCGAGTAGAGTAACTTGTTTCTGAACTTGGATATGTCTTGTAAACATGGGGCTGGTGGAGGGTGGGCTGTATGGACATCGAGCATCAAATTCAAAATCTATAGTTACAGGCAACCTGAACCAGACATGGAATGCTGAACAGTCCACATGATGTCTGTGCTGACTGCTTTTCCTCTCCACTGCTCTATCCAGCACCCCAGGCAAGCTCCAGTCAGGAATAAAAGAATCATTGCTCTCTAGGGCACAGTAGGGTCTGCAGGTTTGCTGCCTATATAGATTTTCCCATGCAGCAATTCCCTCCTGGCTGTTTTTGCCTCCATTCTTTGAAAATAATTTTTCTCTTACACAAAAAAGTACCCTTTTCCCTTGGCCTCCTCTTGTTTCAGTTATTTTGTCTTTTTAGTAATTTTTTTTTGCCATTATTTTCAGGTGTGTTTTTAAGCTGCAAAGCTGAACATCTGGACACTGTCTTGGAGTCTGTTCAGCCAGGACAGGCTGGTTATTCAGGGGCCAGCCCAGGTGATGGCAGAGAGCTTGGCTGCTTTGCCCCTGCAGGCAGCACTAACTTCAGTGCCAGCGCTGAGTCTGTCTCACCTCTCTGTGTTGTCTCTGGCACCTGCAGTTCTGCCTCTGACTCTGCAGAGCAGGGGAGACACCTTTGCCTGAGGCATGGAAACATGGACTTGTCCTCACCACTGATCTGCCTGGGAAAAGGGCCTTGGCAGCTCTCTGGAGCTTTGTGGGGAGGGAACACCTCTAGGAAATAGGAAGAGAGCGTGGCTGGCTGCTGTTCCTCTAGTGTACAACTCAGTCCCCCAGGCAGCTGTAAGGCTTTAGCCTTGGCTGTTGTCCTTGGTCAAAATAGTTACTGGGCCAAATCACTGGGAAGAGAGTGCAACTCCTTTTTCACAGAAGTTGCAGGGTCACATGTCTTGCCTTGACCAGCAATTCAAGAGACTCCTACCCCCACTGGCCTGTTGGCAGCAGTTCAGTACCTGTGAAGACCCACATAACCCCAGCAGGTCTCTGCTCCAGGGATACCCTAACCAAAAACCTTGCCATGTAGGACTTTGTGGGCAGAATCCTGCTACCTGCATACCCTAGCTTCTAGACTGTGGCTTGCCTGCCTGCATGGGCTCCTAAGTGACTTGCAAGGTCTTGCTTGCTGCTGCTTCTCAGGAAATATCCCAGACAGCTGCTAGATTTTACTGTCCTTGCCTTGTACCCGCTTCTCATTCTGTCTCTGTCCATTCAGAAGTGTTCACGTTGTTTAAAAGGATTCAGAAAAAAACCAACATAGATATCTTTTTATTTCTTATTTGATAACTTGGCCCAGTGTGGCAACTTCATCTACCAAGGTTTTATTTTGTAAGAATTTATTTTTGTATTTCATGTAACAGTCAAAATTTCTACTGCTGAAAATGCCTTTTTTTTTTTTTTCTTCTGGGCTTTTTCTTTCCATTGCCATCACAGTAATTATGGATGTGAAATGGATGCTTGGTGGGTTTGTAAAATTAATACTCCCTACAAACACCTAGTTCAGGTGCTACTTCATGTGCTACCTGGTGCACTTGTGAAAACTGGATGGAGAGAAGACCTGCCAAATCAGAAGGCAGTTGAGCTTTGTACTGGCTGTGCTTGCCCAAAACTGGTGACTCTCTGCAAAAGGCAAGGGGAAATCACCAGCTAGGAACTAGGCCCTCCATGGGCCTGTGTATCTGGCTGAGATGGGCTTTCTTGCACTGCAGTTGGCTGGTATAGCTTTTTTCTTAACCTAGTCAGAAGTCAGGAAGACCCTGAGCCCTCTGACATTTGAAGAACCTATTAATTCAGGAGGGATGCTTGGGAGTGTACAAATTGATGGTGTCAATGGTAGTGAGTAGAAATGTGAGGGGAAACTCTCGTAGATGTAGTTTGCAAGCTGGGTAGAGTCTGAAGAACGCCTCGGTGCCTCCTCTGTGGGAGCTGCAGGATCTCCTTAGTGGCCAGTCAAGCTCTCCAGCCAAGACACCAAGAGACAAGAGGGTGAGAGAAGGATCCCAGGAGCAGTTTCTGCTTCCTTGGATGCCTTTGGGGGTGCTGAATGCTTTATGGGCTGTTTTGCTCTGTATCCTCTCTTAGTCCTCATCCTTTTTTCTTCCTCCCTACCTTTATTCATGTGCTGTCCCTTGTAAGTGTTTCTCCTGTTTTATTACTCCATAGTCCTTGTGCAAAGGGGGTTCCTAAGGTTTTGCTGGAAGGGGGAGAGAAATGCTAGGAATGGCAGCTGAGGCAAGCAGGTTGTAAATGGGATAAGAACAGTGCAATTGTTTATCTTATATGTGTTGGGGTGTTCACGCAGTCATACAGGTTAGGAATCTCCTGAGGTCCAGGTTGCAACTGGACTTGCATATTTAGTGACTTTTGAAAACAGTTTCCATGGTCCCACTGAAGTCAACAAGAGTTAAGATTATGGGTAAACAAGGAGCCACTTTCCTTGGGGCCCAGCAGCCACAGTTCTGCTGAGACTCAGGAAGATGCAGCTTATGTATGTGAGATGCAAAATCAGCACCTTGTACATGTGTTCCTGGAAAGAGGCACAATGAAGCTGATCTTTTTAAAAAACACTCAGAGCAATATTTCTTTCCTGTGACAGGAAAATGTTTAAGTATCTTGATTTTCTTATTTGTTTACTCTTGCCAAGTTTCAGTAGCTTTGCCGATGGGTTTGCTCTGGGTTTAGTAGCATTTAGTTGCTGGGACCCCTGCCCAGATTGTTCGGGTCCTGCACCCCTTTCTGACTCTGTGCATTAACAAGGCATCCAGCACCACGTGGAAAATTCATCTCCTTGAAATCCTGGCACTTCCTGACCTTCCTAGTAGGCTCATCTCAGCAGCAGGAGCTCTGACCACCTCCTCACCTCCGTCCAAAGCACAGTGCTCTGCAGAAGAGAGGTCGGGTGACCTGGAGGGATCGTGCCTTACACGCAGGGATACTCGATGTCTTCAGCAGGCTGACCTGAGTCACCTTGCTATCGAACACTGTCTTAATGTGGCCTGTACAGCTTCCTGCAGTAAGAAGCAGTTGTCGTCACAGGGATAGATCCAACAGGTTGATTTCATGTTTTTTTTTTAAAGAACTTCATGGCTTTGAACTTGGGGTGAGGAAATATCAACTGTTAAAGGATAGATGAATTCTCGTCATTGAATTTCTCCTCTTGGGGAAGAAGGATAGAAGTTACAGATGCTGCAGTCTGCCTCTCTCTCTATAAAAGGGATCTTGTATATACAGTATTTTTATATCTCTGCATTCCCACCTATCAGGATTTGAATCAGGATTGATAACATTCTCTACTTATTGAAAAAAATGGGTTGTTATTTTTACAGTGCTAGACCTCTGGGTGTTTATTTTGTGCCAAATTACAGCCACTGTTACATTCTAGCATTTTCATTCAGTTTATTGCTGTTCGTCAATATGTATGTTATATATTTTTATTATCAAGGTTTTTATTTTAATTCATACTATCCTGTATGCAAACTAACTGTGGATTGCTAATTTATATATCTGTGAAGGGGAGCACTTGGAGACAGTGTGAGGATTCCCCTACTTAGTTTACACTCTTGTAAATGAGCACAGCCAGTCCATGAAACTCACTGCTTCCTTCTCAGAGCAGTCTCCTGTGTGTTTGTCCCCTGAGCAGATGGCTCCTGCTGTCCCTCCTGGCAGCAGTGACACTGCAGGACTGTGTGGGATGCACTAGGAACAGGAGCACAACTCCCAGCACGGCCTGAGGGGTGCCTGAGCTCGGTGCTGTCCTGTGCCAGGGCAGGTGCTGCAGCAGGAATGCCCAGAGGGTGGTGCTGGCTGAGGTTTGCTCTTTATCTGTCCCCAGCCAGTGGACAGTTGCTTTTGCCCCACTCTCCCAAGGCGTTCAGGGCTTAGTTTTGCAGTTGCTTTGGGAGGTGGGTGTGGGACATGGTCCCTTGCATGGAGCACATCATGGGCAGCTTGTCTTCTTTTTGTTGCAGAGGACAGACACAAATAAACCTGCAGAGAACCCAGTTTGCTGCATTCCTGCACGTTTGTGGCTGTGCAGCACTGCTGAGGAGGTACTGGCTGTGCTGCACACGGGTGCCACCTGGACTGCCCTGCCCAGGACAGGCAGTTTTATGTTCAGGAGCTGCCCAAGCCTCAGCTTCTGGGCTGGAGGTACTGTCAGCCACCTCCTCCCCATCAGTAGCACAGGGCAAGGCCTGGCTGGGCAGCCTGGGTTCTTCAGGAGAGTCCCAGAGAGGACAGTGGCACACACAAATGAATATTTTCTACTTCATGGTAAACAAGTTCCACTGTATCAGTGTTCACTCTAAGTAGAGGCCGTGGTCTGTCTCCAGCTGCATCTGTGCACTGCAATATAGTTAATTGCCTCAGATAAATAACTGCAGTTGTCTCATTTAGCTCTTCAGGGTAAACTTTCAGCCTGTTGATTCTAAATATTAGCCATGCAATGAGGTGGATTAGTCAGAAGGCTTAAATTCCTCAGAGCTGCAAGTGTATCCTGCATTGTAACAGCTAATCCTTAAATATGAATTGCACACTGACAATAATCTGTCTATGCAAGCCTATTCTTGGTTTTATTTTGACTGTTCACTCTATAATTTTACCAGGTTTGGCATAGAACTTCTGAATGATATTTAACCAAAGTATCATGTCTGTGTGTGTGTGTGTAGCATGTTTTGCTTCATACTCATCGAATGTAAAGGGAACATTGCCTTGCCCCATTTTGTTCAATAAACAGCTGTATTTTGTTATTCACCACTTCCTTCTGTCCCTCTGTGTGCTTTTCTGGAAACCTAAGTGGATTACACAAAAGCAGGGGAAAATAAGACTTTGTTCCACCCTTTGTTCCTGAAACTTAGCTGCTTCTACCAACAATTATGTTCTTCCACTGTAATAGATGTAGCAAACAAACAAATTTGTATTTAATTTGATTATTTTGTTGACAGACTGATGGAAAAAAAGGCTATGTAATATCTTGGAAAAGATCTGGACTGTTTCGTTTCCTGAGGCTGTGATACTGAAAAATAAAGCAGTATGATTATTTGCAAGGATAGGATGCTCTTTCTTATTTCATTAACATAGCTTTTAAGTTTGCAAAAAGCCTGTTTGAAGATTCCCTCAGACAACATGTACTTACAGTGGTGGGACAGAGTGCAAGAAGGAAAAATGACAAAGGCCCTGGGACTGACTGCTGTCTTCAAAGGCATCAGCTGAGGATGCAGCAACATGCAGCTCAAACATGAGCAGACCTGATCCCACTGTCATGTCTCAAACTCAGTTTGTGCCTGAACATGCTGAAATAAAGAGGGGGTTACAAAACACTAATTCTGGATCTTGCATCCAGGCTCTAGACCTTTCTTAAATGCTTATTTACTCATTTCTCTCTGCTTGCCAAGAATAAGCATTGCACAGGGGAGCAGAGAGCCCTTTGGCAGCCCAGCACAGCGTCCACCAGGCTTTCCCTCCATGCCCCAGGGGCTTGGGCTGCACAAGTGAGTGCTCTGACTCCAGCAGGGTTCACTTTTGGGCTGGGATAGGGTCTGTCACACCACTCCCCCAGTGCTGCCAAGTGCCTTGATGGCATCTTTACCTTCCACCAGCTGCATCTGTGTCCCGTGGGTAATAGCAGTGAGTGGGAGTAGGAGTCAGTAGAACACACAAGGCTGGCAGGGGAAGAGCCTGGTTGTAAAAACAGCTCTTGGGACTGCCAGGAGCTCTGCCATCTTACAGCCTATTGCAGCCTCTTGTCTGGAGTGACTGGGCCAGTCTGTTCTCTCTGAAAGGCTTCTTTCATGCCAGCCTTGGCACTTGTTGAAGCACTAGGCTGTGGTGGGAGCAGGGCCAGCTGGAGCCCTGAGAAACATCTTCCACCTGATGCAGTGATGTGCACACACAGCTGGGTGTGGGGACCACAAAAAGAGCACTGGAGAGCCCCTGGGGACTTTCTTCTGTACCAGAAAACTTTGGTCTCCGAGTTTCCAAGTTGCACGCAGCTCTCAGGCTGTGGCTGTGCCATGGTGGGTGGATCCATTGTGCCACTGATGATGGATCAAGGTTTTCCATGTGTCCTCCATCTGAAAAAAGTTAAGCCAGTGAAGATTGCTCTAAGTCACCACAGCTATGTGCCCAGCAGCCTCACTGCCCCTTTGGCTGCTTCACACTGCCCTGCAAGGTGGGAGTGCAGGTGGCAGCTGCACTCTCCTGCCTGTGTGCATGTCCACATCCTCATCTCCCATCAGCTCCATGCTGGCAAGGGTTCCCTGCCTGTTCCCTACCAATGCTCCTTTTGTTCAGAAGGCAAATCAAGGCTGCAGAGACACAGAACCTAAACCAGGTGAGGTATCTGAGGCACAAATGACCCACTGTAGTACACATGGTAGGTATGCACCATTCCCAGTTCATTTTCCAGAGACCTGGTGGGTTAAAACATGGAGGGAGGTGGAGAACATCCCCTCTGCCATGTGAAACCCTGGTTCACTTCTGAAACTACTCCTCAATTTCAGTTGCAAAGCTAGTCCCTACATTCTTTGCATCATCCTGCTAGCAAACAAATGACAGCTCCTGGCACCAGTCAGTTATCTCAGGCCTGAGGTACATGTGTCCTGATTTCTTCTTTCAGAGACAGTGACCCTTGAACAGTGCCCTGAGTCGATCCTGAATCATTCTGGCCAGAATTCCTGTCACAGTTAATAGCAAAAATCAGATTTACTAAGTGAGACCTGGGATCAGGCTGCAAACCAAGTTTAAAACAGGCACAGAACTTGAGTCTGGCAGCTGGGTATTTGTTGAATATCTTGTACTTCCCTGACCCCAAAGAGCCCCAGACAAGCACCCAAGCATCTCTGCCAAAACCTTCTCCTGTTTCATGTTGTTGCTGGTGAGCAGCAGCTCTGAGTACTGACACTGCTTTTCACAAAGTCTCCCTTTCCCTGGCACTACTTTTGCTTAGTAATAGCTCCCATGCTGCCCTTTCCCCCCAAACAGATCCTGACTCCCCCTCAGTGACTCACCTCCTCCCCTCGTGGCTGTTTGGGGCCAGGCTTCAAACACAGCGAGCCCCTGGCTGGCTCTGAGGGCCCCACGTCATACACAGAATTTCTATTTATGTGTAAACAGCGTCAGGCCACGTCACAGGACAAGTTTTTCCTGGCTATTTTAGATTTGAATGGTTTCTCATTTTACTGAAGGCGTGCTGGACATAATGCAGGGTTTAATTGTGAGCCAGAGGAACTCGTGTGTGTCTCACAGGTTGGGTTTGTACCCAGGTGAGCAGAAGTGCACCAGCATCCCCTGCCCTGGGCTGAGCTTGGAGCTGTGACAGGTTCTGGCCCAAGAGTGCTCTACACTGCTGCCTTCCTCCCCTCTCCATCCTCCCCAGGTGCAGGCAGTGTCCAGAGGGCGCTGGCATGGCCATGCCTGTGCATGACACCAGAGGGTGCTTGGGCAGCGTGAGCTTTGTCCCAGCAAAACCGAAAAGGAGCTTTAACAAATGCTGGGACAGCAGCTGGAGTTTACCAAGGGGAGGTGGAGTTTGGGGAGAAGATGAGATGCCCACATACTTAAGGTTTATTCCCACCACTGGCACTGGCTGCTGGCTGCCACACAGCACGTTATCCCAGAAAGTTCTGCTCAGCCTGCCAAGGGACACACAAACCCCTCTCAAGCACCTCACTTGTGTATTTATATTTACTTGTTAATTGCTCAGAAGTGATGAAACCCTGAAGGCCAGCATGAAGGGGCTTGTTAATGTCCAGGAACATCCTGCCCACCAAGCTTGCAGGCAGGCCTGGAGGAAGAAAGGGATTCCTTGCAGTCCTCTCTCCTCCAAAGGCAAAGGAAGGCACCAGGAACAAGGGTTTCTCAGTGACTTTTCCAGGCTGCTAGCAAACCTGGACACACTGTCCTACTGGAAAAGTCCCCATCCTTAGGCAGTGAGTCCTGTGCACAGACAGGACTGTCACTGTTGCCACAGGGAACCTGGAAGAGTCACTGCAGAGCATCCCACAGGAGGAAAGGGATGCTTTGCTGCCACAGCTGAGGCAGAGAGGGCCCAGAGCTGCTCAGTGTGATCATGACCGCAGATCTGACAGGAGCTGTGTCCTGTTAACATCCCCAGCCTGGCAGCAAGGCAAACACTGAAATACTGTGTGACAGTAAAGTGCTTCTGCCTTCAGATAAAGCTCCACCAGAGCTCACACTGATACCTCTTCACTCCCTAACACCCATGGAAATGCTTTGATACCTCTACCCCACACTTACTGCCTGTATTAACCTTTGAATCTCTCACACGAGTGAACTTTACCCAGTTTTAGTGCCAACCATGGTGTGCAGTGCAGTCCTTCCTGGTGAGAATTCTTTTTCTCCCAAATATCCTTAACAACGAATGGGAGAAAACCATGGCAGTTTACCTACCAATCCAAATCTCCCTTGAGAAATGAAGAGCTAATTAAAAACAAAGGCTTGAAAAATTAACTTGGATTAATAAAGATAAAATTTAGCAATTTTTGGGAGGGAAAAAAAAAGGAGTCACAAAGGTGGAAAAATGCTTTATTCTGAAATTCTTAAAAAGAATTATTTAGGAAAACAATTTTTAAAGAGAAATTCTTTATTTTTAAAAGCTTTTTTATTGCTTTTAAGTGATTATTTTTGCCCGCGGGCTCGGGATGCTCCAGCAGCATCCAGTTCTATCCCAGGGCTCTCTCTAGTGGCCAGAAAGGAAAGGCTGAGCAGGCGCTCGGCGGAGGCGGCGCTGCCCCGGCCCTGAGGGACACGCACCTGCACCCAGGGACACACACCTCACCCGGGAACACACACCTGTATGTGGGTCTAGGGACACACACCTCACCCACACACCTGCACCCAGAGATACACACCTGTTTGTGGGTCTAGGGACACACACCTGTCTGTTCATGCAGGGACACACCTGTCTGTGCACCCGGGGACACACACCTCACCCGGGGACACACACCTGCACCCAGGGACACACACCTGCACCCAGGGGCTGCCATTTCGGGCGCTGGCAGCCCCCAGCACACGGCAGAGAAGCCACAGGCTCCCCTCTCAGGGATGTGCCTCCTGATGGGAGCAGAGGAGCACGGGGAAATGCAGCCCACTCCTTTGGGGTGTGCAGAGAGAGGAATGCACCCGGGACAGACAGGTCGATGGTGCTGCAAAGGCCTCAGGGTAAACAGCAGTGCAAGGGGGCCGTGTTGGATGGAGGCATTTGAAAGCCTCCAGCATTGGAGCACGGCTGGGCTGAGCATGCCTTCAGCAGATGGGCGGGGGCAGTTGTTCACCACCGAGCCCAGTCAGGCTGGGCACAGACTGAGCTCAGCTGGAGCTGTCACCCTGCCCTGCTCCTTTCAACACACTGCAGCTGGGAACTGACAGCAGAGAGGATTCCTCCTCTAGGCTGACCAGCAGTCTTTGGAGTCCTGTATTCCTTTAATTTTTTTTTTTTACATATATCATTTGTCAGTGTAGCTGGTAGTAGCCACTGGCACCTAAACTCTTGAGAGCTTGCAGGGTAGTATTTAGGCAATTTTCCTATTTACAGTATTGCACATCTTCTGTTTATTTAATTATAGAAACTGCAGCAAAATGTAGATTTTAATAATGTTGAATGTGTAGCAAAACCAAACACCCAAAAACTTTTAAAAATAGCAGAATTGAAGTAATAGAAGCCCTTTTGCCAGTACAGTGTAATCCAGGGAAGATCAGGGGCAGTACTTTTCCTTGGGCTCTTGCCTCAGGCCCAGGGCAAGCTCGCTGTATGATGAGCTGTGAGTAGAGCTGCCATGACCTCAGACTTGTGACAGCCACAGGAATGCTGTTCACCACCAATACAACACATCAGCTACTAGCACACTATGAAAAACACCCCCAAAATATAAAAGAAAAATTTGAGAAGTTTTAAAGCATTACATGCAGTCGAAAGTCCCCAAAGAACAGGGAGTTCTGCTTGACAAATAACGCAGCCACTCACACCCAGCTCCAGCTAGGAGCCAGAGTCTCCACCACCTTCCTCTATAAGCTCTTAATGCCCTGAAGCAAGTGACTCCTCCCTTTTATCACCAGCCCTTCCCAGCTTGCTCTCCTGGGAATGGGCTTTTTCACACTCGTGGAAGACTCTTTCCCATCCTTCTGATGGTTTTAAACTTTTCTCTCCTTTTGTTATGAAATGTTTTGGTTTACTCCTCAGAGGATTAAAAAATTGACTCTTACATGCTAAAATCAATTCCCTAGCTTACCTCCCCCATGTTTGTTGTAACTTTTGGTGTGAAATGCTTCAGCCTGTGGTTCAAAGGCAGTAAATGGTTTTCTTGGGCTTGCAGTGCTTTCTGTTTTGAAGAATCTTTTCATACTGTGGTGTGAATCCCAGAGAAACCTGTGGCTGCTGCCTTGAACTTGCAGTGACTTTTGGATGTGTGGCACCTCTGTAAGGCTGCACTGGATACCCATGTGTCAAGCAACCTGTCTGAAAACTTGCCCTGGCAGCCTCCCCTCCAAAGGGGACAGGAGTGGGTGGCTTCTGCAGGGCAGGAGGGTCTGGACGGGGCATGGACTTGTACATGGCTGCTGTAGTAACCTCCTTGTAAGTATTTTAAATGTCCTATTGAGCTACCATAACCTGTGGAAGAGAGATGGTCTGTAGAAAAACTACCACTTAGTGCTGTGAACAACAGGAAAAAGCACTGAAGGAAACCCTTTTCTTGCTAAACCATTCCCTTTTTGCTGAGCATGGAGGCAGGAGAAGCATCACTGCTGTGCGGAACACTGGGAAATTCCCTTCAAAATACCCATCCCACTGTGCTGGTGCTGTACAAACCTGAAACAGAAAAGAAATCCCTATCCCAAACTGCTTGAGGTGCATGTGTAAGGGAGAGGCAGTCTAGCTCTAGAATACCATCTTAATAACCCCAGTTATTAAGATGTTATTCTAGAGCTAGACTGCTATAGAAGTTCTGATTTCTTTTGTTGTCTTTCATGGATCTTCAAGAGCACAGCTGCATCTGTATGCCAGAGTCCTGTGGACTTAGGCACATCACTATTCCTGCATCTAGTTTGTCTTTAGGGTTTTTTTGCATGTCAGTTTTTATCCTGTACAGCTTAATTGGGTTCTGTGTTACTGAAAGCTGCTTACTACTTAAAGAGCATTGGAGAGTTGCACTGAAATATTCATGTCCAGTGCATTACTTCATTAAGGAAATGATCTAAAATGAATGGAGATTGAATTATGCCCAAAATGCCTATAAAACTGGATGCTGACTGATTACTTAATGGTTCTCCTGATACGTGATGCTTTAGAGGTCTCTGTTGCCTTTAATTTTTCATGGGCTGAGCTCAGTCTTGCAGCAGCTCTAGACTGCTGGTTAATGGCATTTCCTTGTAACTAAGCATATTGCTCTTTTTTTTTTCTTGACATACATGGTGTTTTCATGATACATCAATTGAAGTGTCAAAGTATGTTTTGTGCTTGAGAATGTATTTGGGGTCACTAAAGGGATTAGCCCCGTTTCAGTGCTCAGAAGTCAACCTGTTCTGAAAATACTGCAGCATCTCAGGAGAGGCCTCGTGATGTGTTTTGCCTTTAGAGCCATGTAGAGGTAACTGTCTCAAAAGTACACTGGCTGTGGCAAGAAAATGGTTCTGTGGTTAAAAGTCAAAGAGCTTAATCTGGTGCTAATCATTCAAAAGCATATTTGGAAAGCAGGGAGCTTTTACCAAGCTTTTGTTTCCAGGGCTATAGAAAGCTCAATTTGGTCTTCAGTAACAGAGAATGAGTTCCTCCAGCTGTGATCAGGTAATGCCACCAGCAATATAAATGTTACAGGAGGCAAAAGAACACTGCTATAGGTCTGTCAGACACTGCTGTCCTCACTTCCAAACATATTGCATATTCCTCCCTCCTCCAGAGCCTTCCTTCCATTTGTTTCATTCCTCAGGATAATCACTGTGTGCTTCCATGGTGGAGATGCTCCAGCCTGTGTGGGCTGGACAGGGCTCAGACTGAATCTGGGGACAGCAGAGCCTGCAAGAGTGAGCTGGGACCTGGCAGGTCTGCCTTGTTTGTAACACTGCAGCATCTTCTGAAGCATCATTCCTGCTTCTCAGGACCTGGGCAGTGCCTGTTTCAGTACCTGGGAGGGATTTATTCACCCACAGACAGTGTTGGCCTGGCCTTCCGTGGGACAGGAGTCCTTTCAACCTTCACTAGCACAAAGGAAAACATCCAGGATTTAACAAAAGTGCCTTTTTATAACAGAAGTTTCAGCTCTGTTTCCCTTTTGGCCTGTCTCTTAATCTGTCTCATGCACTAGGGAAATCCAATCCTTGCAAAGTTAATTTTATTAATTGATCCTTATTGGATTATCTTTCAAATCAAATGAGCTTTATCTGGGTGAGCTGGAAATAAAGAACATGCAGGGACTTAAAAGCAATTCTATTCATTAGTATCCCTCTGCTAGTAAAAAAGTAGCTCCTGAAGAGGCCAATTTCCTGAAACACTGGGGATTCCTCTACAGGAAGTTGCAGCAGAAAATGGCAGATCTGGGTCCATCTTCCAGTTCAGTCTAAGTGCAGTGTTGGCAAGGTTGAGGGCAGCAGTGAGAGGTGCCTGGTGCCAAGCAAGGTGTATGAAACACATTGCCAACACCAGACGGGTCCAGGGGAAATTTGTGGTTTCAGAAGCATGACAGAAGTTCAGTGTATTGCCACACTTTGGACTATGCCCCAGGAAATAAATGTGTGTGGGATGTGCCTGGCTCAGGCTGACATCAGCTCCCATGGCCCGAGGAGATGTAGACACCCTGTAGGCAGCACCCTCTGCTTTAGCACAGCAGAGCTCTGCATCCAAAGAGCGTGTGGCTGCCAAGCTGGAAAGCCGGGCTTTATTCTGTCTGCTCACTGAGAGGCAGAGCCATGTCTCCACTGAGCCAGGAGAGTGTGCTGGCTACACAGGATTGCTCTGACAACACTCTGCTCTCCAGGCCCTGCTGCTCAGGATGTGCTGCTTTCGGATGAACTGAGCTCCCAGACCAAGGGAGATGCTGCAAGGGGGAGCCTTAGTGTCCCTTGGGAAGAGGGGAGCCCTGGATCAATCCTGTTTCTGCAGTGATTCAGGCATTGGCAGTGTCACTGGGTTAAATCCTGAACTATCCATGCTGCGGGGGGCCAAGCTCAGCACTCACTGCATGTGCAGTCCTGGGGCACATGGATGGAGTTGATGCATGTGAGGATTCCAAGGATCTTCTGGGCGTTGTGTCCCTCTGCATGAGGGCAAGCAGTGAGCCTGGGGGCCAAATGCTGCTGCCAGACAGCAAACAAGTGTGTGGATAAATAATCGGAGGGAGACGAAGGGAAATCAGGATTGCTGTGGAGTGGGGCATGGGGGAAAAGGCCAAAAATGCAAAGGAAGGAAAAAGAGCATTTTTATTGTGTTTCTTCTGGGTGGTTTGCTTTGCCTTCCTGGGGAAAAGGGAATATCTTGCTTAAAATACTCCCTGTCTCACAGTGCAATGAAAATCCAAAGCAAATCTGACTCCTGACAGCGTGAGGTTTTTAACACAGTAAATAAAACAACATGTTTTCTCAAAGTCAAAGAAAGGACCTGTGGTTTGTGATGAAAGTTATTAATAAAAAGTGTTCTCTTGGGCAGTGAATTCAGAGGCTGCCTCATCAGACAGTTATTACCAGCCCAGCACCACCATTCCTGAGACAATTGAAATTCAGCCTCCTGACAAAAAATTGATTTTGAAGATTAATTGTCTGCTGTAGCACAGTTTTAGACCATCTGAAACACAGAGAGGACAATTGTCCTTTGGGTTTAATAGAGCTGTCTGTTTGATATCCACAGAGCTGGAGCAGCTCTATGCAGGGGACACCCATGGGTGATGTCTATCCCAGCTGCACTCCTGGAACCTTTGCTGAACTGAGGGTAATGGCAAACAAACTTTGTGCTTTAAAAGTGGAATTTCCTCATGCAGCTCTGACTGCAGCAATGTCAGCTCTTACAGACTGCACAGCTTTTAAACCTGAATTGGAAAGACAAATCCAGCCGGAGAGAGTTTATCTGGATGTCATTTTCAAATGTGTATGAAAGAGCACTGCTGGGAGCTCTGGGGAGCTCTGGTCTCCCCAGAGACAACATTTAGAGTGGAATAAAATGAGCTTTGCTGTGTCAAACGCAGTTACTGTCTAGCTACTGTGGAGGTGTTGGTTTGAGTTGGAGAAACTCTCCTCTGTGGAAATTCTTTTGAAATGTACCTTTTTCCTTGCCTGGCTTCCTGTGGTCTGAGCTGAAACCTTGTCACTGCTCCTCTACCCTTTGAACCTACAACAGATGAGCTTTAGTGAGATTGGGCAGAGGCATCTTAGGCATTGCTGTGGGTGCTCAACAAGAGAATCCACACTGGTGCTTGTGAAGGAAAATAGGTTTGGCATATTCTGCTGCTCAGGAAGAAAGGCATATTTGATTCTCCCCAGAGGCAGGCAGCTGAATTTGAGTTGGGAATTAAACCTCCACAGGCAATAGTGGGAGAAGGAGAAGTGAAGGTGTGTCTTAGGGGCAAATTTGTCATGATTTAATGTTCCAGGACTGCAAGGATTGCTGGTACAAATGAGTGCCTGAACCTCAGTGTGAAACACTAGTCTCTTGGCAGGTTTAATCCAGGTTTTCTGTAACAATCCCATCACATACGCTTTACTTTTCACACTGGCAAGCTTACAGCAGCAGGGAGACTGAGAGGTGACCCAGCCACGTCCTTGGTGGGTCCTGGTGAAGAGTTTCTGCTCTGCTCTGTGGCTGGGGACAGATTTCCTCATGCCTTCAGCCTGGCCTCTCTATTCAAGTGTCCATGGTCTCTGTCCCAGGACTCTTCCTTCTTGTTCCTTCTAGGAGATTGAAAACTCACGGAGTTACTTGTTCCAAGCAGGAGGGGCTGATTGTGCATCTAATTAAGAGGGTTCCTGGGGAAGCTGAAGACCTGGAGGCATGAGCGTGGTCTCAGCTCTTTTGCAGACTATGATGGGAATTGCTTGGGAGTGGGAAAGCAAAAGTCTCTCCTGAAACAGCAGTGCAGGAAGTACAGACCCCGTTGTAGTGTTTAAGAGTTGAAGCACAGAAAACCTGTGAGGCTGGCTTGCAAAGGCTGTGACGGTCCTTCACCCCTGGCACCTGCACACAACACTTTCCCCCTCTCAGCTTCTGGGGTGAGAGAAACCCCCTCATAATCAACTGATTTAATACAAGAGTTAGTAAGTTGGTTCTTACTACTAAATAGTAGCCAATTTACTTTATACAGGGAGAAGGAGAACGAGAGCAGACTCCAGGAAATAAATTTGCACAACTTGTTTACTGTGGTGCCTCTCTTGCCTGAGCACAGGCCCCAGTGCCAGGGTCTCCTTTAGCAGATTGTTGTGTTCAGGGCCTTTGTCACACACCCTGCAGGGGCAGTGCCTGTGTGCACTGGTGAGTGTGTGGATTCAGTCTTCAGGATCATCTACTTTCTTTCCTGTGCTGTTTCGGGGGTTTTTTTTGTTTTTGTTTTTGTGGATTTTGGGGTTGGCTTTCTGGGGGGTTCTTTGGGTTTTTTGTTTTTTGGTGAGGTTTTTTTTCTTGTTTTTACTAGGCTTATAATCAAAAGAGAGAAAGGAAGAATAAAATGAAATAATGTTGCGTAAAAACACGGAAAAAATAATCCTTGCTGGGTTGTGAATGGACCAACTTTGCTTAAGCTCAGATGTTCCACTCTCCTCCCAAACCTTCCTCAGCAAGTCTGCAGTCTGCTCAGTATGTGCAACTGGATTCTTTGGCCACTTGATGTCTCTGTGGGTTGTGGAGAGCCATGGGTAAATAAATAGAGGTCATGCTGGGGCTGGATGGAAGCAGCAGCAGTGATGGGTTTGGTCCTCAGGGATGAACCTTTGATAGAGCCCTGTGCCATTCCCCTTCCCTGCCTGTTTCTGTTAATCAGCTTCAGATTTCCAAGGCAATTGGAAAACCAGGAAAATTTGGTTAGCCAGTTTCCATGGGGAGCTGATGAGGCTCTGCACCCATCAGTGCTGTAGGTCTGAAATCAGCTACAGAAATTTGGGACAGGGAGTCTTGGCCAGCCCCATCTCAGTCTGCTTCTTCTCAGAAATGCAGGGGCAGAAGGGGGCCAAGATGCCAGACTGCTGCAGTGTCTCCCTACAGAAGATAAGGCTTAGCAAATATGAGGCCAAAATCCCCCCCATCACCTGGTGGGGTCTTGCATGGGGGAATTGCTGTGTGCTGCCATAGCCAGGAACCCAGCTCTGTGTGGGAGTGGGACATGAGGACACCTGGGATGTTCCTGTGGCTCTGCAGGTGTTCCTGTCTGTCCTCTGGGACTGATCACCCCGTGACACTGGCACAGACAGATTTCAGGTGGGACAGAAATGCTCCTTCCAGGCTGACACCATCACAGCCCTAAAAATAACATTTGCCACAAGTCTTTTGTTTATCCCTTACTAAAATCTAGATTAGCTTTTGCTGGAGCCAGACTTTGACATCCCTTTGCCTTTGGCAGTGGAGACATGGATGGGCCTGAGATTGCTTTGGGCACTGTATAAATGAACTGAATGTGATTACAGCCATGGTTCCACATGGAAATGCCTCAGGAGAAGTTGTTTCCCATACTCATTTCTGCCCATGGTGAGAAACTTCACCGTGATAGTAGCTGGAGGATCCAACTCTGCTGTGTTAAATGCTGTTAAGTGTGTGCACAGCTGGCTCTTCTTTCAAATCTTCCTAGTCTTAAGGAATTTGAAGCTTGTTGTCTGCAAAGCCAGATCTGCCAGACACAGGCTTTTCCTCATGGTGATTCAGCAGGACTGTTGCTGTTCCCTAGGAATGTACAGAACCTTTTTAGGCACAATTAAAAGAAGTTCAATGACTTTTTTTCCAATTCAGTAAGAAGTTCTGAGATTTTTTTTTTCTCAAACAAGCAATTTTAGCTCACTGTATGAGTTTTTGGTCTGGGCCATTTATAAAGCTTTTGCCTGCAGTGTATCCATCACTTTTCCCAGAGCCACTTCAGAGGGAGGAGAGCTTTGTGGAAAGATGGTGACTGGGCAAGTGCTCATCTCCAGCAAAACAGCTTCCAGAGCCACTTCCCAGCCTCAGGGCACTTGAGCAAAATTGCACACAGGGCTCATGCTACAATTTGCTGTTACTTGTGTGGGGAGATAAACTTGAAACATCTCAATCTATCTGCTAAACTGCAATTTATGAGCTACAAATGGCTGAGTCTTAGAGGGGAATAACAGATTTAAAGCAAAACTCTGCCATTCTGTCCCCGGAGGCAGAGAGAGACCAGTCAAAAAAAAAATCCCTTGAGTGGAGCATATGGATTTATAGAGGTGACAAACCCTCTGAGGAGGTGTCAGCAGTGCCATGGGCTCTGTGCTGCAGATCAAAGCAGTTGGGGTTTAGAAGTGATGGGCTTAAAGCGAGTGGCAAAAGCTTGATGAGGAAACAGTCTGGGAAATACAGAGAAATAGCAAAGGCTTCTCTGTTCACATACTCTGTTCCTGTACAGCTCACATGAGAAAAAGGGGGACTTTGTTTATTAAACATCTTTCTGTGTCTTATTAATTCCATTCATCTGAGGATAGAGCAGCTCCCTCCAGAATGCTTGTTATTGCTTGCCTGGAAATCAGTCAGGGTCTGTCCAGGAAATAATGTTCTGGATGAAACTCCTTGTTCAGTCAGTAATTTATGCAACTGCTAGGAGACTGCTCAAATGGCTAAATGACTTCTATTAACATAACTTTAATTCTGTACTTTTAACAGAAATAATTTATGCTTCTTCTTTCTTCAGGACCCGTTATTAGACTTCAAGTCCAACTTCTGGGGAGAGATCAAGGCTTTGTCTTTTCACCAGTGACTGCCTCAAGTTTTCTTTGAGGCTTGAAGCTGCTTGAATCTTCTCAGTAGCCAGACTGGGAATATGGAACAGGTCTTGGCAGGTGTCAGTCCCTAAAGCCTCTTATCTTCTCCCAGGGAAGTGTTTGTCAGGACTTAGTTACACAGATAATTGTGGTCAGGTTGGTTTCCCTGAGTGAGTGCTGGTGCTTGCAAACTTAATCAGTGCTTCTAGTAAATGTTTGAGGTTTTGACTGCACTTATCTACTGAAGAATAAAGAAATTCTACTGATGCTTGGTGCAACAGCTTCTCTAATAGCTGCTGTGGTCTCTCTCATTAAGGCTGATAGCTGTGATTTCCTGCAATAGCTGCACCAGCTGGTGCCCTGCCACGTCTCCATTTTTTCCCAATTAGAGACTGAGCCAGTTCCCCATGGCAGATTATGGCCTGCCAGTGGGATCTAGATAGGAGGGGAAAGCGCTTTGAAAATTTAGGACAGAAAGTATCATAGAAGAGATTTAGCAAGAGGTGCCTATTAATTATAAAGGTGGTATAAATTCCTAATCTGCAAACTGTTTTATTAATGGTGACCATCATTAATACAAAACACTCAGCTAAATGTTGCATAAGTACGGAGCAACAGATGGGAGATTCAGTTCTTGCTTTGTGTTAAACAAATCCACATGGGCACACAACAGACAGGGTGGGGAAGTTCCTGAAAACTTGCTTCTTCCATCATCTCAGAGGAGAGAGTTTTAATTGAAAATAGGCACCAGATGTGGAAGAATCCAGTTGGAGTCCTTCAGCTAGATTATTTTGTAATGCAAAAGGGGGAAAAGTCTATCTCCAATTATGACAGTATATTTTGCCAGCCTGCTCTGATGGAGTGTTGCCAGGGAAACTCTCTAATCATCAAAGAACATGTTAGTGTTAATGTGATTTTTGTAGGTCTCCTAAGAGAATGGCTTATGTCCTTCCAGGAGAAAGGCACTGCTGAATAAATCATCCAGCATTCCTTACCAATGAGACCCTCCTAAGTCTACTGAACAAATGAGGATTATTCTCCTGAAAGGAGACATGGTTCTCCTCTGAGCAGCACACTGGGCATGCTGGCAGCAGCTGCTTGGAGCCATGTGCTTACATGGATATTTTCTTGGGGGATGCTGCCCAGAGAGCCCCTCAAGTTATCAGGGTGGCTGGTGGGACAGCAGAAACATCATGCAAGCAGGTCATTAGCCCTTTTAGGGTATAATGAAACCCAGTGGCAGACAATTCTGGAAATGAAGCTGTCCTGTGCTGCTTTGTTCTCCAAGCATCCTTGCGTCTGGCTATTGAGGTTTCTGCTTTCTCTCCCCCTGCCACCCAAGGGCTTTCCTCTTCCTTGGTACTGCAGCAGAGCTGTATCCAGACAAGCTGCAGAAGCTTCTCCTAACCTGTGGAGAGCTGTGCTGAAGCAGCAGCCATGATCTCTCCCTAAGACTGCAATGAGCTGCCTTTCTCTGCAGCAGGCAGGAGGCACCCATGGGTGCGAGGCACCCAATTGTTGGAGTTTATAACTAACCAAATCTTCCCAGGGATGTGTTCCTTTGGATATGGGCTTTTGAGGGAGATCACAGCTGCCCAAAAACTGTTTAAATAGACTGTTCCATTCTGTGGGAGTTAGAGCTGAGAGGTTTCCCCTGACTTCAGGGGTTAATAGGTACATGACTGGTTTAGGGCTTTGGGTGCTGGTTATGTAGCTCACCTGCATGGGACACGTGGTACCAGAGTGCAACCTAAGCCCCAGCAGCACCCACCATGGCAGGACCCCTCACAGATACTGTGCTGCTTTTCCCTCTAATTCAGTGCCTTATGTGAAGGTGGGGAGAAATTTGGGCTCCTGTGCATTCAGGTCTTGGATCTGCTGAGGACACAGCACAGCCCAGGTGCTGAGCAGCCTGGCACAGGTAGGCTCTCTTATTCATCACATTTCATTAAGTTTTCAGGAGGTGAAGGGGGAAGCACATTCCTTGCCCTGTTTTTGTTGAAAGTCTCACCTTGAGGTCAGGCAGACTGTTTTATTCTATGTTTGCAGACAGCCAAATTAATTTCTAGGGCTGTTTAGCTGGAGCATAAGGTTTACCAGTGTGTTGTCCTGGAAAGCTCTTCTAATGCACAGCCTTCATCAATTATACTGCCCTGCATCAACTGCACTGTCTAAAGAAGTCTTCCCTGGGTGACTTACTTTGTTCTGCCCCTTCTCTCCAGCTTTGTATAAAACGAACTACCTTGGCAAAAGTCAAAGAAACACAATCTTTCTGGCTGTCTGCCCACAAATATTCCCTGCTTATCCTTTGGGAGTTGGGGGAGGCTAGTGAAAGCACGTGGGGCAGCTTTGGCTGCCTCTGGCTCCAGGGTCCATCGTTCCCTGAGATGATGCCTGCAGAGCAGACTCTCAGCCCTGGGGCTGTGTGGCTTGGATGGGTTTGGGGCTGTGGGGGCTGAGCTGTCCCAGCACAGCCCAGGGAGCAGTGGAGGTAACTCTGACCAAGCTGCCTCCTCCCTGCCAGTGGCAGACTGTGCTAGAAAGCTCTAAGTGCCCTTTTCCTTGATTTGTGCTGCCAGGCAGGTCCCCAAGTATACAGATGGTGCCCTGGAGTCAAAACCATGGAGAGAAGGAAGGAGGAGAGGGAAGATGTGTATAGGGGTTACAGCCAGAAGATTGGAGCATTGGTGATTTCTATCCTGAAGCCAGAGAGGAGCTGGCAGCCCCAGTGCTCAGCTCAGGGATTTGTTGGGTGCCATGGAAATGAGTGGGAGCATTAGAAAATTTTGTGTTCTACATTTAGCTGGAGACCACTGGGACTCAGCAAGCCAGCACAGGGAACTGTTCAAACACTGTTCCTGCCCCTGGGGCCGTGCTACCCCCTCTTGCTGCTAGTCCAGTAACTCTGGGTAACTTTGGCTAGTCATGTTATGTGGCACTGTCCCAGTGGAGACAGAACTGGAGAATTTGGCCCATTTTACTTTTAACAGCTGATTAACCAGATTTTAACTAATGTGTGTCTAGTTTCTCATTGCAGATAACACTGATGACAAACCATGCCTGATTTTAAGAGGTGTTCATTAAATGTTAGATATAATGTTCTGTATCTCTTCATCTCCTCACTCTCCTTCTTTCTTCCAAGGCACAGTTCATGTTTAGATTGTTTTTTACATTTTTTAGAGCTCTCTTCAAACATTAACTAATTAATCCTCTCAGCCCACTATACATATGCTTTAATTAATGAGCACTCATTTACTTAACTCACCCTGTCTCATTAAATATAAATTGAATATATGTTTGGGAACTTTAACTGGAAATATTAGTGAAGATTTATTCAAAGAATGAATGCAAAATATGTTAATAGTAGCTGGAGGCAGCACAATTCAAATACTAAAGTATTTAGTGAAAAATACGTTGTGGTGTCAGTGAGTGTCAGTGAGCAGAGTCAGACAATTAGCTGTTCCTACAAGATGCATATGCTGTCGTGACCTTGAAGTCATCATTCACTCCCTGTTGTTGCCATAGTAATCCTGATAATTTGCCTTCCCATAATGTCTGTCTATACACTTTGTTTTGTTAGTCGAATTTTTCAGGCTTGCAGGAGCTGGGCTGGCAGCCTGCTGTGAGTTCCTCAGAGCTGGAGTGTGCTGACACAGACATGCGAATGCTAATGCTTAGACTTGCTGTGGACACTGGGGTGGCCTTCTGCGTTGTCACCCACCCAGCAGAGCAGCCTTGAAACTGGTGAGTGTCATGGCAACCTCAACAGCTCTGTCTGGAGGCTGCTGTTGGCAGGAGCAGTGAAACAGGATGTGTCACAACTTCCCATTACCCACCATCACTCCTGGAGAGGACAGGGCATTTACTGCTGCATGCTGACCAAACTCTGCGTGGAATAACTGCCCTGTCACAGCTCCCTGCAGTTATTTAGGGCCACACTGCCTTGGGTGTCACTGAGAGTTAGAGCCAAAGTGCCTCTGGGGATTTGGGCTGTTTTGCCCAGGTATAATTCTCTTATCTCTGTCTCATCTGGTTGCATCCTCAAGCACTGAGCAGTTTAAGTGCTGCCTGCCACCCAGGAGGCAATCACTGCTCAATGATGACTGAAGTGTTTTCCTATGAATAAATCTGAAAATAAGAGTTGAGGGTTTTTATTGGGTTATGAGTGTCATTTATGTTGCAGGCATGTAGTTAGAGATGAAGTATTATTTGGACACCTTTGATTTGGGTTAAGTCTTCTAAACCCCATAGTAGTTATAGAAAATTATCATTTGAAGTCTTATGGATTATTTAACTTTTTCCATCTTCCCATTAGTTGGAGAAATAGTAGGCCATAATTTTGACTTGTTGCCAAGAGGCATCTCCAAATGTAGCTGAACCTTTCCTCGATATGAAATTGAGAGATTTTTCTCCTAAGTTTTGTTGCCAAATGGTAAAAGTGTTTTCTTTCCCTTTGTTTTTAATGCCTCATGAAGGGCTCACTCTTTGTGAGAGACCCAGGGATGAGGGATGGAATTCCTGCTCATCCCACACAGATCTGTTCTTCTAGAAAGAGCAGCATCAGGCCCGCTTCAGTTTTGCTAAGATTTGTACATGCCATTGCAAATCTGAATGTGCTTTTAAATATGTAAGAACTTTCCATGCACAAAAAAACTCTTAGTGATGCCTGATCCTATAACTGGAAATATGTTTCCTTACAAGTTTTGTGTTAGGTTGTTATCCCAAAGACATATCAGGGATCTGGGAGCTTTCCTGGGTCTCCTCCTTCTTGTGACTTCCTGTATCAATAACATTCTTGCAAGCCGAATGTAAACTCCTTATGCAACATCTGACACCTTTAGGAAGGCTTTCCCTGGGTACTCAGCTGAGTCTTTGCAATCGGTGCTCTTGGTGACACACAAGAGGGCAAAGCTCTTCAATTTTAGGACAAGCGGGGCTTAGGAGGAGCAGAAATGTGTTCTGCTGCTCAAGGCAGCAGATTTGTGTGAGAACACACAGAAAGAGCATTTCGTATGGCACAGCAACACTTCAAAGCAAGCTTCACTCTAAACTGTAATGAGGAGCTCGTGGCATGACAACAAGGTTGGCACTGGAACAAGAAGCATGATTACATTTTAGAAAAAAAACATTGTAAGCACTGTTTTCCATTGAAGTTTCTGGATAAGTAATACTTCTTTCTCTTCTGTTTTTAGCAGAATACTGAAAGCATTTAGTAACATTATTTCCTAACCTTGTTTTTCCTCCCAGCAATCTTTTGTCATGTTCAAACAAATCTTATAAGGATGTAAGAATAAACACACGGGATCCAGCCCAGTGTCTCATTTACAGCAGCATACAGGCAAGTATAGTGGTAATTTGCTAAACAGTCTTGCTTCCAGCAGTTTGTGGTGCAGGCCTTTTGTACAGCAAAGGCAGTGTCTGTCTTTGTACTTTATTCTTCAGAGAAATGTTCCAATTTTTGGCCTGTGTCAACTTCTGTCATCCACAACATTCAGAACAATGAGCTCCTTGGCTGCAATACACATTTATGTAGAACTGTCTCCTTTAAATTGTTTTGAAGCTGTTCTTATGGTTTTGTCTGAGAGCCCTTAGTTCTGATTTGGAGACAGTGCATGTGCAGCCTGTACCTGTTCCCTGTCTCCATGTCGCTCCTGATTTTATGGATATTTTTATACTTCCCTTAGCTGTTTCTTTTTGGGATTGAAGAAACCTAATCTTTTTAGACTGGAACCATTCCAACTATCTTTGACTGCTTTCTCAGGATGAAGATACAGGTATGTAGAGCTGCCATTCGAATAAACTCACTGGATGGTCCCTAACCTATGGGAATAGGTTTACTGAAATCAGTGCCATTCTCAGAAAATGAAGCTTTGGATAACAGGGAGTCAGACTATTCAGACCAGTCTGAAGGCATGTGAATGAGGTGACCTTGCAGGGTTGTGGGGTTTTTTTTTTTTTGGGTTTTTTTTNGGGGGGGGGGTTGTTGTTTTTTTTTTGGTTTTTCGGTGCTGTTTTTGTGCCTGATGAGTATGGGGGAAAGAGCAAAAATAGTTTTTCTATTTTAAGATTTTTCTGGTGGATTGGAAGTGTGAAACACCACAGCTATAAGTAAAGGAAAAGGCTACTTAGAACAGTGAAAAGAACGTAGGAGGGGATTTATTATACTGCCCTGTTCAGAATGATAATATGGGTTTGGAAGAGATTTGGAATGTGTTAGGATGTTAGTCAAGTTTTACTGATGCTTTTTAATTTTCATTTGGATAGCTAAGGGTAATTTATTTTGTTCCAGCTGGGAACATGTCTAGTGAAAAGGATAAAAAGTTGAATTAAAAACCTCTTAAGGCAGTTGCAAAGAGAATAAGCATTGCCTGAAAAGATGCGCACTGTCAGCCAGCTCTAAGACAGTTGTTGTCTGTCCTGTGATCCTAGAAATGTTTGGATTGAAAGGGCCCTGAAAGAACATCTTGTTCCACCCCACCCCTGCCCAGGGCAAGGACCTTTTCCACTAGACCAGGTTGCTCTAAGGCCCACTCTATCTGACCCTGCAAGGGATGGGACATCTGCAACTCCTCTGGGCAACCTGTGCCTGTGTCTCACTACCTTCACACTAAAGAAAACCTTGGATATTGTGTTTTGAACACCTTCCTTGTGATCCATCAGTTCATCACAGAATTTCCTATACCAGACATTATTCAATTCTCTTGAATAAAGCTCCCCCAGTGCTTCCCTGAGGGCTCTTGTCTCTTCCTGGGCAGCTATGACAGCTCAGAGTCCTCAGGAGAACGTGAAAAGGGATTTCTTGGAGTATTGGCTCTTAATAACTTATTTCTGAAGTGGCAGCATTTCTTTTTTTCCCCTTTGACCTTTATTAGAAAACAGTGAGGGGGAAACAAGAGTGCTTAGTGTGCTCTGGTCCTTGGAATTCTGCTGGGGGCTGCTCTGTGGGATGCTGTGAGACCCTGGCTGCCCCAGTCAGGCTGCCTGTGTGTGTGTCCATGAAGCACCAGTGACAAGGCCTATTTAGCACTTGCACCAAAAGCCTCTGGAAAGAGGGACTCAGTGAACTAGGTGTGATGTAAAATCCTCTGGATTTGTCTGGACAAAGGCAGGTTCTATTTTGTGATTGACTTCCCTGACAACTGATGCTTTTTATTCTGGGTTTTGCCAAGGAATGAGAAGACCAGGTGAAGTTTGATAGTTTCACCAGTCATACAAAACATGGGTGGGAGGAGAAAAATGTTACAGCCCAAGACTCTGCCCAGCATGGTAAACACTGGGATTGATGACCATGGACTGTGCTTGCATGTGAGATTTCAGTATCTCCCAGAGTCATGGATTTTGTTGGGAGCAGTTTAAGAGAGATGGAAGACAAAACTTCATGTGGCTTTGGTTCCAGTTCTATTCTTATTTTTTCCTCTTACAGTTCCATTTGCATCATGTAGTGCTTTTGTTTCTTGCCAGAATTCTCAGATCAATATTTGCAAGAAGGATTTTATGGGGGATCAGCTAGAAAAATAATGCACAATCGTTAGTGTGTGTGTATATGCAAAAGCTTAAGACCATTCTTCTTGGCCAGCTGCAGAACAAGACACAAAGTCAATGTCTGCAAAGAGTTTGCATGATTAAATTTCAGAATTACTTTAGTATGATCCCACAGAAAAGCCTCATCTCTTGGTTTCCTCTAGGAAAATCTGGCCCCCAATCTGAATTTGGCAACTCTCTTCTTGGAAGGAAGACATACAGTATTAAACCCCCTTACTCTTTTCAAGCTGTAGTATAAATGTAAAATGCTTGAATAATCCATTTGAAGCTGCTACTTATGAGATTCTTCTGGAGCAAATTTTGTAGCCTTCAGAAATACCTGGGCTGAATTTACCTGAGAAGAAAATTACTTTCTGCTTACTTAAATCCACCCCCACACTTCTGCCACAGTTTTCACTGGTTACAGGAGTCTGCTATACTTCAAAGCCTTCCCCAATTTGCAGAGTTGCTCTGGGTTGTTAAGCACACAGGACCTTGTCCTTCTCCGGGGTTAGCACCACTGGTATCTTGATGAGTTCAGAGATAAACGCCTCCATAAAGCCTGTCTGCTGCTTCTCCATTCACCTCCTTATTTTTCAGTGGGGAAAAGAACTATTTTAGTTCTTTTCATTTCAATAAAAAAAGCAATATTGCTTTTTTAATGGATCTGGGTTTTTTCCTCTCTGCAAAATCCTCTTGGGAGAATGTGGTTAGGGAGAGATGACTTAACTGTTTTTCTGTTTTGTGGGAGACATACCAGGGGTGAATGGAGAAGATTCCAATTAAAATGCCTTTTTTATCTTGCTCTGTCTTTGGCAAAGTAAAAGAAACTGTTCCACTTTAGCAAGGCAAGTACTAACAATAGAAGTCACAGGAGTTAGAGAAAATTGGGTTGGAGAGGCCATAAGTCTGTGCCTTTCTTTCTGTTTAAAGACAGGATTGACTCACCTTGCTGTGCCTCTGAAAGATCCTTTTCTAAACTCTTCATGTAAGATTTTTATGTCTGGAGCATCCAGATCTCTCATGCATAAGACTTTCCAGTCCTTCTCAATTTTTTTTCTTTGGCTAAAAATTAAGAATATTTTTGGAATTTCCCCTACTGCAGTCCAAGCCCATCCCTTCTTGCCCAGACCTCCACAGATGAACTTGCAACTTCTTTTCTGTGGTAACCTTTTGTTTGCAGAGCACTGAGAGCTTCCCCTCCCCTTTTTCTAAGACAAACAGTTCCTGTTTCACCCTTTTCTAGCTTACTGAATTCTTTGTACCTCTGAACGTTTTAGTCATTCATCCACATGTTTCTGACCTGTGGTTCCAGGCCTGGACACAGCTCTGGCAGAGCTGGACAAAGAGAAAGACTTTGTGTCTTCTGGGGAGAAGAGGGAGTTCTTCACCCTGGAGAGTTTTTGGCTTCCCAGCAGCTGTCTGACCTTCCCATCTCATGATCCTTCCTGCCTCAGCCAGTTGCCCTCCAGTTTGCCTTGATGTCAGTGAAGTATTCCAGGTGAAATTCAGACATTGTTTGTTTGTCCTTTATTGAATCACACTCTTTACTCTTTTTCCATAATTTGCTACGACTATTTTGAATTGTTTCACATCTCACAACGTGCCCATGGCTCTCCCCAGCAGCGTCTGCAAGTGTCTGGAGTAAACGTGTTTGTCCCTGCTTTGTTCCCTCCTGTGCTGGAGGTCTCCAACAGACCAGGGCAGCAGACCAGGGCTGCTGTCTGCTGCCTTTTGATCTGTCAGCAAGCCAGTGGAATTGGCTCCTGGAGTTTGTTTTTTTCCTAGCCCTTTCTGCTCATCACAGCTCTACGTGTTCATGTTTCCATAGCTTGCCTATGGCAACACCTCAGGAAGTCAGGATTCATTGGTATTTGTGCTTCTTTACCCACAAGATATTATTATTCCTTTAGAAAGAAATTAGAATGGGTTTAAGTGATCTCGTTTTGACAATTGTTAAATTAGTCTAGAGTGTTTCCCAGCTCACAAAACACAGAATATTCTGAGTTGGAAGGGACCCACGAGGATCATCAAGTCCCACTCTTAAGTTCATGGCCTGGACGAAACCCATGACTTTGGTGTGATCAGCACAGTGCACTGACCGACCAGCTGAGCTAATCTCCTGTGGCTCTGTGATTTTTAGTGGTCTGGTGAAAGCTGGCAAGTCTCCAACACCACAGCTCCTCCTCCATCTCTCTCAAAAGCCTCTCACAAGACCCTTCATCCTCTTCTGATTCCCCTCAAGGTAGTCTTATGAGGGGTGACTTGCCCAGAAACTGGAAACAATGAAGAAAAGGAAAAAAGTAATCTCAGATATAGAAGGGAAGGCTGAACAATCCAAACTAAGACCTCTTTGTTTACCTCTTGTCTTCCCCTCTCTTCTCAGAGCCCTACCAAGAAATAAAGCTTCTTTTCCTCCTGATTTGCTCCAGGTTCAGAGGGAACTGAGGCAGGAGTCATAAGGGCTTGGCTGAGGGGTTCAGGGAGGTCAGAAAAATGAGAACAGAAGAGTCATCAGGGCTGAATTAATACCTGGTGCTCTGAGGGCTTCTTTGTGAGCTGGTATTGCCTGGTGTGCTGAAGGCTCTTAGCTGTGTCACATATCCTCAGGGACCTTACTGATGTGCCTCAGTTTCTCTCTCTTTCAAAATGAAATCCAAAAATGATCCTAAAGACCTCTGCAGAGAGTTTTGAAAGCCAGGGATGAACACAGCCAGGGATTTAGTGTGTACCCTCAGTAGAGGTTACAGCCTGAGGACCAAGGACAATTTACCTGGATTGCTCAGTTCAGACCTTTGGGATGGCACTTGTGCTCAGACACATCTCCCTGGGGCTGGCAAGGAGCAGCCTCTGGGGTTTGAGAGAAGGAATGAACTGGCTGTTTGCTACACAAACCAGAGGGTATAACTGGGTCAGAATTAGCCCCTAAAGCTGCACATTTTTCCCCATATGTCTCTGTGTGGGTTCTCTTGGAGGTCAGAACAGTGCTAACACAGCCAAAGTGCTTTGGTTACCTAGAATATAACTATTTTCTACAAGAATGACTTAATTTGACATTTTTTTAAGGAGTGGCAGACTAACCTTACTGATCCATGGAAATATTTCTTATTCTTTCACACTCCCATACAGCTGCTCTTTTTTTCCTAGGCAGCTGTTTCTGTACATGTGTCAGAGGGATTTGTCTTGCTTTATTAGTTGAATTTATTTTCTTTCCAAAGCAAAACTGCAACTGCTATAAATGAGCACCTCATTTCTTTTGGGCTAGAGCCATATCAGAGCTGGGGCTGAGTAGCTGCTGCTGTGCCACGTCATAGAAATCACAGCCCTGTTCTTGCAGCTACCCAGACGAAATCTCTGGCAAATTAGATCAGTCCCAAATTCTGTACAGCTGCTGCACAGCCAAGGATCATTAGATAATGCAATGGGGAGAATAATGGGCTTGGTCAGAGGTGTACCCCACACCATTAAAATCCCACTGCTGAGACATGCCTGGGAGTACAAGTGTGCAGCTCTGCAGCTCTCCCTGCCAGCGTCAGGAGATCCCTGCGGGCTGAGCTCTGCCTGCAGGAAGGGTGCTCCTGAGGGCAGCAGCCACTCCTGTGCCTGTCTTTTATAATCATTTTCCCCTGGGGGGTCACGGGGATCACACAGAGCTGCCCCGTGGTCTGGAGGGAGTCATGGATTTTTCTGGATGTGTGCCTAAATCCGCATTGCCATCTGAAAGGTCTCGTCTCTCCTGGGAGGGGGTGCTGCTGTCACTGATGGTGGCTGTCCTGTCCTGGCTGGGAGATGGAGCAGAACAGGACTGATGGCTCTCAGGTAGATCCTGTAAAACCAAGTGTTGGACTAAACTGTCTTTTCAACCAGTAGCATAAGTGCACTGCTTGCTTGGCCCTGAGAAGGTGGGAGCTGCGTGGAAGAATAGGCATTAAGGTTATTTGTTGTCACATTGCACAGAGATAAAATATTGGGCTTCCCCAGCAGTTTGGAGGCTTAAAGCACATTTAAACCCACTTTTGAAAACTTATTGAACTGGGAAAAATATATCTGAACACCCATGCTTTGCAGTAAAAAGGACTTATCCTTCATCAAGGAATTTATAGTGCTTTGGTTACCTTAACACCAAGGCCAAATTTGCATGCATTACATTACAAAACCATAACACATCCTCTCATTTCTGCTCTGTGTTATTGAGATGCCCAGGGAAGGGAGGAATCCTGTAGCAGCAGGAGCTGAGTGCAGTGAGACAACTGTGCAAACAAAGCCTTGCCTCAGTCACTGATCACCCCTGCCTGAAGAGGATTCTGGAATTTAAATGACAGCAGATGACGCTGGCAGCTTTCACTGGGGAAGCCTCACACTTGAATTGCAGAACTTGCAGCAGGAATAAATCCTGAGGTGTGTTTGGATGAGCCTCCCCAGCACCTTGGAATGCAGTGCTAGTTCACCTAACTCTCCTGGTGCTGCTTCTTCTCTCCTTGCCTCATGCTGATCTAAGAGCTGGGCTAGAAAAGGGAATTTATCCTGCTACCTAACTCTGGGTTTTTCCTGTTTTCCTACAATGTTATAATTTTTCCTACTGCTTACCATTGCTCACCCTACTCCACTCCTTCCTCTCCAGGAAATCCCAAATATCCTGACCCCTCTCTGAGGCAGCAACTACCTTCAAGGGTCAAAACTTTGCGGGGAGGAAAGAAGCTTTACCTTTTCTTGCCTTATTATAAGGACTCAAGGGCTTTCCTTCCTTGGCTGAGACTTGCTGCTGAAATATCTGGTAGTCCAGTTTGTTTATCTGGCTGCTGGCCTTTGAAGGATGTGCTGCCACAGAGTTGTCATGAGAGCTGCTGGCTGGAGCAAATGAGAACAAATGAGAGGAGGAGAGATTATGGCCTGAGCAGCAGCAGCCCTGCCAAAACCTGGCCCCCACATCCAATAGCTCTTAAACTGCCCAACAATTCAGACTAAAGGAGGTGCCTCACTAGAGGTGCTGGCAAGCAGCAGCTCTGCCCTTTTCACCTTCCAAGGGCAGCTCCCCAGACTGCACTTCCAAGGTGCTGCAGGCTCTGAGCAATGAGCAAAGCACTGCCCTGCTCCTGCGGTGTGGCACAGCATCAGCTGCCCCAGGGGAAAGCAGTCACCGCCTGCAGGGGTGCTGAGGTGGGCACTGAGGGCTGGAGATGCAGCAGGGGCAGGATGATGGCACCTCCAGCCCTCCTGTGTGGGCTCCTGGGCAGGGGGAAGACCAGGACAGCGTCCTCAGCGGCTCTCACTCACTCTCCTGCCCCAGAGAGATCTCCGGGCTGAATTGTAGCTTCATGAACGGTGCTGTCTCTTTTTCTAAGCCCTTTCTGTGTTAGAGGAAGGACAGGCAAAGCCTGGAGAGGAGGAATGATGATGGGATCAAAGCCTGCAAGCAAGAGCAGGGATCAGCTTCCCAACGGCAAAGAAAAGCTACAGAGCCAAGCTCTGTGGAGAGGGATGTCTACAAAAGGTGCTTCTGAAGACATCTGAAGGCATTATCAGAAGTTAATTCCAACCTTTTCTATGAATTTACTGCATAGGTGTCTTGCTGAAGCTGAGAATTACAGTAATGTGGATTAAACAGATAAAACCGAGGTACAGGAAGGGGAAGGGCTCGTTCAGGGCCGCATGGTGTGGCAGTGTTGAGACAGGGTTTGGTTTCCCCCTAGTGCCCTGAGGGACCAAGATGCTGTGGAGCTCTTGTTTTATTCCGTGGAAAGATTCAGTTTACTAATTGTTTTTTTGCCACAGGGAGTGGGGCTGGTTGTGTCTCTTTGTTGTCTTTCACATGTTTTAAAATAAGAAAAGGGTATTTATAATGCAACTATAAACCCAGAATTCCCTGAGCAAGATAGGAAGCTCAGGCCATTTTAGAGGCTGTTTCTCCACAAAGTGGGACAAAAAATGAGTTGGCTTCAGAAAAGAACTTGTTTAAAAAAAGTTCTATTGTCTTTCAAATCCACTTCCCTCCCAGTGAGAGGAGATCAAAGAGACACAGTTAGGTAAGTGTCTGAAATGGATGAGTTCAGGTAGGTTGAAAAATTTTTAAAATGCCTCATTATTTTAGTATAAGCCCTTAAAGCATCCCAAGGAAAGCAAGAGGAAACCTACATCAATCCTCAAAGCTTGATGGAATTGAACACAGCAGATTATTCATTGGTTTCTTATAGACACAAAGGAAAACAAATTAGGCTGTTCACAGCAAAATTGCCTATTTGGTTAGTAAGTCAAAATATCCTTCCTGCCTCTTCCTCAGCCTGGAGGTCACAGCTGCTCCATTAAAAATGGGATGTCAGGGAAAGAAAGGATTGGGAACTGATAGGAAGACGACCTTTTTTGAGTATGACAGAGAGATTCTAGAAGGAAAGAGGAAACAGAGGAATTATGAAACTGCTTTATCAGTGAACCTGTTCTTTTTATTGTTATGGTACCTACTGAAAATCACTAAGATTTTTTTTTCCCCCCCACAGCACCCTTCTTCTGTACTTAAGGACAGAAAAACATCAGAAAAGAACAGAATGAGGAATTGGAACATCATCAAGTGGTCTGATCCTAGACAGGTGGAAGTGGTAAAATATCTGATAAACCGTTTAGGAGACCTCAGCAGGAACAAATGTTCAATAACTTTTAATTCCAATATTTTTGAAAGGCAAATCTATATTAGTCTTCCTCCACCCTGATTTACTCCTCATATGCCAGTCCAGTCTCAAACAATTCTGGGAATAGTCAGGAAAAGGAAAGAAATATGGGCATTTTCTTTGTTGCTCAGTGACCACTTCTAATTGTCACCCTACAAATGAGCCGTCTCTTTAAACCTGTTCACTGTTCTCTTGCTGGTGTTGCTTAGAAACTTTCTAAAATCCCACATTTTTCAGTGTGCTGGCAGAAAAAGACAAAGGTAACTGATAGGTCTGTGAACACTTCTGGCAAAGAAGGGGTGGGGTGCACTAATGTACGATGATGCAATTCCTGATGAGCTGAAATCTTGGGGATCTTGTTTGATGTGGGATATGCAGATCCTAATAGCCTTGATGCTTTTCAATATTTGAGTCTCCTCTTTCTGAATGAAGATTGTCTGCATCAGAAATATATGTAAATTGGGAACCAGAAGCAATATTAATGTTTGCTCTGCATTCCTCGGAGCAGTGGGGCGGTGGCGGAGCTGAAGGACTCGTTCCCTCTGTAAGGCTGTGCTGTGCCTGGGGTGTGAGCAGGCACCAACCAGGGCTGCAGGATGCCTCCAGTGCCCAAGGGATGGATGTGCTTGGCTGGAAGCTGGCTTTCTAAATGGTTTGCCTCATGAAAATAAATAAAGAGAGAAACAAAGCAAGCAAGCAAGCATGTGAGGACAGATGAGGTTCCTGATTTGCTTGAATGGCCAATGTGTGTGTGAAAAATCTGTGTGCAATTTTAGCACCACAGAAGCACCAGAAAAGGCAATCTTTTTACTTTCTGTCTGACTCCTATTGCCTTGGGGATGCTCATTCTATACTTGCCAAGCAAACCATTTGATTAAGTACTAAACTTGAAAAAAAGTAAATAGCCTATTTAAACATGTTAAGCACAACCTGTCACCTACTTAGATGCTATTTAAACATAACCTATTTAAATATACCTTCACCTAAGTCTATGTCTCTCTTGTTTCATGCCACATACCTTGTAAATGAAATGACTTATAATAACAAAAGAAGGTGATAAAACACAAGTACCACCAGCTTTGCTTAAAAATGCAATGAACAGTCATATGGGGTTTCAAATATGTTGTACTGCCAGTCTGTGGCATCCATTAACGTCTGAGGGAAAAGGAAATTCATTAACAGAGCTCCACAGCTGGCACCTGTACTGCACTACACTGTAAAATGTTTTGAGTGTCTCCTTCATTTCACCAGGCACCTGAATTTGTCTTCTGTATTTTCTGTTGAGCTAACAGTGCCACACCAGATTCCACCAGCATCTCCTCCACAACAGTAGAGAAAGAGGCTTGGACTAGGAGTTTCTGTCTTGCTGTGCATTAAAAATTGAGGTTCGTGTGAAGAAGATGATTTTTCCCCCTTATCTTATGGCTCCTCGTGGGAGTCCAGACAGGCAGATGGTTTTTGCTCGCCTGTAACTGTCTGTATGAGAACATGAAGGGTGATTTATTACTATTTCCATTAACTGCTCCTAATGCAAAGAGGAAATGTTAGAAGTCACTCCTCCCTGGAGGAGAGGTGATGCTTGACCTTCTCTTGAAAGAGGGAAAGAAGGAGGAGAAATGCTACGAGAGGATGTTCTGCCGGGATGCTGTCACTGGTAACAGCGGTGACCTTTTCCCTGTGGTCAGCAGGTGGCATCATGAAGATAAATTGCTTCAACTTGCAAGTTAAAAGATCTTTGTGCCGAGCAAGAAAATTAAAAAAAACCTTCCAAAAGTCAAACTTCAGTTCATGTTTTCTAATTCTTTTATGGAAATAGTTGCTGTGCATGAATATGTGAGGCACCTATTGTAATTTGACTACTAAAACTGACTGGTGATGGATGTCTTGTAGAAGATTTTACTTGCTAGGTTACACCAAACTCCTCTGTCATTCTAGTGAGAATGAGGACAACTGGGAGTATTCAGGCACTCCTGTCCTTAGGGGTCACTGCCATCTAAAAAACCAGGATTTTTTCCCCCCATTGAATCTCAGAGTCTCTTTAGGAAGGGTAATCAGTGGCAGTACCTATGGTTCCACTCCATCCATACCCATTTTCTCTTCTAGTACTATCCACTCAGTAGAACCTTAAAGTCAATATAAAATAGAGTTTGCAGAATTGCCATGGTGATAGCTGCAATTCCTCCCTTGTGGTTCCAAGTGATCTGGAAGGGCAGCTCTGACAGGTACTTTCTAATTTATTGCTCAACCTCGTTTTCTGCCCATGGAGTTTATAGGGAAGGTCACTCGTCACATCTCATTTCTTTAACATTGTCCCTATTCTCTTCATTACAAAGCAAAAGTGGGATCAAATGATCAGGCAGTGTAGGAGGGGAAGGAAGAGCAAAGGTTTTTGAGCAGCTATGGACCTTCTGCTGTTTTAGGTGTTGGTATTCAGTGCCTGTTAGATTTCTGCAGGAGTGTGGACAAAGACAGGGGAAGTAGGACATGTGCTCAAAGGATGTGCACATGGAGCACTCAATCCTGTTGCAAGCCAGAGCAGTCCCTGCCATTAGCAGCTGAGCAGCTGCCTTTGGTCTCTGGAGAACAATACACCTACTGGTAATTAAACTGTGGGGTGTGCGGGCTGTCACTGGAGTGGGGCAGATCACAGTGGTGGTCACCAGACCCGCCCCAGCTCAGGCTGCCTCTGCAGCGGCTCCCTGAGGTGTGTCTGCAGGGAGCTGAGAGCACTCACCTGCACCACCCTCCCTGCAAACGGGGACAGCCAGGATCTCAGGGTTCAGCCCTGGGCTGCTCAGGGCTCCCTGTGATGTGGTGGGAACCTTCCAGGGAATGCCCAGTCTCTGGTGTCTCACATGAGGGGTGATAGTGTTGTTAGTGCATCTCCAAGCTCATTCCCCTCAGGCACTCCCTGTAAAAAGCACCCTGTTCACTTCACCAGTGGGGATCAGGAACAAGAGTTCCTGTTCCCAGGCTGGCCAGGTTAGGGGTCTGGGATGCAGATTTCAAATACTGCAATGTGTGTTGATCTGGGGACTTCAAAAGAAGGCCTGGACCTTTCTTGGGAAGGAAAGGGATCAATGTTGCTTGGAATAGGTTGCAAAAGAATTCAGGAGGGGCTTTGTGCTAGTTTTCTTACCTCTGTACCCTCCTGCATCTTGCCTTCAGCCTTACGTGTTTTTGGGAAAAAAAATAAGCCATTTCTGGGCTTATTAGAATGAATTGCCTTAATATTAAAATATTTTCCAGAGCTGAAGGAGTTAACTCCTCACACTGAGAACAGTGCTGTATTTTATATTACTTTATATTTTATGTTTTATATTACTTTATATTTTCTATTTTGTATGACATGGAGTACTCTGAGGGTCACAGAGGTGATATTTAGCTGGTCCTGAGTGGTGAGACTTAGAAAGCCTCCAGTGCCATCAGTGGCATTGCAAGGGCTGCAGTGGGAGATGGATTTGGTTCTAAGGTTTGAGGGGAGACACAGGTGATTTGCATACTAATAGCACAAAACACATGGAAAAGCAGCTCCTGTGCTTAAAGGGATTTTATATGAGGAATAACAGCCTCAACAGCATGGTCCAGCTGGCCATGACCAGGATGAGGTGCTGTCCAGACCAGCCACTGGTCAGGAGCACTCCCCATCTCTGCTGTGCAGGTTTGTCATTTAGGGAACATCCTGGAGCTGAAAAGCAGGCAAAGGTGGATGATGTTCGTCTTCATTGCTGAGTTGCCTCCCCCAGCCCAGGGAATTATTTTTCTTATAGATAATAACCGATCATTCCCAAATGCATCACTTGAAAGGTCTTTAGGCTACATGCCAGGATATTGGAGCTAATAGGGAGCCGCGGGATGGGGATGGATGGGCTTCGTTGCAGCCTGGAGATATTTATGTGTGTGTACACACCGTATTTCAGAGACAGCCAAAGCAGCGTGCTTAGACTCAAATTTACCATGGAAAGGCTCTAAACCCATTTTCAAACCGGCAACATAATTTAAAAGGCCTTGCAGTGCCTGGGATGACTCCAGCAGAAGTCCTCCCTCCCCCTTTCCCCGTGTCACACACATCTCACCTTGCCTGCAGGTGGCTGGATGTGATGGATCGGGGAGGAAGGGGACAGCCGGGGATGGCGGCTGCGACAGCGAGGGGACCGCTGGAGAACGTGAGGGCTGCAGCCCCGAGGCTTCTCCGAGCTCAGAGGAGCAGGATGGGCTGCCGGGGAGGGGAGGCTGTCCCCGGGCTGTCCCCTGCCGGGTGGTGCCCGCTGTGCCCGCTGCCATCAGCCCCGGCTGCTCGGCGCTCCCAACTTTCTGTCAATGAGCGCTCGTGCTCCGCTGACGAGAAAAGCAATTTCTGTGCAAACCTGTGGGGCACCTGGAGGGACGGGTTATATCGAAAGCATCTCCTGGCGCTGCAAAAAAAGTGGGACAGTCTTCCTTTTCCCATTAGGGTTTTACTGTGAATGGATTTTGAAGACAAAAGCTGTAAGTCAGCCCTTTTTCTTTCCTGTTTAATATATAAAATCTCTGCTGTGTGCGAGTCTGGTCTGTGCAGGATCCATTCCAGTGAAGGGAACTTGGCACACATACTGCAGTATCATCCCCCTTCTGCAGTAGATGTGCTGTAACAAAATGAAATTCATTGTCTGCTCCCAGCAGGAGCCCGTCCATCCATCTGCTACCTATCATTGTCTGTCTGTCTTAGAAATTTAAGCAGCCACCTTCCTCTGTGCCTGTCACAAGGAGGCAGTAATAATAGTAGCCTTTGACATGTCCAGCCCTTTTCTCTCTCCCTTTTAAAGTCTTTGTTAAAAGCAGGGATTTTCTGCGGGGAGAAAGAGAACAGACAGAAACAGTGTTCATATTGTAAATGTCTTCAGGGAAAAGGTTTTTCACACAGGAGAAAGACATTCAAGGCGCCTGGTCTTCTGTGGGGGAGGTCGGTTCCCATGGGCCCCCTGGCTGGATAAACCTCTCTTCCCTTTCTTCCTAGCTGCTGGGGGGCCTGGGGTCTGCAGTGCCCAGGGCAGCAGAGCTGTGTGTGTGCACAGGGTGTGTTTTGCAGGGGGAGCTGAAGGCATTGATACAGCCATGGCTCCATCTGTGGATTTTTTGGAAAAATGGACCTCCATTTCAGAGTGGTGACAGAGAAGGGGCCTTATTCCCAGCTCTGGTGTGCTCAGGGCTGCCCAGTTCATGGAGTTGTCAGACAGCTATGCCTCCCACCAGCTGCTGTTCAGGTGTCACAGCTGCTCTGGGCTGCAGCTACAGCCTGTAGGAGATGGCTGCAGTGACCTGACTGCAAGGGACAACTCGCAGTTAACTTGAACTCACCGAGTTCACAGCCCTAATGGAAAAGGGGTGCTCAGCTGCCATCACCCAAGGCAGGGTGAGCCTAGACTTTGCCTTTATGCTTTCCTAGACAGGTACCATCTCCCACTCCACTGCTTGCTGGTGGGATAGGGGTGGACTGGACTGCAGCGTTGCCATGGGGAGTATCAGGGCTGCCAGGGCATAAAAAGGAGCTGGGAGACCAGAATTTAGGAATGAGGAAAAGCAAATGTATTCTTGTCATTCCCCAGTCTCTATGGTGAACCCTCTTCTGGGTATGAATACTTTTTTTTTGGATTCTCATCTAAGGGAGAGGAAGGTGGGAGTGAAAAGGCACAGGTCAGAAACCAAGGCTTTCAGCTTGTTGCTGTCAGTGGGGAGTCTTTCTGTGCTCCTTGGTACTCTGAGCCATGTGGGCTGTGAGCTTTGGAGGGGAAAAGGAGAAACTGTCCTGGCTGTGTCTCTGGAATATGACCTACTCTTGAGTGCCCCTGCTTCAGCCTTGCAGGGGTTCACCCTCAGCAGCTATTCTTGATCTGAAAGTTAATTTCCTGGGTTGTTCTGACATTTCAGAACTGGTTGTGTCACTTGAAAGTGAGTCTTGTTGCTGAAATTTCATAGGTACAAGGCTTGCAGCTTGCCCTGCCTCACTCCAGCAGACGCATGCAGGGAGGCAGGGGTGGTACGGATACCCTTGGGAGGGGACACTTTGCTCAGTGTGTGGCCTGAACTTTCTGAACCCTTGAAGACACCATGCTGGCAACAAAGCTTGCTAAAAATGTGGCATCCTGGAACAGTTGCCAGCCCCATGGAGAGGCTGATGACAAAATGAGTCTCTTGGGTTTGACTGCTGTAGTCTTGGAGCTTAAGACACATAACAGGACTCAGGACTTCTGGGTTTAAATCTTGTAAACTTCTGGCTGCCTTTAGGCCTCATACGAGACATTTAATAATTTTTTGCCAGTTAAAAATTAAATATATGAATTATAAGAAGTCCTAGTAGAAATTATGATGGTGGCTATTAAGTAAACAGTTCATCTTGAAAACTGGAGCTTGAAAAGGTTAGAGAAACCTAGTCTGGAAGTGCACATATATGATAAATATTGGCCATACAATAAAAAAAATCCTGGCCTAAAAATCATATTAAAACCAAAGACATTTATATGGAGGTTTTTTCCTTTGTGAGGTGGTTAATCTTTAGTGTTGCTTAACGGTGCTACATCAAACTAAAAGGTCTAGGCAGTTTGGAAAGCCAATTCCACTCCAGAGAATCCAAGAACAGCATAGAATAATGCCAGTATTTTTCAGCTTGCTTTATAGAAATACATCACTATACTGCATTGTGGCAAAGTGACAGGCAGAATGGGTACCAGAAGGGACAAAAACCAGGCTGAGCCCAGCTAATGCTCTCGGTTTGGTGAGATCTTTCCCAACAGATATTTCACTTAGCCCCTCTGAGGAGCAGCTCATCAATAAACAGGTTGGCAGCTTGGCTCTGGCTCCGGCTCCAGTTTTCAGAGGGCTCCTGAGATGGTTCTGGAAGAGCTGGGCCTGAGGACTTGCACAGCAGGAGCAGCTGTGGGCGGGTGCAGTGTGACACCTCATGGCAGGTCAGGCTGTGGTGAAGCTCTTCTGCAGCTGGACGCCCTCCTGGGCATTGCTTTGTGTCCTGCAGAAAAGCTTTGTACTGAGCCCGGCTGGCAGGGGGTAAAGCCCCCTTTGGAGTCTTGGAGCCAAGAACTCCACTGATTGTGGTGTCCCAGATTTCACTGCTCAAGAATAGCGTGACTTTCTCCACAAGACCTTGATCATTCACTTCTTCTTACCTTTAGAAGATGCAGTTCTTTCCATGACAGATCCTAGGCCAGCTCTTGGCCAAAATTCAAAACCCTTTTGCAAGACCAAGCCATCCTTCATGACACCCTTTGGACATGTTCAATTCCTGGGCTACTAAATGTGTGCAGTGACTTTCTCCATAGCAACCAGCAAAAATGTCAATAATCTCTGTTATTGGAAGCCACGGGAAATTCACCCAGGAGTGAATACAGATTTCACTAGTTTAAGCACTAAGACAAAAGCTTTTCAGGGATCAGCCATTCCACTGCCAAATGAAAACAGCTTGAAAAATATATTAAGGACATTTGAAGAGTTTTGGTAATAAAATAAAACATTTAATAAAGAATACTTTGCAGTTCTGTATTGTCTTTCAGCAGTGATTTACCATCAGGGTGCTGCCTGGATATTGCAAAGAAAGGTTTACTAGGAATACAATAGACAATAAATTACAGATTAAATCTCATCCCTGTCTGTATGTGTTAATAAAAGATCCCCATAATACTCCCAGAATACAGGAGGTATAAAAGAAAATAGTGAAAGTATGAAGAGGAAATAGAATATTTTGAATGACTAAACTAATCAGTGGATTAATGGATGGCCAGTGTGAGCAGAGTCCTGCTGGCAGCTCACATAGACTTAAGCAGAGCTCACTGTTCTATGTGGAGAATAAAACTGACCTTGATACGAAGGGCTGCAAAATGTCTGAGTGCACTTCCCTGAAATGCTGTGAATAAAATTAATTCCATCATTAATAGCTGACCCATGTTTTCCATACTGAGGAATCTAATTCACCTTCTGGCAACCCACTGACCAAGCAGCAGGATAGTTTCTGGAACAGGAGGGGAAACTGGAACTGCATTATATTGGTACATGTTCTCTCATTACAGGGAGAGTAGGGGTAGATCCACAGCAATATCAGTCTTTCAGGGGAATTTGCCAGCAGAAAAGGTTTGGATACATTAGTACCTGTAGAAACCTAGCTCAAATGTATTGTCCAAGTTAGTTGTTAGAGGATAGAAAGCCCATGCTTTGGCCTCTGACAGCCTTTAACCCTTGCTTTTTGATTCCTCAGACAGCAAGTGAACTGGAAATTGCTCTGCTTTTCTCTGACAGCACACACTTTCTTAGCAGCCTGTTTTTCCGGGGCTTACAGGCATTTGCGAATTGCTTCTATTCTTAACAATGCAATATATAGAACTGGAATGGGTGTCTTCCCAAATTAATCTTTGAAAGCACTGCCGTGTTTCTCTTAATTTTCATCTATGTCCTTTTGGATAGATCGTGCCTGAAAACACGGGCATGTGCACATGTACGTGTACACATGTATGTACAGACTCACAGACACATATTTAACATCCAATCTGTCCAAATGTAACTTTTGAAAAATATCAAATCTATTACTCAGAGATCATAAGAGGATTGAAATGATAAGGCTTTTTTAAACATATGTTATTTTGAGTTCAATGTATAGTTGCTTCAAGCTGCTCTTGCAACTTGAAGTTGCAACCATGGAGATGAGAAAAGTACTTTCAGAAAATGAAAGCCGGAAATTTTTAAACAGGATAATTCTAGTAGTTGGGGCTGTAAGTGGCTTATTAAGAAGTCTTGGAACTTAGACTGATGTGGCAAATTTGACAACAGTGAATATGAAATAGATTTGTGGAATGAAGTTGTGTGACCCTGGTTACCTGTCAGCTGGCAGGATGCAAACTCCCCTGTACAGCTACGAGCTGGCTTCATTTCTTATGCCTTGTTCTTCTGTTTATTACCTTCTAGTTCTTAGATAATGGAAAAGATGAAAACTGGCACATTTTCTCCTTTTGGAAGACTCATGTGCAAGGGTAATTCACTGGTGAACGAAGCCTGGAACAAAACAGAACCAAAGCATTGGTATTTCACTGGGGTCTGACCACAGACACCGAGTGTTGTATCAGCAACTCCAGGGAATACAGGGCTAGGAAAAGCGGACAAATGTAGGTTACACAACTCAAGGAGAGGGATAGGATTTTAAAGAAAGGGTGTCTGGGATTAACAGTGTTTGACAGAGTCTGTCAAACACTGGAGAAATCTAATCAAGTACGTAGAGAGAGAGAGACTGAGATGTGGCATTTAAGGGGGTATTTTGCTTTGACTGTTGGGGGAGGATCAGGGTGCTCTGTGGAATGCTCACGTCAATCCAGAGAGCATCCCCACTGCAGTGAAAAGGCAAAGCACAGGCATTCATGAACTGTGTCTCACCTCTAAATGTTCTTTTTATTTAGTGCCAGGCAATGAGGAATTGTGTTTAGAAACCTGCATGTTAGAGGTTTCTGAATAGTTATGCTTTGAAGTTCAGAATAATGATCTAGCAAAATGCAAAATCTAGCAACTCAGCCAGTGGTCAGCTGGAGGAATCAGGGGTGTTTTAGGCTGTCTAGTTCTGTTTCTCCAAAGCAAAGAGAGCAGTCTCCAGAAAACATTCCCAAGAGAACAGGTTGGGGCTTCTCAAGGAAGGAAAGGAAACGCATGCCCCTTCCAAGACCGAGGTGGCATCTTGGGCTCCCAGCCAATGCTAACAGCTCAGTGGGTGACTTGGTGGCTGTGCCAGCTCCACACCAGCTCTGCTGGCTCAACACTGCTGCTGGGAAGGCTCCTGCAGAGTCAGAATGCAATGGTGCTGAAAGCACCAGCTCACTATGAATATATAAGTAGATCACTGCATTCAATTAGTAGAAAATTTGGTTTGTCTCATTGCTGAACAATTGCAATGTGGAGAAATTTAATTTTATGGTAGTTGAAATCCTTTTGTATGAAATGACAAACTAAGGAAACTCCAGCAGTACAGTTATCTATCATGAAGCTATTTTACAATTCCTTCTACTATACAAATGGCACAGTGAAAAAATCCCTTATTAGTTTAGACATCAACAGTTCTCTTTCATTAACATTAAAGGATTGAAATTAGTAGTACAGTCCTTGCACTGCCTGGTCATGATGGAAAGTCTGCCTCTCAATTAACAGCAGATAATGTCACCAAAACCACGGTTCCCCATGTTGGGATCATCAGAAACTTCATGGCAAAGAGAAGGATGCAAGTTGCATCCAGTGAGGGGGCTTGTTCTTCTCTCTGTTTCCATGACATTGACTGGGAAAGCTTCAGCTTCAGAGGAGGAATTATGGAGTGAAAGGCCTCAGGTGGGGCAGGTTGGCTGTGGGAGCTGAAGATGCCATAAAATTTTCTCATTCTTCTGGTTCAGCTGTTCGGATCTAAAGTCTGCTCTCTGTGTCATAAGTTCTGGGTTTTTTTTCTTATCCTCAATGGACCAGCCTCAAAGTTTTTCCTCAGAAGCTGTTGCAGATCTCAACTCAGCAGCAGTCGTGCAGAGCTGGTGTCCACCCAGAACCTGAGAAAGGACAGAGGATCAAAAGGCTGTACCCTGGAGGTCACCTTCGCAGGAGAGGGGGAAAGACATCAGAAAAGCTCTGTGGGGTGTATCTGTGTGGGTGGAGTTTGTTCTTGTTCTGAAAACCAGCATTTAGAAACAATATTCCAAAGACAGCTTGTGCGGAAATACAAGTAAGGAGAAACCTGACTCAAGCTTAAACTTTTTAAAAAAGAGGTCAGAGGTGATGTTCTCAGAGTTGAAATGAGAAAGGGATTTTTTAGAACAAAGGCATCACTATTTGAACAGATGTAATATTTGGTGACTGGAAGCCGAAGACATAAATTCCTGGTTAAATGAAAAATGTAATCTCATCAGGGAGGCTAATTCAAAATTTATCTGAAGATGAGGGGAGCCTTAAGTCTTGGAAGTTTTACATGAGCTCAATTATGAGACAGTGTCTGGTCATGGCTATTCTGGGTGATTTTCCCTTTTTGATGGGCTGCATGTTGGGGCAGGTGATCACAACAGCTATTTCTGTTGGGAGACTTGTGCTGTTTTTTTTTTTATGGCACAACAACTCTGTAAAGGAAATCTTTGAGTCACTATGGCTCTTGATAGAGCTCTTCTGCCAAGCAGAGAATGTAATTTAAATGTGCACTGAAGAACAATGAAGGTGCCTTGTTGGCAGTGCCTGATATATTAGTCTTTGATAAGGGATGCAGATCCTTTAAATTATTTAGATGAAGAGGGACGTTTAGTTTGTCTGAATGTCAGATCTCCTGGGTGAGAGCAGATTCGTTTATAAAAAGAACTGCACTTAGTGTGTCTGGAGGGAATATTGATTAAAGGAAATGTTGGGAAGGAGATACAACACAGGACAGGGTGGGAGATGACCGACAGATTAACACAGGTTAATTCTGGAAGGGAACAAGTGATGTGTTCCAAATACCGAGCAGAGATGGAGGAAAAGAGAGAAAGCTTGCAGAGCTGCTAAATATGTCATTCGTGTCCTGGACCTGTTTTCCTTCAGAGATGTGACACCACTGAGAAATTAATCGGAAAATTCCAGAATTGTGAGAGCTCTTGAGAAGAAGCCAGAAGAACCTTCCCAGACTAGGTTTAAGCCGTTATGGGAAGACCTGTTTTTGGGAGGCAAGATGTGGTTAAATGTGGGGTGAGGCTGTGGAGGAATGCAAGAGAGAGGAAAATGTGAGGGTGCAGAATATATGCTGTGATATTTTTGAGAGACTGGGCTAGTCCATACATCTGACTTGCATGATCCTGTTAAGTGTAGGCTCTAAGGACCTCAAAGGTCACCCTGTGTTTATCCTTACCACACCTCCCCTGGCAGGCTGGGAAGTGCTGGCAAACTGGGGTGGGGAGCTGAGGTGTAGTGGTTTAACCCATGTCACCCAGCTGATGGTTTTCTGAGCTCTTAGAGCCCAGACAAGCCAAGCAGAAGGTGACACTGGTGCTGTTGAGTTCTGAGAAAGGGGAATTTCTGCTGGTTTCAGGTGCACTTTTGGACAACACAAATTTATTACATTTCTCCAAAGAAGGCCACATGGCTCATCTGTGAGGTGCAGGATGAGACAACTGGCTTTGTATGCTTGTTTGGTTTTCTCTTTCCCATATTTCATTATTTCTGAAATTTTAGAGTTCTGAGGAGTGTGTTTCTTAATGGTTTGATGGATATCTCTATTTCCAAGCAACACAACAGACAGTCAAAATAAGAAATTTTAAATAGTTGAAATTAAAACTTTTTTGTGAAGGACGGACATTTTCCCTCTGGAATTTCCTATTTGGTTTCCCTTCGAGCCATTTCTAGGCATTCTTAAATTTTTATTGTATGGAGGATATATTTGTAAAAACATTCCCATGTGAATACTCTTCCAGGGAAATAACCCTTTCCTCTCTGACCACTCCATACTGTGATGTCATGAAGATGCAAAGGGAATCCTGAATCTTCAGTTCCCTGCAGGAATAACTGCAAAGCTGACACAATCGTCTTTTAGCAACCACAGGTTTGATCTCTGTTGTCTTTTCTGTGGATATGTGGACCTGGATATTTTTTGTCATCCTGTGTATAATTTGTGCAGTTTTACAGTAAGAATGTAATTTACTTCTCCAGAGCAGCACCTGTTCCTGCATGTCGGGAAAGAGTAACCTTTATGTGAATTACTTTGGAGATTTTCAAGCTGTGGTCCATGGAACCCTGTAGATCTAAAGATTAGGTTTTACAGGCCCATGGAAAATAACTTGGAAAAACAAAAGCTTCCCATCTGTAGACTCAAATTTGTGGCCCCAGGGGGCCACATTTCCATCTGAACATTTGTAGGAGTTTACAGATGTACAGAATTTGGGAACTTCTCATGCAGAGCAATCAAAATGAAAGCTTGCAGAAGCTGGTTTAGAGCTGTAGGCAACTTGCTAGAAAACCCTTAAACCCCAAGCTCTGAAAAGTTGTGGTTTTCTTGTTTGGTAAAACCAGGATGGCTGTTGGGTACCAGTGGCCTACTGAGTAAAAGCATGAATAAAGGAACCAAAATGCTCTCCTAAGGTCTCTTTGAGGGATTAAAGAAAGACATCTTGATAAATATGAATGATGGATAAAAGAGTGTCTGAGACCAAGGTCCGATTGAGCAGAATATGTGGTAAATTCTAAATCGCTTCTGTGAAAAAAGTCAAACAATTTGTCTCAAAAAAAGGAAAACTTGCAACATTTTGTTGCTGCTGGGAATCATTTACTCAGCTGGGTTGTTGGTTCCAATGAGGATGTTACTGTGGGTGAAGTTAGATCACATTGAAGGGACTGGATCTTAAAATTTAAAAAAACCCCAAACACCGAAACCCAGAGCAGAGCTGAAAGAATATTCTAGAACATTTTTCACCTTCCAGAAGTGCAGCTGGAGGAAGGACATGTCACCAGTGCTCATGCACGATGGAGAAGATGTGTTCAGCTGTGCTGTCATGATTGTCTTTGTTGTGGGGTGGACTCCCAGCACATGAAAGATCATTACTTAAGGGTCTTGGTGATGGAATACAGGTTCTTGCTCTCCTGTGGAACAATACATTGCTCACAGCTATACCTTTAGTGTTTAACCTTTAGTGTGAGATGTAATGTCTGTATGTGCATCATGTCTCTGTTTTTGTACACAGACACATATTCTGGTCTTTGCATTCTGATTTTTCATATACATCAGAATAAATCTTCAATAACTCAAGAGATCTGATGCTTATCTCAGTGATGAAGTGTGGATTTGCTCTATGGATGTTTATGAAGTTACTTTGTTTTCATATCATTTTGACAAAGGAATCAATTACAGTGAAATTGTTTTTTGTGTTTCTTGTTACCTGCAGGGTGTATTTTCAGGGAGTAATATCACATCCTAACTAGGTGGATAAGCAGAGAAGCATATTTCTAAACAGGATAAATGAACCCTGGTGAAGCACTGAACTAACATTACATTCCTGCTTATATCCAACTAATTCACTGATCACACAATCTATCTCTGGATGTATGATGAGACTTTTGGAGGCATACATAGAAGCAATTCAGTAGGCAATGTACACAAATTTTCAGCCGAGTCTAGGTGCTTAAGTGTTATTAAGACCTTTGAAAATTGTCTTTGATATTCTGAATAAAAAGTCAAAGAGGGTATTTTTTACTTTTGATTAAAAATTGACTGAGCAGGTGTAAAGATATATTACTATTAGCTGAAGGGGAAACATTTTCTAGAAAAGCATACCAATTCTTCCTTTGGTTTTTATTTATTATTCATCTTAAAGGTTGCAAGAATAGATGGATAGAGGAAGAATGTGATTTTTTATTACCTGAATTTAAATAGATTGCCCTATTCTCCTGACCTTGAGGAAAGCCTGTTAGCTAGCAATGCCAGGAGGGGTGCTGAGACCTTTGTTCTTTTCCTGAGTGTCTGTAACACAGTCCCCAAATGCCCACTTCACTCATCACAAACACCATGAACACCAGCTTGACTAAAGCAGTGGGGGAAAGGCAGAGCAGGGAATGCAGACGACCTTGTTTTGTTCTTCTGAGGTAGCAGCTTTAAACTGCCCTCCACATCAGCCAGACAAGCCAACACATTTGTGACTTCCAGGGACACCAGGAGGAGCTGGCAGCTGATTTGGGATGTCGTCAAAAGGGGGTTGTGTCGTGGTATCACATGAGGCCAAGGGAGGATAACCTCGTGGGGATGTCATTGAGGCAGATGGGTTTGGTGTGGCTCAGGTGAGGGTGGCAGGGCTGCAGGAGGGACAGCTCTCACAGGGGGCACAACCAGCTGGGGGGTTGGCACTGCCCCACTAGGGTGAGAAGAGTTCCAGCCCTTCTGATGGGAGAAGGCATGTTCTCCTCAGAAGGTGTCACTCTTATGACAGTCTGAATCCCAAGGTGAGAAGGTTTATGCTTCCAAAAACTCCTGTTTTACAACAACCATTAAAAGCCAGGTCTTCTTAACATTGAAAATTTCCATCCTTGTTTGCATCTGGCCATGTTCTTGGATGTCACAGTTGTCATGACACCTATGAAAACTGACTGATTTCTCTGGAAAAACACACCAGAGTGTTTTGATCCCCTCACTTTGCTTCAAGCCTCCAGTCAGGGTCACACTGGTTTTCTGTATCTGTCTCCCAGCAGCTGACTCTACTTCCCAACACACCATTTTCCCTTCATTGGAACATTCCATAGAGACAATGTGCCACCTTCCCCCCCGATGCCCTCAGGGTGAGCTGAACTCCTCCAGCCCACCCAGGGAACACTGGGTTTGTAGTCCCCATATGCAATGTGCAAATCAAGCAAGGAGTCAAGGCCTTCCCAAAGGCTTCTCTTATCTACAACTGCTTTATTCTTAGAAAGCACTAAGGGAGTTATAAATGTGGTGTGTGAGGGAAATAACCAGTTTTAAACACAATCCTCCACCCTGTCTCTGGATTGCATTTCCAATGATTGTCAATAGGTGCAGTTCTGCAATTCCTCTTGATTTTTCATCTGTCTGGCTTAACATTATTGTGTGTCAATGGGATGACCCAAATGAATTGTTTTTAAAGCTTTTTTTTTTTTCTCTGATCCTGCCATGTGCTTGTTTGCTAAAATGAAATTTCAGCTTACTCCTGCTTTGTGTGGAAGCGTGGGTGGCTGGGAGGCAAGTGGCTCCATCTCAGCACCTCAGGCATGCAAGAACCAGAATAGGTGGATGGTAATGGCATTTGACCATAGATGAGTAATAGCAGCTAGTCCCTGGTGCCCATGTTTTGCCAGCCTAGCCTCATCCTTTAAGGACATGAAAAAAAAATCACATGCTCTTATCTGCTCTGCAAATGTCAGCCCGAGCCTTACATGGACACAGGTGTGCCAGCAGGAAAGAGATTCCACCAGCTGCTGTGTGAGGCATTGGCTTCATTAATCAGTGGTGTGGTATTCCTGCACAGGGTTGGGATCAGCAGTGCTGTGAAGAGGAGGGAACTCAGCAAAGGTCAGCCCAGGACAGGACTCACAACCCTGCAGAAGCAGTGAAATGGGTATTTATCTGTATTTTCCCAGATCATGTTGGCATTTGAGGTAAGGCAATGCCTTATTCTCTTGAAACCTCAGTCCAGCCCTTACATCTAGTACTAAATTAATATTTTAAAATTTTATTTTTGTTATAAATATGTGGTGTAAAGGCAAGAAGTTTCATCTTAGCTGCTCCTTACTACAGAAAAATAGGTTAATGGTCTCCTGAGAGGTCCTTGCTTGTCTCTTCTACTCTTGACCAAGGACTTCTCTTTTCTACTGAGCATGGTTGCAGCTGACAACATTTATCTGGAAAGGAATAAAGCATGCCTGAAGGCACGGAGCAGGCAGTTCCCATCTGCATTCTTCATTGTAGTCCCCTGCGTGATTTCTGTGCTCTGAAGGAAGGGAATAAACACTGAATAGCACAGAAGAAATTAAGTACAAAGTGTGGCCTCTGCTCCCAAACCCTTCTCCCCACCTGATGAGAGAAAGTGTATTTCTTGAACCAACAGAGTCATGGAGAGCTTGGTCCTTCAAAAAATGTCTTACAGCTCTCATCAGAGCAATGGATCACTGCAAAAACAAGCTGGTGTTAGGTCCCCTGAGGATGTTTTATTTCTGTCAGTTGGCACCTTCTGGTTTACATATAAATAAAGAAAACCCCAGGAAAATGGCATAGGACAGGAAAGCAGCTATTCTTGCAGCCTCTAGAAAATTACTTCAGTTGTTTTGAGGTTTTGTCTTTGGTTGGCTTTGGATTTTTTCGTTTTGGTGTGGAAAAACTCTACAGCAGGAGGGATTAGAAGAACAAAATTAGAAGCTATGTTTAGCAATAGAGATACCAACAAATTTAAAGTAAGATACAAGATTAATTTAAAAAAGAAGAAAAATCTAGCCAAGCCATTTGGGAGGGTTCGGGGGAGGAGGTGGGAAGGGAAGGAGTCAATCCTAGAGCAGGGACCAAAGAAATGGCACAATCAGATGAACTTTTCTTGTCCTCAAGGTTTAGCTGAAAACATTTTATAGGTGTGTATCCAGCTACATTCTTTACCTCTTGCGTGGTAGGACTTAAACAGGTCAATCCAAGCCACTATGATTACTAAAACTGGTCTGGGACCAAAGCAGGGCTGAGCCACCCCGTTGGTAGAAAACCTCATGTTGATGCCTTGAGCTTCTGTGTGTGCAGAAATAGTTTAATATCTGCCGGGTACCTGCAGCCACTGGCACAGGCTGTCCCTGAAAGCCTTCTGCTGCTGAAACAACAATGTGTTGGTAGATCCCAGGGTGCCACAGATAAAAAAGGACAATCACTGGGGAAAGCAAAGGGCTAAAGCAGAGTGAGGCAGTAAGGACAGACAGCAAATACCACAGCAACATTCCACTGTTGGCATCCTCAGCACTGTCCCCCAGACTGACTCCCTGCTCCTCTCAAGACCCAGGGAGCAGCAGGACCAGGTGGACCATCACATCTCCATGCAGGAGATACAGGAAATAACCTCACAGCCAGGAGCAGGTCAGAACAGCATGTGAAGATTGGAGCAATAAAGTGAATAGCAGGAAATTGATGTTTTAAATAAAGTTAGTTGTCTATGGCTAAATTAAGAGCCTCTCATTAATTCTCTAGTCTGCCAGAATATGAAAACCTAATGATTCCCTCTAAAAATACCCTATCCAAAACACAATTAAGAGGCTATTAGTAGGTATAGAGAACAATAAATAATAAAGGCTGTTGATTTTAATTCTTCAGAATTGACAGCTGGAAATGGAGCGTTTGCAAGCTGAACAGGCTGATACCTTTGAAAGAAAAAACATACATATGCCTGTGCAGATTAATGCTAGGCTATTTGCATACTTTACCTTGGAAAGTAATCTGAGCAGAGGCAAATATGCTGCTCATTTCAAAGTCTTCCGAGAAAAATGGGGTGTGGAAAGTGCTGGCTGCTGCTGCTCTGTATCACCAACACCAGTGACTCCCAAGCACTCTGCAGACCACATGCCCACAAATCTTTTGGCAGATAATGAAGTAGCACTATGCAACAGTGAAATGAGCAGATGTCTGCAGTGCTGAAGGAATTACACAAGGTTTAGATAAGGTGTCAGGAATAACTTCACTCGCTGTCTTGCAGACTGTAATTTTAGGCAAGTACTGCATAATTACTGGACAAATGTTGCAAACTAAACTTCCATAATTTTTTAATTTCAAAACGTGACTACTGTAGCAATTTTTATGAACCTCTCATGTCCATATTCTGCTTTCCTGGCAATAAAGCTTTAACGATATAAATTTTTCAATAAAGCAAATTTTAGAGTTACATGTACCACTAAACTGAAATTAAAATTTCCATGAGGGTGGTTGCCATCCTGTTTCCCCCAGACATGGAACCCATACTGTGTGCAGTTCTGTCTAGATGCTACAAAACAGCACATTCGAGTTTCATGGATTTCAAATCCCTGTGGTTGCCTGCTTGCAAAACCACCATAAACCTCATGCCAAGAAATAAAATAGTAGATGCAATTTATAGAATTGAACAGTAATATATATGAAACAATTAATATCAGATCACAAATATCCCTTGAGAAGGAAAAGCAGAAAAACTCAGACTATAAACTAATTATTGCAAGCTATTTTTACTCAGCTCATGAATGATTAACAAGGCTGTAATTTGGCCAAGACATGATGGATTTATTTAGTAGAAGACTTGTAATGGTAATTATGGCTTGGGCACTGGAGTAAGCCAGATCCCTTAAGTAACTGCTTCTTTATCAAACTTATTCTTCAGTATTTCAAATCGCTTAATAATAATGCAAAAGATATCCAAGGCAGGTGATATGTTGCATCCAGAAGGTTATAAGGATAAAATCTCTTTCCTTTCCAAAGGTGCCAGTCAGCCCTTATTGACCACTGATCCCAGAGAATCTGTCTATGATCTCATTTTCCCGTTTACTTCCACACTCAGTGAGTTCAGTTGATATTTAGGGAACTACAGGTGAAGGACAGAGATAGAAATGAGCAATGTGTGTAAATCTGATCCAACAAGGAAACATCCTTGGCAAAGCCCCATGTTGTTGCATCACGAACGATCCAAAATTAAAGCAAATTCCTTCTAGGAGAAAAATCCTCATAACTGGACAGGATTTGTCCTTTGTGTTAAAGGAAAAGGAAATACAAAAAGTAGTTCAAAAAAGGATATTCTGCATCAGAGAAGAAAAGGTTAACTAGATTGTATGATGTATTTTCTAGTGATTTGCAGGAAAAAATGGCATCTGCGAAGGCATTCCACTGAGGTATTCCAGCTGCAGTGTCCCCTCTATTCAGCCCCAGGAGGGCCAAAACTCATCCTTGCCTGGACTCAAGGATCCAAACATTTGCATTTCTTTCCACTGACAAGCAAGGTATATTATCTGTTTAGTTCAGATATCTAAATTTAAGCCAAAGGGATTGCAACCTACTAATAGTTATGTTCATAGCCAGGAACAGGAGATGAAAGGGTTGCTCTTCTTTTTCCAGAAAACTTCAGTAAGAGGAAGGTAATTGATTATAAAAGCTGCCAAAATGATTTGAAATGATGCAATTTCAAATCTGTTGAGCAATTCTTTTCTGAAAGACTGAGTAGGTCAGAATTACAGATGTGGGAATATCTTATCTCATTAAAGTCCTCCCTATTCTTCAAGACCCTGCATATGCACAATTATATATTCAATTTGCAATTGAATTTAATTTACATGCTTAATGATCTAGAAACACAAGAACACAGTTAGAGGCGAATAGAAAGTTTGGCAACAATCTCAAAATAAAGAACGGTTAATAAATCAGATGCCTAGGTTATGAGAAGGAGGAAAGAAAACAAGGACAGGCAATGAGTGCTGAGACAGAAAGAGTACAGACCACTCTGAGAGCAGATAATGAGCCAGAAGGATGTGAGTCCAAGTAAAGTCTGAAAAACAATGTCAGGCTAAATCCTCACAACTGGTGCAGTGTAACAATGACTCCCAGCCCTGCTGTGCCTCGGCTGCCCAGTTTGAAACTGAAATGGCTGTGTTATTTTGTTTATCTGATGTTTGTCAAACCACAGCTCTAGATTTTATGATTTGGTTGGTGTCTTTGAACCACAATGCAAATAAGGTTCAAACAACTTCACACAAAGCCTGGCACAAGCCTGTTGTTTTCTGGATAATTTTGAAATGATGTAAAGCAGAAGTTCCCCGGTGTGTCCTGTAGAAACATCCCTAGGATGCATTGCATGAGGCAGGAGTCTGGGGCAGTATGGGCTCTGGAGGAAGACAATGATTAGGTTCCATCAGTGCAGCAATCAGGGAGTGAGGAGTCATAGCAATACCATCTCAGTGAGGTCAGCAAGGGCACAGTACAGAGGGGATCTGCACATGCAGGAGGAATAATATCATTTTAATATGTTTAAGGAATCTCCAGAAATAAACATAAACAAGGAAGAAGAACCTTGGCTGGAGATTGAATCTGTTTACTAGATGGCTACTGATGGTGCATGAGAGTTTAGTACTGCCTCCCATGGGAAGAAGAATTTTTCTTTAATTTCACAGTTAACTACAGGAGGATTTAAGCTTTTGATTAGTTTATAGCCTTCAAGATCTGGGAGTGAAGCTTTTAAAAGAGAGTACTGAAGGCTAAACAGCAAGGAAAAGATAAAAATTAACCAAGTGTTTACTGTTGTGACAACTTCAACCCAACTTCATAAAACATTTGGGATCTTTTAGGCTAGACAACTCAGCAAGAGCTGAAGTAAATTTTTATGGTATAAAAGTTGAGTCTCCCTCCAGCAATCTGTGGACCATTAGTGTCTTCCCCAGGACAATTAAGGCACCCAAGAAAGGTTGTGCAAACTCTGATGAGCAAATGAGCATGGGGTGGTAAATCCTTTAGCAGAGAGCCCTGAAGGACAATACCAGGACAGAGGAAGAGAAGGGAGACTTGCACTTTATTGCTGCTTTCATGTGCTAAATCTGACTTTCTTCTCACTTATTGATTTCAGAAAATGAAGTCCTGATATACTGCAGGCTAAAGGAGAATAAGAATAAAAAAAGTATTTCTTACAGCTATGCAACTGCAATGCTGAACTATGCTGTAATTTTAGGAATGCTATTAAGGGTTTGATTGGTGGCATAAAGTTACTCTTTATTGCATCCATCATCAGAGTTTTTCATGCAGATGGATTGCCTTTGCTTAATAAGGAAGGGGGCTAGAGAGCAACAGGAAGGATCCAGCCACCAGGCATAATTCTGTTGAGAACAGGTTGGAAGATTTATTCTAAGTTCACTTTTCCCTCCTTGTGAGCTGGACATCTGGCTCCAAACCTGAGCGAAGTTGCTGGGCCACCACAGAAACTGCAGAGGAGGTTGGTGGAGTTCAGGCTCAAGAGACAGCTGGGTCACAAGGCAGCATGAGAGCTCCCAGGGTGGCAGCAATATAAAAAAAGCTGAGAAGGTTTTAAAGAAACTCTTCCAAAAAAAAGAAAGGTTCAGAAATGGTCTGTGCAGGAAAACATTGGCTTTACCAGACCTTAGAAGTCTCAGAGGACTGTGAGGAGCCCGCTTGTGTCAAGACTCCTACTGAGAATTGTTTGATGCTCAGTGAACAAAGTGTGTTAATATCCTGCGTGCTCCTTGTGGGATCTCTTTTGCCCTGAAATACTTTGAATTTAGGAGGGATTTCTGGGCACTAGGCAGCACTCTCACTGCGTCCAACAGCAACAGTGACTTGCAAACAGTTCAACCAAAGACTGAGGTGAGAAAGAATCTTGTGTGATCCCATCCCCAATCTAGAAATTCAGCTGAAAGAGGAAATGTACTTGGCAGATGTGATTGAGTCTACATAGTAAACAGCTTCATAAAGCAGCCAGTCATCTCACTTCTAAGTGACAGCTACATTTACCTCATTTAAAATAAAGAGTTTGGGTTGAGGCACACCGTTGATCTTAAGAACAAGTATAAATAACCTGCAAGCTCTCTTTTTCCAAAACTCAGATCATTTATTATTTTAGGTTGCTTGCAGTATGGTTGCTTAACTTCCCCTTCGTTGTAGATTTTATTCTCCCCTTTTTCTATATCCTATCATTCCAGGGGAGCAAGAAGTTGAAGGGAGCCAAAGGGAGAGATTTCAATAAGATCACATCTGTTAGTGGGAGAAACATTGCTGGAATATTGTCTTGTCATTTGCTAGATGGTGCTAATGAAAACATTATGCAAGTTGCTGTGGGATAAGAGAGGCTCATTGCAGATGCAAACAGATGTTTCAGTACCAAAGTAAAAGTGCTGGGAATAATTTTAGCTGTAATTAACGTAGTGCATTTTAGAACAAATTTGTACCTTTAAGAGGGTCTTGAAGCTGTAACCTTGAATTATATGATTGTTTTATGACAGATGTCAGTGGAGCACTGTGGAAATTTTCTCTAGTAAGGACAAAGACACCACGCTTTATGTGTCTTCAAAGGGGCTTCTGTGAATATTAGTGCAATTGCTCCTTTATAGGCATGGTCCCATTGCATGGTAGAAACCACTTCCCTCTCCTGCCTTTCCAGCTCCATGATCACTTCATTCCATAACTTTCTGCGATAATGCTGTTGCTGAGGAGAAATTCCCTCCTGCTTCCACCTGGTGATCAGCTCCTGCCCCGAAACCTTGGGACTGATTTCATAGCCCTTATAATTTCCGTGCTGCCCAGCAGTAGTGGCTGTTTTCTAGGATATCTCAAATGTTGAGAGGGATGAGTAATGTCGTTTAGAGGCTTGTGCTGAGAATGAAGACATTAGGAACGCAGTCCTCTGCAACAAATCATTCTCCCCAAAAAGAATAATGGTCACTGTGCTGTCTTTGAGCCTGTGGTGTGAGCATGGCTGTCCCCCATGTCAGAGTCACCAGCCTCACTAAAGGCAGTGAGAGATGCTTGCATTAGTAACCCCAAGGATGTGCTCACTGTGCCAAAGCAAGAGGGATGTGCTTTTGTGCTAGGAAACCACAGCTGCCTGAGTTATTGTTGCAGAGGGTATATCCTTGTCAGCCTTAACAGTAATTTATATTCCCAGGTCAGGCATTTACAGGAAGTCAGCAGTGTCAGTAGGGGATGAATCAGCAGAAGCTGCTTTTTGGAAAGTAACCTCTGGAACAGGTCTGACAACCAGTCTCCCTCAAATAGTTATGGCTCCTGATGGACTCAGAGATGTTCTGACATCCGCTAATGAGGATGGGACGAAATGGTCCCTGTAGTTTGTATGTGTGGGGCTGGGGGATTTCTGCCTGGCTCAGGTCCGTGCAATCCCATGCAGATGGAAGTGCTGACAGCAGCAGCGTGGCTGGGAACAGTCACAGGAGTGGATCTGCAGCCACACTCATCTGTGGGACTGCTCATGTAGGCCACACAGGGCAAAGCCGTAGAAACAATAGGATTATGTATTGAGTCTGGGACTACCAAGTCCCAAAGGAAAAGCATTCCTGCCCTCACCCAGGTGTGAGGATGTCAGCAGTGTGATTTTTGGGAGCAGCTCAAGCCCTGACCCCAGAGCACTCCCAGAGCATTGCACTGCCCAGGGTGATGCTGAGGCCATGGCAGGACCAGCACAGCTGCTCCCTGTTCATCGCTGTTCTCTCCTCCCACACTGAATCCCAAACTGCTCTCCTTCCTAATGCTGCCTGTGTAAAAAAACCCTGAGCATTATCCCAGCAACTGAAAACTTCTCTCCTTTTGTGTTCAGATATGGAGCAAAAATTCAAAATAGTTGGACAGTGAGTGTTTGGCCAGCTGTGGTAACCAAAAGGGGTTGTGCAACACATACAAGTTCCCTCTGTGTTGGCATGGATATTAATTTGGACTCGGCTTCTGATGATGTATAGTCTGTGATGACAAGGGTAATTTTTTTTCATGTAGCACTTTTTACCTTGTTGTTAACCGAACATTAAGGAGTCCAAAGTCATAGCCAGACATTTATTTTATCCCTAAATCACCCACAGAATCCTGATAGGAAGATAATTTATCAATAAACCAAACAAATTCCAGTAACTGTAAATCAATGGGAAAGGATTATTTGCCAATTTAGCCTACACATATTTTTTTCTTTCTTTCTGGTCTTGCAGATAAGGAGACCTGGTTAAAATGCTTTCCTATACCCAGTTTACTTTTCTCTGCCCTATTTTAATGATAGTGGGCAGCATATTCTCCCCAGTATTAAAGGGACAAATCCTGCTTCATAATAGTCAAAAATACCCAAAAAATCCAGGACAACTCCACTGCAGAGTTCCTTCACAATACTTCTGTAAATGAAGGAAGAATGAGCCTAAAAGTCTTGTATTGCAGAAAATGGTAGAGAGGCAGAAGGACAACTGGGTTAAAAATCCTGAAAAAGAACAATTGTGTGAGATACCTGTAAGATACCAGGAGCTGATTTGGGAAACTGTGTGAGAGGAAAAAGCTACCTTTCTATAAACATTTTTCAAAATAAAAATGTTGAAATATCCTTAAAAAATCTGGCATGAAATTCAGTTCAGAGAAAAAAAAATAAAACAAGTAGATTAATTTTAATGTTGATTTTCTTGTGGGGAATTTCTTCTGGCCAGGGCATGGGATGTTTGAGGTGCAGACATCTGGGGCACTATAGCAGTCCAAATGTGCTGACCTTGATTTCAGGTGAGGTTGTGAGCTGAGCCTAAGGTTAATGTTGAAGAGCTAGAAATAAGGCTTTATGTTTAAAAGACAAGATCAGAAGTGGGATCAAAATGCAGCTGTAGTAATCAAAATTCTTCCAAATAGCCAAGGTCAAGGTGTTCAGTTTCAAGCTTTTGTAGACTTTCCTTATTTCTCACCTTTGACTTTCCTATTTGGCTTTTAAAACAAACTCAGAATTACTCAAAGTTGTTCCTGAAAGAAAGAGAAACCTCACGTTTCATCTGTCTGCAGCGAGGGGAAGCACAGATCCCTCAAGGTGAAGGTCAACACACAAGCTGCTGTTGAGAATCTGTGTAGCTGCTACACAGGTTTGCATCAGCTCTTCTCCTACATCCCTCCCTGTGTGCTGACCTCTTTCCTCTCCCTGTACTATCCCTGCAGGATGCAACTGAGAAAACTGGCTGCAACCTGCACCACCCATCCTGGCTCTGCTTCCAGGCATTTCTAACTGCTACAGTCCGGCAGATCTGCAAATCTGACTGCAGGAAATAGTCCATTTCATTTAAAGACATTGATTGAAAGGCCAGGGAAACTTATAAGAAAAGAAAAGTAGAATCAGATCTCGTTTAGAGTTGTGTTGGGCTGTGGATGCACTTGGCTGTGGCTCCGCAGTTTTCAATCTCGTTTGCAGTGCAGAGAGTGTTTAAACCCTGGGCAGTAGCTTATTTCCCCTCACAAAACTAAGTCCTGCTGCTGCCCCTTTCCTTTGTGCTTTGGAGGTGTTTGGTGGAGTTGTTGCACAGATCTTTGACACAATGCAGCTCCAGTGGTGGGATCTGACCTCTGCTATCCAGCCTGGCCGTGTCCTTGTGCAGCTGAGGGCTCTGGAGCTGAACTCAGCCAGCCAAAGGTGAGAGACAATCCTCAGAGGTGCTCTAGGACATGTGAAAAAACCCAACCAACTTATTTTTTCCATCTGCCAGTTGTTCAAAAGCATAGGGCAGAGAGGGATAGAGGACACTGAAAGGTGGCAAGACAGAAGTAAAAAGATCAAACTGAGTGATTGTATTTGGTGGGGGGAAAAATAAAAGAAGTGTTTTGTTCTAGGGGACAGTATCAGTAAAAAGTCTGGAATATGTTTAAACTGGGAATTGCAGAGAAGTTTCTGTATGGAAGGTGTCTTTAATGCCAGGATAGGTAGGGCATGTGGCTCTATAGCACCTGGCATTTGGGAGGCTGTGTGCAGTGTACAAAAACCGTGAGTTCCTTGATTGTTGGCATGGACTATCTCCTCCACTGCTGTGAAAAGAAACGAGGGCAGGAGAGGGGCTGGGCTGTGCTCTGGAAACAGAAGCATGGGGCAAAACCTTCAGGCTGAAGCCCCCACAGCCCCTGCTCCCAGTCTGAGTGTCCTGGCATGATGGACCTGAGGTTTTGTCTCCTTTAACACCAGGGTTTGCTGTGTGCTCTCGGGCTTGTGGACAGCTGTCCTGAGCTTCTTTTCAGTTGGCATCTGTGATTTCTGAAGAGGTATTTGGTGAGAAATCCTGTACTTGAATACTGTGACTAAAATGTCTGTTGCTTTATTTTCTGCTGCTACAATACTAATTTTCACCTGAGATTACTTCTGGAACTGTTGTCCTCATCTTTGCTTGATTTTTCTGATAGTACAGCCCTGAGACTTTTCCAGGTGCTGTGTGAAAAAGTGCTATAATTGGAGATGGTGTGAGAAACAAGAACCTCCTGTTTCCCACTGCTCCCATCAAGATGAAAAGAGAAATTAGAAAAGTTAAGCTGGAGTCAATGTTTCCCCTGGACAGTATTTTTCTTCTTTGTCAGCCTCATTTACCATTTCCCCAGACTGTGCCTCAGTGATTTGGATCAGGTGAAAACACACAATAACTTGAGCAGCTCAGTATGCACAGCAAAAAGAGAGACTTTTATAATGCAAGGATGCTCTATGCATTCTTGCCTCTGAAAAAGCCTAAGTGGAATAAGAGACTGTGCAGGAAATTAAACCAGTCCCTATTTCGTTGTTAAGGGCAGGATGGGTGAAGAACTGAATGGTGTAATTGGTTGCAATGACCCTGCACTACCAGAACTCCCTTCCACAAGACATGGAGTACTCCATGCCTGTTCTGAAAGGGATTCAGTCTCACAGAGCCTTGCCAGCAGGCATTTGATTCATGCAGAAGCCAAAAAACTGTGGGAGGAATAAAACCTAAAGCAGGGAAGGAAGAAATGCAGGCAAATTCCACCAGGTGTACTAGAGATACAGCTGGTGTCAGTGCCCAAAAAGGCTGGCTTCCTAATCCTGCCCATTTGAGAAAATGGGAATCAAGTCTGGAGTGTGACTTTCTTGGCAGTGCTGGGTTAACAGTTGGGCTCGATGATCTCGGAGGTCTTTTCCAAGAGAAATGATTCCATGATTCTGCACTACAGTGTGTGGCTCTGGATAAGTCCTGGAGCTCTAAAGTATGTCTGCAGCAAACTGCTGCTTCTGGGGATGTCATGAATTATTTAAGAGTGAGTATGCACGTTGAAAAAAAAATCTGTTCTTTGCCACGGAGCAAAAGGGCAGCCCAAATGTGTTCCCTTGTTTGTGTCCACCCCCAAATGCTGTGGGAGCAGATACTGTCCACGAGCTCTGCAATGCATTAATCACAGGGGTATATCAAGGTTAATGGTTCTCTGCCCAATTTCCACTTGGTTTTCTATACTCACATTCTGTCACTGAGTTTAATATTTGTATATTTCTGCTGGGTTCATGGCAAAGAAGCAGGATCTTTATCTTAAGTTTTCTCTTAGAAACAGAACTCCTGGGAATCAGTCAGGGAGAATTCAGTCTTTTCCCCCTCCTGCATCCAGTCCACCACCTTCCCTGCTGCTTGTTACCCTGAAATGGCAAAGAACAGATTCAGATCAGAGGCCACACCCCAGTGTTGAGGTTGTTTCTCTTCCTGTCTGAGCAGGGACGGGGGTGAGGGATAGGATAGACTTTAATTTATGGTGCAAATACTTAGCTGTGCTAGAAGAGGCTGATGCATTTCAAAAGAAAGCTGTTCTTAGAACAGCCTCTGCCTTTGTGCCAAAGTCTCTCCAGAAATTTCTGAAATTTAGCCAAGAGGGCTGTTGGGATTGCAAAATACAGCAAAACATTCCCAAAAGAGTGGTTTCTTCTGTACACAGGCAGTGACATCCCGTGTGTTCAAGACCTCAGTTCTGGACAAAAAATATAAGACAATCTTAGAGATGTAAATGTCTTTTCTTCATGTTGAGACGGCAGGATCATGGCAATCATCAAATCAAAAATGTGCATTGTCATTTGTGCATTGACAGGGGCTCTGAGCTCTAAAAAAGGGGCTGAACGAAAGGCAGGCAGAGGAACAAAGGTACAGGGCTGTTCTCTGGCGATAACCAGCCTGCTCCCCGACCTCCAAAGATTTGGCTACCTTGCATAAGTAGATCAGCTCACAGTACTCCCTCCAACAACTCTTCTTACTGCCCGTGCCATGTTCCTCCCAGGAAAGAGTTTGAGGGTCAGCCAGACTAATTCTTCCCTCATCCTTCCTTCTTACTTAATAGAGAGGGAGTTAAATGACAGAATGATAAGCTGCAGGTCTGGCTGGATATACACATAAGAAAGAGGAGGCTTTGAGGCTGGCTTATCTCTCTGCGCTTCCACAATGTCTCACAAACCACAAAAATAAAAGAAGAACCAAAATAGTCTTTTTGTTGTTGTTTTGTTGGGGTTTTTTGGTTTGTTTTTTTTCTTTTTGTCCAACTCTCTTGGGTTTAAAAAATACACTTTGAAAAGTACAGTTAACTCTCAAGATTTAGAATCTCTGCAGTAAACCTGACAATGCTTGCAAACTAGCTTATTTTGGTTGTGTAAGCAGCTGTTACCTTGAGATGTCTGATTTTACCCATTTCACTACACCCCTAGCAAGCAACCTTCCAAACCCTCTGCAGGTTAAGTCCCTGTGGCAATTTCAACCAAGGCCCCCCAAAAAGCAAAGCTTTGTACAGGAATTGCCTTGGGTGAGGAAAGCTTGTGGCTTTTAATGTTACTGTGATACTGTATTGTCACTGTTTGTGATGCTGTTTTACTTTTCCAAAACTTCTGAGACCATCTCCCCCCCACTGTCCCCCAGATTTCAGGTTTTACCCCTCATTCATGCAAGAACAAGATGAAAACATGAATACGGCGTCTAAGGGTATGGAAGATTACAGCAACTGATGAAGAGCCCAAACTGCTCGAGTTCAGTTGAAAATTTATAATTTCAAACTAATTTCATTAATTCAGTGGCATGACTCAGTGTTTTCTAACACATCTTTGGTTCAGCAGTAATATATTGCTTGGGTAATCTGCTAATAGCTTCTTCAGAAGTCTTGTATTGAAAACAGCCTGGTTTGGATTTCTTCCCCCACTCCTCTGCCCCTCTTATAATATTGCAATGGGGTATTTGTCATGCTGCAGGAGATGAATTCAGAAAATTGTATTTTCTGCTGTAAATTAAAAATAGTAGGAGTTCAAGATAGCTGTTCTGTGAAGGGTGTCACTGTGGGAATAGCTTCATGTTCTAAAACAGCCTGATTTTGGGACTAGATTTTGCCAGCCACTTAAAGACTGATAAAAAAATTCTGAGAGCTTATCAACACAAAGGAAGGACTGGATTTGGAGCTAATTAACTTTTATCTAATTTGAAGTACGCATGCAGGTATTGATAACTGTTACATTGGGTGTCTCTCTCCTCCAACGAGCCATATGTTACGGAGAGCCCGCTCATCCGCTGGCGCTGCCGCCCCTCGCCAGCCAGAAACCTTTCAGGCTCATTTCTACTGATAAGAAATGTCAAACACTCCAGGCTTCCCAGCAACAGCCAGGAGCCCAAGGGGCTGCCTTCACAACCAGCTGGCTTGATATCTTTGTCTTCCAGGTGCGTTGTACCCATTAGACAAAGCCCACAGTGCCCGTGTGCTGCACTGTGCTGCTCCCTGGTGCAGCCGCTCGAGCCAGGCTGTAAAAATCCCTCTCCAGCACACAAATCTTTTCTGTTTCTTGTTCTCGCTGCTCCTTGTAGTCTCTTGTGAAACAAATACATTTTTAAATACCATGCCATTACTATTTAGACTTTTCCCCTTTTTTTTTTGTCTTTTTTCTTTCTTTTAAGGAAAGAATTTCCACGTTTCTGTCACTGCTCATGCCTGTAAATCTCTAGCCAAACATTTTCATAGCAAATACTCGCCCAACATATAATTTGTGGACATTTCCTTGGCTTGCTGCTGAAGCATTTAAGCTTCCAGGCTTGCTATTTTGAATCACTCCATTATCACACCTTTCATGGGAGGCTACAGAATAACTTCACAATATAGGGAAAATGCAAAGAGGGCAGGGCCCAGGAGTATGCAAGAGGCATTACGATTTGCAATATTTGCAGTCATTTATTATAATGCAGAAACTGTGTGCTTGTGTGTGGGTTGTGATCCAGATCCTCTTGTGAGAAAGCAATTCCCTTCTCCACAACTGGCTCTGCTCCGTGTGATGTGGCCTCGTACAAAACCAGCACTTCCCAACTGGACAGAAGCAGTTTGAAAGACAGATTAAAGGAGTAGAGAGACAATTGAGGAGGAACAAGAATCATGGTTGGCCAAATCTGAACGATGCTGAATTATAGGCCAGTAGATTGGCACTTGGCTGTGTATGATAACAAGTTACAGCCATGGCAGGTGCATGAACAGCCAACAAAGATCTCCACAGCCCTCAGCAGCAAGAATAGTGTTACTCTTTCTCCCCCTTCTCCCATCCTTGATTCTTTAGCCTTGGATCCCCACTACCTCTTGTTTTTCTGCTGCCAACTTGTTTAGGAGGCTTCTCTGCTCCTGGAACATTTATGATCTACACAAGATTTTGTTGCTCCCAATAAAGGGTAATCTCTCATGTTTCATAGAGAAATGAGGAAACGCTGCTCAGGTTTGACAGGAAAGGCAGTTTGGAGGATGGGGAAGAGCAGCCTTGTTGATGACACCAGAACAAAACCCTCTTGAAAGAGGCATTGACTTAACTGTGTAGTTTGTTGCTGATAATGGATGGCTGCCTGTTTCCTGTTGGGAATATTTAATATATCTGCTTTAAGGCTGCATGGGGACTTGAGGTTGGCTGGTCCTATTAATAATGCATGGGATGGCTGGATTTAAGTAATTATTATGCACAGAGTATAGTGCAGTGACATATTGGTGCAGAAAACGATTCCTTTAATAGGCTTGTTCCTTTTGGCTAGATCCCTGAGATAACCAGTTTGTTTGTTTGACAGGTTTATACCTTTCTCTCCTCCTTAGATTTTCATTAAAACTGAATGTTTCTGCTGGGCAACTACACAGTGTTCAAGAAATCTCAGAGCTTTCAAGGGTAATGGGGTGGTGGGGCACTGCCCTGGGCACTGACAGGCATTGGCAAAAATCCTGTGGCCACACATCCTCTGCAGGGATGGGTTTGCTTCCAGGTGTGAGGCAGAGTGTAACACACTCCGTGTCCAGCAGGAACTGCTCCTGCTGTATGTGCTCCCTGCAGGTGGCCTTGGGAGGAGGAGACACTGCTGGACACTTTTCCACTTTGTGCCCAGGGTGGAAGGTGCCTCCACAGGCAGAACATACAGGGAGCCCCTTACCCTGCAAGCTCACAAATATAGCGAGGACCCCAAAACTGGATTAAAATAAAACAATAAACGTTTCAACTGCTTGAGTGGGAGCAAGTAAGAAAAAGTGAAAATTAAAGATCTAAGAGAAAACAGAGTAGGGATTCTCATGGGGGAATTTGGGCATGGTAGTAGTCCAGTCTTAGCAGGATAGTTTCTTTAATGTGCAGGTTTTGTCACCACTTTGCTGCTCTATTTATTCGTAAACTGCTGCCTTTGGGAGACAGCTATGGCTTGAAAGGGTTGATTGCTGAGTGCAGTGCCCTGAAATGCATTCAACCATTTTCTTTGAATTACCCAAGCTGATGTGGTTTATAAACAGAGAATCTTGTAGAGACTGATCATTAAAGAAATTTCTATCTGCTTAAGCATTGACGTCAGTGTCGTCTCTGGAGGGGCAGGAATTGGTCAGGAATTCCTTTTTGACTGCACAAAACTCTTCCATTTTATGCTTTTTGTTCAGGACATAACTTTCTCTACTAAATATAACAGGAGATCAAGAGCGCCGGCTCCTTTGACAGCTCCTCACATGACAGGAACTCTCCAGATACAGGAGCTTTTGATTCCTTCTCCTATGTGCTGCCTTCATCATGAGTCAAAGCACTTTATCTAGAGAAGAGGGTCTGTGAATCCCATGCCAGTTCGTTGCAATCTGGCAATCTTCACTTAATTAACTTACCACTAACTCTTAGCAGCTTGTAATTTTTTTTTTCCAGACAACATTTTCATGGTAGATCCCCCAAAAGCCCCACAGCATGTTTAATTGAAGATATGATAATTGTAAGTTACTTTGCTGCAGCTTTTTAAAAGTAAGAATGGGGAAAAGACTCCATTAAGGCTATCTGAATTATATCACAGGAAAAAGTCTAATTTTGTTATATATGCCGCCCTTAGGCTGAGCTAAATTGTGACTTTCATAGCCCAGCCCGAGGGTGGTTACTTGACTTTTTTTCCACTTTTTTTTTCCTGAATACTTCAGAGATAATGTTAATGTCCTTTCTTGAGTCAAGCCAACAACGAGAGTGTTTTTTTCTTTTGAACTTTATATTGGTGGCATCATGAGTATTTTTACTTCAAAGACAAACTCCCTGTGAACAGGTCAGGAGCTGGGGGCTTGAAATAGTTCCTGGATCTTTCAGCTGAGCACCCAGGGAGGCAGGCTGCTCCTGCCCTTGTGGTGAGAGATGGAGATGTGTGTACTTCACTGAGCGCTGGTGTTGTGCTGTCCTCTATCCCCACACTCCTGACTATTCTGTTGGTGAATCTGTTCCTGATCCTTTTTTTTTTTTTATCAGGCATGAAATGACTGGGCTGGCTCAGGAAAGGCTTTGATTGAAGAATCCAGCCAGGGAACTCTCAGTGCAATCACACCCACGGGACAAGTGAAGGCATCTTGCAAAGTGGCAAAGGCGAGACCCCTGGGGGAAGTGAAGACCCCCAGCTTTCCCTGGAGTCAGCAGGATTAAGATCACTCATCCCAAAGGCCAGTCTAGATGCAGCCTCATTGAGACGTGTCCTGCAGAGAAAGACCTCAGCTTCAGCTCCTAGTAATGGCAGCTTATTGCAAACCATTAATTGTTTTGTTTGAACAGCAGGGCATGCCCTAAAACTCTCTTATATCTCCTTAATAAGGACAAAACTACCACAGCCTCAGAGTGCAGCATCACTAGGCGATAAAACCCTGTGTATATATGACTCTTTAATAGGCAATTTGTACCGATAGTGGAGATTGTTGATAATAAACAGTAATTTTAAGGGCTTTGTCCTGTTGCCTCTAGTCAGAAGAATTTAGTTCCCATTCCTTAATTTATAAAACTCCTTTTACACCCCAATGTACAGCTACTGGACAGACACAGACTGAAAGTTTTTAAAGTTACTGGCATGAGCTGTGAACTTGCTAGGCTTGTGTTTCACAGGACTGGGATACCCATGTAAGATATGGGTGCATTTCCCCTACCCCAAGTCTTCAAGAATAAACTTGAATGGAATTTAACTCTGACCAGGTTGCCTGGGGGAGTGATCTCCACTGATCTCCAACTGACTGTAGGTAGATGAGGTTTCACCACTTGCTCATGGGGGTTTTCCACCCTCACAGGAGCTGAAATCTTCTCCCCATGCATTTCATAGTGTGAGTGCAGCAGCTGTGCTGAGACAGCTCTGACCTGGCCCCAGGAATTGCACACCCATGAGCAGGTGAAGCACATGGGTGTGTACCTGGAGAGCATCTTGCAGTCTGGTTTGATCTGGAAGCAAGGCAGTTCTTGCATTTAGAGACTGCTCTGTGATGTGTAACCAAGTGTGGTAAGGAAGGATGGGGGTGGGGAGATTTGCTTCCAAAGCATACCCCTTCTCTAAACTAAAATGCTAATGGAGAAGCATCAATTGTGTCTTGAAATGTTTCAGGCAGCCCCAAAATGAAAGAGAATCCCCTGTGTGCATGACCAGCTGCTATCTTTTACCTGGAAGAGGAGCTATATTGCATCTGCTTTATTTATTTACATGCTGTTTTTTCTTTGTCCTGAAGGACACGCTGCCCTTCCTTACAAACGAATGCCCAGGGTGGCTTGGAAGCTTTGACGAATGGGGAGGTGAAGCAGTCTGCTATGTTATGACCACTGCAAAATGTGTTTTGCATCCAGAACTGTCATTATTAGAAAGAGGTGTTTGAGGGAAGTGTTCATAACATTCTTCTCAATGACAATGAAGCACAGTGAAGTACAATGTTGAAGTATAAACCTTCCTGAGTGAATTACAGTCTTGAGGTTTGGTATTTGGTAGTTAAAATTCTTTAGCCTTGGATCTAGACTAGTTTTGTTTCTTTTCTCTCCTCTAAAGATGGAGTATAGGCTCTCCTCTCATCCGTTATAAGTTCCCCAAAATGACAGACATTCCTATGGGATTAAAAGCACACTGAATCAGAGATCACTAAAAATTTTATGGCAATCCCTAAGGAACAACTCTTCTGAATAGAGGTTGCTTTTAGACCAGCATTGTGTGACAAATCAGCCTTGAGGACCGTTTGCAAAGGCATTACAATGACACTTTTCCAGCCACTTTCATTTAAATTTTGTGCCCATGGAAAACAACCACCCTGGCTCGGTTTTGCTGGTTTTAACACATTCTTTAAAAGCAACAGACCTCAAGCATATTGGATCTGAACTGTTGCTCCAGGGTTCATGTGGGGCTGGAGAAGCTGGAATGGCACTGAACCACATTCTTTGGTGCTGGTGGGGTTGATTGGGGTTTTTTAGTGGATCAACAAAGTGACAAATTCCTTAGCTGCATTCCCTATGGCTGCTCTGCAGTAGCTGGCGAATTGATATATTTGCACTGACGTCCATCCCCTAAGTACTGAAAAAAGCCCTGTGCACGGAGGTGATGAAACCAGGACTTGCTTTGCACTTCCACCATCCAGTCACATCACTATGAACCCCAGTAATTTAACAGTACAGCTACATCAGCTGCTCTTCCTTGGTTCTGGGATATTAGCTGATGTAAAAAGTAGCCTCAAGGAAGATTTACAGTGATACCCACCCAGGACAGTGTTGCTGAGCTATCAACCTTCAAGAGAAAACTGCTTGGATTTTCNTTTTTTTCTTTTTCTTTTCTTTTTAATTTCTTCAGGACAGCTCTTAAATAAGTGGCTCTTCTCACTTGGTTCCATTTCCTCCAGTGCTAAAATGCAAGTGTTTCCCTTTCTAACCTAGCATGCTGTGGGGATTAGAAAGCATTTTGAAGATGAAATGGAAATCTTGCAAAACATGCTGAGATTTCCCCAGAGGACCTTACAATAGAGTGCTAATGCCAGGCAAGAAATCCCTAAACCCATGACTTGTGATACCCTGTCCTCTCTTATAGTCACTTTGTAAAGTCTATTCAGTATTTTTTGCCATCAAGGATTGCCTAGACAAGGATTTGCAGAGCAAAAAGAAGCACCTTTTTTTTTAATCAGTTATTAAAAGCTGGGTGATAAAATATTTCAAAGCTAATTTTTTCCCCCAACTTACTTTGGAAATTGTTTAGAAAGTTTGGAGCTGTACTGAGCAAAGCCTGAGCCACCAGAGAAATCTCATGCCTAAAGGCTCATGGAATAAAAACAGAGCACAAGCTACAAGAAACCTTTTCCGTAGGACAATACTGTGACCTTTAATTTTTTTAAAGTAACTTTCCAAAAGGAAAGTTGTGCTCTGAATTACTTACACTGCCTTCTTGCTTCTGTCCTGGCTCAGTCAAAATCCAAGGCATGCTCTGATGTTGGCAGGATGATTTGTTCTGGACTTTTTTCTCTTTTTTTAAATTTTTTTTTTTTTTTAGCATATTGGGCACAAATAACCTCTCAATCAAGGTTAGTACATGGACATCTCTTGGTGTAGCCATCTCTGTAGAGGAATGTATTAAGAGTAGTGTCAGATATGATTTATCTCGCCTTTCTTTGCTGTCCCTCTTGCTTCCAGTGAGGGAATGCAACCTTCTCCTTTACGAGCAGATAAAGGATTAGCATCAAAAAGCACAGTGTCCCCGGAGCCAAGGCATCTCTCCAATCTTTTTCTGCTCAGGAGGAGATGGTGCCTGCTGGCATGGACATGCTGCTTGTCCCTGGGGCCACTGCCCATCTGACAGAGAACCAGCAGCAAACCTGCTCCCAGCCCTTGCAGCTGAGCTTCTGCTTTTTCTTCCTGGACAACACATTTTGTCTGAGTCCACCTCAAGGCCCCAGGGCTCACAGAGCCCACCTTTCCCTGCTTTAGCAGATGGATAAAGTCAAGTTTCGAGAACAGATTTTAAAACCACATCATGTATAGTCTAAAATTTGAAGTTCTTTGGTAGAGAACCACTCAACAAAGAATAAAAATCAGAACCAATTTTATCCACTTTAAGCAGTAGCTTTGTTGTGTACACAGAGACAGAACAAATTAAAGCAGGACCTCAGCTCACTCTGAGAATCATACACGACAGTGCGCTGGTGGTACTAAATATTCAGGGCTCCACAGTGCAAGTGGAATGGTGCATACCTGAGTGAACTGCTGCTACATGATTGAGTCCCAGTAGATTTAAAATCCTCTGCCTGTGTGCAGCTGCTGGTCAGACCCACTCATGTGGGAGACATCAAATCTGCTGTTCCCTTTCATGAACTTGGGCCATTTAGGGATAAGGCATCATTTATTTCTCTTTGTAAATTAATTATCTGGTTTGTGTTGTTTTGGTTTTTTTAAAAAAAATAATTTGTGAGTTTTTTAAATATAATTGTAGAACTTGCCCTCTGCTGTCCCTGGGGTAGCAGCTGAGGAGATGATTTCTTCTGTGGAGGAGAGGATTTGCTGGGAGAGCTCACAGTGTGAGCAACAGAGGAGATGCCTCATGAAAGAAGATTTATCTGTCTTTATCCTGCACTTAGACATGTCCCGGTGCCTGTTTCTCTGCCACTGGTTCACACACTGGCTTTGAGGCAGAGGGTGGAAGGTCTTTGGGTTTTCATGATGGAGAGGTAAGGAACATATATGCTGTCAATGTGAGAGCAGGGGGGACGACCATCCTACAAACTGGGAAGGGGTTATCAAAGCTGCTGATGCCTAGGAATTGAATTCCTTGTTGTTGTTGTTGTTGTTGTTTTTCTACTAATACACTAAGGCAGAGACATAAATAAGAGAAAATAGAGGTGCCTGTATGAGAAAAATGATACAATTAGCCCTGCAGGAAGAGGGAATTTGTGCTCCTAGGGAGGGTCTGGTGACAGTGCCAGCACACAGCCACTGCACCGTCATCCCTGCTGCTGCATCCAGCCCACGGTGGGGTTGGTTTGCCTGCAAGGTGATGGGGTTTGCATGTGTTCACCCTCTGGTTGCAATTTGTTCAGTAAAGGCTGAATACTCAAGGAGAGACATCAAAGGGTTCATGTTTTGTGCTCAGAGGAGAACTGGAAGCGACCCAGCAACTAATCTGTGAGTTTGGAAATTAGAGAGTGTTGACTAGTCTTTCTCACATCATATATTTTTTGAATCCTTGATGGCTATTTCTTTAAGAACTGATGAAATTCCATGTTAAGAGAGGGAAACCCTTCTGGAGATTGTTGTAAGAAAGATTTGGAAATAGCATTTGTTGGTGCTCAAAATCAGCAGGCACAGAACCCTTCAGCACTGATAAATTGAACTGTTTGAAGTTTCACATGGAAGAGGAGAAACAAGGAACTGTTATTTTGGTGACTGTTACTAAAAGATTCTGATCACTGTTCTTGAAAATTAGGGATGACTCAGTTACCATTTTCACCTTTTGAGAAATACAAACCAGTCTTTCCTACGTAGAGCTTGGGCATTGGATTGTCACAGCTTTGGCAGAGACCAAGACTTCCCAACAGGCTGTCTGAGGCCTTGTTTATAAAGATATTTCTATACCCAGTTCTCAGTTTTAATACCACATCCCCCCAGTACCTCTGGGACGAAGCCTTGCCTGGGTGTGGCCATGGAGTAGAGCTCAGGAGGCTGCTTTCTTTAAGGCATTCCACCAAAACATTTGTAAAATATTTTAGCTGGCAGAGAGTATGATTTTTTTTTTTTTTAATAGCCATCCCCAGTCCCCAGCAGTCTTCTGCTCCCTGGCAGTGCTGTACCAGGGCTGTTCATTCCCTCATTTCTTGATGTCTGGATAATGCTTGTCCTTGAACACAAGGTAAAACTTCCCTGCTTTTAAGCTGTCTGCAAGCCCAGCTTTGAACACTAGACTTCATACAGAATTAAGATTTATCAGCCACAAGAATCTGCGCTTGAGCAGCATGGTCAGAGCTTTCACTCTCTTCCCTTCCCTTGACCAGAGGAAGTTGTCTTTTCTTTAACTTTTTGCTATGAAAGCAAATTCACTTAAACTGTATGCTGCTTAAAAAGTTCTTTAAAGCTGTTATACCACTGAAAAAATTGGGCAGTGTCCAGACCCAAATAACATTTTTTTTTCCCTTTTGCTCATCCCAATGAATAAAATCATCAAGATTTCTTAACAAGGTCTCATTTACTGTTAGTTTCATCAATTTTTTGGCTTAAAATTATCCTCTAAATTGTCAGGAAAAAAATTACAGCCAGATTGTCAAAACAAAATATTCTGAACTGTTCTATTCCCTAAAAGCTTTGAAGGTTTTTTCTTTTTTCTTTTTCTTTTTTTTTTTTTTTTNTTCCTACAGCTTGACTGTGATTAATTTTTAAAGGCCAGGGGAACTCTGAGGAAAAAGCTCGAGCCATCAGATAGAAACATCTACATTAGCAGTATTTGAGAGCTGTGATCTGAGAGGAATGGTTTAAATTCTGTGTCGGGTAAATAACTGATGCATTCCCAACCATCCTCTGTATTGCAGGTGGCAAAGCTCTTGCTGGCTGAGGTTTTAACACTGCTTGATGTTGTGCTGGTCCTTGTGGAGCTGGGAGCCAGGGGCTGTGCTCGCTGCTGCTGCACAAAACAAGGCTGAAGCCGGCGGTGAAAAATGTGACCCTGGGCTTGCAGGAGTGCCTGCAGGAATCCCGAGTGTCTCACTGCGTGAGCCTTTCACTCACAACCCCTCCGAGAAGAAATTATTAGGGAGCAGACCTACAGAATTGAAGAGAGTGCCCAAGGTCCCGGCAAGGAGACTCTGTGGGTGAGGGGGGGAACTGGGCTCTGAACTTTCCCTGACCAAATTCTGCTGGTTTGAATGGAGGAGCCTGTGACTCGCTGTAAATTTTAGTTCCTCGTGGTTTTTTTTGCTGTTGTTGTTGTTTTGTTTTATTTGTTTTTCCTTTATTCCTCCAGTCAAATCTGGGATGTCAAAGGATTCTTCTTTCACAGGTTTGTAGATGCAAATAGTGGGAAAAACGATGAAATTTATGAGGATTTCTTCAGCAGACGGAGACCTGTAGTACAGAGAGCCTTCCTTAGAAAGGTGTCGAGGGAAGCCCCAGTGACGAGTCCCCGCTGCTCGGATGCGATTTGTGGTGCCGGAGCCAGGGCTTGTGCTGCCTCTGATGGCTCCAGAAACCGCGCAGCTTAATTCCCTTTATTAGCCAGGGCCGGGAGAAGCTTCGCCTTCAGCCGGCACCCTCCGCCTCCCCAGCCCTTTGCCTCTGCCCTCCCTTCCCTCTGCCCGCTTTCCTCTAGATGGCATTGCAGGAGAAAGGGAATTCAGATGGAAAAGGAGATTTATTTTTTTTTCCTTTTTCTCTACTCTTGGAGGAGTTGCAGGAACCGCTTTGCATTTTGATGGTGCTCGATTATCTTATCCACTAGACAAGCGCACACAATATTAATACCTCCCCTGTCAATCTCCAACAGGATGCAGATAAGTATTTCTTCTGAGCGGTTTTATTGATTGGGTTTTCATCTAAACAGCCTTTCCAGCTTTTTGTTATTTTTTTTTGTCTGGGTGATTTAACGATATTTTCCCAGGATATTCATGTTTGTGCAGAAAAATAAAAATTATATGTCTTCTGGTATAAAAAAGCCAGTGAATATTTTGGGGAAAAAAAACCATAACAAAACCACCTTGCCCTTCTCACTTATCTCCTGGATTTTTCTTTTTTTAATCTAACTTGCTGAGATTGCAGAAACAATTTATTCTCCTCTATTTTTTCTAGTTTGTTTTCCTCCTGCATTTGAAAGTACTATGTGTGTAATCAATTTCTCTCTTTCACTCTTTTTATGGGATGTTCAGGCAAGCTGGAAAAAAAAAAAAAAAAAAAAGGAAATTACTTCTTCTAAGACTGCCCACACTGGCTGTGGGACTGAGATGCAGATTGCTATCTGGGGAATTCAGTAATCGCCTTGTAGTCCTCTTAAAGTTTAGCACACTTTCCAAATATTTTCTTTTGAAGAGGTTTTGGGACTGGAGGTCTGTGAGCCGGTATCTGTGATGACACAGACAAGTGGTAGAGCTTGTGTGCAAAGTGAGCAGGCTGCTGTCGCCAGGCAGGTTGAATTTCCTTTCCTCAGCTGCCCTGTCAGGAGCTCGTTTCTCCTGAGCCCTGCTCCTCCAAGAGCTCAGACCTGCATTCTGACTCCCAGCCCACGTGCATTTATGGTGGTGTCATATAGAATTCTCTTTCAGCTCCAATTGCTCTTCCCTGCTTTCTGTTTAATCCTGAAGCAAAGGGTTTGCACCCCCTCCTAGCCTTCATTTTGACAGGCTAAATCAACCCAGTCTGTTTAGCTCTCTTAAAGCAGTCCTTCCATCATTGAAATCATGCCAAGAGTCTTCCTCCTGCCCGCTTCTAGAACGATTTCATCTTTGCTAAGTCGTGCTTGAACCACATACATCTTCTTGGACAAATACCTTGCAGGAGATTTGTACCTGGCACTGCTGCACTTGCAGGGGCTGGCTCTCCTCTGAAGCACTCGAGAAGCACAGTGACCTTTTTGTGTGGCTTCATTATGGTAATTCAGTTGTCATGGGATCCACATCTTTTCCTCCTCAGACATTTCCAACTGCAAGCATGCAGCTTATAATGAAAATTCAATTTTTATTCCAAAATGAATCTATTTTGGTTTTAAATTTAAATACCACTTCCGTTAATTCAGTAGTCAGTGTCATCCCTGCCCACATGGTGCTCCAGTCCTCTGCTAAAACCTGTCTTGTTAAAGCCAGCAAAGTTGGTGTCACTGGAAGGCATCATCTATGCACTCCTGTTCTCATGGTGAGGAGGTAATTTTGGAGGTGGGCTGAGAAGTAATTAATGCAACCTGCTTTGGTAAAGGTTCTGGGGCCTAGGTCTCCTTCGCCTTCCCTGGCAGTGAAGGTGTTGGGTCAGTCACATTAACCCTCTGTAGGTAATGCAAGTTTCAGTCTGGCCTCCACTCACTCACAACGTACTTTGCTCCAAAATCTCTTCTAAAAACTGGAAGACTTTTGAAGTCAGCCTAATAGATCTCTCACCATTAGTAAATTAATGTGGTTTTCGTCATAGTTCCTTAAATATAGACACTCTTCTACAGCTATAAGGTTATATCTGCAAACTCAGGAGCTATTAAAGGTTCTTGTTATAAGAGCTGCATCTTTTTCTGTCACTGTTTTTAGGAGGGGTGACTAGAGTATTTTTATTTTAGAGACATTTTAGCTGTGGTAATTTTTTTGCATCCCCTTGCCACCCATTAGCCTTTCTACTTGCTTTGTGTGGTCAGGCTGTATTTACAATATTCTCTTCTTGGTATCCAGAAATGAGCAGTAATTAAAAACCTTTAATTTGACTAATAAAATCTTATTAGTAATTAAATTTTTATTCACATACTTAAAAAAGACATCAAAGTAAGACTCATCCAAAGGAAACTGTATTTTTGAGATGATGTTTTTGTACTCTGTTCAGGTCCTAACCTGTGTGCTCTGAGCATAAATAAATCAATGTCACTTCAGCTTCTGGATTTGGCAATCTTTCCTGTTAAGGAGCCTCTGTGTGTGTGTGTGTGTGTGTGTGTGTGTGTGTGTGTGTNTATATATATATGAGAACTGCCTATTCTGAATAGTCCCAGGAGCAAAAGGTCAGAAAGGTTCCATGGAATGTCTGCTGCTCTGCATCAAGGATCTCTTGCCTGAGGGAAGTTCATGAAAATAAGTGTCTGCCTTCATCTATCCTTGTGAATCTGCCGTGTCCTGTGTGATGGCAAGACAGCAACAACAGAGCCACTGTGTTTATCTGGTGTGGGGTGAGTGGGTTGTGACCCCTGAAATGCTCCCAGTGACAATTCCTATAACCCAGGGTGTCCAGGGGCTGCAGAGGTGGGTGAATGAGGGGCCCAGGCTGGTGCTGCTGGGCCACCCCTGAGGGCCAACCTGCCTGGGGACTGTTGAGCCCCTGCCCTGAAATGCCCACATTAGTGTACGTGGAAATATTGATGAGCTTGGAGCAGGTGCAGTGCCCTGGGGCTTTGGAAGAGCAGAGCCTGGGGAGACTGAAATCTTTGTGAAATTGAGTATTGATTGCTTTTGCTTGGAGAGCTTTAAAAATCTAGCCTTAACTCAGGGCCTTAAGACTGTGAGGATATCACAAATTATTCATGTACATTCCACTAAAGGGAAATTTTTTATCAGTTTAATCTTCCATATTTAATGCACCTCTAGCACTAGCTCAGTTGTGGTGTGTAAAGAGGAGTTACTGGCTCTTCTCCTTACTCATCTTTTCCTTTCTTCTTTCCCCTGGTACCACTTAGGGTTGGCAGAGTGGTAAATTTTAACCAAAGTATTAGCTAAGACACAGAAGAGAAGTTTAAATGAAACTTCTGACATACCAGGAGCACAGTCCTAAAACCAACCAGTGACAACCAGCATACAGCCACCTTGGTGTAACCCCTCAAGACATTCCCCTCTGGGTATGGCCTGGCTCAGGGAATTGGCCCTGACCTGCTCAGACTGAGAAAATTGTACCCAAGTGGGTCATCTGGGTCAAGTTCTTTACGGTGTGCTTCTGTAGGAAACGGGTCCAAATAATGATCATCTCTTTCTGAAAAAAAAGCAAGAATGCTCTGAAAGTAGGAGTTGATTATAAAAATGGAATTTGAAGGGCTTTTAAGTTTATTTTTCTTTGGTTTCTGGCTCTGTCATTCTAATAAAAAATATTTACTTGATCTGTTTATTGATGTTCACTATTTTAATTAAATCTGTTTTCCAGAAACAAAAGACTTTTGAGTAATGCTTGTGATAAATATCATGCTTGAATTCTTTGAAGATTTAATTTGAAAATATTCATTTGAAAAATCAAGCAAGGTCCAGTGCTGACACTTTGGACAAAGCATATTTGTTTCCTCTCTCTGATTGATGACATTATCTTCCCAGAGCTGCTGCTGCTCCATAAGGAATGCTGCTTGCTCTGTGTAACACACTCTTAGTTCCCTTTACTATTTGGTCATTGTTGTGGGAAGGAAACAACTCAGGAAAATCACATAAATTACTGTTTGCTCAAATATGTTCCTTATTGCAAATGTGAATAGGGTTCACCTCCCAGCTTGATTAGTTTTTTTCAGCTGTGCCCATTTCTTTCTACGCTGGAAGATGATTTCTTGGTGCAGTCAACTAAATAAACATACCATTCCCTACTCTGAATTAGTAGCTGCTTTAGACCCCAGATTTCAGGCTCCTCTGTTTTCAGCATATCCAGATATATAATTATGGAGAAATATGAACTAGTTGTAGATAAATTTAGATAAGCTGGACATAGTTTGTACTAGAGCTGGACTTTGTATTCACCTCACCCTTCTGCTTCAGACTCTCCCCTTTCATTTTGACCTTGACAGCTGCTGCTTCTTCACCTTCTACACAGGTATTGCCTCAGTTTCCCAGCCTTGAACCCCCTCTCTGATCTTTCTGGATCACTTTTTCCCTGCAGTGTTTTGAAGGAGTTACTCAAGTGTTGGAAACTCCTGCTACTGTGTGCTCTGTGTTTGAATTGTGTGTGTGTACATATATATATATATACACACTTATTTTTTTTAATTTATTCTTTTTCCCCCAGATATAAAATTTAGGCCTGGGGATCATACAGCCCAATTTCCAGTGGGAGCTCTCCTGATTTATGCCAATTAAATGAGGCCCCATCTTTTTTTTTATGTTGATCAACAGTTTGCTTCACATGCTGGGCTGAGGAAATAGTATCGTGGTTTGTGCAGAGCTATGAAGAGTCTCTATGGAAACGAAATATCTGAAATCTGGGGCAATTTCAGCTTTTGTACCTTTACACAGGGAACACTTGCTACTGATATCAAAGTAAATTCAAGTTTTCTTCATTTAATTGTTCACAATTCATAGCAGGTATCTTGGCAGATTCAGCTGTATATAATCTTTGCATGGTACATTGTGTCTTGATTAAATTTTGAATTGAGAATGGGGACAGTGTCTTCCTGCATTCCAGTCAAGGCTGTTGAGATGTTCTTGTTGATAATGACACCTGATATCTATCATGGAGATTGATATTTGCAATTGTGACTCTTCCTCTTTATGGGGCTTTTTTGCTCTCTCTGTGGACAGTTTGATCTCATCTTCTTGCCTTGTAAATGAATAGATAGGAGAAGCTTAGATGGAATTGGAGTAAAAGCCTTAATAATGAAATGATGGGCCAAGTGTTTGGAATTAAATAATTGTGTTCCTCTGACAACAGAGTCAGCCTTTGCCCCCACCAAAGTCTGGTCTGTGGAAGTAAACTGTGTGCTAACCTGCTGAAGTCTTATTATTATTATATACTTTGAGGGGAGCTGGCAGCCTGAGCAGCCTGAGATACACACCAATGCTCCCCCCTCTCCATGGAATTGGGGGTTTGGATTAGTTGGCTATAATGGAAGGAAATTGTCTTCAGATTACAAGGGTGGGTTTGGGCATCAATCACCTCTTTAAAAAAAAAATCTCCAAACGCCTTCCCACTGGAGGGCCTAAATCAAAACACAAATGTCTTCTCTGAGCCTGTGCTCAGTTTGCAGAGGGGGAAAAGAATGCTACTAGCTAGCTTCTCCAAAAGCTTGTTCTATTTTACTCTCTTTTAAGAAGAATTTGCTTGTCTCAGGGGAGGAAACAGCATCAGCCAGGTGAAATTGAGGAATTCCCTGCTCAAGAAAACAAGCTGCATTTCAGCAGAGTGTTGAGAAACAACAGCTAGAACAAAAAAACAGAGGCTGACAAATTAAGGGAGGTCTAAGATGCATTTTAGGTTATTCTTATGTGACATTTTGTGCAACTCCCTGGTGAAGCACTTAATAGAAAAGGGCTTCTGTTGACATAAAATCAAAGAAAAGGAGAGGCTGAGGTAAAAAATTCAGCACTTTTGTGGATGCATGAGGCAGTTTTCTCAGGTGTGAGGTTAGAGATTTTCCCCAGGTAGGCGGCAGCACTCAGTGCCACGTGCTGGGTCCAGCTGTACAACAGCTGCCAGGACACACTGGCAACTCAAGCTCCTGCTCTGGGTGAATCTGTATAAGGAGAATGGCTGGGGTTGGATATCCACATCTTAATTTCTGTACTGAAAAAGTCCTTTCCCCCACTGCACATCTACAGGCAAGAGAAAATGCCAATGAAATCTTTTTTTTTTTTTTTTGTGACCAGCATTAGTCTTTTTTAGTTCTGAAAGCTGAAAATGAACAAAGCCCACTTCTAAACTTCCTGTAGCAGATGTTGCTTTCATTCCTTGCAACTGTTGTTGGTGTTGCTCAAACCAATATTGTCAGAGAGAAAAGTCTTTCTGGGTTGCCTTGTCAGAGTATTAGTATGCTAGAGCTGGCTGGAAGCTGCTTTCTTCCCAGACTGTATCCTTCCCATTTCCCTTTCCTTGACTTTTTTTCGTCTTTTTTTGGATGGGGAAAATTGGCATCTGAAAAGTCAGAAATCAACAGCAGCTCAGTGAACTATTTTTTACTAAAAATTACACTTAGATGCAAATTCTTTTGTTTTTCGGAAGGCAAAAAAAGAGGTTTAAAAACCACTTGACTGAAAAGAGAATTTTTTTTATTTTCATCAAATCTCCTATTTTTACATTCAAAACCACTTGAAATTGAAAACTCCTCACCACAATTAATGTGCATTAATCATTCATCTTGGCAGCGTCTGTTCTGAGCCACTGCTCCCCCAGATAAATGTTATTATTCTTGTACTGAAGGTAAGTTTCTATTGCTGGCTGTAGGGATTTTTTCCCAGAATCTTAATGTTCAAATTTCTTGCTTACTCTTAGAAAATATGGAAGTGTCCCCTTCTAAATTGCTAGCATTCTTCAACTGACACAGATTTCAGAGGACCATCCTAGGGATACATCATTAATATATATTAGTCAGATCAGGTTCAATTATGAAAGTTTAGAAACCATGGAGTTCAATGTCAAATTTTAATGCTAACACAGCATTAAGGCTCAGTGGACTCATTTGATGAATGGCAATAATTAGTAAATATCAGTTCTCATCAAGGCTACATGTTTAAGCTGCTTGTTTTGGAGAATAATATGTGATATGCAATAAATGTATAATAATCTGGTTTTGTCTCAGAGATGCTCATTTAGAACCCCTTCTTTAAGCCCTGTGGGGAAGCTTGAGGGGCATGCCCTTCACCAGAAAGGTTTCTTCTAGTGAAAGGCCAGGTTCTTGAATACAGAGGGCTCATTAGTGCAGGTAATACTGCAAAGCACCATTTGCAAACATTCCCTTCTCTTCAGCAAAGCTGTTGGGTCCAACTATGTTTATCCTTGGTGTTTGCTATTCTTGAATATTTGCACATATGTTCTGGGGAAGCCTGCTGTTCCTGCTGATACCAGTCTGCATGGGAACCAAGGGATGTGTCAAAGGAGTGCATCATCTCCTGATGATTTATTATTCTCCAGGGTAAAAAACAGGCAAAACTTTTTCATCTTCCTGAAAAACAAATGAAGGAGTTTGTGGCTTTTCTTCCTGCACATTGCGAATGGATGCAAGTGTTGCCAAAGAAGCCCCAAGCCCCTGGAATAAAATATCATGGAATAAAATACTATGGCAAGTTACTCGGTGTTGCCCTGCTTCACCCTCCTGAGATGCCCACAGCTCAGCCGTGGGGTTGGGTTTTGTATGTAAAGAAACCTTCAGTTGAAATGTGGTGGGCTGAGGAATAAAACAAGGGAAGTGCTGCCAGCAACGCTGCCTAAGGAGAGTTTCAGAAGGATGGGATGACCTGACAGATTAGACACAGGCAGGGCTTTTTCCTTCTTGGCAAATTGCGGCCATCTAAAGAGCAGGTATGAGAGATGCTGCAAGGAAGGGCAGATCTGGGGAAGAAAGGGAGGTCATGCATGCTGAATGGGAGATTAGCTTGAAAATAATGACACTGGGGGGAACAAAAATCTCCTGAAGCAGCAATTAGGTATTGAGTACAATTATTCTTCTGAGGTGCAGTTATGGATGTGTGTTCTTGGGAATGCTGAGCAAAATCATCTCTGCAGGTCCTCTGAGGCTGTTGTTGTTCCTGGTGTTGGTGTCTGCATTTTCATAGGATCCCGAGAATCTGGAAAACATCTAGAAATTTGCTGTTGAGGTGACCCCAGGCTGAAGAGTCCTCAGGAGTGGTTAAAGACTCTGTTCAAGGGCAAATCAAGGGTGGGCACAGTTTACTGACTGGTCTTTAGGAGAGAACTCAGAGTGGCAGCAGATTTAACCAGGCTCTTGAGTCACAACTGGAAGCTGGAAGTTAAACCTGAGCTAGAGATAATGTATAGATTGTTAGTAAGTCAAATCCTAGAATAGTTTGCCTAAAGCCATATTAGATGCTCCAATAGTTGTTATCTCAATCCAAACAAGAGAATGTTGGTGTGGCAGCACTCAGGAGCTGTCCATGGATGCTGGAGCTCATGGCTGAACTCTGCTGCTGAGCTTTTCCTTGGACACAAAGGAAAAGGGTGAGATTTGCATTAGGGAGAGAAAGGATGGAGGAAGGGATGGAATAAGCAATAGTGCTTGTTTATTTTAAGGGTTTAAAAATGAAATGACAGAAACTAAATAACTCCGTACTTTATTAATTCTACAGAGAGATCAGAGATTGCTTTTAATCAGTCTCTGACAGATATTTTTCTTTTTCTTGCACTTTTCCTTGTTTTCTGTGCTAAGAAAACACCCACTGAGTTAAGTGGGGTCATTCATCTCCTGTGTGTAGGAATAGTTTCCATAGCTCAAGAAATGTTCCCAGGGTTCATTTATCTTATCAGGACTCAGTTTCTGATTTTTGGGAGAGTGACCTCCAGTTTTTTTTTTTTTGGTTTTGTTTTCTGAATAATTTTTGAGGCTCTGCTCATAAACACAGCACATGCTGTAAGTGCAGTAGGTATTTAGGCAGTGATCTGGTAATGGAAAGGTGTCATCTGCTTGTATTTCTTCCAGGTACTTTTAAACCTCACCAGAAAAGGTGCATGTGATCTTTTTATTCCTTATTTTCGTGTTTGAAAAAGAGACTCTCTGTAGTGGTAAATGGGTTGTAAACACATTTGATCTGAAATAAAATCTTTCTAGTGAGAGGAGGAAGGAAGGAGACTGAGCATCTAATCTGAAAAATGGGGTGGCTCTGAGCCCACTGTCCTCGGTTTGTATTGAAGTGAAAGGCTTTCTGGACAGCTCTGCCCATGCCTTAACCTGATTTTGCTGAAAGCAAGCTGTCTTCCCTACCTTGATAAGAATTATGAGTAGCAGCATTTCAATATGTTTTCCTTGGTGTAAATTAGGAGTAATTCAATTGATATGAGAAGTGTCTTGGGTAGAATCAGGTAAAAAATCTGGATAAAACGTTTGGGGAATTTTTAATCCAATATTGCTTAGGCTGGCTCAGTTCAGAGTATGTCATAAATTATTGTTATTTTGAGGGCAACAGGTTTAATTTAAGCTCTAAATAACCACCTAATGAAGCATAGAAATGGATCCCTACCTGTGTGCTCCTACAGCTGAAGTGGAAGAGGCCGATGGAGGCAGGGCAGCAAAGCTGAGGGGTTGTGACCTTCCCCAGTGAGGGCTGTCCAGGACCCCAGGAGCAGCTGGGAGTAGGATCAGGGTCTCCTCAGTCCCAGACTAGCACCTGATTCAGTAGAACAAACTCCCCCTAAAATATGATACCTTTGATTTTTTCAGAATATCTTAACATTATATTGCCAGAGATCTCTGCTTTATCCATATAATAAAATCAGCCTTAGTGTCTGTTTTCAGACAGCCATCTATTTTCTGTGCTGATACTAAGCTCCTGCTCAGTTTAGCTTCTTTCTCAAGGGAATGAGGGGCTGCAGAAGCCCAGCCAAGGGATGAAGTTTATTTTATTGCCTTGAAGATACACTATGTGCCAGGTCTGGAGCTCTGTTGGTGCTGCAGCTCAGTCAAGGGTGAGCAATTCTTGTTTCTCCTGGTTTTGTCTCAAGCACAGAGTGTCCCACAGACGGGAGCGCCCTGGTGTGCAGAGACATTCCTGTCCCTGCACTGCCAGCTACAGAGCCTGGAGAAGCTTCACCCTCTCCAACCTGTGGGATCCTGTGGGAAGCTGCTTGGCAGTCTGCCTGCACACACACCAGGCTCAATGCTGCCGGGGGTGCCAGAATGAGAAGGAACCACAGGCTGCCAGGCCAGTTCCCAGTGACCCATCTCCTCCTGCCTTCTGTCCCTCCTGGTGCACAGAGACACAGGCTCGGGGCTGGCACCAGGACAGGATGAGTATCCAAGGGAAATGCTTCCCTTAAATGTACGTGTCTGGTAGCACTTTTGTGTGAGGGACAGTTTAAATCTGATTTAGTTCAAAGATCATTTTATGGTTCATCTAAGCAAGTAGTATTTTGGCTTATTCAGGTGGCTTGTATCATTACCCGCAAAAAAATTATAATTGCATTTACTTCCCAAAAGTGTGGTTGTGATCTTATTAAGGAGAAACTGTGGTCATTAATCTTTAAGATTAATATTTTTATCCCCTCATCTGAATTCAAGAACTTTTAATAGTTCTAAGCCACAAAGTAACAGAAAATACTTCAGGGGAATTTCCTCCAAGTCCATTTCATCCACTTTGTCTCCCACAAAGGCAATATAAAAATACTCCAGTTCTCACATGCAAACAGTTGCCAGTGTTTTAAATCCTCCAGATAAAGGCTATATTGCAGCCTGCCTTATTTGCCTATTTCCTACCTGGGGAGATAGGTGCTACCATTCTGAGGGACTTCCCTAAGTCTGTAACGAGCATGTCTTAATGCAGAGAGATGTAGCAATAACCTTCAGATCCTGGGGGAGTCTGGCATTTTATTCCTGCCCTTTGATGCTTGTGTTTTGGATTTTACAACCAGTGATCCTTCAAGTCAGTTGGCTCTTGCTTAGACATATATTTTATTGTTAGAATATTATTATTGTTTTCAAGGCAGAGGCAGCTACCTTTCTTCTCTACTGAAATGCATTTAGAGTCTTATAGAATGTGCAGTTTCTATGGATGGCCTTGTCTTGAAGAAGTAAGTGGCTACCATTAAAAGAAATAAATTAGTTCATGCTTACTGAAAACCACTTATTTGGAGAAGATGAAGGAAAATTTTTATTGTAAAGCACCTTTCTTCTTGTGAAGTAAATGAAATGAGGCATAAAGTAGTACAGAACCTTTATATAAAGGATATAATAATGATGAAATAATCCTTTATATAAAGGATTATTTGTGTGCGGAGAAGGAATATATAAAAAAATTACCATGACTTCTACAATAAGTTTTCAGATTAACAAAAAGAAACCTCATCCAAAACTAAAGAGAACTAACTGACATTTCAAACTTGCCAGAAAGTTCTTACATAAACATTGCAGTCTGAGAGTACATCAGTGAGACAACAGCCTATCTGAGGTTTTGCACACACTTTCAGGGGATTTTAAAGTCATAAAATGTCCTGAGTTGGAAGGGACCCACAATGATCATTGAAGCAAAAGGAAAAAAATTCATGTAAAGCCCCCGAACACCACAGATTCAGTTGCCACAAATTTGAAGACAAGCAGTCCCAAATCTAGAGAAGAGATTTGACCTCTGCTTTCACGGCACGATAATGCAGAGCTGGTGGTTGTTAATCCTGTGATGGTTGAATTAACCCCACTGAAGTGCAGTGGTTTCTCCCCACAGCTGCACTCCCCAGCCCAGGGAGCTGCTTGGAGCTTTCTGGGTGGGTTTTGCCCAGTGCTGCTCTCAGTGGGCAGCCTCCAGAGCCACCTGCAGTGTTCAGCAGCAGCCAGGACATCTTCTGGTCTTTTCCTGCACAGGCACCCAGACAGTCCTGCAGAGCCTCCAGCACTTGTGTTTGCTCTGTGCCCTGTTGCTGCCCTGGCCCTGGGAAACCCTTGCTGCTCCCTGATTCTCTCCTGCCTCTCTGATGAGCTGTGTCTGGTGGAGCATTGTCTGCAAGCATGAGAGGGAACCCCCCCCGTGTTGCTGAGCTGCAGGGAGTTGGGAGCAGCACAGGGGCTCCCCAAAGGGCTGAGCAGGTCACAAGCCCAGCTGGGAAATGCCCATCAGTGCTCAGGCAGTGGCAGCCCCGGAGCTATAAATGACTGCACCAGTGGAAATGTGCTAAGCTCAGCTGATGGCACAGCACAGATTTAATCGTTGGAATGATTTCCCCCGAGCTGCAGAGATCACCTCCTTACATCTCATTTGCTTTTCTTATGTATTTTACATAGGGGAACCCCAGAGTTTGGAGAAATATCTTATCTCTGGTTATTACAAAGAATGGCAGCTGGCTTCCCTTGGGATGGAAAGGGGTGTCAGGAGAAGGGATGCCTGGACCTGCACAGGCACAGCTAGTTGAATTCATTCCTGTAACTTCTTCACTCCCAGACCAGTACAGAGCCAGTTGAAAAGTTGAAATTATTTTGTGCTACAAGCAATAACTAACAGCATTAGAAAACATCTGTGGGGAGATAGCCCAGTGCTGTACTGGGAATAACAAGATTGACATGACAAATGCATCTTCCAACTGTTGTCATCTGCAGCACTAAGGATTTTAAATGTGCTTTGAGGAAATCCCCCTTCCATGGCTGCTGTCTGGATGCAGGCAGCAGGGCAGGAACTCGTTGGGAACCATCTGCTGATGGCTGCTGTGGGCTGGAATGATGAGAGAGTGGAGGAGAGGGATCAGCTGAAGGTTAGAGATGTGGAAACATTGATTTGTTAGGAGTACAAGCCCTCCACCTGGAAAAGTGTTGCTTCCAGAAAATGCGTTGTACCAGTTTTCTCTGCCTTTTTGTATAAGAGTTTGGCCTTGGAAGGAGGCAAAGTAGTTCATTGACTGAAAAATGGTGTGTTTCAGAATGATTGCTTTGGAAGGGCCTGAAGTTTATGCTATCCCAATGGTTTCTATCAGCTGGTATCAATGTCACAGAGAACTGCTGAAGGAGACCTCTTCACCAATTATAGACTTATGGGGTTTTGTTTGGTTTTAGATTTTGTATGAGAAAAGCTTTCACAAAGTTGAGAAACGTCTGTAGCCTAATATTTTCATATTAGGAATATTGGTCAAATTCAATCCTAATCTCCTCAGAAAAACACCTTTAACTCAGCCACCTGTACCCCACTACAGCCCCTTTGCAGAGATGTTGCAACTGGTATCACCATTTCTTGAGCACTGAGAGTAAGCTGAACCTTGTTTCTCCATCAGTGAGAGGCAGGAATACTCTGCATTTGATGTTCCCCTGCTGTAAAAAGGCTTTAACAAGGACAGAGCAGCATTTCCCACTGTTTGAATTGCAAAAACACACAGCACCAGGGTGGTTATTCCAACATCAGCCACGCAGCAGAGTCTGTATGAGGGCAGCTTTGCAGATCTGTGGGTCAGCTGGGGGTGTGGGTGTGTATTATTTGTTTTAAGGAGTTCTTAAATACAGCCAGGGTTTAAATGCCCAGGAAGGTCTGTCCTCTACAGCTGGGTGTTTGTATCCAGGATTTCGGCTCTTTTCTTTTTTTCCAGGTGGCTGGACAATCTCTCTTGTTTAAACTGCAGCAGTGGATCAGGTGCTGGCCTGCCTTCATCTGACGCCTGTGCTTTCAGTGCCTGCTATCCCAGAAATACAAGGGGTCTAAAAATGGGTTAAAACACACTCTCTCATCCAACATTTTGTTATGTTTACACCTAGGGTTTGGATTAATTTAAAATCGATTTAAATGTGACTTACAGATCTGTTGTGCTATTATTCAAGGTAATGAAACCAGCAAGATGCAGATCTCCTGTGCCAGCCCCCAAAATGATTCAATACGTGCCTCCTTTGTGGGTGGTTTTAAATGGAAGGATTATGTATTTGGCTGGTGGGATGCCTTGCTGTGAAGTGTGTGCAAGCAGATATTTAGGCCGTATCTGCAAAGGCTGAAGCTGTGAGCTGCAGCAAATGAGATTTCTTTTTAAATTTTTTTTTTTAACTGATGTATAGACTGTGAGGAGACTCTTCAGTGCTCTGTAGATAACATAATCCTTGTCTTCATGAGTTCTTTGGTCCAGCACTCAGCTGGTGTTCCAGTGCTGGATGCAGGAGGAAGAGGAGGAGTGCATCTTTAGAGAGAGGGGAGAGTGAGTGAGGGAAATCTTGCTGTAATCCAGGGAAAATGGTTCATCTTGCAGTGAGAAAGGCAAGAGCCTGTGCCACTTATTGCCTGTCATCACTTGATAAAATAATTATTTTGATTTATAAATGAGATTCAGACGAATTAATGTATGACTTTAGTGTCTTTATTTAAAAGCATGAGAAGCACTCTTCAGAGAATGCAATTCTACTTTGTACTTGCACATTGCTAAGCACGGTGCAGTCCTAACAAACAGCCAGGCTTCTGGGTGCAGTCTCAGTGTTACTGACGGTAATTCAGAACAGCAGAACTGAATTGCAGCTCCTTCCCAAGGCATCATCCTCCCTCTCCTGTGAAGTGCCAGTCTAACCTGACCCTCGCCAGGATGGACAAAGCTCCATTGTCTGTAACCAAGAGGCTCCTCAGCTTTTTCAATCATCACCTGCAGCATGAAGCTGGGCCCTGTGGTATAATCTGTAGACCAGCAGCCCTGAGCTATTTTAGAAGCTGGAGAAGTTTTTGCCATATGAGCAAAGAACGTCTTGGCTTAATGCCAAAATACATTAATTCTCATCCAAAATTGGTTCCTCTACATGGCCATTTTTATGCTGTGACATAAACAGAGGCAGTGCTGCAGTGTTGACAGGCAGCATCACCAGAGCACCCAGCTCTGGGCTGGGACCCTGCGCTCTTCTAGGCTGCGCACGATGGAGGGGGATGAAGCCTCAGGGCTGTCATCACTGATCTCCCTGACTGTGCTTTATTGCAGTGGGACTTGCCTGGGGTTTAGCTTCCATGTAAACAGAATGAAATAAATACTCTGCTTTTGGGGCTCTTTAGCAATCACTGAAGCTTGGCATGGAGCTGGGGAACTTCCTCTGGGGTACCAGAAGCCCTGGACTCTGTGGTTTGTACAGTCAAATAGAGTCCATGCTATCTGAGAACATTTTTTTTTTCTGAAAAATATCACATTTTCTTTCCCAGATTGCTTCTGAAGTCTGTTTTCTGATTTTGCTTCAAACAATCTGATTCTTGCATTAAAGGCTTTTGGGACCTTTTGTTTTTAATGAATGACAGAAAAATTGGCATTTCTAGTTGTTGTTGCTGCTTTTTCCCTCTGCTCTAAAAACAGCAACATTTTTAGCCAGCTCTGCTTTTTTCCCTGTCACTGGGAGATGTGTTTCAAGTGTAGGAGATAAGAGTGGTAAGGGAAGTATGGGTCATAGCAATTGCTCTCCTCATGCCAATTCTGTCCTGCAGGAATCAGGAGGAGCTGAAAGGCCAGCCATGTGTTTATTTTGAGATTACACTGATGTTAAATCAGTGCAGAGCATGCCCATCTAACGCTGCCACACAGGCTTGGTGAGTTCCTGCCTGGAAATTGTATTAATACAGGAAATGAGAGAATGAACTGTCCTCTTGACCCAGACAATAGGAGTTAACTTCTATTACCATTTGAGTAAAAGGGACTGGTACCAGAGTTAAGACCAGTGGCTGGGATATGTGAAGATAGTGCATTCTATACTGAGAGGCTGAGAAGTGGAGCCTTCACTCTTTTTGCCTGCAGAAAGTCCTTGGGAATTTCTGTGGCTTTGCAAACTTTTTAAAACCAGTGCAGTACGAGTTTCAGGTTGATGGCAAAACCCAGTGATGCTCTTCTCCCTTGGGCTACTCCTACCTGGGTGTAATAAAACACTCCTACAGACAAGTGCCCGAAAACCTACTATAACTGGTCTTCCTTAAAATTATTTCAGCAGTAGCGAAGCTGTGGAATTGGATGGCTTTGCTAAGTCAGCGTGAATGAGAATGTGATATGAGTGGCGTTATCAGTAAAGTGCTCTCACCAAGGTACACCACAAATACTTATTTTCTGGTCCAAGATTTGCAAACTTGAAGACGAAAACCTTTTTCCTGTCAAAATGTCTCCAAAGTCTGACACAGGGTTCCCAGCTAACGGCGTCATGTGGAACACAGTGAAGTCCTGGGTGTACAGTCGTGACAAAACCATTTGCAATCTGTAAAGAAAAGCATTAGTAAATATTTAAGCTTTTTTGTCCTATTTTAGTTTCATTCTATAAAAGCAAATACATGTCATGCTTAAAAACCACAGTAATTCTAGCCCTCTGATCTGCAATGAAAGAGAAGAATAGTATTAAAAAACCCTTAAGCCTGTGTTTGTACCAATTTCTAAAAGACTGTGTCGACAACTGCATTAAAAATTATGAGCTTTTCCAGAAGATTAAGATGTTTTCAGAAATAGATACTCAAACCAGCTGGCAAACTAATTTCAATGTTTGCCCAGTCATTTTATTTGTTAGTAAAATTGGGAATGAGATGGTGGCAAAACTGGGCAGACATTACAAGTAGGTTTGGGGGTGTTTCTGCAAGGAGTCTGTTTCATCCTGGAGCAGGCCCCTCGGTTGTGCCAAGCTGTGCCTCCTTCCTGGATGCTCTTAAAGGCATTGTGATCCCTAAAAGAAGCAGTGGTGCTTGGAAAACCCATCTGTTTGAACACCACAAACCCATCCTGTAGATAAATGCAAGAGTGTAGAAGAGAGCTGGAGGCAGCTGCTATCTCAGGAACATCTCTCATTGTCCACCAGAGAGGCTTTGCTCATCCTTTGGCCACAGCAGCTCCTGCTTGGCACCCCAGGAGATCTGAGGGAGGAGAGTGCCTGGCTTTAGCAGTGCTGGAACTTGGGTAAAGGCACTTCAATTCAGCAGGGAAAATGAGTGGCTCTTAGTGAGGCTGGATTTTAATCATGAGCTCTGAGACGTCTGACTGCAATGTTCAAACTTCATTTTTATGTTTCTCCCAGTATCTATGGATTCATAATGTCCTGCTCGGTGGCCTGGACACATGATGGCATTTTCTTCTATATTTCTTCAGTCTGAAAGATTTCCAAACACAGCTCTGGTTTCAGGAGAAAAGATAACAGGATTTCAGTCTCTGTCCTTCCAGCTGGTTGATTTTGCATTCCTTGAACTGTTTGCCCAACTCCAAGAAAGTATTTCTTTGCTGCCTCTTCCCAGACGTAAAACTTGCTGCTGCCATCCTTACAAAGTAAAGGACCTGTCTGGGTGGAGAGGGATGTAGATGCTCATGTTCTACCTTGCAGCCCCACTGTAAGCATGTGGCCTCTGTGCTGGCCCTTCTTCATCTGTCAGAAGTCAGACAACCCCCAAAGACAAGTCAGAATATCTCCTGCAAGATCTCTGTATGGCTGCAGCTCACTCGTCTGTCCCTCAGACCCAGGATGCACTCTGTCCTCAGATCTGAGACTAAGGGAGGTTGGCACACCTGAAGGACAGGATGCCATCCACAGGGACCTGGACAAGCTCCAGAAATGGGCCATGGGGAATCTCATGAATTTAACAGGGCCAGGTGCTGGCGCTGCACCTGGGTCAGGGCAGGCCTTGGTATCAGTCCAGGCTGGGCAGGAACAGATGGAGGGCAGGCCTGGGAGAAGGACTGGGGGGTGCTGGTGGATGGGAGGACATGACCCAGCTGTGCCCTGGGCTGCATCCAAAGCAGAGTGGGCAGCAGGGGGGACGGAGGGGATTCTGCCCCTCTGCTCTGCTGAGACCCCACCTGCAGTGCTGCAGCCAGCTCTGGGGGCTCCAACATAAAAAGGACAGGGACCTGTTGGAGTGAGCCCAGTGGAGGGCACAAAGGTGATCAGAGGGATGGAGCACCTCTCCTATAAGACAAGGCTGAGAGAATTTAGATTGTTCAGCCTGGAAAAGAAAAGGCTTCAGGGTGACCTAATTGCAGCCTTTCAGTACCTGAAGGGAGCTGACAAGAAAGCTGAGAGGAGACTCTTTACAAGGGTGTGTAATGACAGGACAATGAGGAAAGGCTTTAAGCTGAGAGTAAGCTTAGGTTAGATATCAGATGTTCTTTACTGTGATGGTGCTGAGGCCCTGGCACAGGTTGCCCAGAGAAGCTGTGGATGTCCCATCCCTGGAAGTGTTTGAGGCCAGGGTGGACAGGGCTCTGAGCAACCTGGTCTAGTGGAAGGTGTCCCATGGCAAGGAGGTTAGAACTAGGTGACATTTATAGTCCCTTCCAACCCAAGCCTCTCTGTGATTCTATGACTGACCTAGTTGCTTTCCTCCCCTTCAGGGCACTTGTACTTGGGTGTTCTGGCATCACTGATATATGTGGCCAGCTGTTATTTTCCCCAAAATTTGTATGAAATCAATATGTCCTGACATGAAAACAAATGCCATTCTGCTGCTGTGGAAAGGCACAATTTATCTTTTGAAGAGAGCTGTCTGCCAACAGCATCTTAATACCCAGAAGAGGTCACCAGGACTGGGATGATTGAAATTTTCACTTTCAAATGCATGACTTTTTATTTTTTTTTCCTGCTGTTAAGCAAAAACATTTCAAGTGAGCCTTGTAAATTTCTGCCAGCCTGAGGCAATCAGCTTCTTTAAAGGGTATTTCTTATTTTAAAATACCATAAAATAGAAATAAGTGCACAGGGAGATATACAGTCCACCCACTACTGATGTATGTCTTTATGGTATAGGCATACATTATATATGGTCCTGTGCATCTGCCAACTGCTCTGCTTGAAAGACTCTCAGGCTTTCCTTTCTAAATCAGTTTTTGTGCAGAGAATTATAAACATTCTGTTGAGATATGCAAATAAAAGAAATTTGCCAATTAACTTAGAGCAAAGCAGAGCATCAAAACCAGAGACAAAAAGATACAATTTTTGGTCTTGCTTTTACCACTTAATACTTAGCAACTTCCAGAGCTGAAATACATCTTGTAAGAGAAATTCCCCAACAGTTTAGTCCCTTCTTAAAATTTCACGAGTCTTGCCAATCAGAATCCCAGTGCCAAGGTAACTTGTTTCCTACAGATTCAGGATGCTAAGTAAAGGATACACCTACACAAGCAATGATGCAATGCTTACTGATTTAGGCATGTGCAGCAGGCCAGATTGGCTGCCTGTCTGTCCCTCCTGAGGAAGTTCACCACCTCATAGTCATCCTGGACTGCAGGCTTAGGACTGTGTGCTAGGATGGTTCTGCAAGTGCTGTTTTAAACATTTCCAGTCACCTGCAGTTCCCTGGCTTGTCGAGAGCCCCCTGGTGAGGCTGGAAGTAGTGCCCGTGTTTGCTAAATCCTCAGTCAAACTTAAATAGTTTCCTTTCACTTTCATTGGGATTAGTCAGTGCTTTGGCACTGCCTAAGTCACACTGAGCAATCCCCCAGACTGAGCCATACATGTCTTTATCCTTCCCACCTTGCCAGCTGAGAATAAACATCTGCAACAAATAATCCAGCTGGAAGGGGTTTGGTTGTCACCACCCAGGCATTATCTGTGGTTAAAGCATGTTGGCCACGGGCCTTGGTGCAAGGGATCAAATAGACCCATCAGTTAACTGATGTTATCCTTGCCTGTGGCTGAACCCTTCAGTCCTGGTGCCTGTTAGGGAGGAGTAGGAGGTGGCAAAGAGCAATAGGCTGTAAATAGACCTGGGGGAAGAGATGCAATACCTAAACCCAAACATTAACAATGTTAGGATTAGTTATGGGAACAAGCTCATTTGTGCAGTTTTGCAGAAATTCCAGTGGGGGATTCTGCTGGATGCAATGGTGAGTTACAGACAAAAGCCACGATTTAAGCCCATATTTATTATCTTTAATAAAATCAAATTGTTAGTAATGCTGAGAGCTTGAAACAGGAGAAAAGCTCCTGTGGTTTTTTATACTTTAATTCATAAATATATTTTTCATCCTAAGAATGCCATTGTATTATTCTTTGCATTCCAGGAATGAATGATTTGGGAGAGATGAAATGAGTTGTCCAAAGTCAAGAACACTTGGACTCTTCTTTCCCCTTTGTTCTGGTAGGCTATTGAACATTATCTGGTTTCCTTTAAATCCCCAGTTCTCTCAAAAACTTGGGCAATTTATTCTTACGCCATGTCTGTAGAAATTAGGTCTCCTGTTCCAGGCTGCCAGATTGCATATAAGAGAAAGCCCAGCAGACACTGAACTGGGTGTTAGGCAGGCATGGAAAAATATAAATTCAGTGTCAACTACAGTTGGTTTCATGCTAGTCATGAGATTTCATGTCATACCTCCCCCTGGAAACCGCACAGAGCAGCCACAAGCACGGCAGAAGTGTTAATTGCTTTGTGTTGTCCTGCACACGGTGCAATTAGTATGTCATCATCTGTAATGGACTTGGTAAAACAGGGTGAAATTTGTCAGATGAAAAACTGGGGGAAGTGCTTTTCATTATTTTTAGTTTTATCTTGCTTCATCCTCTTACTAGGGGAAACTGAATTGGACAAAAGCTCAGCAAGAACAGCCTGAGGAGCAATTTACCAGTAAGCAGAAAAGAAGTGGTTGAGCAATTTAAGCTGTTGACAGAGTTATCATTTATAAGTTTATTTGTCACTTTGAGGGCTTTGGATGTCTGCTGTGTCACACAGGTGTTATAGGGCAAAGAACTGGGTTATGGACCTTACACAAAAGGTGTTTCCTCTTCATGTGCTGTGTCAATCCTGCAGAGTGGGAGGCCTGGCTGGGTCTGCACTGCATGGCCCTGGGCACAGAAATGCCTTTTTCTTTGCAGTCCATCTCAAACCTGGTGCTATGGGTTCCTAACGAGTTCAGCTATCTTTGAATCCAGCTCTGAATATCAAAAAACCTCCCTGCAAGTACTTCAGAGGTGAGCTCTGAAAAAAGTGCTTAGATGAGATCAGCAGATACAGCAGTGGGCCTTACAGGCTGTGGTTTGGCAGGTGAGACAAGGCAATTGCCTGTTTCTGGTTGGGTTTGGATTTCAGGAGTGAGCTTCTCCCCTGCCCCTTCTGGCTGTGCTGCAGTGCAGTGATGCGTAATGAGGCAGTTTTGTCAGTGGTCATCTCAGCCAGTGTGTCACACTCAGCATCCTCTGCACTGAACATCTTGGTCTGCTTTTCCTCAGTTATCAGTGGAACACATGGATTCCTGCTGCGCTGTGGGAAACAGTAGCCCTGCTGGATTTTGTTTCCTATGTAATATAAATGTTAAAAAAGAACTGGTTCAAAAAACATGGTTGTGTGCAGCATCTTTGTGCTTGGCTGCAAAGACAGAAACAGGCATTTCATCCTTTACAAGACTGATTTTATTTTGTTAATCTGATGGTAGGTGCTGTTGCATTTTTAGTCTATATTTATCTATGGATCACTTAGCTTAGCCCACTAAAACTGGGCTATTTGCCATTGCTGCATCTTGTGCAAAGCATGTTCCAACAGCAGCCAACTTATCCCTACCTTGTCTTTCCTCTGCCCGCCCCAAAGTCCTGAAATAATTGATCTGACATATTACCAGACATATACCTGAACTTTTTTTATTAACTTCCACATGTGTCCTCATGGTGGAAAACCTGGTATCTCAGCCAGGGAACACTGTTGATATGTTTTTGGTGGTGTCTTGCATCAGTACTTCAAATGCTCCAGTGCCCGGCCTTAAATAAATGCCTTTCCAAGGGAGATATAGTTAGAGGAGGATTTCTCCTCCCTTTTATTGCTGATGCATCGTGTTCGTGGGTGCATGTGGTATACTGCAATGGTGATGTTTTCCTACTGCAATCATTGCCTATCAAAAATATTCGTTTAAAAGTAATAATTAGCAACAAACTTAATATTCTCAAGATGTACTTGCGTGTTTTATGTAAAGCCCATTGCCACAACATCTGAGTATTTCCAACTGCTGAAGGAATTTATCTGCACAGTGTTCTAAAGAGGATAGAGGCATCCTTATTCTGCAGTTGAAACCAAATTTCATCCTGCAAGCCGGGAGATTTGGGGTCCGTTCTGATATTCTCTCCAGGTGCAACTTCTTGGTTTTCTCTTTTGGAATAATGGTCTGAAAATTATTTATTCATTAATCCCTTGTTAGGGCCAAGCCTGCCTGCCCTTAATGACTTTTTCTATTTCATCCTATCACTAACAATCTGGCACCTGTAGAAGAGAAGTTCAGTGAGTGACAGTTGTACATTTTGTGCAGCACTGACTGAGAGAGATTATTTCTACTGAGATAAGAATTATGCTGACAGTCTCATTACCGTCAACTAAAAATTAATGCAGTCCTGAAACTGCAAGTCTTAGTCTGGAATATCTACTAATTGTCGCCCAGATGGAAAGACACCTTCCATGGACTGCAAGAGAAAGCTTCATCAGGGATAAAATGACTAAACCAAAGTAGTTACAGGTCTCAAAACTTGACGCTGTCCTCTGAGAGCAACATGATCCGCTCTGCTCAGGCACTGTTTCCCCTTACAAAGAAACTTAAAAGAGAAAAGCAGCATGGGTTCAGTTTGGCATTTTTAGAAGAAATATTCCAGATTTCATTCTTAATGTACAATGCATATATCTGCAAAATGGTTTGTGAATTGCAACATATATATGAGAAACTAATTTTTAGACAAATAATTGATAGTTTAAAGGTAATTTGGACCACTTTTTATCCTTCAAGTTTTCACTTTTTTTGGGATGAACAACTGGGTCTTTTCTGGGTTTAGTAAAATTCTCAGTAGCATAAATGACAATGACACTTCCCTTAATTCTTACCAGTGCTGAGCATGAGATAGACTGCTGAGTAACTGGTTCTCAGTGAAGGAGTACTCTGCTGTGTATAATGAGTATAGACACACACACACCTCGAATAGATTAACTCCCCTCAGCCTCTGTAGATGTGATAGAAGAGCAAAGAGTTTAGAAAGGTTACAGAGATTATTGACTTTCATGCTTCAGTTGAAACTGAAGCTTATTCGTCCTGGGTTATTTCAGCAGCCCATTTAGAGGGAAGTTTCTGTGCATTCACTGAAATATTTTATTTCCTCTCTTTCCTATATGAAAACCTTCCCTTTTCCATTCTTCACACTCAGAAATCTAGGAATGCAGATTTATATGGCTTTCCAGTACCTCTTCTCTATTTCCAGCATGCTAATTAAATCTGTATATGGTCTGCCTTTCAAACTCTACTGTGTATTTAAGAGTTTATCTGTGCTATCTGACTCTGACTGGTTTCAATGACTTCAGGAATTGGCATTTCACCCAGGGGTGTGTATCATCCCAGACAGCCTCTGTGCATGCTAGGGGCTCTGGCTGGTTGTGCTCTTGATCTTTTAATTTCTTTTTCCTATTCTGAGCATGCTTCTTCCAAAAGTGACAAATATGACAAAATAGTGACATTTTCAATTTGTTAGTATCCATGCCCTCAGGCAGGACTTGTTATATCTCTGGGGGGAAATCGGGACTCTAGGAATACAGGACAGACTGAAAGAGGATTGAATTAGAGATGAGATGCTATTTGACTTCCTCAAAAATCCCAAATCTAGGGCTGCAGACTACACAACCAGCAGCATGTCTCATGAAAGCTGCCCTTGCACCTCCTGGTTCCTACTGGGCTCTCATCCTCTGTTCATAGGATTCTGTCAAGGCATCTTTTTCTGGATTGACTCTGCACACCCGTTCTGTGAACCCTTTCAATAACATCTCTCTCAATCAAAGCTACAGCTTCCAGGTTTCATCCCTGCAATGTATCACACCAGCCCTCAGCATCCTTCCAGTCCCCAGGAAGGCAAAGCTCCCAGCATGAGAACTGCACAACAGCTTAACAGGCACCAGGAGCACAGAGGCCACGAACCAAAGGGAGCAGCACTAGCTGGCAGCTTAAGAGCCAGTTTGGGGACAGATATGTAATAGGCTGGGGTGAAATGAAGCTCCAAGAACTCTTTGAGATGCTTAGCAAGGCTATCTGCTGCCTCTCCTATGTGTTTGTCCCTGAATCTGTCCCCATGAAATTGCAAATGCAAAAACAAACCAGGCTATTCAAACTCACTGTACGTGCATTAAAAACAAATCACCCCGTCCCACCTCGGGAAGGTAATTGGCAAACCCAGAGTGCATGAAATAGCTGCAAAGCTGAGAGCAAAGGAAGGAGTGATGAAAATATCAGTCTCCAACCTGTGTGTTAGTGATGCATCTGAGCCATAAATACCAATTACTGGGCCACCAGCTGCAAGTCAGCCTTATAGTTCAGAGCTGAAATGCCCTCTTTTCCCTCCCTTAGTGATAAAAAATGAATAAAATTAAATAGGTTAAAGAATAAAATATCTCCTGGACCTTCAAGAACTTGCATTTTTGCTTGCTTTTGCACTGGTGAACTATACAAGTAACCTTGGTAGAAATCACTCTTGCCAGAAACTCTTTAATTACATCCATAAACCAGCCGTGTCCAATTTTTGTCTCTCCTACAATCTGTTGTGCTGTTGTTCAGCAAGGTCTTTGTTCTGCAAGGTCTTCTCTCCGCAAGATTCTACTCTAGTGTCGTGTCTGAGAGGAGGCAGAGGAGTCGTAAGCAAGGATGAAAACTGAGAGTAATGTTCTTCCATAATACAATATGAAAAGAATGTAATGCTTATCTGTTCTTGTGAGTTTCGGCCTCTGCTTCTCCCTGGACCCAGAACAACAGCAGAGTGTCTGCTGGATCTGGAGCAAAAAATTTCCTTCTCACAATGAGGCAGGCAGCACATACATCTCAAAATCCCTGCAAAAGTAGAAGTTAGAAGGAGGCTCCTTCCCAGCCCTTTAGGCAATGTACCTACAGTCTCACCTAACACAGTTCTTTTCAGCATGAAACTGAGGCTTATTAGTCTTGCACACAGCTCTTTCAGATTAAAGATGGTGTGAACATGACCCCAGCACATAAAATAAAAACATTGCTCTAAAGGAAAACGTGAAAAATCTGTAGCTTCTCCCCATGATCTTGCTATAAATAACTTCTTGGTTGGGCACTTCAGCTTTTGTGCATTCCGAATTTGGATTCCAATGTTCCATCAAACTTTGTAATTGCTGGTAAAACATGTCTGGATATACAGCAAGTAAAAATGGGGTTAATTCAACGTGCTGCAGTGTTGAGCTAAGCAGCAGGATTATGCAGTGTACACTATTGGCCTGTTTGATTTTAAATCTCATCAACAAATGGTCAACAAATAAGGTTTATTGCCAGGCTAATAAACTGTGTCCCTCACTGATTGAAAAGCCTTCACTGCCTCAGCTCCTTTGCGGTCCTCTGTGGTTTTTTGTCCTGATACCAAGACAGTGTCTGCATTTTTATAGCAGCTTGTTTAGCTCCTCTTGCCCTCCTCCAAAGGCTGTTACTGACCTGGAAGCTTGCTCACCTTCCCCATTGTTTTTGCAAAATTTGACAGTGATGCAATTTCAAGATTTGCATTGCTGTGTTCGACTCCTACAGGAAAGAGAAGGTCTCAGGCCATTAGTGGCTTTCTATCAGGTCTTGTCTCTTTTATGCCACTCCAAGGTCAAGAGGGAATATTAGTCCCGGGTGGGCATACCCTGGCTTCCTGCTTTGTGCAGCTGTGACATCAGATCTCACACTGCTGAACTGGCTGGGAACAGGATTTTGCCAGAGCTCTGTGCTGTGGCTCTGCCTGCTGGATCCAAATGCCAAGGAGAAATCACTCCCAATCCTGTCTGTTTTCAAGAGCGATGAACTGCTGTTCAACCACATAAATGGTTTAGCCTTGACGTTTTTCTAAGACTCTTCTACCAGTGTCAAATGAAGTTTAGAGCATCACAAGTTTTCCAGAACTGTCTTCTGAGCTCATGGCTTCTGGACTAAGCCACAGCACCCTGTAATGTTTCAAGAAGAGATTTGGTGAGAGGGCCCTGAAGAGATGTAGGGTGATCCTCTGCCCCCAGACACGGGTGTTGAGGTTGATAATACTTGCCAACCTAATGAGCTGAAGTTTTAGTGGGTAATGAGTTTTAGAGCTCATTGCCCATATTATTCATTGGTAAAAAGAGGAGGATTTGTTTCCTTGTCAGAAACTGCTGGTGAAAGCCCAGAGGATGATTTTCTCTCTTGTTTATTTAGTGAGCAAATACACTTCAACTACAGAAGCTTTCCATCAAGAACTGATATGTTTTGGAAGTTAACATTAGCTCCTAAGAATCTCAAACCTGGATGATGGAAAAAATATAGAGAAATTTTACTGGAAAAGAAAAATCTACATCAGGCAGAGTGGACAATATGCATGATTTGGTTTTTGCTTCAAGTTCAGGTGTCCTATTGGCTTTCTTGCTGGAAAGATCCCATCCCAGTGGAAAATGACATACAGCTAACTTTGCTGTAGTGACAGTGCAGAGATTACTCCCTGCTGAAAGTGAGTGGCCCGTCCTTAGATGTGGGTTGGACAACAAATTGCTACTTCTGAGAGACTCTTGTGTCTTTCCCAAACTGAAGGTAAAATCAAGCATTAATGCAAAATGTTACTGCAATCCTGATTTTACCAGGATAGGATCTTTAATGTGGATGATTAGGTAAAACATCTTATAGGGTGCAGTGTACTTAAACTGCTCTCAGGAGCAGACATGGTCCATTGTGTTTTATAAAACCAGGAAACTTTAAACATTTTTTTATTGTTCTCCATAATACGGGGCATTTAAACTGTCTCATTTTTCTCCATAATCTTCACTCTGCTGGCTTAAAAATATTTTTAGCAAGCAGAAGTATGGGTGAATGAAATAGTCAGGAATTATCTTCCCAGCGCTCATAAAAACACTAATGCAAAATAAAAATTCCTAATGCAGAAGTGTACAGTTTTCTTACCAGCCTTCATCTCTGCCTTCTCCCTGGATGTCTGAGGGCTTGGAGGATTCAGGTTTTGTTTCCTGATCAAAGCTGTAGTGGATGGGGATGACAAGGCCCATCAGTCCAGTGCTGCTGATAGCCACCTTGCCAGCAGCAGTCTTCCCTCAGAGCAAGTTCTGACATCCTGCCAGGGGAGAGGACAGTGATGGGCTCTGCTGGCCTTGGCCTGGGTGGCTGTTGCTCTTCCCTGCTGAAATCTCTTGCTGGTTGGTGCCTACATGGAGCTTAAAACCCTGCAGCTGAGGGAATCCTAAGATGTTTGTCCCCTCCGTGTCAGTTCAGGCACTTCCATTATCAGACAGATGGGATGAGCAGGATGGGTTTGTTTTTCCAGCAGTGGATGAGAAACAAAGACTGGAGTTAATTTCGCTCTTTGTTTGTGTGTTTAGATTTGCTATTTATTTGTAATCCCATTTCTTCTCTACAGTATCTATGCCTCATTTCCCCATCTCAGCAGCCTCAGTAATTCCTCCTACCTACTCCACGGGGGTCTTATGAGTGGTAACATTGATAATGCACTGTGTGATTCATTGATGAACACGGATGTGTATTTATGTGTCAGATACCATTAGTGCTATCCTTCTTCTAAATAATGTTTCTCAGTCTATGAGCACTAATGAACACAACTTTCCTCTATAGATCATCTGCCAGGTGCCACAGCAACCCTTAATGTAAAGCTAATGACTTTTTCAAATGAATTTAAACAGCCTAACAATGAGATGTCACAGAAAAAAAATTAAGGATGCCATCATGTTCAGAGGCTAAATGTATGTAGAATATGCAATAGGAAGTGTGAATGCATTCTTTAATCTCAAATTGTATGTTCAAAACCAAACTACAGCCTCAAACTTTATTCAGATCCTTAAGAACAAAGGCACAGAGATGTACTTTCATCCTTAACAAACGTGGAGGAAGTTTTTGCCTAGATTAGCTGATTGTTTCATGTTCAGATAGGGCTGGGTCATAGTTACTGTTTGATTATTGACATGAATTGAAAATAAAGCGGCGTTTTCTAGTTGTGGGTGTGGAAAGAGTTATTACCTAAAGCTGCCCAAGAATCAGTAGCTATTCAAAGTCCTTTGAGCAGGTTTAGTTACTAAAACAATCCAGCATATGGACTCATGGTCATGGCAGCAGTGTAATCACCCCCTGAGAGATGTTTTTGGGGGAGGAGAGAAGGGAGAATTTTACAGCATGCTGCCATGAGAAGTGACATTTTACTCTGTCTACTCAACCTCCTTTGCTGAAAGCAGTCAAGTGCTTCTGACAGATGAAAGGTACCACTGTGTGAATGTCAGGGGTAGGAGTTTAGGTATTCGGGTAAATGGGCGTTGTTCCTCCCTCCAGAAGCGGTTTCTTCCCTTCAGTAACCTCAATTTAAAAATGCAGGCAGAGATTAGACCCTGCCCTGTGATTTAGGATAAAGAAAAGCACAGATTAACAAAGAAATAGCCTCTTCCAGAAACAATTTTGTGCGTTTTAATTTTTTTTTCTCAGTTCAGTAGCAGCTGAATGCTTCTTTGAAAAAAAATCAGTCTAAAGAAATAAACCTAAAATATATAGAAAAAATGTAACTAGAGGAATTGAAAACAAATATATTCTTTATTACCCTGGCCTATTGTTAAGCACAGGGCAGTCTATTCAGTCTACTGCAGAGTGGCAGGCAAACAGCCTTGTTTGGAGCTCTTGAAGGACTAAAGCACCATCTTCACCTACTGTTTTTCCCATTACCTACAACAGCTTAGAATCTCTGTTTCTGTCTTGCATCTCTTAGATTGGCTGTGGAACTCTGGGACTTCAATGGGAGCTTTCAGATAAAACCAGATGTGCCTGATGGAAATCAGCACACAAAGTAGTATTTGCATTTATCGATTCCAAATATTTTCATTAGAAAATGCATTAGAGTAATTTTCTTACTGAGATCCTGCTCTTCTGGTTGTATTTTACCTCATTTTTATTTTAGTGCATTTTATTTTACTGGGTTATAAGTGAGAATAACTTCCATTGATTCTGTTTATTTGCATTTTGCGCTGCTTCAGGCTGGGTTACTTTGTTCTGCTCTGAATTTCGTTTAATTGTTTGAAATAATTTAAATTCAGGTTCAATGCTGTTATTCAGCTTCTGTTCACTGCATTATGAGCTTTTATGTGTGCAACCTATATGTGTCTTATTTAGATGGTGGTGTGAAAAAAGGAGATTTAAAGACACTCAGCAATTTCTTAGCAGCTGCTAAAAGTGGGCATTGTTTCTGCTCTGAATTCCTTTTGTTTCAAGGTAATCCTGGCTCTGCAGATGTATTCACAGATAAAAGTTCCAGTCAGATTGAATATTTTATCTCTCTGAAGTAATGTACCAGCTATCACTTTCCACATAGTTTTTACATTTTTTTTAAACTGGCTAAGGTTATATATATATATTTTTTTTTTTTTCCCCGATGGAAACATAAACATAGTTAAAGCAGCTCAGAATAATTTGATCATGAATGAATTCTGGCAACCCAAATCTGGACAGGGGGTGTCCCTTCGCTGCCAGTGATAAGGTATTTGCGTTGGCAGAGGTGGATTTCTTAACAGCAATGATTGGTTTGGGTGCTGATGTGCAGTGTGACACACTGATGTACATTCTTGTCATGGTGTAAAGCACTCTGGTGCTCCAGGGGCTGACCAACAAAAAATTGTATCCAGGAACAAGTAACAGTAGATCTTTTGTTTACTCACATGGCCATTCGTTCCGGGACAGCCCTGGTGACAGAAGCAGGTGCCTTTTCCACAAAAGGCTGACCAAGCCACAGGGACCTGCCGGCCACATGTTCTTTGTCCCCAGTAAATGCAGGCTAACATGATGCATATAATTTTCAGCCAGGCCCACTGATATCACTGACAATCAACTGGGATTCAGAGGGTTTTGCCAACCTGACATATCCTGTTTGTGTGCCTTAATCCACATTAAAAACATTTACACTTGGTCAGCTTCAAGAGCAATGCACAACTGATGATGTTGTAGACCTGCTGTCTCTAAAGGCAAATGGGGTCACCTTTTACAATCCCTGGAGGTTCACTACGATGGCAAGCAGTGAAATGGAGCACATGTATTAGTTGGTCTCTGAGCCATGTACAAAAGGCATGGTGCCAGGAGCAGGAGGCATCATAGTTCCTGATAGATATCACCTGATAGATATCTGTAATCTGAACTCAGTTAGTTAGTGACTGGAGAAATGTAAGAATGTGGAAGAAGCATAACAATTGTACACATAACCGACTTTCTCTCTGGGAAATAACTTGCTTAAATTTTCTCTAAAGACATAGAGACAAGTGAAGTAAAACCTGGGGAAGGATGTACCCTCTCATTCACTCATCCCCTAGGAAGGTGCAGCTCAAGTCACAAGCTTTTAATCCTTCCCACTGGATTAATTTATAGTGCAACCACTAAGATATGAGGGATTTAGAAGGGCTGGGCCCTAATGCGGATTTCTGTTCCTAGGTTACATGAGTTTAGTGTATTAACAGCCCCAAGTCTGCAACCCTTGTGCAAGTACAATTCTGTGTATGAATTCACCACTCTGGGGACAGATGGGGAGCTACTTCCACACACAGAGTCTTGTCCTGAAGCTCCTGTGTTGAGAACAATAAACCCCAAGATATTTCAGAAGTACAAAAGGTTGTGCTCTTTGTGACAGTACTTGAGAAAATGCTGAACACTGGCAGCTGAGCTCTCAGGATCTTCAGCTCTCAGAAACCAAAGGCTGATCCTTTCCTCTCCTAATGCCACTGTTACTGTACCTCAAGGCCCGCTGACTTCCCTGACATGCTGAAGCATCCTTTCTGCCCTGTCAAGGTGACAGAATCATTACTCCTAACAGATTCACTTCCTATAAGATATTCAAAGGATATCCAGTTCATTCAAATGTACCAAATTTAAATGTATCTTAATTTATGACTGTGTTCTAATCACCAGAAGATGATGAATATAATTAAAGATAATGAATAGTCCTATTAGTCTTTTGCTTGCTGCAATAATTCCTGCAGACAGACACTTCCTTTGTCTGTGTGGTGTGGAAAGATGCCTTAGCAAGGGAAACTTCTGTTGCAGCAGATTCTCACCCTGGAGCTAAAGAGTTTTATTTAATAGCTAGTTTGGGAGCAAAGAAGAGAGAAGGAGCAGACCTCTATGCTGAATTATATGCAATAATTGCTGAAGGTGGAGGTAGAAAGAGCTGATCATACCTATCAAATTTTGTGTCCCCCTCATGGAAATCCTGGAGTTTCCCCACCATATGCTGCTATTTGCACCTCATGCTTTCTCAGCTTTATATATCTCACCGAAAAGACTGCTGGCAGCTTTATAATACCCACTATCCTTCCTTTACCTTCCAGGCATTCCAGACTAGCTTAAGATTATGCAATCCATTTATTTGGCACAGGGGTTTTCTGTCTCTCATTTAGTCAATGAACAAGCCTGACGCTGTGATGCCTTCATGCTGCAGCAGCATTGCAGGCTCCCCTTGGCAGGGCTGCAGAGCTGAACCAGGACTGATGAGACTCTTGCTGCTCAGTGCTTGCATTATACATGCAAAATGTGTGCCCTGATCTGCCCCCCTCACTGCCACGTGATGAAGACAGAAGGCAAAATGCAAACCATGGTGTTTTGTTGTGTGGGGAATGGTGAGGTGGTAAAAGCAGGCATAAAGCTGAAGTTTAATTTTGGGGGGAATTTGTTCAGTGCTGAATTGAAAGTTGCTTCCCTGTGTGGTCTGCAAGTTTCACAATTCTGCTCTGTTTGTCATGACGCACATAATGAAAACCTGGGATGCACTGGAAGGCCTCCTTTGAAGGAAGAGGATGGCAGCAGAACCTCAGGAGTCCCCACAGGCTTTGCATCTCTCTGGCAGCAGTTTTCCTAGTCCACCAGGACGGCAATGAGGAGCTGTCACTTTTGCTTTGGAATACTTTTTTGTGGCTGTGTTGAACCTTTGGAGAGGTTTTCCACCCTCTGTGCCTTCCTCATAAGATTTTCACTCAGGCTGGGCTTTAAGTTTATATGGACACTGACACAGTAAGTAAGAGCTGTCACTAAAGGCCTCTCAATGTTTGTCAGGTTGCTCAGGAATTCAGGCTTGCCTTGCCTGACCAGTGTGGCACAGACACGGGGAGGGCTGTGCACTGTGTTTGCCCTTCCTCGCTCCTGTCAGGCTTTTGAAACTCATTTACTGGGCTGAACCCCTCTTCCAAAACAGTCATGAGAGAGACACACTCTGTGGGCTACATTTGCTCTGAGACCAGAGAATCTCTGCACCAAATAAGAACTACTCTTAGCCAAAGAGCAGGAGATGCTCCTAATCTCTCTCTCTTTTGACACGATCCCTCCAGGCTGTGCTCAGCAGATGTTTGAGTTAAACCTGTCAGCTGTGGCAATCTGATGCTTCAAATCTGTTTTGGGACCCAGCAGGAAAACATAATATCTCTGGATGAGGGGATATCAAGCTTGTTCTCCTTGCTCAGAGATTATCAGATGTGCCATGAAACAGAGAACTTCAGTAATTTGACCCACAGCTTTTGATCTGGCAATTCCTTGTTATCAATGTACATGCAAAGATGTCTGCTTAATATTATAAAAATATGCAGATCTCTGTTCCTAAGGTCCAACTAAAATCCCACCCTTTAGTCCTGTTAACATCAAGAAAGCAGGGTGGAGCCTGCAGCAGTGAACATTAACTGATTTAACAACCCGGGTTAAATTCTCCAGAAAAAAGCTGGAATTTCATGCACTGAGGCTTAGTCCCTCCTGTTCTTCAAAGGGAAGTTTTGAATGCAAATATCTTTTAAAATACTTCAAATATTATACCCATCACAGACTGTTATTGTAGTGCACCACAGGTCCAAGTCTGGAGACTGGTGGGAACACTACATCCACTGCTGAGGGAAGCTACAGATGTGTGAGCTTGGGGAAAAGATGGAAATTAATAGAAGGGAGACGTGAACAGGGTAGAAACAGGAAAGAGCAACTTAATAGTGATCAGGGTAACACATGCTTAGAGCCACAAGTTGTCTTCAGCTTGCCTTCTACAGATCTTGTTGAATATCTACTTATATTTTTGAGATGTAGGTATCTTGACTATCAGCTGGGTTTTCAGAGGAACTAAACTTGTTGTGAAATTAGCTTTTGCTTAATAACTTCACTACAAAATAAAGGGAAGGGTTTTTTTCCAAGTGACAAAGCACAAAGTTTTTACTTTTAAAGAGGAAGGAGATAGCTCATGCTGAAACATGATTTTTAATTTTATTTTTAAAATTGCCTAAATTAAGAAAAAAAAGAAAAAATATTTTTAAAACCTCTAAAAATTACCATCAAAATGCAATTTACAACAACCTGGAAATAGAAATATTTAATAAACAGAAGGGGGATGGAGTGAGTGCTGGGTTTGCTGGTGCGCATTCCCGCCGGCAGAGCTGGAGTCACTCGCTACAGCTGCTGATGGCTCTGGGGAGCGGAGCGGGGCTTGCGAGCAAATTTCTCTGAAACGCAAGAACGAGTGCTTCCTTGAGGAATAGCTACCCAGGGAATTGTCAGGACCATTTGCTGCTTGTGCAGAGCTGCAGTCACTCCCGGAGTGTTTTCCCTCAGCAGGAGGTGCCAGGAGCGGGGCCCTGCCGGCAGCGTGGTGCCCCCTTCTCCAGGCTCGCCTGCCACACTCTTCAGCCACCCTGACAGTTGATTAATGCCTCGGCTCTGGAGTGACAATTCTGCTTCACACCTTCATCCATCATCCCTGCACCATTTCCTGGGGGCCTCGGGACCCTGACAAATTGTCATATAACCTAGCGGGGACTTGCTGTTCCTCCAATTGTCTGTCTGAATAAGTGTCCTGTTTTTTTTCAGAAGTTGCAAGAGGGAGAAAGGGCTGGAGAATGGCTTAGATGCCTTCCATAGGAAAGAGATTGGCATGATTCAGGAAGCTGGCTAATTCACCTCTTAAAACTTTTATCCCAGCCATGTCCCCAGGAAAGTCGAAAAATCCAGTCCCTAGCTCCCCATGGATGGGGATAGTTTGAGATGATGTTTTGCAGAACTGTGGCAGGGCTAGGAGAGAGGTGAGAAATGAATCCTGGTGTGGAACCCAGCCCTCCTTCAGACTTGTAGGGGTGCCAAAAATGCTTGTGTTGCCATGCCTCAGTTTCCCATTGTGGGATGGAGGGCAGTGCTGGAGAGCAATGAGTCCCCACTGCAGAAATGACCTGGGAAGACCCTGCAGGAAGTCCCAGTGAGGACGGGAGCCTGATCTGCTCGTGGTGTGGGACTGGCTGTCAGCCCCTCTGAGCCACTCGGGCTCGGCCTCCTTTGCCTGTCTCTGCAGAAGGACAAGCTGCTGTTAAGGTCTGGCATTTGTTTTGACACTCTAAACACAGAAGGAGCTCCCCTGATACCCTTCACAATGTCACGTTGTGATTGCACACGGGATCGCCGCTCCTGCCTACAGAGAAAGGAGATGAAATCAAGTTGAGAGGTGTTCATCTCTCTGGCTTTTGGGCAGGGATGTGTGGATGCTTGTTCCGCTGCTTTTGTTCTGAAGCAGGGAGAACCAGGAGGAGGGAACAGGGTGGCATTAGAGAGGTCCCTGTCTGCTGCCCCCGGGGGACAATTTCCCTGGGGACAAAGGTGACTTTTGCTTTTCTCCATGTCTTGCACAGCCGCGTTCCCCTCTGTCGCAGGATCAGCCCAGGCACAGCGCAGGGTTGTGCCACTGAGTAGCACCAAGCCCGGGGACTCGGCAGGCTCGGATCCAGGCACAGGTGAGGAGCTGCTCCCCGAGCTCTGTTCACTCCTGAATGCAGCAGCACATCAGCTTTTACCCACTGTGGATCTTGCTCACAGCTCCAGCGTGTGGAGAAGACACGCGAGAGACACAGCCCCAGAGCTGTGGATCTCTGCGTCAGGGGAACACGGATTGCTTTTCCACACCTGGAAAAGAAGCATTATGTTTTCTCTGATTTACAGCTGCAACCACAAAAGTACCTCTCATACAAACAGTTCAGCTTGTGTTGAAGAAGGGATCAGTGTATGTGCGCAGATGGGTGAGGACAAAAGTCCTTTTGGCAGGTACAGCTTCAAATAGATGCAGCAGCAACTGCTCAGAGCCATGGAGAGACCTTGTGCAGCAGGGGAAGGACTGGAGTGCACTCAACTATCCATACCCTGGGCAATCCAAAATTGAAACTGCTGCCTCTGCGATGTCAAATGAAGTTAAAAAGCCAGGTAAAAAGGTTCACACCAACTATGGGGTGATCTTGAAACCATGACAACAACATGCCAGACCAATGGAGGGCTGAAGAGTCCCCAGGAACAGAATACTTTAAAAATCCTTGTTTTGTTGACAACTTATTGTCCAAATAGACTCAAGCAGAAACTGTAATAAAGTGTAAGGTTAAATAATAGCTTGGTGGCAGCTGATAGGACGAAAAATATAACCTAGAGCTACCTTAGGTGTTTATAATACTGAAACTCACACTCCCAGGAAAATTTCTGGGTGGAAATTATAGTATAGTGAACTGGACCAAGATCACCACATGTGCATTATGAATTTTGTTACAGAAGTGCACATGACCCATCATCTATTCTTGCATCATTCTTTCTGTTACCTTTTTTTATAACATGTTGTGCCTGTCTCCTAGAAGGCCTACCAGTGGCGTTAGGTGCCTCACATCCAATTCTACAGAACGGTATAAAAAACCCCAAACAGCTCAACTCTGTGTTGACTGGCTCTTGCAGACCAGATAAAACACCTCAGCTTTAGAGACAACATTGGGGTGTTTACAGTTGCATATAAGGGTTTACATAGAATATGCATGACTTAATCACTGAGTCTAGTTTGGGACAGATTCAATGGAAGAAGAGTATTTTATGTAAGCCAGTTCTGTTGTAAATGTGTTTTAAACTTTGATACAGGATTTTAAAACTGAGTTTTGAATCTTGCAAGTGTTGTGCTACCCTTCTCCTGCTTGGAGATGCCTTGTGATCACAGACCTGGAATAGGTCTGCAGAGAGACATGAATTTAGGAGATCAAGCATTTATGATCTTTCTCAGGGTGTTGTGTCATGGCCTGGACTGAGGATACATGTAAGAACCAGCCTTATGTGAGGTAGAAACCACCTAGGCAGGTTTCCCTTGGGAATGTCTGGCTGTCTAGGAGGGTTTTCTGATCTTCAATTTGCTCAGGAGTATTACTGGGACAACAGGAGAAATAGTCTCTTTTATATTTAGATTGCTCAGGGTTGATCAAGAATTCAGGGGCAGGTGCAGGCCGCTCTGTCCTGGCAGGGCTGGACGGACAGGGGCAGTTCAGTGTGGGTTTGGTGGGCTGTGCCTGCAGGCATTACCACCTGGGTAAAGCCAGGCTCCAGCTGCCATTAGGAAGCCTTAGATTCCATCATATTATGGTTTACTTATTTGGTTTAATTCTGAGCTGTAAAACCCTGAAGTGAGCCAGGGCAGGCCTGTGACATCTCCAGGACCTGCTGGTGCTTGTACCTCTCATGCTGGGAGTCAGTGTCAGCTGAGGGAGATTTGTAGGAGAGGAAAAGAGCTTGAGCTACACCACCTCTGAGTCCCACCTGAGTGTTATTCAGACAGGGGGACCTCCCACCTGCAGAAAGGTGTATCATGAATAAAGAAGAAAAAAAAAAAATCAAGCTTTTTTTTGGATGGTCTAGACAACAGATTAGATTTCTCTGCGAAGCTTTTACCATCCTCAAAGACAAACCCTAGAAAGGAAACGACAGAGCAAATACAAAAAATAAACTCTGGGTGACTCTACTTGAGCACTTATTTGGAGCAGCTTTGCTTGACTTTAGCCAGCTCCTCTGCACAGCCTGACTGCTGCATCTCTGGGTCATGCAGCTCTGCCAGGACCAGTCTGAGCCAAATCCTTTCCAGAGCATGGATTTTTTTTTTTTTCCTAATGGCACAGTCTGCTACTTCTGCCTGTCAGATCCAAGCTGGGTATTTTCTCTAAGCTGAGGAACTGCCTCTCCAATCACCTTGGTGGGGATGGATGTGCTTGTTTCTTCCTCATCAGTCTACAGTTGCCTGCAAAGGAGAGCCTTGGGGGTGGCAATGCTAGCACCACCCCCAGTCACTCCACACCTTCCTCTAACTCACTCCTGAGTCATCCTTTTTAATGTGGGCAGCACATCCAAAAACGACGGTGGGGTGGGAAAGTTTCCTTACTGGGACATCAGATGGAGCAAATCCCATCTTCCCAACACATAGGTTTGCTTTGGGATACATCCAGCATGTTCCTCACATTTCATTAGTGAAAGTGTCAACAACACCGCAGGTAACAGCTGGAGAAGGAAAGCAATTTGATTCTTTCACAAAAAACTTTTGACCTTTTCTCAGCCAGTTTCTTACATTCTCTTTTTGCTTTAATAACAAGGGTGACATTTTGAGGCCTTTGGAACTCCTCCAGTCTCTGTCTACACTTTCATACTTCAACTCTTTTCTGAAATAAATGAAAGCTCTAGAGCCAGCTGCATGTCTGAGAGGGGCTGTCAGCTGCACACCAGGGCAGAGCTGGGAGATTTGCAGTCTGTTGGAACAGGTACCAACCACCTTCATTTAAAAACAAATCTGGGAATATAAGTGTGCTTGTTGGGTTATGGAGATTTCTTGTCTTTTTTTTTTAAGAAAATGCAGGAATATCCTCTCTGGTGGCTGTGTGTATTATCATGGGATTCTCTAGAGCACATGCTCTACCTGTTCACTCCTGAAATCATCGGGAAATAAGCAAACATCTGTTGACACAGGAAGTGAAAGCTCCAAGAAAGCCCTCTCCCTCTGCAGAAAAGGTCACTCATGCCCTGTGCTCCTTTAGCCAGGCCTAGGACTGACAAACGTTGTTGCTGGGTTTGTTGTTGCTATCCTTTCTGTTTGTGTTTTGAATTCAAAGGTCACATTTGATTTAAATAACGCATGGTAACTTGTAATCAAAGCTAATGAGCAAGTAAATAGTTCAATAATTTAAAAAAACACTTTGCCAATAAGTCACTTTGCATTTGTCCAGCCAGGGATGATATTGCAAATCTAAACAAAACAAGTCAAAACACGTGTGCAAGCACACTGAGTGGGACTCGCATGGGAGCAGATACCATCTGGAATCACAGTTGTTCTCACAGCCAGAAGAGGCAGAAAGATGCTGTCAAACAGGAGAGGTGCACAAGTGAGCCATGGGAAGTCCCTTGGGCAGTGTGGAGGTGGCTTCTGAGCTTTTCCATCTTGTGACCAGCCTCTGCCCTTTGCTCTCTGTGCTCACAAGTTTGCTTCCAGGTCACAGGTACCAGTCCCTGCCTGCGTGCCAGATGTGCAGGTGCTGTCAAGGGGACAGTGCTCCTTGTGCCAGGGGTACAAACCTAAGCCCAGGTCCTTTTGTGTGGCTTAGCAGCAGGGTGGATGTCTCAGCCCTGGACTCACCCAGGAACACCTCTAGTGCTTGACTTCTGGGAGTGATTCCCCGTGCTGGCAGCAAAGGCAGGCAGCTGCAGGGCAGAGTGCCGTGGCTGGGTCGGAGGTTGGATGCTGGGCTGGCAGGAAGCATCTGCTGAGCTGGCACTGGGAGCCTGCCCTGGGCCTGAAGGCACTTTCATGTCCAGCCACCACACAGCACAAAAGGCAGTCGTGCAGCTTCAGTGAATGTTGTACACTGCATCCATTAACAAAGACATTTCACATGCACCAAATGCAACAGGACAGCAAGTCCAGGCTGTGTTTGTTGTCTTTGTAGCTGTTCCAAAGACTCCTAAACTCAGAGCCTCCTGGTTTATTTTTGAGTCTAGCTTTTTGGGTCTGTTACCATCCCTGACTAGCTCTTGTCTGAGTTGCAGCCTGTATCATTTTGGCTTCCATGTGCCCTGTTTGCAACCACCACTACTGAAAGAAAATGAGGTGGGAGCATCATTACACAAAGAGCTTTGGTGGAAAAATACTGTACTTAAATAAGTTGAGAGCATTTTCACCACTTAGAAGATGCTTGGAGGAGTGACAGCATATGCTGTTCTGTCATTAAAACAAAAGCTGTATTTCAAAAACTCTTTTCCCCCAAAGATATTATGCAGATATTGGTAGTCTAACGGGAATGCAGAGTGGAAGAAGAGCTGAACAGAGTAGCTGCCACCAAGAGAGGTGGGGGCAGGTGACAGCAATACAGATTTCAGTGGGATGCATTCAAGGAGGAAGATGGTGATGTAATTTGCCAAAAGCCTCCTGGAGACAGTTAATAAGCACATGGAAATCTCCCCTTGCTGCAGAAGTAAATCAACACAGACCAAGAGGAGGGGTTCCAAAATCCTTTTTGGCAGGGGGATACTGGAGAGTGCTTTGATGTGGCTCTTCTTTGCCAGAAACCTCCCACCTTCTTACTGGATTTGGATTTTGCTGGCTCACTGGAGCAGGTTGCTGCCTCCTGTGTATCTCCTGCTCTCAAGGGAAAAGAGGAGGGAGCATATGGGTAGAGCATTCCCAAAGGCACATCCTGAGGCAGAGCCAAGTATAAGCTCTGAGCTGATCCTTGTACAGAAATTCAAGCTGGAGGACAGAGCAGAGTTTGAACATTGTGACTGCACTGACCCAATTCATGCAGTGTGGAAAACACTTTTCCCCAGGAAGCTTTATGACATGGAATATTTCCAGAAACAGAACTTTGAAAACCCAGTGCAGCTTAGTCCACTACAGTCCTGTGAGCTGGACAGTTCCAGTTCAGACTATGCATCTAACGAGAGGAAACCTTTATCTGGATTGAGATGGAGTACATGATTAGCTTCATAATCCCCACCAACCAGACTCAGTGGAATACATTGTGTGAGTTATATCTTGCCATATTCAGGCTTTCCCTGACATAACTCTATTTTAGGTCCATCCAATAGGGTAAGAAAGGCTTTGAAGTTGACCTTACCTTGGTTCTCAGGAAAGACACAGTGAATAGAATGTAGCGTCATTCCATGTTTAACAAGTAGCTGAGGGCATCGTTTTCTGATTTCCAGGTTGCAGATGATTTGAAATTCTTGTGCCATGGGAAGGGGCTGAGCCACCAGGGCTCCGTGACTGCCATGGGGCAGAGTCCTGGGACTCCCTGGGCCACATCCGTGTCCAGTCACTCTCTGCTTTCTGTAACTTTTCATGCATGATTTATATGGTGCAGGGGCCTTTGGAAACATTGTTTCTGAACTGCAGCTGAAAAAAAAGAAATGAGGTTTTTTACAGTTTGTGTTTTATAGTGGTGTTAAAATCCAGGCAGTGTTGTGCTAAATTTCTGGGAACTGGGGCTTTTCTAACAATCACCTAAGCTTTGCTGTTCCCACAAAAAGCCCTGTTGAGATGTTAATTTCTTAGAAGATTTGCAGAGCCAAAGCTAGCTGAGGACTCTAGCCTGGCTTGCAAAATTTAAAATAAGTAATCATTTTCTGAGGACACAGTGATTGTAGACCTGTGTTAATTCAGGTTAATTAATGTTAAATTAGACAGGAAAGCTGGAAAGTGCTCTGTGATATTTGAAGAAACACTTTCATAGCTGCAATTTAGAATATTTCCAACCTATTTCCCACATGCACACACACACCCCTCAGCATTCCTGCTGTGCAGTAAATGAGGGTAACGTTACAGACTTACAGAACGTTCCCAGCTTTTTTCCAGGTGAAAAGACAGTTGAAAAGTCTGTTAAATTTAAAATCCACGGTGTATTTTTCCTCTTCCAGAAGATGTCTAAGTAATTCCTGTTTGCTACATCTGAAGTAAAGTGAACATGAGAAAGGCCTGTGCAAGTTCAAGTAAACCAAGGGTGTGGTCCCCACTGACTTGTCAGAGGTGCTCATGTCATCCTTCAGCTCAGATCTTCTGGAGTGTGCAGAAGCCTAAACCATTCCCTTCCTCTTCCTCAGGGAATTCCTTTCCACACCATGTCTACATCCCTGCTGCTTTCCTAATATTGAGAAGTTTCTCTCTTTGCAGCTGATTCCTCTCTCAGACCCCTGTCCTCATGCCTCCCCTCTAAACTTTCTTGTTTGCATCTTGAAGTCACTGTTGTTTTTAAATTTAATCATAAAGGGGTGGAGAAGGGGGGAAGAGAGTGAAAAACGTGTTAAATGAAGAAGAAAATCAATTTTGCATTTGCCACATCTCAGCAAACACTTACCCAACCCTGCCCCTCCCCTGCCTGTCAGTGCCAGGCACTGTGGCTTAATCCCTTCTGCATCTTTTTCAAGCTGGTTGCATCAGGAACGGGTTTCTTTTCAATGCTCTTGACCTTTGAGTGAGGACCGGTGTCCTTGAGGCATGAGGCAATTTAAAGACTCTTCACAGAAGCTCAGGGAGGTTTGTGTCAGCTCACACCTGACGAGCAGCATCCATTCTCATCACTGTGACACTGCCACTGCCACCTGCTGCCGAGCAAGCCACAGGGATGGATGCTGGTGCAGCCGGGAGATGGGCAGCAGCCCACGCCCTGCTCCCAGCCTGCTGTGGCCAGGCAGGGCTGCTCCAGCACCGGGGAGGGGAAAAGGGCACCAGCTGATGCTGCTCTGGTTGTTTCCAGACTCCAGGAAAAAGAGTCTGATAAAGGAGAGCAGGGAACTGTGTTTTGGAGCCCAGCACCCACACAGGGTTTTTTCTCTGTGCTCTTGCTCTTAGCCTTTCATCTTTATTCTCACTAAAATCTCTCCTTCTCCCTGCTCTCCAGGCTCTTCTCGGGAAATGTTTAGTGCTGGAGGAGGTGTGTGATGTTGGGAGTTGCAAATGCTTTCAGGTTAGATCAGAGCTGTCAAAGAGATTTTTATTCCTCAGGGAAAAGGCACTGGCCTGCTGTCAAATCCAAATGGCCAGGTCTGTGTACTGCTGCCTGTGGGCCCTGGTTTCCTCCCATGGAGCCCTACATCTGACACAGGAAATCTCTGTTTGCCAGACAGGGGAATACATTGAGGTGGAAAGTAGTCCTGAGTTCCACATTTCAGGTGTGCTTTTTGTGTCTCAGCAGACTGTGAGTTTGAGGTTCCCAAGGAATAGGCCAAGGCCAAGCAGTGCAGCCGAAGAGTCACAACCATCTAAACACACATCCAAACTTCTGTCAGTGTCTGCCCACTAGAACAGAAATATGACAAAACTTACATTCTTGAAGAAAAAAACAATTTAAATATGCAGTTTTAAAAAAGATTTTTGCTTCACTTAAAAATCTAAAATATTCTCCAAAAAAAAAGGAGGCTTCTTCTTAATAAATTCTCTGACTAATGTTGTCAAAATGCCCTAGAAGACATCCCTGTCTATCTCATTCTAAGAACTTTGCTATAACGTGAGAGTTGAAACTAAATAAACAACAATCATATTGATTCCTCCTCCAGCTCTGGCATGAATTAGGCATTCAGCCTAGATGGCTGGAGTAGACATAGAGCCGTGGATGTCTTTGTTTCTAATATTAGTTAGCTTGATAATTTGACTTGTCCACATTATCATCAGCTATTCATGTGTGTTATGTGGCTTGAAATTACCCTGCAAGCCTCAGTTTTCATCAAAGAGCTCAAAAGACAGCAGCACAAAGGATCTCTCTGGTTTTTATTCTTCTGCCAAAGCTCGGTTCCAAAGTACCAGGGTACTTAAGCAATTCCTGCTGGAGTTTCTGTTTGTATTCTGTTCTGGAGTTTGGGTTGTTTGGCTGATGAACAGCTGTAAATGAGGCTGTGAGAAATACTTCATCAAGATGGCTTGGTTCAAAGCCATCTTCTCAATAGAAGATGATTGTTATACTTGGGCCCAGAGCCTAGAGGAGACAATCTTACATAAGCAAATAAATATTGTATCTGCTTTTCATCAGGGCAGAATGGACATTGGATGCAAAACTTTGTAGAGCATGAGTAAAACTTGGTGTCAGGAATGTCTTGGGACATTTGAAAGCTTAATGTCCTGCAAAATTGGAAGGAATTGGCTCCTTTTAAAGTTCTGAAATTCAGGCTGAAATTCTAATCTGGGACTATTCTTGTAACGTAAAAATAATTAATCTGTGGGATTCCACACCAAGACAGGCTCAGGACAGAGTCAGGTTTGACTACAGCAAGATGCTGTAAGAGACTGATAGCAAAGAGAGGGCATCTGAAAATCCAGAGATATTTCAGAAGGCATCACCTCTAGGTTTTCAGCCTCTCCAGCAGCCTCTGAGCCAGCTCTGAGATGGGCAGAGCCACAGGTGAGGCAGAGATCACATTCTCTGAGGCATATCTGACATGTTAACATTTTAGAGCTTCTCTAACATTTTATCCCAACCAAGAATTACCATGGTTATCAAAGAAATCCAAGGTCAGACTAGATGGTAAAAATGGTTGTTTCTATCACTGAAAGATCAAAGAAAGGATCGACCACTTTCACAACATGGTCTGACCTGCAAAACAAAGGCAGAAAAAAACCTTATAACTATTTATGCCTTTCTCAAATTCATAACTTTAAAACAAAACTAGACTCGTGTCTGAACTAGATTGGCTTTCTTTATAAAGCTGTGCAGCTCCCACTTGCAGTTCCCCAGGTGTTCTGTTCCCATGGTTATTTATCTGAACTCTTGAATATCTGCATCTCATTTCAGTATGGTTTTTTTCTTTCTTTGGTGACAGCAACTGTGATCTTGTTATTTCTTTGCCTTCTGATCATGCAGGTAGGTGTCTCACCACAGATCTAGCTCACCCGAGTGTTCAGCAGAATGAAACAGCCCATGGTCACACATTTCCCTTGATAATATTTGCTATTAAGTGGCTATTCTATGAGATACTCTTTAGTGAGGCGTCAGTGCAGAGTAAATGGGGGGATATAAAGTGCTGGCTTGTTTTGCAGGATGCTGGCACTGCAGTTTTTAATGGCATCAGTGTTCATTGTAGCTGTTACTACCCCTGCCCCAGGTTACTACTGCCCTTACTCTCTGCCTTCAGATCAAGGAGCGAATGCCTTGGTGATGTTCAGCCAAATAAACCCACGTGCCTCTGAGATTTAAGGAGAGCATTTTTATTTACTTCCCTTTTAAAGCAGATAGACAGGGATTATCCTCCCAGCATCTAAACTATCTCCTCTGGCAGCTCCTTCCATCAAAACCGCCTTGGTGATAATCTGAGAAGAAATAACCCTTGGCAGAGACCCCCGTGAGGGTAAGAGAGGCAGGGATGGCAGCTGGGGGCTCATGCTGGGGGTCCCAGGTGGGAGCTGGCTGTGGGTGCTGGGAGCTGCCTGTGCCTGTGCCCTTCCTCCCCAGGCTCTCTGCTACACCAGCCCCCTCTCCAGACTGTCTGCCCCAAAGTTCCCACCTGCTTCTGCTTCCACCGGGCGCTGATGAACAGTTACCCCCAGAGTGACTGTCCAGGCAAGTCCTCCACTGGTGTTTGTTGCAGTGGAAACTGCAAGAGGAGACTTGCAGAAAGGCCTTCTGGGGTTCCTCGGTCCTAGCTCTAAGGAGTACTTTAATTTATTCAAAGACAAGGAATAACCACTTCAGCTGTTGTTTCCTATTCAAAGGTCAGGCTTCAAATACCAAATTCTCGGTACAGACTTCTCACTAACAAGCTGCAAGGCTGTCATTATTCTTATAAATAAATAAACCAATAATTTTGTACAGTGTCCAAGGGGATGGTATTACATACACAGACACTTTCTGAACTGGAAAAGGGTATGTTTTGCCTTTCAAATTTTTTCTCATTTATTCAGTTGCCTATATATGTAATAAAAATCCCAAAAATAGAGTGATTCTAAAGGAAGATGTTTTATAACTGTTTTGAGTAACATCTGTAATCATGAAGAGAAACCCTCATTGTGTAGGACCAGCAGTGGCACTACAAAATGAACCATATAAATTGCTCTGAAAACACTAATTGCAGCCTGATGAAGTTTGCTGCATCTCTCTGATGTTTCTATGATGTGATGACAAGCCACCTACTCGATTTACATCAGCTCACTTTGAGAAAGCAATTGACTGTTAGAGAAGGATCATTATTTAAATGAGTTCTTTTTAAAAGATTAAGTCAAGACAGGAAATTGCCAGAAAGTGTGAGTGAAAAGCAGGGAAGTTCAGGTAATCTACATCACCAGATGGAGGGTGATCTGCATCTCTTAAATCCTTGTCTCCCCACGGCATGGGCTGTGATGGACCAGAACTGCTCAGGAGCAGATGCAACAACATTGGCTGATCAGAGGAATGATCTTCTGGTTTGAGAAGTATCATTATAAGATTATCCTATTCACTGGTTATGTCCCATTTAGTCCCATTTGGGAAGTGTTCATATATATATGATTATCCATTCTATTATGGTATTCAACTCTTTTCAAAGTGTAGTCATAAATTAAAGCAAAAGATTAAAGCAATGCTCTGGATTAAACTATGAAACCTTCTAAGAAAATGAGATTAAACTATTTCTTCTGTGAGTCATAAACTGACCTTTCATTCCTGTTGTTCTGGAAGGATACAAGCTCCAGATATTCACACACTTACAAATACTGAGATACCTTTTTTAAAAAAAAAAAGTAATTATTTATTTAGGTGATATAAAAAAATAGTCTGACAACTTTTGTTGTTCTTCTAAGCACTGCCATGTAAGCCTCTTTAAGTGTAACCCATCTGAATCACATCAAATGAGAGTAATTCAGAGATGTCAAGGGAAGCAGACTTAGCAAAGGGTGATGGTCTCCTGCTGCTACATGAATACAGAGTATTTATCAGAAATAAGTATCAAAGGGAAGTGAAGGAGAAACGTAGGGCAGAAGTATTGAAAGGATCATTGCCCTTGTGCCATTGTTTCTTCGTGTTTGTGAGGGGGCCATGCAGGAGGAGCCTGAGGTGCTCTGGTGCCTGTGGCATTGGTGAGCATGAGGGGACTGTGCACGTCCAGCAAACTGGCTGTTTTCCAGGGGGAACGTTTGCAGGTGTCGATGCAGGAGAGCAGGCAGGGGTCTCCTCCTGCATGGTAACGTGGTGCCAGAGTGGAATATCACCAACCTCATTATTAATATTTTAATTTATCTTGGGACAAATAAGGACAGCTGAAATTCTTGCTACAATGTGCAGATTGTTGTGAGGACACGAAGGAAAAAGATACAGCTACAGCAAATGTACTCTGCATTGTCATGTTGCATTGGTCTTTCTTGGCTTGCACTGAGGCTCCCCATGCTGCTGAGTGGTCCAGCAGGGACCCCAGGGAGGGGATTGTTGTTACCTACCCCTGTATCAGCCACAGTCAGCAACAGGTTGTTGCTAACATTGATGGGGCCAGGAATTGTTGCTTTGGGGGATTTGTTGGCACAGCTCAGAAAGGCTTGTCTAGCTCTGGGCACATTCACTCAGGATCATCAGGAGCTGGGTTTTCTCCAGTGACTGCCAGCAGAGTAGCTGACCTTACACTAGTGCACAACCATTAGCTGCTGTTTCTGTTTTGGAAGCTGCATTTCATCTCCCTTGCCAAGCACCTGTCATTTTTTGAGCATTAATAACTGTAATAACAAGCAGAAATGAAACTGAGAGGTCCTAGATTGGCAGACTTTTTAAGATAACTCAATACTGCATAGTGACTTTAAAAATTAATTTATAAATATTTAAAGCTATGAATATTTCAGTCTTTTCAAATTGTTTTGTTAATTATTTAGCCATAAAGCACATATCACATTCTTTACCTCCTGTTCAAATTGCATTTTATTACATTTTGAAAGCAGTCTGCAGATGGCAGCTGCAGCAGCTCAAGATCTAAGGCTGTGTTTTGCAAGTGGCTCCTTGGGTCTGTGTTTCCAGGGAAGAAGTGGGGACTGTTTGATACTTTTTTTATTATTATTTTTGCATGCTGAGTTTCCTGCATTTGCAACCTGGGTAATGATTCAGTCACACAGGCACTTGCTGCCCTCATGTGCTTTTGCAAACCAAGGCTTGAGATATGCACATCCAGAGGCTTAAAAAAATGCTAATTCAGGAAAAAAGTACTTTTGCCTCCTTTCTAGAGAACCACACCTTGCATTCATGGCCAGAAACAGTGCTGGCCATCCTTTGCAAGTGGCCAGACCATCAAAGATTTAACAACATTTAATTAAGATCTTTGTGATAAATGAATAGTATCACAGGCCAAATCTTCTTCTTATCCTCATCACTCTTTCATTAGACAGATAAGTAGCTCCTTCATAATTATCAGTCTGTTGGAGCACTGACTGACATTTTATTGTAGGCTTGTACAATATCAAAACTAGAGGTACACAAGTGCCCCACAGCAACAACAGGGGCTGCTGCGCTGCAGCCCATCCATTTGGAAACCCTGTTGACTCTGTAAGAGCAACAAAGTAGTGCTGAGCTAGAGGAAACTGAACCACAAAATCTGTTGGAAATATGCTCGTTATTCCATTTCAGAAAACTCATTCCACACTTACGAGGAAAACATACGGAGAGAAGAGACCCAGGGTGGGTATTGCACAGCCATGTGGACACAAGTTGCTTTACCCCTTTTCAGAGACTACAGAGGAAGATTAGAGCAAATAAAGGCCTAATTTAGTTTCTGTTAGATGACTGACTTACAGGATGGAGATAAATCACATCTGTATTCCCCGAATTTCATACTTGTGTCTTTAACAGAATTTTCTTAGAACTGCTCTCAGAGCATAAAATATCAGGCACCCTAGAAATCTGTGAGACTCACATTCTTTATATTGGACATCCAGTGCAAGCCTGTAGCGTTGTCTGCATCTTTAAAATATGTAAAGTGGGAGTAATATTTTCTGTTGTCATAGAGCTGCTGGCAGAGTTAATTCATTAATTTTTACGAAGCATACAAGTCCTGTGGTGGAGAGTCAGGCAGGAAAGCTAATGAGAGAATTTAAGATGGCTTTTGGGCCAGGCGAATGGGTGGGAAACAAAACCTTTGGCCACGTACCAATTTTCTCTTCAAGGAGGAGATAAAGATAATGTTAAATAATGACTTTGTTGCTAATGAGAATCGCTCTTGTGTACCTGGAGCAAACACTGCAGTCAGGATTCTCCTCCTGCAGTTTGCTTTGTTGTAAACTCTCTAGTGAAAATCACCTCCTGTGCCTTGGATCCCTGCTCCACAGAGAGGGAATCTCGCTCTTTGTGCTGGCTGGAATTGCCCTGTGCTGTGATTTCAATCAGAAAATGCTGTCTTGAAACCAGACATTTTCCAGGAATCTTGTAATTGCAGGGACTCTTCATCAAAAGCAGTCAAGTCTCAGCACTCTCTGTGCAGCAGATCCTCTGTAGGACAATGACTTGAAAGCCAGTTACTAGGTTATAATGTGAAATGATTAAATGCAATTACAGTCCTAATGATAAGATCTTCATCCCTCATTTCCTTCCACCCCAACAGTGTATTCCTGGGTACTTGCCTGGATGGACAGGGTCCTTGCAGTCCATCCAGTGCTGCTGGAGCTGTCAACTGGCAGTGCCACCGTGCTCCAGTGAGGGGAGAGAGCAGGAGGGTTCCCTGAATGTGTCATTCCTGCCCCTTGCACTGCTCCTCCCTGGCAGAGCTCTGCATGGGCACAACTTGTGGGCTTCTGCCAGCCCAACGTGGTGCTTCGTACTGCATTTCAAGTCTCAGCAGCAGCTAAATTCTTGCTCTGCTTAAATGTGACCTTGGGAATTCAACCCAGAGCCAGATGCTGCTATTTGTGCCTCTGCAGGGATTCCCTGCTCCCATGAGAAAAGCTGGTAGCTGCAGGGCTCTGTAATCTGCAGAGTGACAGGAATTTTGCTCGTTCCTGTTGCGCTCACTTGTGGTATCAGGATGATGATGATGTTCTATGCCAAGTATTTGAAGAATTTTTCTTTTTTCTCTTTCCACTTGCTCTCAGTCCTTTGCGAATGGATTTCTGTTAGATTTGTCTTACTGCTGCAGTTACCTATGCTCTGATTAGTCTGATAATGAGGCTACTCTGTGACAATGAGTGTCTTTGCTCAGCTAGCTCTTAAATTGCCCAGCCTGCCCCCACAGGTTTACTTGTCAGGGTTTCAGAAGCCCCACAGTGCAGCAGACTTACTCAGCTGGATTTGACACATATTGATCCCATTCTCCTCTTTACCAAATAAGTTTTTCTTGGCTTGATCATCTGTTAAATTTCTTATTTTACTCGAGCTCTGGCATTTCTGGGAGATTTTCACACCACCCTCTGTGGTGACTTGCCTGAGACCAGTTGAGAGCTGGAATGAGTAACAAGCACTGCCCAAACACGTGTTTTACCCCTGTAACTGAATGTGAGAACAGCAAACCAGACAATTCTTCCTGAGTTCACTGCTAGGAATACAGTTCAGAAATTTCCAGCTGTAGTAAGGTTAATGCAGCAGGAGGTAAAACAATAAATGTGAGAAGAAAGTTTTTGAGAGAGGACGAAGGATGTATTAATCTTTCCACCAGGATGATCCCTAGCTCACATATGCAGTACTTCAAAGTCGAGCCTGCATTTCATCTCAAGTCTTTTAAAGGACCTGTGTGCTTCCAAGCTGCCTTTAGCAGAAATTCAGGCAAAGCGCCCTTCTCTCTTTCCTTTTATTTTATTTTAATGTTTTTGTGGCCTTTCCTATGTCATCTGAATGCATGTCTCACTGCTGAAGCAATCCTTTGTGAAGAACTTGCCCTGCTAAGCCAGGTACTCAGCAAGGGAAAGCAGTGATCATGGAGAAAAATAAGAGTAAGCAAGTTTGCCACATCCCTGCTGATGTTTCATCTGACTCAGCGCTGTATGAAGGGTTTGTGACAGGAGCAGCTCCTTAGCACCAAGGTTATAGAGGCTTCTGAGAAATGTGATGCAGCTCTCCATGAAGCCTGTGAAGTATCCGGATTCTAAGTGTGAGTGCCTCAAACCAGCTACTTTTTAAGTCTTTCTTTTGGGATGCAAATCTTAACCCCAGGGGCCATGAATTGCACACAAGTTAGATGGCTGAGCAAAGGAAAAAGACTTCAAAGGCTTGTTGTCCTTCTTCGGGGGGATCCGTGCTTCTTCTGCTGTTCCCTTTCCGAATCTCAGCACTTTTAACTGGCTGCTTGAACTTCACTTTCTAATCTCAAATCCCACGCGAACAAATGAGGGCGGGGTGTGACACTTCAGAGTCAATAAAAACAACTCCCTGCCATGGGCAAAAGCAGGATATTTTATTTTGAAAGCTGCCTCGTGGTCATCACAGTGTAACTCCGCTCCGCCGTGAGCAGCTCGCAGGGAGGAGAAAGGAGGGGGTAAAAATCACCTGGCTGGAAGGATCGTCCTTTCCGAGCAGCACACCCAGCTGCGTGGAGGCCACACGTGCGACATCGCTGTCACCTTCCTGCGCTTGAGGAGCGGTGGTGGGAGGAGAGGAGAGCCCGGTCCCTCCCCCGTGGTGGCAGTGGCATGGCACAGCCACGTCTCGGGGCAGCTGCAGGCGACCCTCGCAGAGGCAGTGTCGCTTTCCCGGGACAACACGTGCATGCCTGTACCGATTCAGGGCTTCTCCTGCTTCCCCGAAGGATGCAGACAGAGCTTGTTCCCAGCCACGGAAGCAGGACTTTTCCATCAGCCCTCTGCATCGGCGCTCATTCCTCCCTCAGCCTGCACAGCCCGATACAGAGTATTTGTTGTGTGTTGTGATAAAGGACTGAATATCCCGCTCCAAAGGGTCCACACGTATTGCTCAGGGGAGAGGGGAGAACAGCAAAACAGGGCAGCACTGGGAGAGCTGCACCATGACAGACTCTCAGCTTTATCTGAAATGGGCTCACCAGCAACTTCTGCTCAAGGGGCTGACACTGGGACCACAGAAATCCCTGCTGTGTCCCAGCTGTGAGAGGGTGAACAGGCTGTTACTGAATGAGGAGGACAAAGAAGGACAGGGTTTGGATCCCACCTTGCCAGTTTTTAAGGGTCTTGTCCTGACAACTGCTGTCCTGAGGAGAAAAAGAGAAAGCCTGGCACAGCCCAGTTTTTTTCCCTTGGTCTTGTTCCACTGCTTTCTATTCACTACCTAGGCTGCTGGAAGCTGATAATAAAAGAAATACCTTCTATTCCAGCTACCTGTTTTTTTATCAATTGCCTGTGGTATTGAACATTTCAGCCACACTTTTGAGCATCAGGCAGGTTGTGATACCTCGCTGTGTATGAAGCTGGCACCATTGCAAGTGAGTTTAATGCCAGATTTATTCCTAAATATGACACAGGAAATCATGTTGGTGTTTGCAATAAGCAAAGTGGTTTTTTCTTGGTGACATTCCAGGATCAGGTTTTCAATAAAAGAAAACTGATTATTTGTGGACAGAGATAATGTTCTTCAGAATGGTTTGTCCACTGGGTGTTTGTTATCATAATTAAATTTATTGTTCAAATTAAACAAAAGCAAGCTTTTCCCCAAAATTAATTAGTCTTCATAATGAGAAATTGTTTTTCAAAAGTGCATTCAATTTATATGCCAGAAATTACCTAGATTATATTTTGCTGACAGCTATCAGAGTTGGCCATGCATACCTAATGCTCAGAAATATATTAATTATCTTGCTTAACTAGCATGCTCTAATACATTAATAACTCTGTGCCTTGGAGAACTGCTGCTTGCTGAAAGCTTTTTGTTGAGTTGCAATTTCTCGTGATGTAAAGTTCCTGCTCAGATGACATCCATGGTTAGGCAGAGTCACTGAAAATCATATGAAAATAAGGTTGGAAGCCCTTTCAACAAAACCTGGTGTAGCTGGACAACTGGAGACTGCTGGAAAGCAATGGTTTTGCAAAATTAAGCTTAAGTATGCTGAAAACAAATTTATCTTTTTATTTAAAAAAGGACAGGAAAGGCAGGGACATCTTCCACTAGACCAGGTTGCTCGAAGCCCCATGTACTGGAACATTTCTTCACTGCATGGAAAGGCAGTCATGGGACAGTAGGAATATATCAAAGAACAGACAAAACAGTCACAAGAAATGGTGAAAAAAAACTGGGGGACAGTCTGGTTTTTTTTTGACTCCTTGCACTGAAAATCACTGGCTAAGTTCAAGTCTTACTGGGCTCTCCTGAAACCCCATATGGTGCATTAATCTTCTTTTTTTTTTCCTAGAATGGAAAGGTGCTCGATCTCAGATATGAAAATATTCAGATCTTGAAGCACTCCTGTAAGGTTTTTTTACTATTTCTCACACAAACATAAAAGAGAGAACTTCTACCTACTTTCAAGCCCCAAGAGAGGCTGTGCACCTGTTACAAGTGTTTTTCTGTTCTGGATTCCTTTCTCATGCTGGTAAGTGCTTTCAAATCTAGGCCTATGTTTCATCAGAAAAAATTCTCTTTGTGTAAGGTATATTCAACAATGTCTCCCCTTCTTTAGATTTAGTTGGGAAGAAAGCAGCACATCTGATGAGCTAAAAACTCCAGTTAAGCTTGTTCATCCCTATTCAGTTCAGTACTTTGGTTACAATTTTCAACAAAGGGAGGTTAAATTCCCCAAATCCCACAGAAAGGCATACAACCCTGTGAATAGTCTATCCTTAAATACCTGATATCCTGGATCAAAATAAACTTAAGCATAGGTTTATATACACAGAGATCTGGTACAGTAATTCCATCTGGCTGAAAAAGAAAAGAGACCACTAAAGATTCGTTGACGGTGAACTGGTACACACTCTGTTTTTAAAAAGCAGTCTTCTACCTTAAAAAGAAAAGAGAAAAAGCACATTTGAGTTGATCCAATAACCAAAACATTGGTTACACACATCAGCTGTGTGTAATTCTGAATCAAGGCACTATGAATATACATGTGGCAAAGACTGAAGCCAAGGTAGACACGAGTGCTGAATTCCCTGATGAAGCAACTTGTTCTTAAAGTCCTTATTCCTACCCATTTATTTTAATTGATTCCAGTCTGTGCTAAGTTATTTTAATGGTCTCATTATTCTGAACTTCTAATAACCGAGTTTTAAAAGGAACATATTTCACAAAGACAACTTCAATAAATATGATCAAAGCTATTCTGGGCTGACTGGTTTGGGTTTTGTCCTCTGCAGAGACATATGCCTGATGCATTTTTCAAGAGTGGGGATTAAGGAAAGTCATATTAACATTAAAGGTGAGGAAGATTGGGACATTCAGTAGTTTGCTTACCAAATGTAAAAAACTGTGTTGATTACCTTCATTTGAGGGACCAGGGATTTACCAAAAGCACAGATGGAATTTTAGGTGTTTAATTCTCATTTTCAAGACCCCTTAGACTGTAGTACAATGTCCCCTTTGCTTGCTTTCAATTCCTCACCTTTATTAGAAATACAGCATTGAAAATGGAAAACAGCAGAGGGAAGTGCCAGGCAGTGACAATGTCAGCTCTCAGAGCTGTTCTGGTGGCACCTGTGAACAGGCAGGAGCACCACAGGGGCTGGAGGGAATGGCCTCTGCAGGCAGTGACAGCTGGAAGGACAAGGCAAAGGAGAAATTACCTCATTATTTTCCTAAGTAATACAAACAGCACTTGTACTGGTGTGTGGGAGTTCCCAGGAGCACAACTCAGCTTTGAAATCAGGCGTTGGAGAGGAGCACGTACAAACAGCCCTGCAGTGCTGCCAGGGCTTTGATAGCCTACAAGGGAGACTCATTTTCCATTTTTCTGCATAGAGAGAGTCACTGGGCAGTCAAGGGAGTTTGGGCTTTGCCAGGATGATTGTTTATAATCTAGGCTCAAAATAGGCTTGTTACTTGCAAATGTGGTACTGGTGAGGAGACCTTTGAAGGAAGGAATTGTCTGCTGTGAAGTTCTAGGACTGACACAAAAGTTACAAGAAAAATGAACTTTAAATTCTGTTCAGATACTGCATTGCTTTTTTCACTGAGTTGCTGTGACATATGGTACTAACAAGTAAAGAGGTCAATAGGATTTGGATTGTAGCACCAGGTAAAACACTGATAGTTCAGAATTCTAGCCTTGTTCCTAATTTAGAGGTATAGTATCACGTGTCTGAAGACAAAAGGCATATTTTCATATTCCTCTGGGAGAAAACAGAATTTAATATAGTTTCTGACCAATCTTTTCATTGTAGTTCGGTGTTTATGGGTTTATGTGTCTTCTGCGCTTTTCATGTTACCCTTGGAATGTTCAGCCAGATCTGTGGGTACTCGGCCAGTTCACGAGGCTTTCATATTTTCCCTTCTGTAAGACAAGAGTGATGTTAGTAATGCCGAGTTCTCAGCACAGAAACTGGAGGAGATCCATTGGTTAATTTTTGTAAATAGATCCAAGGCTATAAAACACCCCATAAGTGATAAATACTGGTATTTTTAACATGGCATTTTCAATGGGCCAGGCAGTTTCTCCACGGAGAGGTCCAGCAATGTCAGCCATCAATTTAAGAACATGAATCTATCAGGACAGTAATACATTAGCTCCCAGCACTGCTCTGTCCTCCCGTTGCAGTTACCTTGACAAATCACTCAGTTCAGAGGCACTGCATCAAACGTTATTTCTCTGACAGATAAACCAGGATGCTTCATTAATGTTGGGCACAGAAGTGGATGTGGAACGCTCAGCTCAGGGAAAGACAAGGCACTCCAGGGTGCTATGGAGAGGAACTGTGCCCAAAAGTGGGGGGAGCTGCTGTGAGGGTGGTGAGGCACTGGCAGACATTGCCCAGAGAAGCTGTGGATGCTCCATTCCCAGCAGTGTCCAAGGCCAGGTTGGACGGGGCTTGGAGCAACCTGGGACAGTGGAAGGTGTCCCTGCACATGGCAGGGGGATTGGAACTGGATGATGTTTCAAGTTCCTGCCAACCCAAGTCTTCGTATCTCTCAGTGAAGGGGAGTGAGTGGTGATCCGAAACATGTCCCCTTTCTGTTTTGGGAGGGATGGATGCCAGACGACATGCTAAATAAAGTCTAAGTGAAGAGTGGGATGTGTGACCCTGGGAGCTGAGGGAAGTGAGAAGGACCCTAAAGCTCCTTGTTTATTTCAGCAGGTTAGAAGGCAAAACTGCAATTTTGTTTTTAGTGAAACTTGGATTTTCAGAGTTTGAGGAAACATAGGCTTTATTGACCTAAAGCAGTTCTGTGCTCCCACATGGAAGTCATAACCTGCTTGCTAAACCCATGCTGTATTTCCTTGCTCTGGTGGACCTCTCATTCCCATGGGAAGCAGGGTGGCACTGAATGATGGACCACTCTAACTGTGACATAAACAGAGGAAAGCCAGGTAGCCAGAATTCCGTGAGGCTTAAAACAGAGATAGGCTCACACTTTGCATCCTGATATTTCTGAGGTTTCCAAGGGTGATGGCCATGGTCAGGCTGCTCATGTGGCCATGCTGCAAAATCTGAACTGAGAACTCCTCCACTAGTGGAGAAAAGCTAGGGGGAATTAGCTTTGTGGCACAGCTAATCTCTACTGCCTTGGTTAATCCTTGCAGCCTGTTGCAGAAATAATTCAGTCACTGTGGGACCCAAACCTGAAGCAGCTTGACTGACATCAGCCAAAAAGCCCAAAAAGCCTGCAGCAAATCTCTTTTAATAACTTACAGCATGTACTAGGGTTTGATGTGTCACATCCTCAGTTTTTGTATGGCAACGGCAGGTTAACAAGCAAGCTGATTGAGGCTCAGCTACTGGGCAAGAACCTCGAATGGGTTTTTCTCTAAGCACATGATCAGCACCAAAATCTAAGGAAACCTGTTTTTTGGCACAAATCCCAGTAGAATTCAGGCAGAATTTTTTCTAGAACAAAGGAATAAATTATGGTAGTTGTGGACTCCTATTCTCCTTTCCTTCTCCTGTAACAGGAATTTTTTTGATAGGATGAAATAGAGCTAAGTGTATTTGTGTAGATTTATAGGTACTTGCTTAAAAAAAAAAAAAGATTTTTGGGCCAGGTTATGTCCATGAAATGCTAGATCGTGTCAATCAACTTCTCAGCATTGTGCACTGCCAAAGCAATTTCACTTTAAGTGCTGGAAAAAGTAATTGGGTTTGAATTGAAAGTTGTTGTTCTCTTGTGTTCAAGATAATATTTCATTGTTCTCTTTTCAAGTAATTTTTCTCTTCCTAAGTGTTATCTCTCATGTCTTTACAGCAGAGCTTGATATCCATCCTTTTGGTTCAGGTTCATCTCCCGGGAGACTTTGCAAAACCTGGGTGTGTGTGAAGATTTAAGTCCTTGCTGCTTGTGATGTAGCTAATGTGGTGCAGTAAATACATTTTTTCTGTCTGGAGAAGCTTTACTTTTTCTGCATGGGAGGGACCTAAAAAAGATCTCTGAATTGTGATTTTAAACTTTGCAACTCTGACAACCCAGGTCAGTGTGGGAATCTGCACCACAGACACTGCAACAGGGCTTTTTCTGACAAAGATGGATTCACATTGAAAGGGAAAAAGATGAATAATGTTGCATGCTAGAATAAAATAATGTATGGGGTTTGTTCCTGGTTGTTGATAGCCTTCCAGGGTTGTGAATGATAATGCATGTGTGACAGTGGAGAAACCAACTGTTTCTCCAAGGATGGATTATGATTGTTCTGTGCTTTTATAATTTTCTCTGTGAGCACAGGAGCAAAACCTGGCACCGTGGGCAGCACTGAGTACCCCTGCCTGCTCTTTGCTGGCACACAGGAGCTCCCTGTCAGCCTGGAGCTGGCCAGAGCTGTGGGGATGTGGTGTCACCGTGCCAAGTCTGAGTCAGTGCACGCTCACAGCTCCTGGGCAGGCAGAGCCAGTTCAGGTCAATCAGCAAATGCACGGGTTTAACAGGGAGAAAAAGACTTGCACACCTGCCTGGGATGGGATTTGTGTTCCCATTGCAGAGCAGGAGCCTGGGTGTTTGCTCTCTCCTGCTGCCCCAACATCATCACAGCTGTGTCTGTCACCTCTCCAGAAGTGCCAGGACAAAGTGCAGGCACTAAGAACGCCCAGAAACCTGGAGTCCATACCCAGGCTGCTAGAGGGCAAAACCTGGCCTGCTTCTCTTGAATTATTACAATTCAGTGGCTCCCAGAGAGCAACCATAACCTCCATTCTGCAAAACTTGAAAACTTTTTTCACCTGAGCCTCTCTGGCTGGGCAGGGGTTCCCTTGTAGGAAGCTGCAGAGGGAACATTAATGCTTGTGAAGAGAAGGGGCAGGCACTGATCCCTGCTCTGTGCTGACCAGTGACAGGGCCTGAGGGAGAGGCCTGAGGTTGTGTCAGGGGAGGTTTAGGTTGGATCTTTGGGAAAGGTTCTGCCCCCAGAGGGTGTTTGGGCGCTGGAACAGGGTCCCCAGAGAAGAGGTCACGTCTGGCAGAGCTGAAGAAGTGTTTGGACAATGCTCTCAGGCACTGAGTCTCAGATGTGGCTCTTGGGGATGGTGCTGTGAAGGGCCGGGCATTGGACTTGATCTTTGTGGTCCATTCCACCTCAGCAGATTCTGTGATTCTGTGATCAAGGCTAATATCCAGTGAAAGCTGTATCCAGCTGAATCAGCACAACTCAGTTAATGAGTTAATGAGCCCAGTTAATGCAATTTTGTGTATGATATTATTTTACCTTTGTTTAATTACCAAAAGCACGTCTTAAAAAGAGAGAAAACCTCTTGAGAACAAGAACAAAGTTTATTTTGTAGTCATTGCCAATTAAATATTTTCATCATAATTAGATGCATGCTACATTCAACTTGTGCACAGAAACCTTTTTTTTTGAAAAACCAATAACAAATTTTTTTCCAGTTTTTCCTCAATCTCTCAGAGTAACAGGGAGATTAACATTCTGAATGATAAAAACCAAGAGCTAAAATTATAATAATTAACTCCAACATTGCATGTAATATCAAGAGAAAACTTTCTTATTATGTATGTTGTCTTTAATTATAATTTAAATGTTTGAAAAGGAGAAATTAATTATAGTTTTTACCCTGAGATTGGCAAAACTCAAAACATAAAGCTGATAGAGGATGCTCTGGAGAACATCTTACCCACCATTCAATTTAAACGTCATTTAAGAGCCCAGCCTCCTGATGAGTTGCTTAGATTTCCAAATCATGATATTCCCTTGTCATTGAAAGCACAATGTGAATCCAATTTCCAGGCTTGTGCAAATGATAATATCCTTCAGTAATCTGAAATGGGAATGCTCAGGTCATCATACCTGGCATTTTGGGGTAACTCACTTCAAATTTCCTACATTAATTTGTCTTTTCAGCATGTAGGTGCTATTGTGGGGCAGGACTGAAAACAGCACTTTTGGACCTGATCTTCAGCTAGTTTGTCATGAACAGCCCATAATCTTTGCAGAAGCCCAGTGTTACCCTTATTGCCATGCTGCAGACCCTTTCAAATGCTACAGCAGAACAAAAGAGAACAAAAATGACAATGCCCACACTAATCAGAGACTTGCAGATCTAACACTGTTTGTAATGTATCTGCTGCTGTTCCTTCAGTAAACAGAAGCTGCTTTTAATAATTATTCCTTATCAATAAGCTTAGATAGGTTTTACAAGTCATACTATCTATCACATGCCTAATGAAATGAATTAGGGTTTTTTTAATTGCTGTTGCCGATTACAAGTGATCTTCAGAACATTCCTGAAGTCTCTAATTATAACTTATCTCTGTCTATTTGTTTAATGGCTAAATGTTGTACCACTGAAGAGCAAACTCACATAATCAAATAACATGTCTTTTAACACTGTTGAATTAATAAGGGTTGTACAAGTCCAGGTTTGCAATTAAATGAGTCCTGGGGAAAATCCCTGAGGCCAGGAGAAATTTGTTTCAGTTTGAAAAACAAAAAAAAAGTATTTATTCAGTGGATTTTGCTTTATAAAATATGTATTTTTAATAGTTTGAAATAAATGTCTGTGTTTTGCAGCAGTTGAAGATAACACATGGGGGTAGCACCTTTGGAGAAATGTTCTGTAGATCTTGCAAAGATGAATATTTATTCTCAAGTTGAGGGAAAATTATAATGCTATACTGTTTCAAGTGTTCTAATTTAACACAGGTAATTATTTAATTTAAGTGAACTTTAGAGATTAATTTTCGGGGTGATTTAATCTCAGCCTGATTCCTAGCAGGGAAGGGACTGTATCACAGAGTCTGCCTCTCCACTGGCAGAATTTTGTGATACTGAGAAGCTTCATGTGGTCCTTCAGAGTGTGATGGGTGCCTCTGGACCTCCAGGTAACAAGGATGTCTTTGCCAGGGTGCCTGATCCTTGCTGTAATCACAGGCATCCCATCATTCATCCAGGAAGGCAGGGATTTTGTTTACATATATCTATATATATGTATGTATGCATATATGTAAACATAATATAAAAAGAAACAAAAAGGAAAGGGAAAAAAATAGGGAAAAGAAGAGGTGTGCAGCATCTCCAGCCATTAATGAACAAAAGACCTTTTTGGAAAGTTATTCTGAGAAGCTGTGGTCTGAGCTCTAGGTACCAAGTCAAATTTCAGCTGCATTTAAAGGTTTTTGGGGACTCTTTCAGCAATGCTACTTTGTGCAGTTTTATGATTTTTTTTCCATCTAAGTGGACATTTTGATGGAGAGAAATGCCTGTTGCCTTCTGTGATGTACTTTATCATCTGCACATACATCATTCAAGCCTGTGCTTCCTTCCTTTGACTGTTATTTCTCCAGTTTTAGTTCAGGTTCAAAACGTTAAAGTAATATGAAGTGAACCTTCTGTATCATCGACTGTGGCTGAGCTGCCTCACAGACAGGATGTTTGTCCTAATAACCAAATAACATTTTATCCCAGTTTCTATCAGCTGTTAGGCAGAATCTGCTCGTGCCATCATCAGATGCTTTCGTTTCTTCTATATTTAAACTCACAGATTGAATCTTCAGAGGTTTACCCTGAACTGCAGATGATGCAATGGCCTGAGTGGAGCATCACCCACTGGTGCCAGCTCAGAACACCCTTCACAGAGCAGAGGAGGTAACCAGCCCAAAGTCACATTTTCCATTGGATGGTCACAGCAGTTCCATGAGGGGCATCCTTGCTGCCACACAGTTTCCCTGATGAGGGTTGTGACTCCAGCCCCAGGCACTGCTACCACCTCTGCTCTCACAGCTGGCCCAAACCCTGAAGCATCTGATAAAGAAGTTTTCCCTGAGGGCAGATGATAAAAAGGATTTTTCTTGCACTGAAGCCCTTTGGAGAGCTCAGACTGACAGCGTTTTACCTCAACAGGGTGTTGCCAGCACAAGTCAATCTCTTGGGACGCACCCAGCACTTGATGCTTTGCAGCCCCCAGCAGAAGCTCCAAGAAATGATGCAGCCATCCAGTGCTGGCAGCTCTCCTCTCTTCCAGGCCCCTCAACCAAAATGAAATTTGCTTAAAGGGAAATGCAGATTTTGTGGTTTGATCTTTAGCATTATTATAGAGGCCAATTTATAGTAAAGCAAGGGAATGGCTCTATGAATGTTGTGAGCACTAGGAAAAAGTGTTCAGCTTGTTCTTGATACAATTAATGTCTGGTGAGATTGAGGAGCACCTTGGGGATTTTCTTCCCTTATGCAGTTTGTAATTTTATATCCTGTTTGGGTGGAAGAGATGCTATTTCTGATTAAGGGTAGAAATCCTAGCTTGGACCAAGGTTTTCTTGTGCCAAAGCAGTGGCAGAGCTGTTGTACCTCAGTGTGTGTCACTGTACCAGTGCACAGTCACCATTTAATGTACCTGCTGCAGAACTGCTCCCCTATTGCATGGCAAAAACAGGTTCAATCCATGGAAGCCTCTGCCTGTTCCCATTAACTTTTCCACTATGCAAACATTTGAAAGTAAAATCTGTTGCCTGTCACATGTAACAGCAGCCCTATCCACATCCCTGGTATGGGCAGCTTTTCAAAGTGAGACAGAGTAGGATGTGCTCCATCATGCCTTGTGCCAGGCACTGCAGGCTGGGCAGAGGGGAGGAGCAGGTCCAGGACCACTGGTCTGTGCTCTAGAAGAGCAGAGTGACAGCAGCATCTCACGTGCATGTACATGTATAAACATTTCCCTCAGCAGGCAGCAATCCAGGGAGTTCAGAACATCACTGCTTCTGGTCCCAGCCAGGCAATCCAGGCAATAACTTGGCTTGGCTGGAGGTCAAGAAGCTCTATCTGTTGTCTGTGAGCAGAGCCAAGCCAGGCACTTTGGGATGCCAGGGATTGTTGAGCAGATCTGGGAGCTGGAGTCAAACCACAGCTACCAATTGTTGGCCAGGGAGGTTTGAGCTCAGGTTTGCTGGGGTTATCCCTCCTTTGGAGCACAGGCTGGGTTCCACTGGCGCTGTGAGGCAGATGGCTGCTCATTAACCCACAGAACCTCATACATCAGATAAATAACAAGGTAACACTGGATGCCTTGATGTTGCCTCATAACCACTTGGAGAATCGCTGAGGATCTTTCATGCCATCACAAGAGCAGGATGCATTTCAAGTGTCCTCTTCAGGTCCTCTGACTATCCAAAGGGAGGGTGCTCAGACACTTATGATTGGGATAGCTGAGAGAAGTAATTACTGTAATTACACTTGTGTCTGTGTGCTGCACTACTAACGAGCTGTATTGCATTTGCTGTAACTGAGAAAGCCAATGGAGATAAAGGCCAACCACAATTAGCAGCTCACAGGCCTGCTCCTGGAGCTGGTCTATTCCTCTAGTTTGGCTATTCGGGTAAATTTTCCTGCTGGCAGCTCCAGCTGACACTCAGTGCATTGCCCTGCTGTTTCCTCCTTCTAAGCTGTGAATTAACACAGTCCTGTGGCCATAGGTGAGGTAAAGTTCACTGATCCTCATGCCTTTTGACAGGACCAGGCACATGAACATGCAGCTCCACTTCTTAGAGTGAAAGGCCGAATTTGTATTTCGCAAAGGAAAGGATTAAAATGCCATCAAAGGTGAAAGAATAAATTTTCAGGGTGAAAACTTCAATTTCAATGAAATTATAGCAGTAGACCTAGATAAATGTGAGGGTGGGTTGGCGGTAAGTTTGGAGGCAGTCCATTTGCTGATTAAATTTGATTTTATACGTATAGCCACACTAAACCCCAATTATCGTTATTCAGGAAAAGCACCTGGATTAATCAGACCTGCCACATCCATCTTTTTCTAATGCTTGTTGCACTGGCTGTGACTCCTACAGAGGAAAATTTCACCAACTGATTAGTTTTACAGCTCTTATATTTCTAAGCTGCAAGTAGGAAGAGCCAATATCAGAACTCCCCACTTTCCTCTCTCCCTTCCCAAACAGGCTGGAAGAGCTATCTGCAGGGAAATTGGGAAACCTGCCTTCCAGCAGGGCTCCTGGGAGCATGAGGCCAGGGGTGCATGCCCAAGGAGTGTGGTAGTACTGAGGGTTCTCCCTTGTTCCATAAGTAATGTCACAAAAAGTGAGATGCCCCGGTATTGCCGTTCTCTCCGCGGGTGAGGAGCGTGGTGGGATCCAGTGTGGGGATGAAGGCAGGAGTTTGTTTTGAGATGCAGAGCCCCAACACCCAGTGCAGCCAGTGACAGACACACACGTGGCACTAGAGCTGCCTCTGCCAGGCTGCCCCTCCATGGGGAGTGTTGCAGAGGAAAGGGTGGGATGAGAGGAGTTGTAGGGAACAACATTGGGACTGAGCTGGCTGGCTGTACAGTATGGGCAGGGCTGGAGCAGCTGGAGACTGGCTCATTTCAGTGATCTGGACTTTACCAGGGCTCCCACCCCCTCCTTACCACTGGGTGTGGAATGTCATCCTGCTCCCACCCAGTGATATCCTTGTGTCAGTGGAGAGAGGATGCCTTTAAATCATTTACCTCAGTTCTGGCTCTTCCCACCACGAGAGCTGGGCTGTCTGAGGGATGCAGGATGAAGAAACACCCAGCCAGGCTCTCTAATTGCTTCTGGCCACTGACTGACTGTAACAGCCCGAGGATTCTCAGGCTATTCCCTGCTAATTGAAATGACTGTGGAAGAACAGACTTTGCTGCTACTCAGACATCTCTTTTGAGCCAAAGGAAATCTATCCCTTATAGTTTCCTCCAGCAAGTGAGATGACATCAGCTCTGTGGGTGGACAAATGTATTGAAAACCTGTCAAAATTCATAGTATTTTCAGAGATGCAGATATGCTCGAGCTAGAAATGCTGTTATAATCAGCTAATGTCAGCTCCTCTCTATCACAGAGGTTGGAGAGTCTCACCCAGGCATTTTGACAATTTCCAAATCTAGAAAAATTGTATCTAAAGTCAGAGCTGAACTGCTCAGTAAGAAGGTCATTAGTACTGAGACAGATGAGACAGAATAGATTCTCCATAGCTTATTTTTTTTTCTTTTTCTTACAGCTACGTGACTTTCCTTCTGATAAACTGATGCTAATGAGAGGTATTTTACTGATCTAAAATGTGCTAACTGGTATCTCGTGGTCTGTATCACACAGAAAATGTGAATGCTTTGTTCTACCTTCGGCATCCACAGATCTCTGAAACATGGGATGTCTGAGAAGTGGGTTTGTGGGCTGCATTTCAAGATGTGTGATAAATCTTCCTACTGGGAACCTACCAGCATATTAAGGAAAGTCTGGATGCTTGTGTGCATTTGTTTGGCTGCAGATTAAGTATTGGCCATGATACAACATGTCCTGAGGACATGCATGGGTGGGTTTCACAGCACCTAGTCTGCAGTATGAAGGACAATTTGGAGAAGGCCAAAAATTGTTTTCTTCCCCTTTTTGATCTTCACATTCACTGTACCTTTCTCTTTCTCTGTACCTTACCCCATGAATAAAGAACATGGCTGTGTGCTTCCTTTATTAAAAAAAATCCAACTTTCTTTTCTTCATAGGAACAATTATTGTAGCCCTCCTGCCCTCTCTTGTTTCCCAGAACATGTTTTCCTTTGGTTCTGATGGATCAGTTTGCACCATTGAAACTCATTGCTCTGAAACCTCACATGAATTTTACAGTCATGCAATAAGATTTTGAAGGTTAATAACACATTGTTATGGAGAAGAAAAGCACTTGAAGAAAAGCATGGAAAATTACACACAGATCAGAAGTTCTGAAAAATTTTGCAAGTCCATAAAGCCTTATAAATACAAAATGAGTTTCTCAAAGGGGCAGTCTGAACACCTCCTGAAGCCAGGAAAATCATTGTGTAAATAGTCTGAGCACGGTGCAATGCTTTCTGCACACCTCCTGGCAATGCAAATGCTCACAGCCCTTTCCTCACAGGTCCTGGCTTCACAAGCAGCCACCAGCACAGCTTATATCTTTGCTGGATTTCCCAGCCTATTTTTGAAGAGCTGCCTGACTTCTATTCCATGCACGGCTTTGCAGTTCCCTAAGTGTCAAACCTAGGATGGGATTTCCACCCCCACTCTTCCCCCCACCCTTTACTGCATCACTGCCAACTCCACAGAGTGTCTGATCTCTCCCCAAGCCAACCTTTCTCACTTCACAACTTTTCCCCTTGCAGTTCAAGCTGGATTCCCAGTGCAATCTCAGTCTGTTATTTCCTAGAAGACAAATAGCCCAGCAAGGGGAAGAATTTTAAGGCATATTCCTCCACATTTTCTTTCTTTGTTTCAATCTGGTATCAAAACTCCTTTTGAAAGCATCTCTCCTGCTCGTGGCAAATATTCAGAATAATTTGACTTTCCCCCTCTGCTCTGGAAAGATTTTTCTTTTCTCTCTGTCACTCAGGCACGGACAAAAATCAAATATTATTCCTGCTGAACAGCTCTTGCCTGCTCTGATGGCTCTGCAATGGACTTGGAGATAACACAGCCACCAGGACTGAGGGCTTGGTGACAGTGGTGGGTTCAGCCAGAATTTTGTGCCATTGTGCCCACGTGCAGAGCTCTGACTTCCTGGAAAAATAGGCTTTGGCTGTGACAAAAGTACCGGCAAGAGATGAGAGAATCTTGACTTATTGAGGATGCAGGTAGTAGGAAGCCCCCATGAGCTGATGGGAATATGATGCAAAATATCCAGACCAGGAGATGAGAGCCTTTGGATCCTCCTGGTGAGCAGCCTGTGAATGCTAATGCTGCTAATTAGTTGAGGGAGATGCTGTTATAAATAGAAGAGCTGACTGAATCTTTTTTGTGGCAGATAAGCGTACAATGAGTTTAGTAATTTCCTGTTTAAGAGCATGGTGATATTTGTAAAGCTATTTTTAATTGTTCATTACTGTTAATTACTTGGGGTTTTTTTAAGAAAAGAGACTGCCATTATGAAAGAATTGAACTACATTGGAAATTATCATCAATGAAAATGACCCCTTCATTCTGACTGCCAGGGAAGGTTGTTGGGGTAGCAGACACATGCACTGTCAACCAACACTGATTTTTCAGGCTGACATCAATTTTGAGCACTCACATTTTTATTTTCATTGTGTTTTTCTTTTTACTGTGAACAGCTTCCTTTCCCTCTGTCTGTGGGACAGAGGACTGCAGGACTTTGGACTTTGCCTCAGACAGGGAGAAGAGATTCTGCAAAGGCCAGACTTTTTCTGAACAGCTGTTGTCACCAGAAGAGTGACCCACAACACATGAAATATATTCCTGTGTCAGAAAATCTGCCAGTCTCTAACACGTGGGGAGTTGCAGCAGACTAACAGCTGATGCTTCATCGCTCCTGTCCAAATGTTGTTGCCCACATGCTTGACAGTGAATTAGCTGCTAATAATGGATCACCAGACTCTTCTGGAGTGAAACATTTACAAGAACCGACATGCTGCCAAGTTTAAAGTCTGGGAACACGAGGCAATTTCAAACCTGTCATTTCCTCACAGAAAGGGGATTATTGCTTTGCTATCAGCAAAGATGCTGTGTTACGTAGCTTTTCTGCCCTTGAATTATTTAGGTCACATGGGATGGCCACGGGTCATACTGAAAAATACACCTTTTGGATCTGTTTATGTACCAGATGTATGTCTATATAAACATGCAGTGTGGAATTCACTGGCTATGTGCACACCCAGTGCAGGTGCACAGACCACATACATGCCAGTCTCCCTGCTGATAAACCTGCCAGTTGGCTCAGACAGTCCCTGTAACAGAGATTTATTGCCAGCTGCCCCTGCTCCTGGCAGTCAAGGTGCCTCCTGTGATCAGTACAAGGAATAAGTGCAGCACCCGAGGCACTGACTGAAGGCAAAGTTGGCAGGAACTCCTGCTTCACCGTCGTGCTGTGAGCCTTTGGCGTATGTAGCTGAACTCCACTGCTCCATCCAGTGAGAGGTGCTCTGAGAGACATCTCTTGATCACGGCTTTCCTGTAGCTGTGCTTATTTCTGCTCATCAACACATTAAGGACTTGGTAGATGATGAAGTTGCCAGTTCATGTGGAGGGAGGATTGTGCTGTTGCACCAAGAAGGCAGCAGCTGAGCCCATTTTCATTTTGGGCAAGCCGTCTCAGACTCCCTGCTGGGTTTTGCAAGAATTTCTGCAGACGTTGGTGCTCAGAGTGTACAGAGACTCAAGAAATGCATTCACATGCCTGTTCTGCAGAAACATTGGAGACGGATTGGACCTAGTTTTTAAAATATTTGAAATCCTAAATCAGAAAATGTGTCTTAGCCATGTTCTGGCTTTCCAGAAAAGCCATGCTTCTGCTGCTGAGTATCCCTTTTACTAGTTAAAGGACAAGAACTGTGGTAACAAATCCATAGTAAACTACTGGTTTGTCGAAAATACATTATACGATTTTAAGCCTTGTTTCATTTTTGTTATGATATCGAAGCACATAGTGATAATAAGACACACTAATATTTTGTTCGTGTCTGGTAATTAACAATTTAAATATTCTCAGGGTGCTCTTTTCTTTTGCACATTCATTTCCTCTGCTTCACAGTCTTTAGTTAAACTGGCTTGAAAAATCACATTTTTCAGAATGCACATGTTTCTTGAGGAACAGTTTTAACTTGAATATAAGTTGATTTCTTGCAGCTCCTCAAAAACTGAGAATTTATGCAGAGTATTCAAGGCTAATTTCCTGCAGTTTTCCAACTGACACTGTCATGATCTACAGAAAACAGCAACCAGCCTTACATGAGCTATAGCAATGATTCCATCTTCTTGTGTAGTGAAATAAATATGCATGTGTGATGTAGCTACACATCTATAGTATATGCCCTGTACATATGTCTTTGGCACTTCACTTAAATATGTCAGTTAAAATAACGTGTTTGAATATTTGGACTATAAGCAAAACACTGGCAGCTTATGAACTTTGAATAAATTCTGATTGTTAATATGCATATGCATTTACCTTTGCAGGGCAGTACCTGCCTCACAAAATGGTGTTGTACTGCAGAATTGCCTTTGATTTACAGCAGCATCAGTGTGCTGATTGACTCGAAGGAATTGAGACAGCAGGTCTGGATCTGGTATAAGATTTAATGTATTTCTTTTAACTGTTTCTTTCTAAGTGCAAGGCAGCTGCACCAGTAAGGAGGCACTGGCATGTTTTAAAAGGGCATTTTCCTCACAAAAGCAGGTATAAGTAATAAGAAATCTAAATCAGAGGGTAAAGAGAGGCTGTTTGGAGGGCTCATTGTTTGAGAATTCATTTTAGGAAGCTTTTCATCAGTAAATCTGTAGACATCATCGCTTCTTACTCTAAGCCAAGCAGGAAAAAACATAATTTTTTTCCTGTCAATGCCTTGGATTAAAAGTGACTAAACAAGCATTTGTGTCAGGTTAATTGCTCCTTGGGTACTTGCAACCCCTGCACAGAGTGGGTGTGAATATTAACTCCAGCAAGCAGCAGCTTTCCACATGGGAGGCCGTGTCAGCCAGACGTGGATGGTCCCCAGCAGGCTCCTACCCAGACAGCGTGTGCACCACAAGGTCAGCTTGACTTTCCTCCCCTGTTTCCTTATTATTTCTGCTATTCCTTGGCTGAATCGAGAAATCTGGTGCTAGAGAGCTCCCAAAGCAGAGCAGCAACACTGGGACGGAGGGAAGGGAGGGCAAAGGGCTTGGCGTAAAATTATTATTCTTTAAAGAGTTCATAGCTTGAATCCTACCTGTAAAACTATGGCACAAAAATGTTTAGTCGGTGTTTCAAACCCACCTGTCTATCACACAGGCACACAAACACAGCTTCTCTTTTCTCTAAAGACCTATATTCATATTAGAGCAAATAAATGGTGCACTAACATTTGGATTCACCTCAGATTAGTTGGAGTGGGATGTACTTACCCTTGGAGATTGTCAGGATAATACACAATCCAAGCTAGAATTGTGTTTTTATGACTGCATATAAATACGTGTCCTAGGGCTTTGATTTCTCCTGGTATTTCATTCTGCTCAGATCTCCAGCTCTCTGAGTGTGTGCACTCCTGGAAATGTGGGGAAGCACTGTAAGAGAAGTGACAGCAGAACCAAAGAGTGGCCTGGGCTGGTCTCTCCACTCAGATCTTGAGATTATTCAGAGGAGGCTGCCTGGTCTGCTCTGACAGCATGAGTGGCCCTTAGATAAAGGCAGGTTACTTGGTCTGATCTGGGATGTAACACTAGAAATTGAATGTGCAGCAATCTTTCATATTCATCCAACCTCTCATGGCTTTTGTGTCTAATACAACTGTTAATGCATTTATTCTTGCAATGCTTGGAGCAGGATAAGGACAAAGCCTGCTTTGGGAAGGGACTAGGGAGACAACCCCAAGATGCATATAAACAGGTGTGATTTTTTTTTCTGCTTTGTACCCTGTCATATAGTTCTTTCTCACACATAAATTCCTGCTTTGCTTTCAGTTTTCTTTGCTGTCCCCAGAGATTAATGCAGCTTGTTATGTGGATCCAGCTGAACAGGGGGCACAGAAGGGAGGTCATGGCCTGGGATTAAGTTTTGATCTTGACCTCATCCCTAGTTTTAATTTTGTGACCAGAATGGAAATCAAGTACAAATGTATGGACTTGGAGTACATCTTAACTTTTTGACATATCTTAATAGTGACATCCTGCTTGACCCTGCAACATGGAGAATTCTGCACCAATTAATTTTGCATCTGGATGTAACTTTGGCTTTTATCTGGATTTAGCTCCATGGACCAGACCAGCTCCATTTGCTTTTGTGGGTGAAGGGAGATACAGATGTCTCAAAAAGCAGCCACGGAGCCAAGTTCTTTTGCAGTGACTGGTCAATACTTGATGTAAATAACTAACTGCAGTGACCCAGCAGCAGTCCCCAAGTTTGTTGGTTCAGTTTGCCCTGCTGGAGGGCAGAAGGGCTACAGCCAGGGCTGTTTCCAGGGTTATCCTTCTGCTTTGCAGTTAATTTCATGGTGTGCTCCTCTGCAAAGCTGGCAGAGCAGGTATGTGAGTGTGATAGCACCTACTGAAAGACATCAGTTGTATTCCTTTGCAGTCTTTTCTTTTTCCTTTTCCTCCTGTGTTATTTTTACTCTGGTTTGAACCAGTGTTTAATTTGCCTCTTTTCACTTCTTGCCTCTAATAACAACTCTCTCTCTCATCTCACTGCTTTGCCTGATCATTTTTTCCTCCTTCTTTGTTAGATGTCTGGTTTCTCATATTCTCCTTTCTTCTGTCCCCCTGTCTTGCACACTCCTCCTCACATACATTCTCATGTATTGTTTATCTGCACAGCTCCCCAGGGCATGTTCAGAAGGTGTGTTAAGAGGCAGGGGAGAGGGTCACAACCCTGCCAGCTGTTGGGACACAGAGAGCCACTTCCATGAGGGAGACAGGCTAATGCCTGTCAAAGACAGCCAGCTTTAGTAGCCCAGCAGTGGGGAGCAGGCAGTGCATGGAGCCTGCTCCCTCTTGATACAAAATGTGCCCCTTTAACCATTATCTTGTCCCCCTGTTTGCCCTGTTGTTCTGTTTCCATTTCAGCAGTGTTTTGATGGCGTTTTCTAAGAGGATTCTCTTGTGCAAGGCACTGTGAGTTAACAAACTGCATCCCTGTCAGTTACGGGCTAAAGATGTGAACTGGCAGCCTGAAGGAGGAGGAGGGTCTTTGCAATCCCCCACACCAGTTCCATGGCCCATGAGGGTCTGGGTCCAGGTCACTGGACTCACTGGACCTCTGCTTTCCTTTTGATCAAGCTGTTGCAGTGGTGCCACACCTTATTCTTGGGCTTCAGGTGACCTCACCCCCTGGACCTGCTTCTTTGCTGGGGTGTTTCAGACTATAGAAAAGTGTAAAGCATTAGGAGTTCCTGTATGACAGCTGGAATTCATGTGGTAGGGTTTCCTCTGGACTGGTTTGTCACAGCTGGCTGACTGTGGTCTCTAAGGGAAAAACTCTGAATTTTGATTGCTGTCCATCTCAGTGTCCCTTTTCTGACATCTCTGCAGTGTGTCCCCTGCTTGAAGGACTTTTGTGGTCTCTCATACCCAGAGAGTTATTTTCAGGCTTTTCTGCCTGTCCTCTACCACTCAAACATCCTTGGTTATGGCATGGTACTGGCTTCAACAAAATGGTAAAGGATTGCAGCAGGATTGCCAAAACTGTGTTTTCCTCATGAAAAGGGCAGCCAAGCTGGCCACAAGACTGGTTTTCTCCCTTTCTGCATTTTATCCCTCGGGCAACAAGATGTCTTCCCACCCACCTGTAACTAAACATTGAGGGGACCTTCAGCCACCTGTGTTTGTCCTCACCTGTGGCACCTCCCAGTCCTGGCTTAGCTCCCGATGGGAGCAGGTTCCTTCAGACAAGTGTGGGGCTGTGGGACCCTGACCAAGGCTCCCCCTGTTCTCTGGGGCTCTTCTCCACCCTCTGCAAGGCTCCAGGCCAACAGAATTCAGGGGAGGGGAGAAGTAAGAGTAAAACAAGGATATTGCTGGTGACTCCACCCAGCTGGGATTTATCTCCCATCTAGCCAGCTCATGCATGCACGCATGTATTTTGGGTTTTCAAAGAGTGGGAGTAGTCTGGTCAAGTTTTCCTTTTTGCATTTTCAATTTCCTTCTCTCCACCCCCACCAAATATCTCTCTCTAGCAGAAAAAGATCAGGAGAGTAGTGTGCCTAAGATCTGCCAGATGAGCGACCACCTGCTGATCAAAAAAACCCCCAAAGATAATGTCAGGCCTGTTTAGTTATTCTTGTATTGTTAAAAAGAGCTGAGAGCCTGTCTCAGGAGCTGTCATTTAAGTGCTCCTTCAACCCTAAATACTGCCAGACCCGCCCTGAAGGAGTTTTCCATGCCATTCCCAAAGGTGTTGGGCCAGCCCTCAGTGACTTTGTGTCCTGTCAGCACAGGATGGTGCAGGACGAGACTCACAGCCCCACAGCCTCCTCCCCTGTGCTGGAGTCAGCGAGGTCCCATCACCTGTGCATGGAGGTGGCTGCTGCCCCCACTGATGAGAAGATTGGGGTCTGACAGCCATGAGCTGGAGCAGACACGGTAGTTGTCCAGATGGTTAAATAAGACTGTTTTTTTCCCATTTCTGTGGGAGTTCTGAAGAATCTGTAAACTGTTTTCTTGCTTGCTGTTTTGGAACAGAAATTAAAATCTCAAATGGTTGATGGCAGAGCTGTAAAGGAAACAAGAAGTTTGGATAACCTCAATATTTCATCTTTGATTTTGACTTCCTAGCATTTTATTTACTTCTTCAGAAGCCAAGAAATCAGTTAAGATGCAGAATAGAAGTGTTTATTAAGAACAGAAAGGAAAAAAAGTTTTTCCATGTTCTTTTTCTCACAGAAGGTCTAAACTTACAGCAAAGAAACATTGGGGGAACAAAAAAGAAAAGAAAGAAAGAAACTGATGGGTGAGAGTGAATAACTGATGACTGAAGGGGGTATAGGGAATGTGCTCTTTGTGTATCTGCTATATCATGAGCCAAAGCTAAGAGTCAAACTGAAAGACATCCGATTAGTTAACAACCTCTCCATTTAAGTACATTCAAAAAAGTCAAATTACAGCAGGAAGAATCTGGGCTCGCCTCTGTCTCTGCCCCAAAATATCATTGTTCATTCTCACAGCCTGGCCAGAGGCCAGATGCTTCCAGGCTTTTAGCCACAGAGTGTATTTAAAAACCATTCTGTGTTCCTGTTTTCCTGTCAGTGCAAGTGAAATCGCTGTAAATAACCATTTTCAAGTGTGCCCATGTCCAAACAGAGGCTGTTGCTGGGTTCTCTGGGGTTGTTTGGAGCAGGGGGCAGAAAGGACGAGGAGCTCCAGAGTAGAGCACTCCAGCCTCTTCAAGACTTCTGCTGCAAACATCTGCTCAAGCCTGAGAAGGGGTTTTTCCAGCCAGGATGAGACCCTTTAACAAACCATGGGGAGTTTGTTTGAGCTCTGCACATAACACCAGTGGGAATCTGGTCAGTGCAATCCCCTGGTGGTGGCAGTCCATCACAGCCTGCTATGGGCTGGATGAAACCCCAAGGAAGAGACAAAACTATTGCACAGGACTGTCAAAACCCCCCAAACAAAACAGGTGAGGGAGGCAAAACTCCAAGGAAAGCCTCCAGCTGAGAGTGTGTTTGGCCATTGTTTTTCATATGGATCTAGGTATAGCTTTTGTGAGCTTCCCAACCAGCCTGACTGCTGCAAGACAACAGCACCAGTGAAGTCCTCTCTTATTTCTTTTAACTTACCTCTGCAAGAAAATTATAATTTTTTTTGTCCCTCTATTTCAATTGCGCAATGGAAACAGGGAATAGTTGTTTGGGGTTTTGGGGTTTTCTATATTTTCTGTACTCATGGACACTTTGAAAATAAGTGAAGAAAGCAAGCAAGCAGTGGTTAAACCCTCTGATTAAACCCTAAGCCTCTCAGCTGTTGCATTCATTTCCTTTGCCCTGTTTGCCTTCCTTACAGTCTAAAAAAGCTTCTCCACTCTGCAGGGCCCTTTTGCCAGGGGTGGGGGTGGGATGGCAGTGGTGCTGAGGGTTTCCAAACCACTGTGACTATCGAAGCCCCTGCACTGCTCCGCTCCAGCACTTGCCCCCACTCCTCATCGTTTTTGTGGCACCTCTGGGGAGATGGCACTGCCACAGCCACTGGTGTATTTTATCAGGGAGAAAATAGGTACTGCACCTCTATTCTGGTTTGGTTGCAATTCTTCTGAGCTAGGAATGGAGGACCACTCAGAGAGCATAGGAGGTGCAGTCAGAACCACCCTGTTTCACTCCCTGCAAGGCTCGCTGTGCCCCTGCTGGGTCTGTGTGCACAGTGCCTGATTTCCCCCGCGGGCAGGAGACCTGCTCCCAGAACAGAAGCATTTCCAGACTTACTTCTGTCCTCTCCTGTGAGAGTTCCAGGCTGGTTTGATCATGTCTCAGCACTCAGAGGTATATTTATCATTTGCAGGATGTCTCCGTGTCTGCCTGGCGCTGTGTTTGCTCACACACATGCACTCGCACAAACTGTAGGTGGCACTTGGAGAATTAGCAAAGATGCTGCTGTGTCCTGTGCCGGGGCACGGCTCTGTGCACCAGCCAGGGCGAAGGAGGAACAAAAATATGGATCAGTTACTAGGGAGAAAGGCAGAGAGTGAGCAGAGCCTCCCCGGGAAAAAAACAGCCGCTCGTTCCTCGCCTTCACTGGGATGCGGCGTTCAGCTGCTTACAGCCTGTGGGAGAGACGTGCCAATACCCTGTACTTTTCTTTACAGTATGTTTTATTTATCTGCCTCAGAGGAGGAGGTTTGCTGTAGTTATCACCCCAGGAGTTCAGCTGGATACAAATGTCGACCAACTGGAGGGGAAACAGCTTGCTCCGAAGGTTTTATCGTTGTTTAGTAGACAGCGAGCCAGGCGCAGATTATGCATTTACAGAGCTCCTGGCCCTCTCCTGCCTCAATTGTCAGGAGGGAGATTCAAACCACACTGATCAATTTGCTGTCTGTCAGCAGCTGGGAACTGAAGGGCAACCCTGGATCGATCCATTCTTGGAGCACTGTCCTCGGCTTCAGGGATTACATGGTTTCCTCTGTGCTGTATTAACACTTTAGATGGTGGGTGTTAAGTGAGCTTGATATCTTGGAGAGTGTATGTTTATTCAGCATTGACAAAGCTTGCTCTGTGGAAATTCACTGTTGCTGTATATGAGATGGAGGCTAGCCTCTTTGATTGTGTGCCAGAGGGACAGGGAGTCCCTTCTTTCATTCAGCATAAACCTAGATTTTGGAAATTATTCTGTGCTTTTCATGAAGCTCTGAATGCCTCAGGAATGCACATCCCTGGTATAATGCTAAAGATGAAAATGAAGAGAGGTTTGCTGCAGTTCACATGCTGAGATGCCAAGAAATGCTTCTCAGCCTGCTGAAGTGGCATCACATGAAAACTTGCTAGGTTTCTGGCCTTTCTGGCATTGGGAAAGGATATGTGAATGTCATGATTCTTTTTTAAAAACTACTAAGTGGCTTAGAAATCTGCAAGGGTGGGGCCATGTGTGAAGAGTTTCAAGCCTTTGTGTTTTGGAAATTGTTGCTGTCTTAGCCCCTGGAGATGACCTCAGGATCCTCTCTTAGTGTTTCTCATTCAGAAAGCTGCTCTCAGCTGCTGGGATGTGGAGCCCAACAGCACCTGAAAAACCAGACATGGGAGGGAAGTGCCATTTTATGGGCACGTGGTGCATTCTCAGTTGTTTGCAACAAAACTTAGCAGGCAAAAAGGTAGAAGTGGGCTGGGACCATACCCTGTAAGGCACTGGCAGGGGCTTTTGGAGCCATGCCAAGTTAGATATGCCAGGCCCAGGGAAGAGATCACCTTCAGTTGCTGCTCCTGCCTAACCAGTGCTTGTTCTCACCATTTGGGCACTGGGTTAGGATCCACTGTCAGTCTCAAGTGTTACTGACAAATTATTTCCATTCCTCTTTCCTACTTGACCACATTTGTGCACTGATTGCTGCAAGTTTGGATGGAGCAGGGTGAGCAAATGGACTTCTTTTTGCCAAAGGCCATGGCCCTTATTTATCACCCTACCTGGTGCTGGTGAGTCTGGAGTTCTCTACTTAGGGAAATGAGCTGGAAATGTGTATAATGCAGGCTCTACTGCAGTCTTTTCTTTCTTACTCTTTCCATTATGTTTCAGGTGGATGCATTGAAGATGCCGCTGTGTTAATCATGGTGTTAAAGCAGAAGCCTGCATCGTGCCTGTATCAGCACACGTGATTGGATTTGCAAGACTATCCAGGACCTTGTATGAGCACAGCTGCAGGTAAATCTGCATTTGTAATCCAAGGTATACCTAGAAGTATTTGTCTAGGAAGTCTGCATTTCAGAAAGGTATCAAGACTGATAAACACCAGAATCACAGCATCATCCCACCCTATAAATGCTTCTCTGAAGTTTTCTAATGATAAAAATCTTCAAAATCTACAGATTTTTTTGTTTTCTCCCCCCTCTCCCCTGCCACACTCTCTCAAGTATGACATTCAGCCTGAGCCCTGCTCATTTGGATCCTCAGCCTTCAGTGCCAGAGGACAACAGAGCCAGTGAGGCATGCTTTGTTAGCTTTGATTATGTTCAGTGTGGTGTAGCACAACAGCTGGAATTACTGAGATAATCTCCCAGCCCTTGTGGGGGTGATGTTGAAGGAGAGGGGGGAAGTGACAGTGAAGGAGAGCAGGCAGCCCAGGAGCCAGAGTGCTGTAGTGCAGGGGCATTTCAGCAGCCAGCAGGTTCCAGCAGCCCTTTGGGGTGTTTGTACCCAGTGGGTCTGTTCCAGCACTTAGGGGAGTGCAGTGGAAGGTGCCTCCTCACAGGCTGTGTTTGCCCGAGACTCCTTTATCCCTAAAAACATGGGAGCACTGATTTTGACTGCTTGTGAGGCACAACTCACTGCAGTGTAGATGTGCTGGTCACTTTTCACACTGGATATTCACAAGATCCTTCGAAAACAATTTCTGCCCCAAGCCTTGTTCATAGAGTTAATGGAGGGTCACAGAGATGGCAGCTGTGAGCAGCCACTCCTTGAAGCTGGCAGAGAAACCACTCCTGGAAAGCACAGTGAGATCTCCCTGTGCATGCAGGGACCTGCAGGAGCACTCTGCAGGAGCAGCCTTCTTAAGGATTTGTACTGCTTTATCCTAATCAAAAACATTTATCTGAGTTTGGAAGAAGTTGAAGCCTGCCCGGGTTTACTCTGCTTTGGATGCAAAGATTGTTTGTAAAATCAGTAAAGAAACGGTGGATCCTCCTCTTAGCTTAAGCTTTCAGTGCATACAGTCCTTCCAGGACCAGATGTGTGAGGCTATTTTGAGATTTACAGGGTAGAAAGCAGTAAATAAAAATGCCATAACTGTAGTGGTTGCGAAGTCTTGGAAATCAGAGTTGATACACATTCTTCAGCTAGACATTATCCCAGCTTTCAGTTCCACCTAACCTGGAATTAGGATTTCCTGAATTAGGCTGTTTGCAGCAGTTACATCCCATTTTCAGTATTTGTCATCAGCCCCTAAAGCAAAGATACAATTTGCCTTTTTGGTCTTCACAGGTCTCTTCCAACCCAAATCCTTCTGTGATTTTACTTTACATCACTCTGCTGTCCTTTCTTACTCTACCAGAAGTGATACACCTATTTCTGCAGATATCTACAGTTCCAAACCTGTCTCTGGACCCCAGGTAACTCTTAGGTGATCACATATGCTTACAGCAAAAACAACAATCTTAAAAGGAAGCTAAGGAGGCTGGCTTGGATGCTGCATGTATATAACTGTAAAACAAAAACCCTAACATGTCGTAGTAAACTTTACTTAACAAATTGCTTAATCTCTACAAATGTTAACCTCCAGGTTTTTATTTACTGAGCTGGTGTTTTATGATGCCATTGTCTAATTGAAATGTGTTCATTCCTTCTCCAAGTGCCACTGCTAAGCAATTTACTGATATATTGCAGGAGGACTGGATGGGATTTTTCTTTGTTTCAGAGTAAACTTGGGAGACAGATGGTGTTCAGGCAGTACAGATGTGACAGCTTCCATTGCTTTCTTTATGGAGTCTTTCTTGCCAGCTAAACACTTTTGTTTTCAAATGGCAAAACTGTAATTTTCAGAGGACTATAGAGAATGGGCAGGAGTACAAGGAGGAAGGAGTTTCAGATTTGTGCTCTTGGGCAATGTGGAAATTTGCTTCCAAAACCAGAGCTGGAGGTTGCTGGAGCCCAGTTCTCATCAACTCTTGAGCTCAGGCCATTGCACAGACAGGAGCAGCTTGGACAGTCCCAATACTTCTCTCTCTCCTGGTAAACTGCTTGTCTGGAGCTTTCAAAAACAAACCTTTGGCTCACTCTTTTGCTGCAGAAAGGGAGATTGAGGCTCACAGAAGGGATCTGAGCTGCACAGCATCAAGAAGTAGGGGGAGGAGAGCTGGGAACAGAGCCCAGTTGACCTTGGTCTGGAGCCAAGACCAGCCCAAATCACTTCCCTAAGGGTGGGTGGGAGCAGAGGGCAAGGGCGGGCAGACCTGGTGGGAGCAGATTCCCAGAGCCAGGTGGCACTTTCACTGCAGCATTCAAACACCTGTAGACTGGGGGCATTCAGAAAAAAGCATTTGTTAGCAATGGTTTACTTCCCCTCAGGTGCCTGAGGCAACAGCAGGACTCCATTTGATATGCTCAGTAGGCTGTGGTTCACCACGGGGAGAAAGAGCCACGGCATATTGCACACAGGGGGGATTACTAGTTCTATTCCAATTCACTCTCCTGGATTATCACAAAGGTAAAGAGCTCAGCAGAAGAGGTGTAGTTCCATTCCTTCCCTGTAAAGCATCTGCTGGGCAGCCTTACTGCAAGGTCATTGTGCAGCTCAGCCAGGACATGGGTTGGAGCTTTTGCCTCTAACAGTCCTTGGGACTCTGCGGTTATTGTGGATTCTTTTCAGCACCAGCTACCTGCCTGCTATTCACACTAAAACACCAGGAGACAGTGATGAGGAAGGCCAGGTCTGGCTCCAGCCCATTTCTTAGAAGTTGTTCACCTTTCGTAAGCCAGTGCTTCGGACAGGGTGTGTTAGAGAATGAGATCTGAGATGCTGTGAAACCCACGGGACTTGTGCCAACTGGGCTGGAGTTTCAGCCTGGAACAAAGACTTGAGCTCTCTGGAATACTGCAAAACGTGAAATTTTGGCCACAAACCTCTCTCACTTTTGAATTAAGGGCTGTATTTTTTTATTTATTTGTTTTTGCAAGGGGCTCTAGAAGCCAATTTTCCTCTCTGTGAAGACAGCTGAGTCTGTGCTGCCTGCCTTGAATACTCAGGGCCACTCTCTGGACATAATTCACTCCCTGCTCTGGCACCAACCTGGCAGGACAGATGTGGTTGGAACAAGATCCCTGGCGAACCCAGAACAGAGCTGGGCACAGCTGGCAGCTTAGCCCAACACTGCTATGAAATTCAGGCAGTTGAGGGCCAGGCAGGCTGCCAGCAGCTGCTGCCATGCATTTCTCTCTGCACACTGCCTGTGGACACGTGCCCAGGGGATCTTGGGGTCTGCCATGCATTTCTGTCTGCACATTGCCTATGGGCACATGGCTGGTGACAGTGCTGGCTCTCTCTAATAGGATTAGTTAGCAACAGTGCTAGAAATACTCACAGCAGCCATCTGTGGAGAGATGACCCTGTCTCTGTGGGTTTATAGCAGCTGCATAGCTTTAATGTGCTCCTGTTCATGGGCTGTTGTTAATTTTCATTAATTTCATACCGTTCAATAGAGAAAGGAAAGTCTCTGGTTCAGAGCAAAAGCCACCCTAGGACTGTGAGACTCTCGTTAATCTGACAGCGGCAAGAAATCTTCCACAGTCAGGAGAGTGTGAGAAGAGATCCTACAGTTCTGTCTGCAGTGAGGGCAGCAGGCACTGAGGACATGGCCTGACACAGTGGATGAGGTGATGGAAGAGCTATCTGCTCCCACAGCAGCAGCCCTGCCACCAGCTCTTGTCCTCACTTGCTCCCACCCTGTCCCTTGTGCCACTGCCGGCTCTTGGCTGCTCCTGGGGTGAGTCTGCCTCAGGGGTTAAACCAGAAAATAATTTTCAGTGCTTTGGCCTAGCTCAGAGCAGAAACAGCATGAGCATGATCTGGGACAGCCCCAGCCCTGGCGTGGCAGAAGCCAAATTGCCTCAGCAGTTTCACTCAAAGACAGAGAGACAAGCTCTTCCCTGCTTGTGGACCAAGCCCACCTTCAAACCCTTGGGTGGTTGGTGCAAGGATACAGCATGAATTTGGCCTTTGGTTTTAAAAGGGATGAACTGTCTGCAGGAAATCAGCTGGGTTTGGTTGCTTTCTTCCTGATGGTGCCATCTCTGTTGCAAATTACTCTGCTGTTGGAGGGCCATGGTTTCAGTTGATAGCTCCTAACATATTGTGTTGTTTATCAGTTTATGCAAGGGGCCCATTGCTGTGCTGTGTGACCACAGAGTGCCAGCGTAAGTGCCAACAACCCAGGAAGGGCAGTGCCCACACTCCAAGGCCAATTCCCTCTGCCTCACGTAGGTATGCAGTGTCAAACCAGGTAAGTGGGGAAATATTAAAAATTCAGCAACTTAGCACATGTGCAAACGTGCCAACTGGCAAGAATTCTCAGAGCAATGAGATGAAACATTTTAAGTTACAGACAAAATGTCTGTGCTGGGGTACTGAAATACATGTATTTAATGTGCTGTTACTGAGGTTTAGTGGCAAACCAGAATGAAAGCTATTTTAAAAATCCTTGTTTCATGTAATGTTGCTGTAGTCCATTTCCTTGCCCAGCGTATCATGAAAGACAGTATTGTCCAGCTTTTGAATTGTTTCAATACCAATTACTTTTCTGCTTCAAATATCAAAAAGCATTAAAAAAATAATGGGTTTGCCTAGGGAAAATAAAATTAGCACACATCAGAACTCTGTCTTGAGAAATTTCCTGCAAAGCAGGTACAAGTATAACAAAAGTAATTATAAGTGAGTGGTGATAATTTGTTTACTGGGATAGTGCCATTGTTAGAGAAACCAAACTCCTTTTTTATCTGTGTCTGCACAGTGGGTTTTTTGAATGGGTCTCTACGCTTCCAGCAGTAGGAGATTTCAAGTTTCTAATGAGGCTGTGAGAAGCACAAGGACTTTTTCATGGGAGCAGGGAACTTGAGTCACGTTGGATTTTGGAGTGGAGCAGACCCCATTTGAGTTTGTCTAGAGGATCCCTGTCAGCCTGGGCTCCTGAGGGAACATTTATCCGTTGTCTGGGCTGTATCACATTGGGGGGGCCATAGAGGGTTTGGTTCATTAAATGTCTTTTAGAAAGAAACTCTTGCGGTGGAGACAAGGGAAATGCAGCAGATCTGATGTTCAGTCAAGGACAGGTTCCTCTCTGAGGCCATCATCATGGAGCTCACTATGGAGCTCCTGCCTCTGGAGAGCTCTGATTCCAGCAGGGAGCTGTACTGCATCCCAAAGCAACAAAGTACATATGCACTTAACAAAACCAAGCTCAGCTCCTTTTGCAAACCAAAATAAATTGTTTCCATGCCTGCCCGGATTCTAAATTAGCAGAACAAACAGTCATTTAAAATGAATGATTTCAAGTCAGAGGAATACAAATCAGAGGCTGTGTTTTTCCTCATTGGAAAAATACTGTTCCACCAAAAATATTACATAGATTTTTAATCTTCTACAGATGCTATAGAAGATTATAAAGTGGTCAACAGAAAATATAACACATATGGCTCCACATCTGACATATCCCAGATATTGACAGATCATTCTTTTTGGTGTTTTTACACGTAGCAAGGGTTATCAAGGACCACATTTTTATTTGGCTTATGTGGCCCTGCACCCAGAAAGATTTTACCCCAGAGTCCACCAATATGAGCAGTTTCTGTGGTCTGTTGTGCTCTGCAGGAACCCCAGAAGCTCTGACAAAAGACAGCATTCAGGTTTTGCTGGAGAAGAATGGTGGTGCAGGAGAAAGGGAGGAGGAGGTGCCTGTGGTGTCCTGATTTGAAGGGGAAATAAAATAGAGGGATCAGGCAACATTGTCTGAGGCTTCACACAAAGCTCTTTGGAGTCCTTTCCACAGCTCTGCCTCAACTGCTCCGAACTCCTGAGCTTTGGCTCTGTCTCTCTGCCACCCTCACCAGCCAGGCTTTCCTTCATCTCACCCAAGAAATCATTTTTGCATGGAAGGAGGTCAGTAGGTGATCCTAGTTCAGAGGTCTTCTGAGGAAGTGTCAATCCAGGCAAGAAAGCTGTTCGGAACAAGTTATAAGAGGTTACCCTCGGGCAAGTAAAGATGTGTGATGAGCACATTACTCCAGAGGGAGCTCATAATTTGATACAGACCTCTGGAAGCTACCAAATTCCAATTGTGCATATTAAAACTCTGAATGCTTCAGGTCTGATTTAGGCTGCTGCAAAGTCAACAGGAGTCTCTCACTGCCTCCAGTGGGCTTTTAATATGATCCTTATTGAATAAATAATCAAGAAGTAAACCTGCATAGAATCTGATTACCTGGTCTGCAGCCTCTGGATGAACTCTCTACTGCATTGTGGAATTATAACACTGTCATGTGAGATTCCAGTGAACTAAGAGCAGAATTTCCATTCCCCAGCTGGGAACCTCTGGTCAGGCTAATCTCTGACTTCTGCTCTGAAATCACCAGTCTGTGTTACACAAGAGGTCAGACTCTCTGATTTACAACTGTCCTTTCTGCCTTTAATAATCTGTGATGAAATCTTTTATAGATGAACTCTGAGCAGCTGCAAGTGCCTGCACCAGCTGGCGAAGCTGCCCCACAACCACTCACCCTTTCCACAAGTCACTGTGGCTCCAAGGCTGCCAAGATGGTGCTCTGAGATGATCCAAAAGATCTCTTTTATGTAGCAGCACAGCTGTTTGTTATTCTGTCCAGGAGCAGTAAAGCTATCAATTGCACAGAAGGACAACACTTTAAAGCACACTAAACAGCAAATAATCCTCTGCTCAGGATATTAAAATATCACAAACCACAAATTTCTCAGTGTTATTATTTTGTAGCGGACATCTGGCACACCAGTCTGTGGAGTGAGGAGGTGATGTGCTCATATCAAGTCTGGGTTAAAAGGGGATGTCCAGATAGCCTTGTGCAGTCTGCTTCTAGTCAGGAATTGTTTTTGCAGCCCCTTTATCTCCAGTGTATTGTCTTACAGTCACTGCCACATTTGAATGGCGTGTTTTGTTCCCATGATGAGGCTGGATGTATCAGGTGGAGCCTTAGCCTGACACAGACCACCTTGTGAGGGAGAGGGTGTCTGCAGCCAATCCTATATGCATTTTTGACCCAACTAGCATTTTCGGAACTTGGAATAATTGCTCCAGTTGCTTGCTCACATGAGGTATTTGCCCTCGAAGTTTCAAAAGCAGTTTTTAAGGTGCTGACCAGGTTCAAGGTCTCCGGCAGGCTGACTGCACGATGCTCTGCTGCCATCAGAGGTTCCTGCAGGGCCAGGAATATCCAGACATCACAGGTGCTGGCCAGAGCAGGTTACTGAGGAGGGAAGAGGGGCACAGGCCTATAGGCATAGACAGACAGACAGACAGATAGACCCACTTCCCCTCCAAATCCAAAAACTTGCAGTTTGTTTTTCTTAGTCCTTCAATCAGCAGAAAAATGTGGGTCACACTGTGTGGATAAAACCTACAGATGTGGAAAAGAGTAACTTCCCTGAAGTTAAGATAGAGGATGAGTGGTGTCATCTGGCATTAAGTGTGACATTTTGGAGACAAAGGAGGACAGATTCCTGCACGGTACTCTGGAAGGATACTGGATATGACTTTGGAGGACACAGGAGAGGTGGCACATAGTAAATATAAGGTCTGGATTTTAACACCAAGAGACTTTGTCTTATTTCCTGTGATCCTCTGACACTGAGCAATCGTTTTCTAGCCCTGAAAATGATGGTCAAGGCTTGATAAAAGGTATAACTCATCAGTATGTGCAGAAGCCTCTGCAAAATCCAGATGGGAAAATGACCTTGATTCCTGCAGTTAAAGAGAAAATGAGGCCTGGGCCAGATTAATTCCCAGGGTTGCACACTGATTTCATTGGAGTTGCCCTGGGGGTGAGTTTGATTCTCAACTCCTTGAAGTTTCCAAAACAAAGCAGAATCCAGGTGGGCAGCACTATGGAACTGATGGGGGTGCGGGGGTGTTTGGGCTTTGGGGTGGTTTTCTTGGTCAGTTGTTTTAGTACAAGCTACACATGATGTAAAATTTATTCCTGCAAATCTGTAGAGCAGGCAACTATTTTATAAAGAAAAGATAAAGCCTTCACCTGGAACCAGCACATGTTGACTTGGGAAAGATTTCCTTTTATTGATGAACATGTCTTTCTGTTTAAAGCTTTGACTTTCAGGGCTGCAGCCATTCTGTCTCTCTCTGAAGCCACCACCTGCTGGTGTGTTTGCAGTAGCTTGTCCAGAAGAACATATTTCTGAACATAAAACTGGTTTTACTGAATTAATACTAAGTGGGATCAAACTGCAGCTGTTGAAGTTAAATTTCTACATGGATGTGGACTCCACAGTTTGGGCATGTCTAGACCTAGATTATTGTGTTCCTTGGCCATTAAATATTGTCAATATTGATTGTTTTTCTTTCTTTAAATGTTACCAATTTATACATCAATCCTACAGATGGAATAAAATTCTGAAATAGCTTAGTGTTTGAATTTGGAGATTCAAGAATACAGAGGTGAGCATAGAATTTAGAAGCTGGGTTTGGTTTTACAGGGACAAATACAAAAGTGGAATCCAAAGATGGTAATTTGAACTGGACCCTTTTCCATGGCAAATCTATGTATCCATAGGGAGCTTTCCCTGGGAAGTTCTGGTTCCATACCCTGAATGCACAGTTTAAATTCAGATTTAGGTCCTACCTGGCAGCCCATTGACCTTGCTGGGAGAATCATGTGAATTTGCCAGTGAAGGACAAGTGTCACAGTGCCCTAACTGGGACCTTGTGAAAGTTCATTACATTCTCATGTGAAAACTCCTCATCTGAAGCCCAGAGGAACTGAGCTGGGAATCACCAGAGTATCCCATCTGTTTGTGAGATAACTTTTTCTGTTCCCACAGCAGAAGACAGTTTTTTCCTTATTAGTTCTGCTTTCTGTGCTGTCTGATAGCAGGAAGAACAAAACCCAGTGAAAATTAAAAAAAAATGAAAATAATGCAAAGTTAAACACACCTCCTTTTGATCTTCAAATTGAGTTGATGTCAAGTAAAACTTGTTCCCTGTGCACTGGCTTGCTTCTTTGTTTAATGGTGAATTGAATGAAACCATTTGATTTGCCACCTTGTGCAGTAAGTTGGAAAATAAAATTAATAAGTGTCAATGTCAGAGTCGCAGCATGTAAGTGACCCCTGTGAGGCACAGTCGGATCAGAAGCTTTTCACCTTTGCAGGGTCCTGTTGTCACATGATGAGATCACTGGATAAGCTTTGTGACCCCATAACCCCTGCTCAGGCCTGCTCCATAGCCCAGACTGGGAGCAGCACAGCAGGGGAGCTGACATCTCTGCAGCTCAGATTTTGGGGCTCTTGCTTCGAGCTCTACACAAATCAGGGTCCTGGGAAGCAGAATTGCTCAGGACAATGAGCTTTGTTTTCCTGTCCCTTCTCTGGCACGTTTGGAGGAGGCATGAGGTGCCCTGGGGAGGCCTCAGTGAGGAGCCCCCCTGGCTTGGGCCATCAGCTCAAAGCCTGAGCAGGGCACTGGGTTTGGGCTGCCACTGCTGTCCAAGCAGGAACTGCTCTGCTCTCCTTGGGCCAGGGTGTCCCAAGGACTCAAGGAGGAGGATCCCCCAGGGAAACTCAGAGCTCTGAGGAAGGAAAGCATCACTGTATGCAGGATACAAGCCAGGAGTTGGATATAGAGACCTAAATGTCACCAAAAGTCCTTGCTTAGGGTCTGGCACTAAGATGGATCCACTGGTTGCTTTTCTCCCTGCAATTTTTTTAGAAATCAAGGAATTAAAATTCACCAAAGCCATAATTTCTGAAAATTTTTAAGTCTGACGTAATTTCTCCTTCACAATGTAATTTAGCTGGACTGACCAACATGTTCCTCCTCCCTAGTACTGCCCCTTTATTCTTGTATCAAGCTATGAGAAAGAAGGGTCCTAACCAGCTCCCTGGTTAGATGGAGATTGCACACAAGGGTAGCACAGCAGAACCATCCTGCTTTCTTCTACCAGCTCTGCTCAGTATTTAAACAGAGTTATTTAGTTCCCACGGGGAAAATTGTACTAGAATAGAGAAAGGCACAGCATGTAGCTATTATTGGGGCAGTGATTGTAATGAGCATGGAAAATGGAACAATATATAACCTATTCTTAATAGACTCTTGGGAGGGTTATCCTCTGCTGTTCCTCAGATCCCATATCCAGTCTTTTAAAATTTTTTTTAATAATTGATAATGCATTGTGTTTTTTCCATTTGTATTGCTCAATAAACATTAATGGCATTTTCCAAAGACGGATTATCCCCGTGGCTGCACCAGAGTATTTTGAATAAAACAAACCCCCTTTTTTCTTTTCAAGCAATTGTTTGATGAGAGATCCTTCCTTTCCAGAAAGGACATGGAAGGTCAAATTTTTCTGCACTGAAAATCCAGTTGTGTCAGCTGGGAATGCTCCAGAGTCTGTGTGAGCTCCCTGTGTTGTCACCACAACTCCTGGTGAATGCCATGGTGAGATAGAGCTATGCTGGCCTAGACCTCCTTTACCACAGAGAAGGTGCCTGAAGCCCAAGAGGGAGGCAGGCTGGGAAGATGTCCAACTTTCTGTGCATGCAGCAGTTCATTATGCAACTATCATGAATAGAAATCCTCTGTCCTGAAATGGGAGTTATTAAGCTTTAACTTCGTGGCCACAAATGTATCAGCAATTTTGAGATGTTCATGCTCTTAAACATGATGCTAAAAATGTATCAGCCTGGCTATGGAATTCTGGGGGGGAGATTTTTTGCCTATGACTGTAGCTCAGCAGCTGAAGCAGAGCAGTCAAGCTTAACTCCATGCAGGTGAGGAGGATGTGAGCCTTGGTGCCTTCTGCTCCATGGAAACAGCCTTCCATCGCCTCCAAGGCTGAAACATTGATGGTGGGAGAGGGAAAACGTGAATGCCATGGAAACATCTCTGCTTCACTAAAGAGGTAGAGTACTGTTTCTTTTGGTTTTACTCCTAGGTGTGTGCAGTGGGTCATCCCACAGCAGCAACTAAATATTTTGTTTCAGTTTTGGAAGGGAAATCTGTCCCTGAAGACACTCACTTGTGTCTTTTCTTGTCTGTTTTTAACGACCTTGATGCAGTGACATGCAAACGGATCCTTTCCATCTATGACCAGGGCAATGCTATGCCCCAGCTAGTAGAGTTTTAGTGCTGGACATGTTTTGGGGCCAACATCTCCTGCATGTTAAAGCAGTGTATTTTAGTGCATGCCCAATAGTAAAGGTTGGGTTTGGTTTGTGTGCTTTCACTAATGAGGATTCTATGCCTTCTTTGTTTTAGGAAGTGTGGTCCTCACGAAGATTTTTTGTGCCTATCATGCATCCAGGCTGCAGTCTTGCTGGCATGGAACCAGGAAGGATGGCACACTTTGTTTCCTGCTGCTTCTGCTCAGCCTTGGGTGCTTACACCCTCTCCTCTTCAGCGTTGCTCAGGGTGTGGCAGTGACACCTTTCTGGGGCAGTAACTCTCCTGGTGCACAGTCAGTGCAGTTTAAGATATAAAGGTGTAAAGTGAAGCCCATGACAGCTTGAGGGATTGCGGGGGCCTTTATCAGCCAGAACCTCTCTGAGCGCAAACACAGAAATGTTGTTGACAGACAACTTTCATAAATTGCTTTGTTGAGTGTCAGCTTCACTTTATAGCACATTGTCACATGCCAGTGCTGACACTTGTGGCAGAACCTGCTGGCAGAGTATGGCATGCTTGTCTGTAGCTTTTTCTGCATTTTCTTCCTAGTAAAATCCTTATGGTCCAAACTGGAGCCATTTTATCAGGTTTTGTCTTTGATGCATGGGTGAGGGGATGCTCTGCGCAGCACATACAGCCAGAACCATGCCAACACCACAATTAAAAACAGGGTGAAACAAAATGAATGCTTTAAGTGTGCTCATATTTTTGTGATGTATTTTCTGCTGCTGGACTTTTAATGCTCAAAATCTTTGCTCTATGAGTAACAGATGCTGCTATAAAAGGTTTGCTGCAGCCTCACCAGAGTTAACAGTACCTATGGGACAGGTTAGACAAAAATATCCTTCTTTTTTATCATTTACTTTTCTGTGCTAGGTGTTTGCCCAAAGGCATGCCATCCTAGTGAGGAAATTTGTCCTGCTAGTATCACATGCAGCCAGACAAGGGTTGTGGTCACTATCATGTTAAACTGAGTCACAAAGCTTCCTAAATGGTTGCTGTATGTGTAGCTAAAGAAAGAAAAAATAGAAACATCACTCATCAAGACTTCAACACCAAGCAAGAAGAACAAGAAGCAATGAAGAGAGTTTAGGAACTTCAAAGTAAGCAAAAAAATTCTCTGTGGATTCCCTTTTTCCCTGAAAATTGGGAAGCAGCAGATGGATAATCAACAAAACCCACATCACCTCCTTGAGACAAGGCCTGAGGACAGAGCTTGCAAGACACGTGTCAAACAAAAGAAATCTATGAAACTCTACATGGTATCTACAAGCTGGAAGTGGATTCCCTGGATTTTCCCAGGCATCTGGAGGGTATTGGGGCACCTGGAGCCAAGCGGCTCCCAGCCAGCAGCTGGTGCAGAGGGACACTGTGCAGCCGGGCTGTGCAGCCTCGCTGGTTGTTGGGCTATTGTGATGTCAGGAGTCCCTGCGTTACACCACGAGCTGACTTCCGCAGCTTCCTAGAGGTCAGGAAAACCCCCAGTATTTATTTCCTCAGGGTTTTTATCATGGTTTATGCCATCATATGTGGCTCATGGTTAAGAAAGGAGCAAGGAGAGCCAGTACTTAATTTCAACACATGGCACAAGACCTGCTCCAAGGTCGCGCAGACATTGGGAGAGCAGGAGCAATTGGCTCATGCTGTGGGCAAACTCAGTGTCACATGGAAGTGATTAGCTCAAACACTATGGGACAAAGGAGCAGATTATTTTGACATTTAGGCCTGAATGTGACATTTCCAGGGATTCTTGTAATGATTTGGCTAAAGACTATCAACAAGGCAAAAGCCCAGTGGGGGAAGTGGCGAGTCCCGCTGTGGAAAATTTAGCACATGGTAGCACTGGGTCTGCCGCTGCCCACAGTTTTTTGGGGCCTAGGCAACAGTATTCTGCACGTAAGGCCACAACAATTTTTAGACTCTCATGCTGGAGCTGCTCTAGATGACATCAACGCCCTTGGGAAGCTGCCCGTGGCTGGGTCCAAAAGAGGCTTGTGGTATCAGGGTGTGCTGGGGGTGTTCTGTTCTGTGCTAGGTGCTGGGCTTTCCCCCCACTAGGGCAGCTGGAAAAGCTGTGGCTCAGTGCCTAAACCATGGCCTGGCGTTTGGTCACTCGGATAGTTCAGGAACCTGGTAACATATTGGCCTCGAGATGCCATTTCTTAAAGTGCACATGTCTCCAGTGATCCTTTAATTGGACAGGGGTGCTCTCTAGTTTGTGAGGGAGCTGAAATGTAGGCAGTGAGTTACACCAGGTGGGACTGGGTGTGTGCTCTCAAGCTGAACATGTGTTAGTGACCTTGCTCCAGTGCTGTGGGGCTGGAGAGCAGCAGTAAGTCACTCTGACATGATGTGTAGCATGATGTGTCTGCTGTGGGTGCAGCACTGGGCAGCAGAGCCATGGCAAGAGGCTCTTTATTTCAAAGCTTCAGCTTTTCCAAAACACAAAAGGACATGCTTGAAATTCATTCCTTCACGCTGATCCTGGGAGTCTTCCATAACCTTGAGATTTGGCTGTCCCTTTGCTTCCCGTATGGAACCGCTCACCGAGCCCTGACGCCCCAGCACTGCCTCCTGTGTGGGGAGGGAGGCATCGGGGCAGAAGTGGCTTTGCAGGAGCATCGTGGCCAGCCCTGGCACAGCCCTGGCACAGCCCTGGCACTCCCCCCTCCCTGGCACTCCCAGCAGCAGCTCTGCCTGAGTGGCTGCCAGCCAGCTGAGGCATTGGCTGGGATGGCACAGGAACCTCCACGATTAAAGTGGTATTTGGAATTTCACATGTGCCCGTTATGAGCAATGCAAATGTCCACCCAGCCTGTAACCACAAGGCTTTAGGCTGGTTCCCTGTGTATAAAGAACTGCTCTGTCCCCTCTCCAGGCCCTTGGGTGATTGCTTTTTCTTTTGTTTTCACCCCTCGCAGGACCTGTTGCCATGGCTGAGCAGCAAAGGCTTCCCAGGCCCCTCAACCAGGGCAGTGCCTGTTTTTGTCACAGCAGCTGCATCACTGCTGCTGCTGCTACCTGCAGGTCCTGACTGCCAAAAGCAGAGACTGGAGTTAATGTGTGTGATCTGTAATGGGGCACCAGCCCACACTGCCCTGCTCCAGCCCCATCTAGCAGTGAGGCTTCACTGCTGACCCCCAACCCACAGGAAGAGAAAGCTCCAGCCAGGGAGAGCCTTGCCAGTCCCCACTTAAGCCCTGGGTGCTGCAGGTGGGCTCAGCACTGGGCATCCCTCACCCCACTGCCCTCCCCCCGGCCTTTCCACATTTGGGAATTCATTACTTCTGAAGTGCTGCTCCAGCATCTGCAGCCCTGGCACTGGCAGGACTCGTACCCACCCCTATATCCAGGCTGCTGCAGCATCTCAGGGGCCTCAGACCATCACGGAGATAAGGCTGGGGATTAGAGGGCTTTGCAACCTCTGCTTTGAACATGTGTGCTATGTGTGGAGCCAGAACATTTAGGGAGACCCCAGCTGCCAGAAGGAAATGTCCTCACCCTGACACAACTGGACAGGCACAACCACCCATGTTCCACACCTGCTCCCTCCTAGGCACACCCCATCCCCACATCCCTCTTTCCATTGCTGAAATCCTGTTACCCTCTCATATAGCACATGCCTCACCATTTTCATCTGACAGCAAGGATTTCAGCAGCATTTCTTGATCTGTTTCGTATTTTAAAGCAAGCAACTATCCCTCCTGCCCTTTATCTCCTAACTCTACCCTAATAAATATGATCGCTTCATCCTGTGAGACCTGAAAACCCATTTCTGAAATTCCCCTGGCAACTAATACAGTAAAACAAGCCTATAAATATAAATAATTATGATAAAAAGGCATAAAATGCCAGACTTGGGTCAAACATACTCATGGAGTGACATTAGCAACAAATAACTATGCAGGGTTTGAATGTAGATGTAAAAAGCTGAATAAAGAGTAGCTACTTCATTGCCCATAACTGTCAGGCTCCTAATTTGGGCAGGCCATATTTTACTGATAGCAGAGCAAACGCAGTAATAATGCAGCCCCACCTTTCCTGCTTTGTGAAAAATCTCATCCATCCCCAGGGAAGCAAGGATGCTAAAAACAGTGGTGTGAACGTGAGGTGAAAGGATAAGAGAAAGCACAGTCACAGGATGCAATTCCCATGTGTTTGTTGCACATCATATGCTAAGTTCAATTTTCCAAAAGCTTTGTTTTATTTTTAAAGGTAACATCTTTATTATTATTATATNAGTTATTATTATTATTATTATGCAGAGATGAGATTTTTTCCCCCTTTGATCACAGAGCAAACAGTTTGCTTTTGAAAATGTTAATGGAGTCCTGATTTAAAACATTTTTTCTTCACTTTTTTTTGTTGTTGTTATTGTTGTTTTTTAAAACGTTGCAACAGGCAGGATCTGGGTTTCGGTTTTTCTCGTCCTACACAAAGAAAGATTCTGGAGTTCACACTCCAAGCCACTACTGGTAGGTCCTGCCTTGCTCAGTTGTCATCGTCTCAGTGTGGTTTCGCCAGGTGGGGTGGGTAGGTGGGTGGGAGGGGAGGAGTTGGAAGAAGGGAGGGTATTTGTCAGCTATGTCGAGTCTTGGTTAACAACTTTTCCTCCATTCATGGTTGGTGTCCCTGAACTTTTCCTTGAGCGTCCTTGTTTTTCTCCAATTTCATGCAGCGATGGCTCTCTGTACATGCACACTGCAAACAGAAGAGACACGTGTTAACAGCCCTTAAGTCACAGACAGTCATGACCATAACAAATTATTGCTTTGTATATGATGCTGAATTTCAGCCCCATTACAAACACAAACCCACACCCACACTTACAAAACCTCTACTGACCTAGCAGCAGATCGTGTTACCAAGCAGGATCTGTTTGCCTGCCCTTGCTGCCATTTGTTTCTGTCTCTATTCTTTCAGAGGCAGAGAGAAGCAGCAGATTGACTGCTCACAGATAAATCTTTCTCAGTTCTACGTGCTTTACAGATTTTTCACGTTATATTCATATATATAAAATAAACACTTTAGCTCACAGAACCATGTACTGCCTTGAGAACCTTATCATCTAACAACAGGTCCAAGAACAACCGGTTCCCAGCCTGCTATAAAAACCCTTGAGAGACCTGAATCAAAACTACACCTGCAACTGAGCCATGCAGGCGTTCTGGGTGTTGAGCTGTGGATCTGAAGTGGTGCCTCAAGCCCATTTGGCTCCATCAGCCAAGAGTCGAGGTCTGCTCTCAGCACTTCCTATTTATTCCTCTGTAAATGAAGCCAGCCAGCCAAGGTCAGGGCTGTGAGCAGACACATGGGATGAGTTCAGTGACAGCAAGTCAGGAGCTGTCCCAGCTTTCCGTGGTCGTCTGGCAGCACCTGAGAACAGGGTGGCTGGAGGGCACCTTCTCTCCAGACTCTGGCTATGGTGTGTGTGTCCTATAAAAATGTACCTGCTGGAGCCCAGACAGCCAGAGAAAGCAACGTCTGCCCAAGGCATGGCTCATCCCCACGTCCTGGGCAGGACAGAGCATTTATCCAATTCACCACGGACCAAGTCCTCACGGCTGTCCTCGTGCCATGTGAGGTGTGCCAGAGCAGGGGCACGGGCTGCTCACCCCAAGGAGAGCATCTCTGATGAGCTCACTGCAAATGTGGCAGGGTGCAAATGTGATTGTAAGAGTGAGGAATCTCAAGGGCAGGCACAGCGGAGTTGAAAACATAAGGCAGGTCCAGACTGCAAATGTCATCTGCAGATCTTTGCAAATATTAGGAAATGAAGAAATGATTGTGTACTGCTTCATTTTGTGAAGCTGTCACATCGTAAAGAATGGCAGAGAGCTCCAACACAGGATAGAGCCTATCAGGGTTTGGTTCTGGATAATCAACGAGAACAAAACTTTAAAAATTATCTGAAGAAATGGAAAAAAAACCCACCATGCCATGTATGAAAAGGCAATGTAAGTGCTTGTATCCATCATCTCCCCTGATTTGCAAATAAATCCCAGCAATTAGGGGCAGGCTGAAAATGACATTATTGCTCTGTGCTTTTACTCTTGACTAGATAAACAGTTACAGCACTGTGCAATAATATAGGACAGAGATAAAGTGCAGTCAACTGTGTATTAATAGGAGGGACATTGAATTGAATATATGAGCAGTGAAAAAATATTACTTTTCCCATAGAGTATTTTTCATGCAAGGCTTTCAAAGCAGTTGAAACTGCTTGAAACACACACACACACACCCCGGGCCTCCCAGCAAGGCTGAAAGGAGGTACTGCTCTGCATACTGTTATTGCTACTGGAGCCATTGTTTTCATGAAAATTAGAAAACAGAGAAAATGAAGGAGTTGTCCCATGGGTCTGGGCCAGGATGAGCCCTTCCAGGACTGCCCATCAGGTCCAGACAATGGATGCTGTCTACATACTGCAAGGAAAATGTGTTGCATGGCAGCAACAGATGGAAGAAGGCTCTCCCTTTCACTCCTGAGCTGCCCCTCACACCTTGGAGAGTGTCACTCAACCACATGGTGATGGTGAATTTGCCTGTTGTGGCAAAGTACTCAATAAAATCCTGAAGAAAGTATGACATGGTTAACAAATGAGGAAAAACCTGTGCCCTTGTGATTCTTACCCTGAGTTGCAGAGTCTTTGGATAGCACTGAGGGTGTGCATCACTTCTGTGACTCATCTTATTCTCGGATGTGATGTTTGCCCAGCAGAATTAGGTATTTGTGCCAGTGTTGTCCCAGTGCCCCTAACATTCTATACACAAAGTTTTGTCTCAAGTGCACTGTTGCCTTCATCCTGACCTCTCTGGTACCAAGCTGGAGCTGGAGGGACCTGGACCTCCATGAGTTCTTCCCCCAGACAGCTACCAAGCTCATCTCACCCACACTCATCCCCAGTAACCCATCAGGCTGGGCCAGATGCTTAACCACAAGGACTGAGCACCGGTGAATGCTGCAGCAGCACCATGGCATGCTGCCTTTCCTCAACTCCCTGCCTCGCACCACGGTCTTTGGGCAAAAAACCTTGAGCTGCTAACAAGGCCCACAGAGTGAAGAATATAAACCAGGCTGCAGAAGTAAACAACATTTGTAGCTACAAATGAAGAAAACCCTGTACCTGGCAGGCAAATAGGGCAGGAATTGTAAGTCTGTCTTCCAGTCTAGTGCATGATAGAAATACTGATGTGGGGCATGGCCAGAGACTGCTCACACTGAGCTTTTCAGACAGAGCTGTCAAAGCCTCTGTACCAGACAAGCTGTGCCAACAGCCCATGCCAGAAAATCTGTAGCAGTATAGGACAAGCATATTTGCAGTATTTAGATAAACCTACAGGATCAGCGTATGCAGTACTTACATGGCATCATGCACAAGAGATGCCTGGATATTCTCTTACTCAAGAGGCTTGTGCACATGTGCTGAGCTGTGGCCATGGCTCAGCAGGGGCTGTAAACCCCCTGCCCTGTGCCACACAGGTGTGTACCCCTACATCTGCACAGGCACAGGGCTTCAAGGACAGCCCAACATGTTGTGCAACACAGGCTCTTGGACTGCAGCTCGTTCCTCTTTGTACTGAGGAAGTCTGAGCGTGACTCACGCAGGGAGATGTTAGTCATGGACTGGGGAGGGGGTGTTTGCAAACGGACTGTTGTGAATGCCCAGATCTTCCCAGCTTTGAAAGTACATCTTCGGGGTCCTTGCAGCACTCACTGGCAGGTCTCTTTGGGATCCCTCAGTGTGTATGTATATGTACAGACACAGTTCCCTGTCACCTGCAGCGAGGTAAGGCAGCAGCAGCAGTGTGACAGTCACGCCCGGACGCCTGGGAGGTCTGCTGGAGCACACAGCACAAGGAGCTTTGGAAGGATGAGCAATTCAGCTAGAACAAGAGTTCCGTCCCTGCTTTGCCTTGCTTCTCCCACCCACCCACACCCACACATCAAGCCAAATACAGCCCTTAATGTCTGGAAACCAAGCTAATGCTTCGGAGTTTCAATCAGATAATCAGCTCCTATGCCCCAGATTCCAATCAACACATCCATATTCATGCTTTAATTGGAAAGTGCTGTTAGCCTGATCTGCTGGAGAGCTGCAGGCATTAATGGAAGGGGGTGAAGGCAGGAGCTGTGCCCATGTCTGGTTCTTGTGGCTTTCGATTCCCTGTTCCCCTGTGAACCAGTAGGACCTGCCACTCACAGGCACAAGGGAACAATTTGCACAAAGAACAAATTCACCAATTAGGAAGGAGAGTGAGAGAACAAGTGAGGAGGAAGGGGGTGACAGGGACCATACTTCCTGAAGGCAAAGGCATGGAAGGGGCTGCCTGTCACCCAGAAACAGCTCAAACTCCTGCCTACATGCTGGCACAGGATCACACTCTCATTTCTGCTTCCCAGACACGGCACTGGCACACCACCCACACAATGACACTGAAATCACCCTGGGCATCAGGGACTGCCTGAGTTTGGGAAGCACTGTTTTGTGTCCTGACCCTAGCCATTTCTCACTTGGCAAAACTGCAAGTTGAGGAGATTAAGGGGATGCAACAAACTCCATTTCCTTTCTCTAGAATACAGCAAAAAGCNCATCCATCCATCCACCATCTTCACTCTGTGTCTTTGCTTGCCCCAGACCCTTGCAAGTCAGGAGAAGCCCAAATTTTTCTAAGCTGCCATTCAGCAGGTGAGCAGCCCTGCAGAATCACCACGAGCCCAATGGTGCCTGGCTGGATCTGGGCAGGGCTGGAAGAACATCCTCTGGCAGCAGCGCAGGGAAGTCTCCCTGCCTTGACAGATACCACAGCTCTGGGTGTCGGTATCTGCCTGAGCAGCTGTATTTGCCCATGCTTTGGTGCAGGGAATTAACTGCCTGAGCAGCAGCACCCACGGGCACCACAGAGTGAGTGATTAGGCACCCTCGTTTTCTGCCTCTAATTACCGTGTTCTAAATATCAGCTGATGTATTTCAGAGGCATGTGAGCTTGTGTCTGGTGGTAAAATGAGAAGGATGCTGCCAGGCGGAATCACACTTTGTTCAGGTAAGAAAGGCAGCACAGGATGGCAAAAAGCCAAGCCAAATCATGGTTAAAATACATCACATTTGCCATCTAATAAGATGATCAAGAGTCTGATAGGTGGACAAGTGAGTTAGTGTGGGACAGAAAACATACCAAAGCCTGCCCACCTGGAAGACCCAAGAGAGGAGCTGTGTTAGCAAAGACTTATAGAGTGTGGACATTTAGAGGTTTGAGTTTTTAAGGATACTTTTTAGGATGTTGGGAAAATGACATTTACATGGGCAGGTAGTAATAGGATAAGGTAGAATGTTTAAAAACTAAAAAAGAAAAGATTTAGGTTAGACATTAGAAAGAAATTCTTCTCTGTGAGGGTACTGAGGCACTGGCACAGGTTACCTAGAGGAGCTGTAGATGCTCCAGCCCTGGAAGTGTCCAAGGCAAGGCTGGATGAGGTCCTGAACAGCCTGATTTGGGGAGGGTGGCATCCCTTCCCATAGCAGGGGGCTGGGACTAGATGTTGTTAAGGTCCCTTCCAACCCAAGACTTCCTAAGACTCTATGCTTTATGTATTAAGATGAGACCTTTGAAGCATTTTTCACGAGGGCTACTGCATTTTCCTAGTCAACAGTGTCTTGTGCTTCTTTACAACATCTGAGAACTCTGCCTTAACAAAACTTGGCTGTTATTTCCCTGAGGAATGACACTGGGAAAGATCTGGCTGCTTGGATACTCATCAGTGGTAATAAATGGATCCAGACCAGACATTAAAAGGTCACCTTTGTATCTGAGACGTGTTCACATCATGAGGGCTGAAGCGCCATAAATTCAGAGTCAGGGGCTGCTCCGCTGACTTAGATGGAGGAAGTTTTCTGCTTCTGTGGCCAGATTTGCCACCCTAAATGTTTTCTAGTTTGGGCCAGGAGAGAGAGGAAATGTAACTCTTTGGGAGAGTTACACTTGGAAATTATATCTTCAAGAAGAAGGAAATATAAATACCAGGGCACATCCACAGTAAGCATCTGATAATATTCCTACTTAAATGACTGGAAACTTCTCACATTGTTTGAGATGGATTTGGATATTTAGAAGAACAAGAGGCACTGTGGATGGGAGGGCTCTTCCAGCACTAATCATTACAGACACTTAAGGAGACTGAAATTTCTCTAAAAGATTGCTTGTTGTCCAAGTGACAATTATACTCAAGCTCATTTCCTTGTGCAGTCTAGCTCAATCCTGATGTCTTCCCTTTAGGGCTCATTTAGTTCGAATAATCAGTGATCAGAAATAAAAAATATCAAAAGAAATGTGTTGCGTGTGTGTGTTTTGAAGCAAAACTGGCACCACACAGTACATCAACTGCTGTTTGCCTTGGCTTTGCCTGTGCACAGATGGGAGAGGAACTTAACATCTCCCCTGTTGTTACTTAGTAAGTTTTTTTGCTTTCATATTGATTAAGCTTAATCTTATTTCCAAAACCAAACAAATCCTACCTACACTAAACTAAAAAAACCTCCTACCGACCAAAACCCAAAATTTTCCAGTTGGTATCTACTAAATTTTCTACAAAATACCTCCAGCATCCTGCCAATCCACATGAGTCAAAATGCTCTGAGTGTTTAGCACAGCAGAAAGCCATAGTTGCTAAAAGCCATAGGTAACACACATCCATATACAGATACCACCGTGTATATATGCATATATGTTCCCATGAGTACTTAGAAATTATCTGTGAGGATATTTCTTATTTGTGTTTTAGTTTGCCATCCATTTGCAATTTCAAGGAGACTTCTGAATTCAGAGAGCAGGATGAAGCAATGGGAATCAAATGAGCCTCAGGAACAATCTGGGCTTTTTTCTGTTTCCCTTCACTGTGAATGCTCTCTTCACTAAACTGCTGCATAATTTTTCTGGACATCAGAAACAACTGGGAAGTTTCATCTCAGAGATAATGGCCATTGAGTGGTAGGTGAAGTGATTCCTAGCAATGGATGTGGCAATTCTCCTTCCCAGCGAGAGCAGATTCCTCCTTGCACACATTCCTGTGTCAGCCATCACGTGGCAGGGCTAATGCTGGTGGTGGTACCCAGCAACAGGAAACCTGGGGGTGTGACTGTGGATGGAAGCTGCAAAGCTCCTGTGGATGGAAGCTGTGTCCTGAATAAGCAGCAGAGCCCACACACTGGGGCAATCCACAGCATTCTGCAGAACCGACATGCAAATACAGCAGGAGAGTGCTTTGAGTATTTCCTCGGAGTCATAACAAAGAGAAAAGAAGCTGTTAAAACAGGGTGGGAATTGCCCCTTTTCTGTAACATCTCTGCTTGCAAGCCCTGCTCAGGGGGACTTTGATGGATGCGGTGCAGAGGAGTCACGTGGAGACGAGTGCATTTTACTCCAACCCTCCCTGCAAGCCTCTGCTACCCACAATGAATCTCCGGCTTGGGAACAGAGTCGTCCGTCTGGAGTCACAGTCCCAGACAGCTGAATGCTTTGGGAAGCTGACACGTGCCTTGGCTTGGGAGACTGCCAGCTCTTTGATGCAGCAGCGCTCACAAAGCCTGACTGCAAAGCATGTGGAGGAGGGAAGGAGTGGAGGAGCCCTTAATTTGGCTGCCAACTTCCAAAGCGCTCACTCGCTCGGGAGGTTATGTGACAGCTGTGATTGAAGCAAGTGTGGGAAGATGCAACTGCAGGAAAGGGAAGCTCTCGGGCTGGGCTGGGTTATTCAAAATGAAAGCCAGAGCGGCATTTGCTGAAATGAGATCTCTGCTGTGGGTCAGGCAGCTCCGTTAAGGCAAGGCCTTCCACGAGGAGAGCCACAGGAGTGGCCTAGTTTTAATGCATGCAGAAGGAAACAACTGAGCCATTCAGCAGACACCACTGCAAGCTAGATTAAAAAAGAAGTCTGGATTCAAAGGATCCCACTGATCAGTGTCAAAGCCCAGCCAGGCAGCAAAGAAATACCAGAAAGAGGTGGAAACCCAGCTGTGAAAGTTGGTGCTTGTAAAAGACTGTCCTTGCGGTCAAGGCAAGAGAGAAGCTGGTGACCAGCCCCCTGCCTGAAGCAGGCCCTGTTCCTTAGCAAAACACAAGGCTTTAGGGTTCCAATCCCACTAATGCCTCAGATAAACAACAAAAGGTTCCTGGCTGCAGAGAAGCTGTTGAAAACAAGCACAGGGCAAGCAACTCCAGGCCATTCTCGGCTCTTTCAACACTTCCATTTCCTGTGCAAAGGCCACAGATACTCTGGGAATGCTGCATTGAATTTCTCTCACGCTTTGCTTCAGATGGCCGTCTCACTCACAACTGCCTGCCCCTGAGCTGAGAAGCCTTTAGAAAGGCCACTACTGTGTGGAGTGAGTTGTGGCCTCCTCCACTGGTGAGTGGTATCTCTCAGGAGAACATCAGTTCAAACCTTCTCTCACAGCCAACGTGGGGTAGTGAGAGGGGGCACAGAGCTGTGCAGCCAAGGCCAGCTCCAGGCTACTGTGTCCCTGAAGGGGACAAATGGCAGGACCAAAATGGGGTCAGAAAGGCATACCTAGCTTGGGGATCAAAAAGAAGTGCTTTTCCCAAGCAAGAGATAAGAAGTGTTGTTTCCACAATCAAGTTAGGCTGATCACACTATCACTCCATTTATCGGGGCCAGCCAACAAAAAAGCAAAATACCCTGGCAGGAGCCCCAGACACACTTCAGAGAGTGTACAGGCATCAGCAGGAGGGCAGAACTTCAACCCCATGACTTTCACTGAAGTCTCACACTGTAATGAAGACATATGGCATGACAGCATCCCATCTAACTTTGGACAACAACTCTACCCCCAGTGACTAACTAGGATGCCTTTATATATGAGGAAAAACAGATTTAAGTTATCTCAGGGTAGACATATAAAGAACATCTACAGCTGTGCTGGTAGGACACGTTTTTCTTCTATTACTGTGAATGGAGTGTCAAAGTCTAAAATCAGGTGAGATAAATCCTGTCTCTACTGATGCTATATGGGACTGGAAACCTACTGAAATACACTGGCAAAATCCTCTGAGAAGACAACATTATGATCACTGCTGAATCGTATTCCTTTGGAACTGCTGGCATCTTTTCTTTACCAGTAATTTCTTGTGTTGCTGGGGTTTTAAATTCATCCTTTAGCACCCCAAAATTATGAAATCCCTTTGAGACCAGAAGGAAAGCAGAGAAAATGCTAACAGTGCAGCCCAGCATTTATCTGAACTGCTACAAACATTTCTTCTCCTTGCTTTCTGCTCTCGAAGCCCAACACTCCCACCCAGGAAACCCCAACTCCAAAGTTGTTAACTCCCCCTACCCAAACCCCATTGAGGGAGAAAGTGGGCAGATTCCATACCTTCAATGGGTTTAGGTACAAAATGTGATGAGGGTTTGGTTTTTTTCACTCGGTTTCCCTTCATAATTTGACCTTCTTTATTGAGTCCCAGGAACCACGCTCGTCCGGATTCTTGCTGCCGGTACAGCGTGGAAGAATAGATAACGTAGTAGTTTTCAAAGACAGATTCTTTAAATTTGCACTCTGGTGTGAAAACATCCTGCAGTAAAGAGAAAGAGAGAAGAAGAAAAAGCAATGGAAGAATTAATCACTGGTCTTCTAAATTAGGCATCACTGAGTGATACACAGTGGTCACGCATTGCAGTTAACAACAGAAAACAACAGGCATCAGCAATGCCAGCTCCCAGCAATAACACCCATCTAGACAACTCCCTGCTGAAAGGCAAGGCTCTCATTCCCTGGCAGAGCTGTGGGTTGCAAAACAGCCTAGCCAGTGAATGGGCATGAAAATCGTGCAGGAAAAGTCAGAATTTTGCCAGGATTTAGACTGAAATACTAAGCAAAAGAAAGAAAAAGAGAGCTGAGAAGCAGAGACAGCTTTGCTGCTCCTGATGCCTTCCCGTGGCTTTGGTCATACCTTCTCTGTGATGAGCAAATGTACAATGATTGTTGTCTAAAATAATGAGGTTTCCTCAAATTCTTAGAGGCAATGGGCAGTTTATTGAACCATTTAAGAGGATTCAAAGAAATGAGAGTACAAAAGCAAGTAAACCATTTAATTTCAAAAGCTGTGTGAGGAAATGTTGGCACGAAGCCTGGAAATCTTTCAATAAAGAAGTAATTTTAAAGATTTCTGGCATAAGTATTTCTGCAGGCACCAAAAAGCATTTCCACACCTGTCCTGGAGCAGCGCACATATGGATCTGTCCAGCACATCTCCTGAGCCTCTGATGGCTGTGGGAGTGGCTGTGCCTTTGCCACTTGTGCTGGCTTTGCATGAAGCCTCCAGGATGAAACTACAGTCAGGTGTGGACTAGTACTGTTACATCCCAGTATTCAAGATTTTCACAACAGTGAAACATTAAACCTCTTAAAATATCTGGCTGCCCAGAGGATTCTGTGAGAGTGGGCTCCCAAACATTCAGTGAGTCACATGTGTCTGTTAGTGGGTTGGGTTTTGTTCCCAGACTTTGATATAGAGCAGAAAACTTATCCTGGTCAAACAAATTCTCCCACTAATTTTCTAAAAACTATTCTTGCAAGGAAAGTTCAAGCCACAATGAAAATTCATTTTCTGAAGCCAGACTGTTTCAGAAAAAAAATCCCTTTTTTCAGGTCCCAGACAAGGCACTTCTGAGGCCTGTGAGTCAAGGTGGACGCTTCTACAGGGAAGTGATGCTCCCTCCCAAACCTTCGCCACTCCAAGCCTTTGGGAGCTTCTCCAACTTTGCCAATGGAAAACCCATGACCAACATCTGAGCAAAGCATCTGGAGTAATGCCACGTATTTACTGCAGACCTTGTTCAAGAGCGAACATTCTGAACATTCAGCAACACTCAGGAACGTGTTCCCAAGCGATCTGGGGGTAATATAAAGTGTTGCTGGTGTGACAATAAATCCAGTGTGCAACAGACCCGCAGAGACTGGCAGGCTTGGAGCTACAGAAGATAAAGCACAGCAGAAAGCACAGAGCTGTGCTGCACACATGAATTTTGCATCAATCATAGCACCACACAGGTAAAAATACCATCAGCAAAACAGGCCATTTTGCCTTATCTGAGGGAGTCCTTCTTGATAGAGAAATAAATATTTTTAAAAGAGAGTGAAACAAGTTAAGAGAGATCTAGATGACTTAGAGCACTATAAAATGGTGTTTGAAGTAGCTTCCCAAAAGAACAGTGTTTAAGCGTTCCTTAAATCTGCCCTTTATCTCCAGGCTTTGTCTTGGCCGGGAAGGCACAGCTCACCTGGGAGCTGGGTTTGCAGGAGCTGCCTCTGAACTGCTGCCTCGGGGGCACTCTCTGGCACCAGGCCCAGCCAGGCAGCAGCTCTCAAACCAAACTGGACAATCCAATCCCCTTTCCCATGCCTTTATTAAGCCATCAGTAAAAACCTATCACAAAAATTCCCTTTAAGGGACTAAAAAGTTGGCAGGCTGTGAGAGACAGCTCCCAATTTGACCTAAGCATGGAACTAAGACTGTTTTCAATGAAGAAGAAATATAAAAGCTAATGTATTTTGAAAATGTGGTTTCACAAAGAAAAGAAAAGATATTTTAATTAAAAGTTATTGCAAATTAAGTTTTCAGCTCAATATCTAATTTGAAATTACTGCAGTATAATATTTTATGACATGTAGCAGTAGTTCATAAAAGCAGATGCTGTACTGTATACCCACTTGTACCAATAAACCAACAAAATTCTTACATTATTTTAAAGCAAATGCATGTAAAGACATCAAAGTAATGAAGATTAAAAAAAAACCCTATTGATTTCCTTTAAATGTTTATGCTTCCCCACAAGCAAACAAAAGCATCCCATTCGTTGTGTGAGTTGGCTGCATGACTCGTCATCTCCCATAATTCAGCTGAAATAGCACTTCAGGATATGAACCATGGTAACACTACTAGGAAACACCCCAGCTCTGTCCATTCAGCAGCCTAGAAAACCCACAGATTTGACAGCTAAGTTTTAGTTAAATAATACTGGGTTTATCCACTATTACCCTTCTTCTTACATACATCATCTCATCAGCATCAACTGTGCCATGTGCAGACAGACACTCATGGGACACTTCTCATCCTGCCACCAAACTGGCGTGTCCCAGGGTCCTCACAGGTCTGAGCAGCAGAAATCTCTCTGGGCACTACCATGGACTTGACACAAACAGCAAGATGACGAAGGAAAAACCAGATGACCAGAGAGGAGACAGGGCAGAGCAGCAGGACACTGGCCACTCTCCCAAGCACCGCCTGAGGATTTTGAGAGTGTCCTGTAAATCTCATTAACATGCAAACTCTTATGTTTTTCTTCACTGGTGTTTTCTTGATGCCCCATGGTCAGCCTTCAGCTACACTGACTGCATCATTTAGTTTCGTCACACGCCTTTTGCCATCAGCTTTGGGGCTGCCAATAACAAAAGGCTATTGGGATATTAATGACAGAACCTCTCTACAAGCTTCACTGTTAAAATGAATTGTGCAATTATGCTGAATCAGGTGGGAATTGCTGTTTCAGTTGTCTTAGGCTGAGATGAGCTGGGAAGACAGAAGTGCAGGTGAGCATTAAAGGCTTCACAGTAACAAAGCAGTTTGTAGCAGCCACTGCTGCACAGACAGAAATCTGAGATAACAGAATGTGTTGTTAAAAAATTACTGATCTATTGACCACATCTATGGGGTATGCACAATTTAGGGTTTTTTTTAAATTTGTTTGCTTTTGTTTATAAGTTGATGAAATGTGCTATATGGGCAGACCTGGAGTCCGGTATTTTCTCTTCATCTCAAATAAAGAGTGGGTAAACATAGCAAAGGGATGCTCAGGCTATGCCCCCCACATGCTTCTGACAGGACATAAGGACATCCTGCCCCAGAGGAAATGCTATGCGTAAAGCCCTGGGACCATGAGCACCACTTCACTTGCCCACTTGCTGCAGGGATCTTTGGAAACAGGCTTATAACGAGTCCCACTCAATTATTTTTTCAACTCTATCCTTGACTGAAATAGCATGACCAGGTACAAGACAGTGAGAGGACAGATGGCTTCTATCTTTTTATCACCAGTCTTTTTTCAGTCTTTAAACAAAGAAATAAATAGTGACTCTATTTTCTGCACAAAGTCCACAGAGGTTCCCAGTCAGGACTGTCTTGAACTCAGCTCATCCAGAAAGCCCACCAGTTCTTCTCATTAAAGAGTATGCTTGTGTTTATAGGAAAAAAATTCTCTCAATTTAATTCAATGTGAAATGTGTCTTTGACTGAATTATTTTTGCATACAAAGTAAACAAATACATTTATTTGTTTGCCGTTTGGAGATTTAGAGCCTGAGGTATTTTGTTAAGTGTCTACAGATATTACTGCAAGTGGCTTGGAAAAGCAGTTCTTTTTTTAATTGTTAAACTAGAAACCCGCATGAAATATTTGCAAAAGAAACATTAGTAATTTACATGCAAAATGATTAGCATCTGCTTGCAACTTGTTTTTTTGCATCTCAATCCAGTCCCTTGAACAAAAGGCAATTGTATTAAGACGAGTAATTACATTTGCTTTGAAAAAACAAACATAGGCCTGGTTTGTGCTAACTGTAGTTTTACTGTAAATTTCACAGCCTGAAAAAAAAAATAACCCACAGTAGCTATCACACAGAAAAAAAGGGAGATCACATTCAATGATGCTTGGAAGCAAAAGGAGCTAAATGGGTGCATCTGCCATTGTGGGGGATTCAGTGTGTCAAACCTGCTCAGGGAGGGTATAAGGTACCACAGATTGTCCCAGAAGTTATTTCTGGGTTAGAAAACCAAGATGTTTCATTTTTTCTTGATCCCAGTAGTGTCGCCTGCCATCTGTAGATGGAAATATGGATGTCACTTCCAGGCACAAGCCAACCTCTGCATCACTTGAGCTAGTTTGGTTCTTCTGGGAGATGTTGGGAATGCCTGGGCCCATCTATCCCACAGCACAGACTGGTGGTGGTTTGTGAGAGGGCAGATTTTTTTCCTAATCCACCTTGCCTGGCCAGGTAGATCTAACCCAACCTCTTTGAACAAAGTAAGTTTGACTGGACTCTCCTTTGCATTTCTGTAAAGCTGGAGAATTTCCACAGACATGGGTGGAGAGGCACTGCTGTCAAACCTGTGGGCGTGAAGATGCAGGGCATTCAGCGATGCACTGACACCCTCTGAGATCTCAGCTCCTTCAAAAAAATGCCAACCCAGCAGTGCTGTTGCCCTGGTGCAATCCCAGTGCTGCAAGGGCAGTGGACAGCCCTGGTGCTGCTCAAGAAAACAGTGCCAGCCCCTGCCATCCCAGCCTGGGAGCATCCCCGCCACCGAGCATCCTCAGCCAGGAGGTGTGAAAAAAAAGGTCCCCAGTAAGCAACAGCAAGTTGCTTCTGGGTTATGATCATGAGAGCCAGCAATCTGCTCCCCAGAAGCCCCTGGTGTCCCCAGATCATGGCAGAAATGGTGACAGGTTTCCATGTGCAATGCTCAGGGAAAGCCAGCAGGAAACTGTCACAGGCTGCTGTTGTATTCAAGCCCAGCTGCTCACTCAACATCCCTCCAGACTGGGCAGCTTTGTTCGTATTGCTCACCATTTCCCTACAAACATTCCCAAAATTGCCAGATAAATAAAGATATCTTTTTTTTTTTCCCAAGATTTCCTTTTAGTATAACCCAAAGGAGAACAGCAAATACATGCATCCACAAGCAAACCTAATGACTTAATAAATTTAGTTACTGAAACTAGCAGCAATAAAAGAAAAAACCCATTCTGCAAGTAGTTTGTGCCACAGTTTAGGAAAGGGATGTTAATTATGAGTGTTGAAATATCTCACTAGCACACTCCCAGAGTAACAGTTTTCCTTTGTTTACAGCACTTATGGGCTTCTCTTTTACGTTCTGCACAATTACTGAGCCAGATCTTCAGATGGGATAAAAGCACTAAACTGCACCATAGTCTATGGCATGGCAAGGCTTCCCTCCCAGAGAATCTGGCTCAGGATACTGAGCTTACTGATGTTAGTGTTAATACTTAAGAGCTCATCAACTCATTTAAAACATATTAAGTAAGAACCATAAATATCAGCACAGCTATCAGCAGTGGCATTTCACTGTTGTTGTGGAGGCAGCGCATGGAATGACTGGATTGTGTTCACTTGTCCGTATAAACACTGTTCCATCCCGGGGAAAGGATGGCACTATAGGAGAGCATCTGTTTTATGGTGCACTTTACCCAGTAAAGCTCATTCCACATTCCTCACTGACCTCAGTTAGGGCAGGGTTTCATCAACACTCCTCTGATGCTAACAGCACTGAGAAACTTGGCACTGAAATCAATAAGGATGTGCAAGACACCGGATTCTTTAAGACATCTGGGCTTCCAGATGAAATGCGAATGCCCAACTCCCATTCACACCCCTGGAAGCTCAGAGACTATGTCTTTGAATACCTGAGAATTTGTGACCAAATACGACACTACTCGATCCAGGCATACTCTTATTCCCAGGACAGGTCTTTCACCAGAGAGATTCCACTCACAACATAATCCCTGGCAGGACAAGCAGCACTGCCATAGGCAGAGATGCCTTGCACAGAGTCTTGCACAGATGCAGTTCAGTGCCCACCTGCCTCAGTGTAGCTTCGCCCCTGACCTGGGGTTGCATCTGTCTGGAAATGCTTTAAAATAATTGTAGCTGAGCTCTCTCTTGGCTTGTGATCAAGAACCGCAAATGTGCATCCAAACTTTACATCTCATCACATCTTTGTCCAGATGGCAGGTGATATTCTCTTCACACTCCACTCTTCCTCCCCCTTCTAGCTCCCTAAGAGATTGGTGACAAGTCTTCTTGGTGGCCTTTTAGAAGTAGGAGAGAGCAGATACATTTTAAAATAACAAGCTGCTACATGGGAGTGTACAGCCCCGCTGCAGAGTAGAGATTCACTTGATGAGGCAATATGGTATCTGAAAGTATTCTGACTCCGCCTGGACCATCTGTGGGCTGGAGGGAACACATTTTCAAATAAATCATCATCCATGCAGGTCTGTTCTCCAGCTCTTCGAGCTGGGAAGCAGCATTAGCAAGTCACCTAACTTACTGCCTCTGAAAATTTAACTAAAATTTAACTGAAAATTTAACTGCCCTCACTTTTGTGGGAACTCTCTGTACTCAAGGTAAATAATTGTTCAGCTGGCTTCCTTTTAAAACACCCACACAAGAAGTGGAGTGCAGATCTGCTAAGTCTTGTGAGCTGATCCAATATTCCTAGACAGGCAAAAAACCCAAGTGCTGGACAAGCCTCTGTAATTAGGCTGCAGATCTTTATATGCGGACAAAGGTTGTCCTAAAGCACCTTTTAATGTTCAAGGACTGATGAAATTATTCACGTCACCATCACTGAGGAATGCTGGAGACAAAGGTGTGATTGCAGCCTGGACATGCCCAAGGTGTCCTGCAGCAGCAAGGACATCTGCCCAACACGCAGCAGACTATTGACCAAAACCTGTGGTAGGTTCTGCAAGACACTGAGCTCTGTTTTACCCCAGATAAACCAGTTGCCCCCATCACAGTGAGCACACACAGGTCCACACAAGCCACGGTCTCTCTTTGGCTACAAAGCAAATGAGTTTTGGGGATCCTAATCCAGAGCTGTCCATCCCACCACAGCTCAGTATTGCGTTCTTTTGCTTTCAGCTCTTGACCTGCCCACTGCGCAGGCACATTTTCACCACATACTTCATAAAGTGGCCAAATTCACTGCATTGGCCTTTGGTGAGCTGCTCATGCAATCCTCACAGGAAAACAGCTTTCAGCCTAATGACTGCTGACAAGAACACAACTGGGGATGACTCTCCCAGCCAGGCTGCTCACTTCCATACCTCCCTGGAGAGCCCGGGGGGACTGGATGAGAGAACAGGCTCTGTCGGGAAGGCCTGGGTACCAGTGACTGCACAGCTCCCTGGGCAGTGTGACCTGCAGAAACCAGCACATCGAGCTCCTCACCCATGTGGCACACTGAGCAAGGCACATATTTTGCCCTTTGCTTCATTTTTTCTTAACAATGGACCCCAAATTCAAATTCATGGCTGGACGGAGTAAATTTTCATCCCTTCTTTTTAAAATACAAGGTTTATTTGGAATTTACTTGACTGATTTGGTTTTTAATTTTGGATCTTATTTCAAGCTGGAATTTTAAAGCCTCTGAAAGTTTGGACTGCCATGAAGTGGAGTAGTGATCACAGCACAGCTCACTCATGTGGCACTTGGCCCATCCAGTGCAGCACTGCTCTTCCAGGAAAGCAACTGCTTCCCACGAAAGGGGTTTTTCCTGACACCATTGTCTCTGGTATTGCATTCCTGGCAGCCTGGGGATCTGGTGAAACCCCAGGATAATTTCTAACCTGGGAATCCCAACTCATCTATTGTCTTCTCTACATTCTGTTTTCCTGACAAAGTGTCTGAAATTGCTAACAATGTTATCAACTTTGCTTACTCCAAAACACCATCCAGAAATACATTTTTGCTTTCAGACATAATGATCATGAGACAAGATGGCACTAGATGAAGATATGTTAGTTGCGTACAAGAAAAACAGATTTCCTAATTTAGCATCGTACTGCTTCATCTGCTAAAGCCTGAAATAACTATAAAGAAAAACAATAATGTAAGAACCCTAGAAACACAGCCAGATGGGATGTTCTGAACCTCTGATCTCTGTTTCTTGGCATCAATCTGAGCCTGAGCACAGGGCAGAATAACTGGATTTGTTGCCTTTGGTTATGTTTAGGATCCTGATATCTTTGTTATTGCTGATAATAATTACAATGTATAAACTAAAGTAATGGTTATGCATTTATAAACATGAGATTATTTTCTTCTGATAGTCAAAAGAAAACTTTCAGTAGAAAATAAGCAGTCAATATCATGGGCTTATCATGTTGTTATTTATATGAAAATCATCCTCAAAGGCTCAAACCAGAGTATAAATGCCTCAGCCATTTAATTAAATGCTCTCACAATGACAGGAGGACAGGGTAGCCCTTATCATTCCTCTGGTTTTGTGCTGAGGTCCTGAGCACTGAAAGACCAGACAGCTGGATAGGTGCTCTGCAAACAGGAGGTGTCAGTGAGTGGAGAAACAAATTTAACCAAGTTCCAGTTCAGTTTCTTAGGCAAACAGCCCCTCTTTATGACATAAATGAAATAATGCAATTATAACAATGTCAGCAAGAAAAGGACTGAGAATGAACCCCAGCCCTTGTAAAGAATAGTCTTAAAAGTGTTTTATGGTTTTTAACACAGAGATAAAACCGTCTTGTTCTCACCCAATCATACAGCCTGCACAGAGTGCAGGTCTGAGGGAAGAAAATGGCCTCAACCCAATTTTCTGTGTAGCTCATTTTTTTCTGTGTAATTCACTGTCACGTGGGCAGAAGATAAGAGGACTTGCCAAGGAGCTCACCAGGCCTATTACAGCCCTGAGATGCTGATGTGCTGAGATAGCCTCTCTGCTTTGACTCTTAAATTCAAACTGTGAGACTTGCTGGAAACACACCCTATCTTTCTTAATGCTGGAAAGATCTCTTCTGCATTAAACCAATTTCAGAGTTGTCATGACCAGGACTGGAAATTCAATTTCTTTGCTGTTGAAACATCCATTTTGAAAATGAGTGATGCCAGATTATTAATATTTTGACAGCTTACTGACAGATTGGCTACACTGGGCAATTAACAGAAAGTCCTGTGGTCTAAAGCATCAACTGAGGCTGGGGTGAGCTCATGTTGGACCAGCAGGTTCTCACAACCAAGACAAAGTGTTATGAAGTGTGACAATTTATGTGGCTTTTTCTACCCCCCTGTACCCACTGCTGCAGAGCCTACACAGTGAGAAGGAAAGGTTCACAGAATATTCTTGGGAGGACGCCAGCTCTGCTGCCCACTGGGAGAGCCAAAGGGAGCCCTCTGAGATCTGTGCCTCAAAGCCTGGGCCCCAGCAATATTTCTGCTGACAAAGCTAGCAAAAAAGGTCCACGGTGCTCCCTTAATATCTGCCAGGGTGACACTCAGGTGACACTTCACACCCCTCTGCTCATCATCCCAGCCCACAGTGAGGGTAGGTAGGTGCTATAAAGGAAGACTGTGGAGGGTGTGCAGGCACATTTCTGTGGCTTTTAGATATTTATTCACCGGTTTTCTGAGAATTAAGAAAATCAACCAACTCTGCTGTGACAGAATTTCCATCGACATATTGACCACAGTATCTGTGCCCAAAACAACTTCACAGACAATACCAGGCTTATTAATACCTTGAGTGGATTTCCATGGTATGTATGTTCTGACAACCTGACTTGTTCTGTTTCTGTTAGTTTCCTTTTGATGTGAAATAACCCGTGGACAATGCACAAACATTTTGAATGGACCCAGACTATGCCACAGCTCAGATTTGACTGTTCCAGTGTATGCAGCCAACTGACCCATCGTAGCTGATGCTCTGCTTCCCAGGAATCAGACAGATGGAAGTATATCATAAGGGATTTTGCAGCAGTGGCTATAGTGAAATTTTTCACTCTGTTGCACACTTTGCTAGAGAACACAGATTAGCTTTGGCATCTGATCCTGTTCAGAAGCCAACTAATGACTTCAACTTCCAAACTAAGATAATATAGTCACTCTAGAGAGAGTAATATAACACACTAACTCTATTTGGCACAATGCACAGTAAAGCAGGAGACCATTTTATTGTGGGAGTAGTATACAGGAGACTGTGCAAATGTCTTTAAATTATATGACCCAAAATCAACAGAGCAATCCAGAGTTAAAAATTACTGCTTACCCTTTGTAGCTACTTATTGCAGCATGCAGGCTCAGTGAGATCCAGGGTTTACAATCAGATCTGAAGGCATTTGATTATTTCTTACATAGACTGTGTATGACCAAATTCATAGAGTGAAACTGTTGGTGGCAAGGGTTGGATGCTGGCTCTGTAGACATTTCAGGATGGATTCAGTCTGGTCTAGCTGCCACCCAGTCTCATGGTCTGACTATCTAGTATTCTAGGGGCACTCCCAAAGAAAACCCTTCAGTTTAGTTTCACCCAGAAGTGAAGCTACTTTGCACAGCCTGAACCCAGTCTGTGGGGCAAACCGAAGAGCTGCATGTCAAGGTGACTGGAAGGATTTTTTCAGAAGTGCAATCCTGGTCTAACTAAAGCACTAATCCCAGAGATAGCTGGGATAGTTGGCTTACTGCACTGGGGTATAATAAAGTAGGCATGTGATGGTGTGAAATGTCAGTGCTCTTAAAAGGGCCCAGTGGCCCTGTATGCCCTCTGGAAAGCAGAGAAGGGATGTGAGCAGCCTGCTGTAACCTGGGTGGGGGCTGTACACAAGGTGCTCTTCTGCCATGTGGAGTTTACGTTTCAGATTGTTCCTCTAAGATCTCAAATGCCTCAGCCACACTGTAACAGAAAGCCTTCCAAAAAACACTTGCCACCAACATCCACAAACAGCTACACTGGCCACAGTAACAACAAAACAGTTGTTAAGCCTGTCATTTGAAATCAGTACCTGGCTTACAGAAAGCCTGGAGTTTACTACATATCACAGCTAGATTCTTCTGAGGTTTGAAAATATTTTCCTTAGCATAATAAATTTTAAAGAAATCTTATTTATATGTTCCAGGAAACATGCTGAGGGGGAAGGAAATCTCAGAGCTGTCCTCACTAAATCACTGGAGAAGAAACATGTCATTCCTGCTTTCTTCTGTGCTGTTACAGAACTGGGGGAGGGAAAAAGGCCCCACTGAACCAAAAAAGCCCCACAAAAGAGAAACCATTTGCTTATGGGCATAACAACCCTTTCTTACCATTCGCAATATTTCTCTAGTTTCCATCTGTTTTCATCAATATTAAGCCCTGAATCATTAGTGCAGCAACATGAGCACAATTGGATCCTCTAAGAATCACTAAAGCTGGACTAAACATTCTGTTCTAGGAATAAGCACTGATTCATGAATGTTTGTATTAAAACTGGTATGATCACTTCTATAACAACGGAGATGAAGGAGAAGATGAGAAATCCTGTGGAAACATAACTTCTGGCGCTGGGAGAAACCCAGAAAGATAACCTGTGTCAAAGTGTCTGATCTAACTCAGCCAAAGACAGGGGCTTCATGCAAGGAGAATGATCTGGTAAAACTGTGATGATCTGTTTATACAAATGGATTTGAACAATCACTTCTGCCCCCACAACCTGTGGCACTGGGGTCAGCAACAAGGTGTCCCAGCCTGTCCTGTCACAAACAGCGTAGCCATGAATGACTGTCACCATATAGCACAACATGAAAGAACCTGGAAGGTGAAAACCTGTGAAGCAAAAATTCAATCGGGCAAGTGGTAGAATGCTTATCAAATCACTGGGTTTTATTTACTAGTTCCACACTACTGCATCTCAAGTGATCTAGGCAAAGCCTATTAGCAAGCTGCTAATTGACAAATACATGCAACTGCACTTAGAGGAACACACAGAAAGTAAGAGCACCATGGGGATCATTTTACTTAGAAGGGGGCAGTAAAAAATATGAGGCAAGTGAGGCACAAAAGAAAAATAATGAGAATTGTGAGATTTTACTTTTCAATCTGGTCATTAAAAAATAAACTTTTAACTGACAAGGATGCTTTAAAAAGTCTGCCTTCTAAATTTAACTTTGATATTGAAAAGTCTTGAGTTTTGTTCTTTTGTTTTTTTTCGTTGGTGTACATTTGATAAAAAACCGAGGCGTGATAATCCTGGCGCTACACATTTTCAAAAGCCATTCTTCAGCTGCAGCCTCTTCAGAGGGTGCAGATAACATTTGCATGGATACAAAGCCCTTGCAGAAAGAATGTTCCTTAAGGGCAGAACTGGCTGTAGGGTTTAATATTGTAGGAACTGCGAGTCAAAATCAGCAGCATTCACATTAATAGCCATTAAATTATTTATTCATATCAGGCTCTGGAAGGCAGTAGATAGATTATGTTGTTCTGAAGGGCTCAACTCCCATAAACTTTGTTGCATGACTTACTTCAGTTACCTTTTTGAGGGACATACATTCGTTATTACAAGTCTTGACACACATTAATGCCTTTGATTCCTTCTTTGATTTTGTGAATGGGGAGAAAAGTCTGTGCACTGAGTAATGTCCATATTCTGGAAGCAGATGGCATAGGCCAGCACAATCCATGCTCCAATGCAGGACAGAGAGGGTGCATGTGAAAGAGGCCCCCTGAATTATTTCTGTCCTTACTACAAAACAACAGTTCTCAACAAAGCTCCATCTATAACCTTCCAATTTCATTGCCCCACAAATTACATTGTCCAAAAAATACTACAATGCTGTTTTGAAATATACCTGCTTCAACAGTTGTCACTTCCTATTTTCCAGCCAAAATCTAGCCCAAAGTCCCTACGAACACAGGCATCAGAGTCAGGGGTCTCAGGGGACTCCTGTGGAAAAGCTCTGCCAGGAAAGCAAGGGGGCTCTTCAAATGATCCAAAAGCCTGCACCCCTCCAGCCAGCCATAATCTCACTGCAGGCTACCTCACAACCATGGGAAAAGCCATCTGAAAAGCATCACATACATCTTGTGAGGCCAGAGGGACAAGCAGCAGGGCCACAAAAACACTGACTTGAGCTGCTAAAGTTGCCAACAAGGTGGTACTCTGCACTAAAGAAGTTCTCAGCCTTTTTTCACCCCCACTCATGTCCTGAGCCCTACTTGACCTTGATCCATTTAATTACATCCATAACCAAATTACACTGTAGCAGAATGTAATTATGCAATCAAGTAATGAGCTATGGTTTCACTCTTGGTCTTGTATGCAAAGCCACCTTTGAAGAGGGCAATGAAAGAAGTGATTATTGTAAAAGGACAGCTCAGCCCCACGTACTAAATACTGGTCATGATGCAGGGGAGAATGTCTGATGGCAACATTGATCCATCAGCTGCTTTTAATGGGCAGTTGAAAATCTTTTGTGTGCTGCAGCCTCACAGCTGGGGCAGTGGGTTTCATCCTGACAGCAGACATACGTTCACAACAGGCACGCTGTGTGACCTGTGGGCCTCCACACCTCTCCAACCAGCAGCCCCTTTCAAACACACTTATTAAAACTGACTAAAGAACTGCTGCACTGCTGGCCACTGCCAGATTGGCAGTCTGGCAGTGGTTAGCAACAGCACTATGGGAAAGGTGTAAGAACAGGGAAAATACAGTGAAAGCTGCTCCTTGCTCTTGGCAGTGGGGAACTTGTGCCTGCTGGGTCCAGCAAGGGTGTCCTGGTGCTTAGGCAAAGCACCCAGCCTCCTGTGGGACTGCAGAAGTGTGGCAGGCACTCTGTGCTCAGAACTGGGTGTGGAAGCTGATGTAGATCCCCAAGGAGAGACAAGAAGGGCCTGAGCCAGGAGAGGCTCCAGTGAAACATTACAGGATGGAGAATTCCTGGTGGGGCTCAGCTTAGAAGAGCAGCTCCAGGATTGCACTTTTCTGCCCAGCTCAGTACCCATCAGGTCTCAGCCCATGCAGAATTCGCTGTTGTTGAGATTTCAAGGTGTTTGGGAGAAAATGGCAAAGAAAACCTGATATTTTATGGAGATAAGAAATGGCCAAAACCAATTTTGACCATCATATTTGTCTGTGTCATGACATACTCACATTTACACAGGCAGCTCACAGAAGTAGGATCAAATCCATAAAGCTGCAAGCAGGGTGGAGGTCTGTACCTGTAGGTAAACAAATGGTGCCCACCAGCACAGCAACTGAGTATTTCCATTTATCACACTCACACAAGGACCCAACAAGAAAGTCCCACCGTGGTGAGGAGGTAATGGACTAAGAGAAATGAGGTCAGTTGCATAAGATCCTTGAAAAGGCTGTGTCAGAGTCAAGATCTGGATTTTCTGAATTCCAGCTTCCACTGTAAATGCTTTCCTCTACTGCATTCAGGACAGAACGGGAAGATACTGGTGTGCCAGCCAGACCAGGATCCACTACCTAAAAGCTCCAATCCATGTCACCTTCTTAGCCCAAGATCCCTGGCACTGAGGCACAATGTTGTTGTGCCCCATCTTTTTTCTCTCTCTAGCAGGAGCATCACAACGTTTGGGAAAGTGAAAGTCACTCAGCAGTGATGCCGAGCACACGCACATCAAAGAGCCCCGAAAGGTCTATGGAAATGAATTCCCTATCATCAGCAGCAGCTTCTTCCTTTGCAAAGATAAATAGCTTTTTATGCATGCAGTATATGTGCTAGCATGTACTCTCCAGCTGACAATGTTCAGCCTCCAGTGTAACTTGTCAAAGCCTGATATGCTTTCCCTTTATCAATGTGGCAAACCCCTGAACACCGTGCGCTCCAAGCAGTGGGCTGCTGTCCCTGTAGGCAACACAGTGAAGCGTGCTGTCATTCTTGCTGCTGCTCTCTGACACATGCATCTCCTGGTGATCAAAAGCCAAAACAGAGCCAGATGCAGCTCACAGCTTCACCAGCACAACCCCTCTAACCTGTGGGTCCTCAAAAGGCCCTGAGATAGGGTGCTCTGGCATGCACTGACTTCATGTGAAGAAACCACAAAAAAGCAGGTGGGGTGGCCACAGTGTTTCAAGGGCCTCTTCCTGTTAAGAACTCTAATTGTGCAATTTTTCGCTGTTCATTTTGAACTGAATAGGATTAGGGCCATCCCAGCATGAATCATTCATGAAGCAAATTCCCCCAGTATTAAGCTGCTGCCCACCCCTTTGCACTGCTGGGACAAAGGTCAAATCTGTGCAGATAGTGACTAGAATACTGTGGGATTAGGAAAATTTGTGGCCAGATACTCAGAAATTGCTGAAACCAAACAGTTGATGCAAATCTGATGACTAGGGAGAAGCTGGGGATTCCTGAAGTGTATCAGGCAATCCCTCAGCTCCAGAAGCCATTTGAAAGCTGAAGGTGTGCACTCGGGGACAAAGCACTGGGGAGATGTGTTGGCATTCACAGCCCATGCAGAACAACTGCACTGACTGCACTTTCGGGAGAAATATGCTGGGGACAGCAGGGAAGCACAGTGATTTCATCTTCATCATATCTGACAACAGCCCCTTCAGGAAGGACCCTGCAGAGTGTTTCTTAGGGCAGCCTGGACTGGGAAAGGGATGTGCTCTCTCCCATGCTTTTCAGGATGCCAGTTTACTCCAAAATCCCCAAACAACTTGTCTCCTTTGGTGTCAAAATATGGGCAATGCCACATCATACCTACTTCTTCTCTTCCCTTTAATTCATGACTTGAAATATTTTTCTCCCTCTTCCCATTCATCCTTCTTTATTCTCAGATGTTTTATTTCACCACAGTAAGCTTCTGCTTCTGAGACACAGTTTTAGGTAACTGAGAGAATCTAGAAATTCAGCTACTCTGATGGGTCTCTCAGGCACAAGTCACAGGCACTATGCCCTATAAACATTTAGGCACTCTCCTTCTCCATTTCCACTCTGATTAACTGCAAGAAGCAACTTCGCTTTGGCAACTTCCAACATACAGAGATATGAGACAGGAATAGGGCTTTTCAAGCATAATGAGAAAGAGACATATTGTTCTCCCACAGGAAACACTGCTGGCATGATAGAGCAAGAATGTAACAGCACCAAGGCCTCTGCCAGCATCTCAACCCAACATAGAGAGCCTGAGCTCAGCAGTCAGCAAGCCATCTTGAAGTACTGGACTTGAAATTCAAGTTCCATGCAACTGGTTTCAGCACATCAATTGCCCTCTCTCCGCTGCAATCCTGAATCATGGCACAGAGCAATGACAGATGAAGGCTCCTTGGCTGGCAGACTAATCCCACATGACAACACTAGAAGTAAGAGCTGTCTGGGCTAACATGGCATCTTTTGCTCACCATGGGATGGCACAGAGGTCTCCCATCCCTCCCTTGCTCTCACATGTGTAGTTCATGGTACATAAACAGATCTTATCACTTCTTTTTAGTGATAATAAATCTTTTTAGTGATAAGAAATTTAGGAAAGAGCTTCTGCAGAAGAAGATATCCAGGCTCTGCTCTTCTCAAGCCACCTTGAGAGCCAGCAGGGATCCTCCTGGGGATCTTCCACAGCCCTGATCCCCCTGCAGGCAAGCCGGGTGGCCCTGCAGCGATGCCATCCCGGCTGCCCTGTGGGATGTGGGAGTGCTTGTCACACTGTGCTAAGGCTTATCCATTCCTGTCACTCCCCCACGGGAAACAGGAACACACACAGCAGGCACAGACACTCAGCATGTCCCAGTGCAGCAGAGCTGTACAGGTGCTGCAGAAAAATGCTCGATGAGTTGAACACATGCTGTATTTTAAATATTCTAAGCTGATTTGTATATACTGTGCTGCCTACACATGTGCAGCTGCTGCTTGTGTGGGATTTCTGCCACCTTGGATGAAACCTCAGCATTGGCCAAACCTCTCTCCTTCTGCCTAGGAGAAATTTTAGTGCTAAAAAGGTTACCTCACTTCTGCAGCCAAGAACCTCTGGGTCTACCCCTCAACTTTTCCAAACTTCCTGTATGTAACCCTTGCAGCAGCTGGAAACTGGTGTAGAGATGTGGCTCTTGCCCAAACACATGACATTTTATTGCTGTTGCTGTCAACTCTTCCTTGAAAACAATCCAAACAGCAACAGTGAGCAACCTTGGCCAAACAGGTTCATTTCCATGAAGAAGCTGTTTCCAAGAAAGGAGCAGAGGCAACACACAGTGATTGATGGTTGGGAGCAGTCACAGGCAGAAATTCATCCCCCGAGTGTGTCACCAGGACTGAAAGGGATTTGCACAGAACAGCCCCAGTGCAACGAGCTGTCACTGATATGAGGAGAAATGGAAAGAGGAGGAAAGCAGAGCCCACAGGCCTGGCTGCTCTCCTTTGCAGCATGCACTGATGGCAATCCTAGAGCTGGAGAGCCTTGTGGGCAGTCTCATGCTCACAAGTAGAAGACAATCAGAAATTGAAACACAAACCAACCTCAAGCCTCCCTTCCCCTAGAAGATAATCCCTCTGGTTTGGCCATGTGGAATTGCATAACTACCCCACAGCACCTGTACACAGGGAGTAGCAAAAGTATTTTTTTTCTCTTAATAGGAAACTACTGTCATATAATCATTCCCTCAGCTACTGGGTTTATGCTGTCTTTAGCCTAAAAATGCAACAACAGATACACAAAATGTGCTTGAAGTACTTTAGGCAGCAGGGGTATCTCCTCCCTTCTGTTTATCTCTCCTATTTAAGAGCAGGTCACCAGATAATTTCAGTAACTTTTGCTCATCGATCCCCACCTTATCCAAACAGCAGACTTCCCAAGACAACCACACTGAGACTAGACCTTGGCCTCAGCAGAGACAACACTGCCACTGTTGAGAGAAAGGAAGACAAAGAAAACCTCTAACACAGTTTGGGATCCAGCAAATGCATTCAGATTCTTTGTTTGCCATCTGCCCTCTCTTTATTAAAACGGATATAGCCATTTAGCAACCAAAAAAAAAACCCCAAAACAACAAGCGCCCCCCCCCAAAAAAAAAGAAAGTCTGGGCAGAGCCTGGAAGACACAACAGAAACAACAGAGGAAGGAGTTTGGCTGGTAGAGAGATTGCCTCGTGTCCTGTCACAGCAGGGTGGCTCTGTGACAAAACAGGGGTCCTCACAGCTCAGGGAGAAAGGCATGTTTTTAAAAGATGCTGTCAGCACAGACAGCAACTTGGTGTCAGTGGGTTACATGGTTTGCTTTCCAGGTTTAATTTTGTCCAAATCCACATACTCATTGAGAGGGCTAAAGTGGTACTGCAGCTTATTCTGTCTGTGAGGATTTCATTGCAGTGTGCTTGTCTCCTCATCACTTGGAGGAACAGAAACCAGGGACCAGACTCCAGGGAATTTACGATGTCAGTCATCCCTCCTGTACATAAGGGAGTATTTAAGGCAATGATTCCCAGAGGCTGAATATTTTATTGATGTTATGAAGACTGGAAAAAACGTTGATGTGCACTGTCTCCATCTTGGAAGGGCCATTAGGGACCTCACAGGATTTGGAATGTTGACCTGTGTCTGACGGTGTCTGTGTAAAGTTGCAGCCTCTTTGGTGTTGGATGAAGACACCAGGGCTGTTCTTGGAAGGCTTTCCCTTCTACCAGGGAGAGGACTGGCTGTGACTGGCTGTGCCTGGCAGCAGGATTTCCCTGCTGTTCTGTCAATACAGATATAATATTAATTGCAATTTTCTGTGTCCTCAAAGAAGACAAATACACCACCCACAGATGTTTAAAACTTTTCTGATCTCCTCTGACCTTTCAGATCCCTTGATGAAACTTTCCTCAGTATTTTAAATGCTGCTTTTATATTATTGATGAACCCTTCAGTTCCGCCTAGTGAAACTCCTTTAGACACTCAGAGGATCGGGGATCGGCTGTTTGGACAGGTGACAAGCCCATTTCTGCTAAGCCAATATTTTTCAAATCAAGAGTCACCGAGCAATGGCAGTAAGAGTGAAACAAGATGAGAGCTGGAGATACCAGCCTGGCTCCCAGCTGATTTCCTAAGTGTCCTGCCAGCCTGAATGTGCTCTGGTGCTTGATTAATTTAAATTGGGAGTTTCTGAAAACAAAAGGTGCCACACTCAGCTTCTAATCAGAGCACAAAGGTATCGAGACTGCTCAGCAGGCAGTGAACGCCCAGCTGCACTGCAAGATCTTCATTCTTCCAGGATCTTCTGCCAGTAATGACATTTTCACTGTGTGGTTCTTTAAACCAAGACAAAAAACCTCAACAGCAGGGCAAAAAACCTCTCATGACTGTGGCTGTCAAGTAATTACTCCAGGGACTTTTGTGCTGTGACAGCCACACACAGGCACAGCCCCTGCAGCTGGTTTCTCCTGAGGGATGGAGCCTGGCACTGCCTGTCTGAGTATCCTGTTGGTCCTTCCTGCTGCTTTCCAGGGTATCTCTACCTGTCTGAGTTTCATCCAGACTTGGGAAAATGAACTTTTCTTTATCCTGCACGTTTCTGGCCCCAGGCTATCCAGTTACCATGAAAATACAAACCAGTGGCTAACAGAAATGATTATTACTAAAAGGTTTCTTGCTACATTACTTTTTCTAGAGACTCTCAATTTACATCAAAACAGCCACCTTTCCAACGCATGCATGCACACTCAGTAAGCTATGAAAGTACAACTTTATTACCATGGATTTACCTCAAAGGGCAAAACTGAGCCAAAAATTGATTCAGGTTTGCTGACAAAAAGCAAAATGCTAATACTGGTGTTAGGGAATCAAAATGTCACTCCTTAGCACCTGCATGAATACTAATAATTTCATTTTTTACATAACATCTTTGTTTCTTTTGCTTCACAGCTACTTTGCAGAGCTGTTTAAACCTTTCTAAGGCCGGCCTCCAACCAATTCATGCCCTTTTCTGTGCCAGATGTGCTTTCAGGTTTGAGGGTCAGAGGCTTTTGCATTAAAATAAATTGACTTTGAGTGGCTCTTTTAATTTTGTCATCAGTTCAGTAAAAACCATGAGGTTTAATGGCTTCAGATCTGTATGTGTCGTATCACAGTGGCTGGTCACAAGTGGAAACTTGGCCCCGCATTTTTAAACCTAAAATCATCAGTCTTTTGTACTTCAATTACTGTCACAGCCAGACTGTACCAGAGCACAGTCCATGCTTGGATGCCCATCTCCCAAGGTAGATATTTAGCAGTTTCAACATGCAGTTTGTTCACTTGCTCAGGATATGAAACAGCTCTGGCACCTTAGCTCCGGCTGAGTATCAAAAGAGAATTAGGCACCTAAGACATTTAAGCATATCTGTAAATCCTACAAAGCTTCTATAAGCATCTTTCCCCATCCAAATACTATTGGAAATCTGTGTTGCAATGTAGATGTGAAGTAGAAGATGCATAAAGATCTATAAGTACTCTAACTATTAGTGCTATTAATGACTTACAAGTGGCTATGCTGTTCTACATGCAGGACTCATTAATAATAACAGTATGTGGAATGAGGCTTGAGTTCTAATGCAACAAAAACCATACAGAAAACAAATTTCTGTGTGCAAAACTGGATTGTAATTATTATCCTGGCCCAAACCATAGGGGAATCTTCAACCTCGTCTGAGAATCCAACAAGACTCCAGGAGAGCCAGCTCACGGAAGCACTAAACATTTGCAGCTCTTTTTTTTTTGCCTGGTCCTGATGGCCCTGCAGTGAGAGCTGGGAGCACATCATCTCTGCAGTGGAGGCATTAAACTTGGCTGTGCTCGCTCTCACCATTTGAACTCTTTCAAGGGGAAATGTGCTGCTGTGATTAACTGGGGTTATTAACAGTGCTCAATGACTTGTAATGCCATTGGTAATCAAACAGGTCTCAAAAAGTGAAAGAAGAGGAATTGAACAGAATTAAAATATACAGAGTGCCTACAGCCTGCCATCCCAGGTCAGTGACGTGCCTGCGCCTACAGCCTGCTATGTATATATAGAAATTAATTCACTGACTGCAGATGCACAAGATGAGGATGGAATACGATTCCAAATGTCTTTGCTTAGAAGACATTCAAGCAGACAAGCATCATTTCAATGTGGAAATACTGCTATTGTATAAGTCACTGACTTCAGGGCCAGGAGTATCTCTAGAGATCTCAAATCTCTTCATCCGGTCTGAGGTAGCAGCAAGTACACCAAATTCAATTCTTATAGATACTTGCCTGACATGGTCTTCATACCTCTGTGCCATACTTCACCTCCTCTCTTCTACCAAAAGAAAGAAGTAATGCACTCCATCCTCCCAGTATTTCATATTTTTTGCCTCTAAACAATATTGTTTTCTTCCTATCACTTTTTTTCCTCCTAGCTTTCTTTTTTTTTTCAAGTTTTCCCGTAATTTTTTTAAGTACAGAACCCAGAACTGGCTCCAGTGCTTCACCTGAGGAGCAGAATAGCAACCCTTCCTCCTAATGATATCCATTCAGAACTGGACTGAAAAGTGCTTTTTTATAAAGATTCCCAAGCAATCTTGACTCACATTCAATTTGTGGTCCACTGTAAGTTCCTGTTTCTTTCCTGCAGTGTTACTGCCTTCCATATTTTTCATACTTTATCTGTGCACTTAAGTCTTCTTTCTAGAGCGTAACTCATAAGAAACTCGTCTGTACTGAATTCTGCTCTATTGATTTTGAGTACTCCTCCCATGTATCAAGATGATACTTTAATTCAGGCTACATCCTTCAAAGTGAATCCCAATTTGGCACAAACCACGTATTTTTTCTGGGAGTATGGTCTCCTATCACATACTCCATTAATGAAAATGTTGGCTTAAATCAAACTCAACACAAACTGCTCAAGACTCCTCAGAGTCTGTCCCCCATTTAACTGCAACACGCTTCTATGCAGAGTGAATTCTTTAATTGTGTGTCTTCCCACCTCACATCAAGTTAATCCAGCCCCCCTTGGTCCAGGGGTAGGAGGGGTAGGAGTTCCTTGTGAAGAATTCTCACAAGGTTCACTGATAGCACAGTTCTTCACAATCCCATTCCTTCACTCTGACCTGTTAGCTCAGACAGCTGCTTTGGCTCAAAAGGCAGGTTTGAAATGTAATGCTAGACCACAGTCCTGGAAGAAGTGAGCAGACCTCATCACCCTGCACCCTGACAGCAGTCACTGCATAGATGCAGTTGGTCAGAAGGAGCCTAAGGCCTGGGTTTTTCAAACTTACATGCTTTTCAGATATCTTAACTCCTTTCTGTTCAGAAATATGGGTTTAGGCAGGTAATAATGGTAACTGGAGTGTGAAAAAATCAGGGTAAGTCTATAAAATTGGATAGACTTTCATGCAGCTAATTCTTTATTCAGTGCTTTTTTTCCTCTGCTCTTCAGCTGCTAAATAACTGGTTCCCCTTTGGAACAGCCCCTCTGTGTCCTTGCTTTCTCTTGTTTTTCTCTAACCCATCTTCAGTTAAATCTTCCCAATTCAGCTCTCCTTTGAGAGAGGGTTTGAAAGCTGCCGAGCTAAGTGATTTGCTCACAGTGCTCTGTTTGACAGAGGTGGGCTAGGAGAGCTGGGAGGAAGGGCAAGCCCCGAGGGGAAGCAGCAAGCAGGTCCTTGGAACCAATTCAGATTTTGTTAATGAGCCTGGCAGGTAAATGGAAGGAGCCAAGAGCCTATTTGGCTTATCAGCAAGGACCCTTTCTAACCTCTACTTAATTAGCTTCTATTGATTTTCAAGATAACAAAAATTTCTATGAGATTCAGAGCAATTTTAGGGGACATGCTGGACTGATGAGAAATTTGGATCCTTCCCCACTCATGACCTAAGATTCCTCTGTTTGCATTTTTTTCTCTCCTTGGCTCAAGTTTCACCTTTTTCCAGGGCTAAAGGCACAGGTGGCAAGCAGAAGGACTGGAGACAGCAGAGGGAGGCCATGTTCTTGAGAGCTTTCTAAGAGGAATCTGGGTGAGTTTCAAGCCCATGCAACAGGGAGTATGCTCCTGTACCCAGCCCCTCTGGGTCTGTAGATGGACTCTGCCCAAATTGCTGCAGCAAAGTCAGGCTGCTGAGCCTGCAGAGCCCCTGGCCCCCTGGCTGGGCTGTGAAAGGTGCTCCTGTAGCTCTGTCACACCATCACTATTAGCTGTGTGTTTCTTCAGGCCAGGTCCTTGAAATAACCCGAGTGTCACGGTGAAGCCCAGTGGTGATGGTTTTAGAGCATGGGATCAAGCACTGACTGTCCTGGGTTACACATCAGTGGGATGTAAGAGGACACGAGACTTGCCAGGATAATTTTGGAGGACTGCACAAGGATTGAAAGAAACCACACCTGTCCTGGTCTTTTCTCTGTTCTGCCTCCGGGAGTGCGGTCACCACCCCAACAACCCCAAGGGAATCAGACTGTTGACTCCAGGAAATAGCCAGGGAGAAAGTTACCATGTATCCAGTGCAAACAGCTGGGGAAACTGGGACAGAGAAGGCCAGAGAGAAAAATTATCCAACAACACACACAAGGGAAGGGCTGGCAGATTACCTCAATCCTATCTGCTGGAGAGTATTTTTTTGTCTGCTCTGAATGGACAAGCTACGAGATGAGATGGGAATACTGGGAGTTGACCCAGTCTGGTAGTTGCTGTGCTTTGGTTTTTTACTAACACAAGAAAGCTGATTCTTGCTGTGTTTGCCATACTAATGATGAGAGAGTCACCATAAATGACTGAGTTTTGTGAACTACAAAGCAAGGATTGATATACAGTAACAAAAAATAAAAAGAAAAAAGAGTAAGCTGAAAAGACATGCTCTGTTCATTTGACACAAGTAGTTTGGTTTTTAATTATGCATGCCACTGCCTCACAGGGTGCTGGGGACCATTTCACCACAGATTATTCTGGAAAGTAATTTAATTCTCAGTAATAGGAATCCTCAATGCTTGTCTGCCACAGCTGCTAAACCCTCATTTTGAGACTGAAACAGGAACTATCATTGGCGTACGAGTGGAAGGCTCTGTGGAAGTCAGGGAAACACATACAGGTACTCACATGTGCTACATGGGCACTCGTATAACAGGGGCTGTGAATCCAATTAATTGATCAAACCAACTTCAGCCACTAAAAATTTCTATTTTTAAGTGCATTAAAACATGTATTTGCACAGGCAAACACATATTACAATGTCTCTGTTCAACAGAAGTCTTGCAGACTTAAGCAGTAGATGAATGGTAGCAATGAAGCTAAGATGGCAGAGCTGCAACCTGAGAGCCCTGCAGACAGAGAGGAGAGCAGGGATCCTGCTCCTCATCCTCCACCAGTCTGAGCCTTCAGCTGGGCCAACAGTGCCTGATGCCAGGCACTGACTGGGCAGAACAGAAGGAGAAGCATGTTCTTTGAGTTTTTGATGATTTTTGTCATTATCTGCAACTAATATCTGGGTTCTGTTGAGACCAAGAGGATATTGATTACTGAATCAAGGGCAGGGGAGGAAGGGAAAAACACTTTCAAAAATCTAGTGACATGATTATTTCAAATCACTTCCACCGGGTGCTGTGCTAATGAAAGATGGTGCAACCAGTTGTGCAGAGCTCAGCTCAATATTGATCCTGACACATCAGAAAATCCTTTTTGTGTCTAAAAGGGCACAAACTGTCAAAACCATTCAGACTGTATTTCCCCATTTTTATTTGCTCTCAGGGAGTCCCAGTTATTGTCTGTACAGGATACAGACAAGTCCAGACACAGATTATTTTTTTGCATGCAAGTTCTTTTACTATACATAGGAGTTGCCACATCAGATATGACCAGGGGTGTTTCCAATAAAACCTCCCCTCTCAGAGCAGCACAAGCTGCTTCAGAGAGCACGTAAGTGCTCCCACCAAGGCATTAAAGGCGTAACTCGCCTTGATGAAAATTTCCTCTGCAGCCTTAAAATTTAAAGCTTGGATTAAATAAAAAGTCACTGAATCAATTCACCTCCTGGGGAAGCCAAATCCACAGCCATAGCATTTTTGAACCTCCATGTCCTACCATAAAGCAGTGCAGAAAAGGAGATTGAACTGATGCATAAAAAGGTAATAGATTTTTAAGTAATAGAAAGGAAGATAATGTGGCCTATAAAGGGCCATCATAAAAAATGTCACACGCTGACCAAGGATGGAAAATGACACCGGCACGTTTGCCCTGACATGTCACAGCTGCAAGGACAAAATACAAAAAAAAAAAGAGTGAAGAAATATTATCACTCCATCAGACCCTGCCATTTGTGTCCACGGGACCATGACATGGCTCCATGTGGATGTCCCCACTGCAAGGCAGCCCTGATCCTGCAAAACATGAGGCTGTGTCTGAAAGGTTCTCCCGAGCAGGGGTGGGACGGCTGGATTAACCTCGAGCAGCATGTTTGATGTGCATGGAAACCCTGCCAAGGCAGCCTGTCACTTATTAAGAACATTTGTCAAGGTTGTTAAACAACCTTGACAACAAACCCAGAGGCAGAAGCAGCAGCAGAAGGGGGCCTGTAACACTCCCTGAATCTGCTTTATTAAATGTAGCCTCATTTGATTCAAACATCAAATGAACTGGCTGTGATCTCTCCCATCTGAGGGCTGATAGGAAGGGTTTTGGAATCACAGCCTGCACAGGTGGCTGGATGTCTCCCATGGGAAATCTTCCCGAATCCTCCCTGGAAAACACCTACATATACTAGCAGGGCACTGTGTTTATTCACAGTGCCTTCAACTCTCTCCTCTGGCCTTCTATGAGTTGCACAGGGGCTTTGCAAGGAAGATCCTCCATCCCTTTTCAGCCTTTCCATCAGCAGCTGAGGACAGGCCAAGGGCAGGTCCCCAGATGTGCTCTCCAGGTTGGACACAGCCAGAATGGATTGACTTGGCAAAGAGGGAGGCCAGATATGGCAAGGCCTGAAGTGCATTCTCTGTGACTGTACACCCACCCTTCCATCCCATCCTCACCACGGCTACAGCCAGCACTGCCTGCCTGAGAAAGGAGGGTTTGTGTCTGACTTGGGTGACTCCACAGTAGATTCACACCACATGTTCCCAAACAATTCGTTGGTGAATCTAAAGAATGATAAATAACCCAAGCCCAGCATTGCCAAAAGAATTTCCAAAGCTTAAAAGAAACTTCTACCACTGAGAAGTGCTTCATGAAAATGTGCAGGGTTGCAGTGGGACGTCTGTGGGGTGGGTCTGGGCCTCCATGCTCCCCCCATGTTTGGGTTCTCTAGCACCCCAATCTCATCAGCTGTCCCCAGACTCTCATGCTCATGTGACACCAAGAGCTCCATGGAACAGAATGATTTTGCAGCCACCCCTTATCACTTTGCTATTTGAAGTCTGGAAATCTGCTCCATGACCCCACACAGGGAGGAGACTGTGGAGATGGTCTGGGCAAAGACCTAAGATGACCTACTGCCTGGAAGATGGGGAGAGAAAAATGGGAGATGAAAACAGTCCTGACCACAAGAGTAACTGGACATCAGTCCCAAAGGATTATCCTAATGAATCACATAGCTCCTAATCAACACAGACTGTTAATTGAGATGATATTTTTGGTTACTTTTCCTTATTTTTTTTCCATTTAGCAAACAGCTGCTGGCAGTACCTATTAAGAGGCTTTCCCCAGCTTCACTTATGCTTTCCTCTTCTATTCATAAACCTGTCGCCAGCAAATAAGGAATGGTTACCTGCCCACTGACACTCAGGAAGACCAGGACTCAAAACATATGCAATATAGAATAAATGAAATAATCATTTCCCTCCAGGATATAGGGTAGGTTGAGAGTTAACTAATTCACAATTCATAAAATTGTTTGCAGTATATGGATACATTCAGGTTTGGTTTTTTTAATTGGGGATTAATAAATACTGTAACAACTGGAGGCTGTCCTTGGTTTAATCAACAAAACTTTTGGTATTGTGTTGGTACACATAGACATAGTTGAGCTGTACTTCTACAAAATTCTGGGCATTAGTGTGGATTATGGCTTGCTGTATGAGCTCAGTTCTGTTCACTTGCATATGCCTGTCCTTGTTTCTCCTCTCAAATACAGCCTGAATGGAACCATTTTCATCAACTACAGACAAGGAAATCAGTGTAATATAGAACGCATGTGAATGATGACTGAGGAATTGTATATTTTATGAACAGAAGAGGCGGATGTATATTTCCAGATAAAGGATCTGTCTGTGTTTGGAACATCCTGTTTGGGAGAGAACAAGAGCCACTAAATAATATTCAGTCAAAATGTTCTGAGCTTTGGTTTGCATTTATATAAAAATATTGTTTCTTTGTGCAAAGTTTGGACGTGATGTCTCATTTCTATCCTCTGTAGTCATAAAATTAACACTGTTATTGTGGCCTTTGGCATCTTCTATTATGTCCTTTAAGTTTGATCTTTTACAGAAACATTTTGTGGGACTCTGAGTGGATATTCCATGAATCCGTATCTAATAAAAGTCAATGACATAGTTATTTGTAATCACGAAAAGTAGACATGAAGAACACGGTGTGTACCCTAACCCACCATTTGTTCCTAGGACACTCTGACGCCTCATTAGAGGTGATATCAAAGCACCTTATGTCTGTATTCCCCACCCTGAGACACACTCCTTCTTTAGATCTCGTACTCATTTCTGCCCAGTTAAAGCACTGCAGTGCTTGGTGGGAAATCCACAGCCCCCACCAACCACAGGAGTTGTAGGCCAGGTCAGATCACCAGGGGAACCAGCTGGCTTTTCTCAGATTTGTGGCTATCATTCTTGAGACTTCACGCATGCCAAGTTTCACCCTGGCAGGAACACCAACACCTGTGTGCAGACTGGTGTAGATCCACCAGAGAGCAGAAAGGCCTCTAGAAGAGTGGGACAGAAATCATGACCTTCAATCCAACCTAACAGGCAGCCTGATACAGAAAAACCTACAGGACCCTTCTCACAATGTAGATAGGGCTAAAAATAAGAGGGATTATGGACTTCTGAGGGCTTTTCCATCCCCAGCCATGCCGAAGATCAAAGGCTGAGCTATCTCCTCCCTGGGCAGGAAGAGGAACAATGTTCATGTCAGTGATGAATCAGCCATGAAAAGAGATACTGTTCTGTTTTGCTGACCTTCATTATGTATGTATGAGGGAAAAATGCAGGATGAAAAATTATTCTTCTTGACATACAACTAAATAAATATCTTTGTGTTTAAGAAGTTTTGTTTTCTGTATGCTTTTAAGCTTGGACAATGTAAAACTAGCCAGAGTGTATCACAACTGGAAAATGTTCCTGCAATGCGTGATGAATCTAAAATAACACTGCACATGTCAAATTGCCAAAATTTTAGGGGTGGCTGCAAGAGACACCTGCAAAAACTGGTGCTACACAGCTGGGCCAAAGTGCTGCAGAAATCTCGGGGTGCAGTATAAGGGGACTCCACATTCACATACTTCAAATGAGAGCTGTACAAATTCTGTATAGCAGCAGCTCTGCAGAACCACAACACCTCTCTCCGTTTACACTTGATCACTATCACTATAATGGAATAGCAACTCTTTAAACAGCCTTTACATTCTCCAAGAACTCAGATTTCACTCCTGTCCGCTCACTTCTCCCTTATATTTCAAATCCAGGAGCGTGAACTGAGCACAGAGGGATGTGTGCAAGCCAGCTGCTCCAGTTTGGGGGGTTGTTAAAGGGTGACCCAGTGAAATGTGAATTTCCATCTCTCAGAAGTGCAAGTGAAGCTCACATCAAAGGGAGAAGCATCTGACCACAGTGCCAAAGCCACAGTAGTTCCACAGGAGGCCCCACCCTACTGTGCTGGGGGACAGAGAGGGTGTGAAGGGCAAGCAGAGTGAGGTCCAGCACAGAGCAGAGACTTAACCAGGACAGGTATGTCCTTACTAAGACCATTTGGGGTAAGATTTAAGATTTTTCCCACATATTAAGTTAAACAAGCTCTTCACACCTCTTCATCCAAAAGTCTGTAGCAGTTTGATACACTCCTTGTGCTCTGAACATCTCCTTGAATAAGAAGTCTCTAAATCCAATGGCTGGATCAGCCTCAGGAAGAGAACTGAATCACTGATCATTCAAAGTAACTTCTTTTACCCATTTGAGGTCATCAAAGCTTTTTCCTCTTCCATTTTGTCTATTCGCTTGAATGTTTTATATAACTCTCATTTTCACCAAGTGGGAGTTTTAGGCTCTTTATGACTTCTTTTTAATCTTGTATTTTAAACAGAAAAGTAGTTTTAATGGAGAATTGGGGTTCTTGGCTAGCAGTGGATGAGGAGGAATAGAGCACCCAGGGGGGCTGGTAAGATGGAAACGCAGGGAGCAAGCACATGTCCCATCCCAAAGGATCAACAACTGGCCGTAATTCCAGGGACTTCCAGGAGCAGTAAAACATCTCCTGAGGCCTCTACGAAAATTACAGGAATCTCCTGTTATTTGGGCAGTGCCATTAACATGTATGGCATCACACACATGTACAAAGAGACACAAGATCCAAACCACAGTTCATCCTGCCCCAAGGCAGGGAGGGGAGCTGCCCTCCAGGCTTGAGCAAGAAGGACTGGTGGGGTGGTGTAGAGCCTTGCCAACACTTGCTGTGCGCCAACGGCGTGGCCAGCCCACCATGGCAAGTGTCATGCTGCTGGGACAGCACTTCACTCTGCCACTTGGTTTAACCTCAGAGGGAGAGGGAGCCCCATGTTGAAGAGAGAAAAGTCGACTGCAATAGCTTCTGCAGTAAAGGTAATTTCAGATAATAAATAACTTCTGTAAATTGTGTGAGACTTTAGTGATGCTCTGCTTCGTAATTTATACCAGGTACTGCTCACAGGGTGATGAAAGATTAACTGCTCCAGTTTATTAAGGTCAGTCCTCAGGATGTGTCTATTTGCCTCTCCAGGCACCAGCAGTGGCCGTATCTAGGGAAGACGACACTGTTCCTCCAACAAAACATGTTTTTGTTTTTCAGTGTTTCTATCTCAGCCTTGACTTTAGGCTCTCCGTGCCCAACACTGTCCCTTCCCAATACCATCTGACAACTGTATCCACAGATAAAAACTGGCTTTTTGCCATGAGTACAAAGAAAATACAGGAAGTTCCCTTTATTCTCAAATTTTCATGGCAAAAAAATAAAAGGTCTTTGAACAGCCAAGGATGAGTTGCTACGGGAAGGAGAGGAAAGTAATCCCAAAGGGTGTTCCAAACTGCATTGTTTAAACTTACATTTCCTTGACATGAAAACCCAGAAAAAACTCCATCGAGCTAGTTTTCATTACTGACAGGCTAATATTGATTTTAGACTAATTCTCTATATGTAAATGAAGTAATTAAAATCTCCCATTCTTTGCAATTAGTCTTTTGTTGTATTTTTCTAATAAGCCAAGCCTTTGAGTCCAATAAGAGTAAGAGGTGATGGATAGGAAAGATGAAGGAGTTTTATGCTTCAAATGCTTCACTGAAGTATCTCAAACAAACTGAGGTACAATGAGATCCAACTATAAATCCTCAGCTACGTCTCAAAGGAGTATGATCTAAATTAGTTGAGCAGCACTTTTTCCATCCAAAAAACTTTGCTTTTCCCTTTCTTTCACCTTTCTCTTCAGCCTTAAGAAATATAAAACGTTGCACAAGATTTAGTTGCAATTACTCTTTGGATCCAAAGAGGTGGTGGATGCTGGAGAATCAAGACACAAGACAGTGGGACTGAACCAACAGCCTTGCTAGGAAAAGTTTCTTCTTCTGGAAATGTCTGGAATGTTCTCAGTTTAAAGCAGGGTGAGATATTGATGTATTAAGCAGTCAAAAAAAAATCAAGAAGGGGAGAAATGAAAGTGGAATCTGTCATAGCAGAAAGGACATTTTCAATCAAATCATAATGTTATGACATATCAATGTCAAAATGAAAACTTTGTTTCACTTCATCTAATTGAAATATTGTAACATCTCATCAATTTGTCATTCTCCCTTTGAAAAAGTCTAGTTCTGTGAAACTCAGAGTTGCCAACTAGAAAATGTATTAGATAATTGTTGAAGTAGCTGTCTGCACCACTACTCTGACCTGTGGCTTGCCCTGGCCACAGCTTCACCTGGCACCAGTGCCTGTAACCTTCAGAATGTTTCAGTTTTCATGGACCTGTTTAATTGCAAGCTTAAAATAGGCTTTTGCACTTCTGCAGTATCTTTTGTCCCAACATGCCTCATAAATTACACACCTTCTAATGAAATGCATCCCTGCTGGGTGGAACATGACAGTAAGACATTTATCTATGGTGTGGTCACTTGTACCTTCTCAGGCCATTTACAGTTGAAGGTGAAGTGCCAGCTGATCAGAAACATGTTGAACATTTATGTAAGCTGGGACAAGAGGCTGTCTTTGTTTTCAAAGAGGGTGTCTTTGTTTTCATCATGCCCAGGATAATACAATTATATTCTGTGAATATGTTGTATTCTATTTGTGTCCCTTACTAAACCCAAGGCTGCCTGTAAAACGAATGGAGCCTGTGTTAATATTGTATGACACAGAACATTAACGACAGAGAGAACAATTTCAGTGTATCCTATACAGACTGATTCGGAGATAAAGTTCTCAAAAGCCAGTCTGGCAAATACAACATCCTTTTAGTGTGTATTGTAAAAGGGCAATAAATTACAAACATCAATATGGATAGTAGAAATCGGAGCCTGTGGGGCAATCTTGTACTGAATTAAAACAAATATCTCCTTGACTACAGCTGAGGGAAACAGCAGTGGCATCATATTTCATTTTAATAGACTGCAGAGAGGTTTGCCTGGGGAGAAATCAAAGTGACTTGATTATCCCATCGTGTTAACTAACATCTTATCACATTCAGGCTCTGTCCCTAAACCAATTTAAAACCCTGCCATAAGAGGCTTTCAAAAGGGAGAGCTGGGCTAAAAAGCATTCAGAATAACCCCTCTGCTTTTACCCTTTATCCCATGGTGTTACAAACAGATGTCCAGGTAGCTTTAGCTTCTGAAGCAGAAAGAGGGCAGAGGAAAGGCAGTAAAACAAGGTATTTTCATATTTTATATGCAGGACCTGATGCTGGCAGCCTGAATTCAATCAAAATTCTGTTGCTTGGGATCCTGTGAGGACCTGGCTGTAGAATTTGACCAAGGTTCTGTCCAAAACCCTGCAACATCTTTGACTAAAGCTCTCCACCACCTCCCCCCAATGTTTTTGTTTTGTGTTTTCTGACTACTATTGCCCTCCTGGTCAATTGCAAGCCCAGAGCAGAAAATGGACTTAGGCATTCTCTCTGTTGCTCATCTGCCTACCTGCCTGCTGCACAGACATACCACTCTGTCTTTTAGTTCTCAGAGGCTTGTGACTGAGATTCACAAAGTGGCGCAGCTGCACAGGCTGGGCTGGTTTCTCCAGGAGCCTGATGGACCTTTGCAGCAGGAGCCAAGGAAGAACTCTGCTTCCTCTCTGTGCTCAGCTGGCCACCAGAAGCAGACATCCATGGAGGAGCAGCTCACTGTTCTTCAGTGGAATTCCCCATGCCATTCAGTTTCAATGCATTAATACAGCATAACCCAAGCAAGAGTTTTGTGATGATAAGATGCAGTAAAAAAGATATTGCTAAAAAATTAGCATTTGACAATCTATTTTAGAAGACAAAAGGCAGTGTTATGGGTTGATATTTCCCTACAAGAGGGAAAAAAGAAATAAGTGAAGGAGAGAGAAAGTTTTACACTCTCATACCCTGCAATCTAAAACTCAAGAAATGAGCTTCTCCTCACAAATTAACATCTTCACTTGTCTATTTTTTCCCCCAGAAAAACTTCACTTCGCCTTTTTCAGACAGCTCGGCTCCTTTTTGCCACCTGCAGCAGTGAAGGCCAAATGCCTGGCTAGTCCTGACTTTGAGGGAGCAGGAGGGAGCCAGGGCACAGGTGGTTCCTCCATGCCACATCCTGTCAGCTCATGTACAGAAAAGACAGGATATGTGCCAGCTTCCATCACCATCTTTCTATACATCTATTTTGGGTCTTATGCAGCACTCATAACCATGACAACTGCCTGCCCAAACTATCAGACATATGCAGAAGCTGTCTGGTTGTCTTGGCAGCGATGTTCCCAAAGTGGAGACCAATGGAAGGAGAGCCCGGGCTGAACTGCCCGAACCGCCCTGCACAGCTTAGCCAACTTCAGAAGGAAAGTGAGTGGAAACAGCTCTGCTTTTCCCACTGATGTTATCCCACTGCAATGCTGGGTCCCTGTAGCAAGAAGCAGGCCATAAGCTCCTGTCACAGCAAAGCACTTCCAACACTTTTGTGTGCAGCCTTACCGCAGCTTATCACCATGACCAGGATGACTCATGGAATCTCCTCCTTGCAGAATGTTTTGGAAAATATGGGAGCAGGCCAGAACCAAGGTCTCTTGACAGTAATTGGAAATGGGGAAGTAGGGAAATATTAGGTCTCATCCTGATTTCTAGCAGTTAGGGAATGCCTTAAAGCTCAAAGCATTTCCATGGTATCCTGTGATACGTCATTGAGGAGCCCACAGCTCTTCCTTAGTCCAGCTCGTAAGCTGAAGATGGACTTGCAGAAGAGCATGCAACATTCTCCCTGCAGCCCCAGGCAGCTCCCCAACTGCTGTTAACTCACAGTCCCTTCTCTTTGCTACAGCCATTGCCCCTCTTCTACTATCACATTTTCACACACATCCTACTGGAACAACAAAACTTATACTAACTCAATGTTTTCTGTAGCAAGGCAGAGCAAAGGCAACTCAATAAACTGTCAAGAAACTGAGCGAGGAAGGTTGTACATGACTAGGAGGGATTAACTTACTTTGTCCCAAACTTTCTCTTTCCGTCTGTTGAGCAAGGATAGGCTAAACTGACATGTGGGCTCCAGGACTGATTGCTTCAATACACTCGAGGACATAGGCATGCAGGAGGACACCTGTTGGGGATGGACTTCTACTCCTGGCACCACCACTGGGAGAAGTGAGAAATTCTATCTTGCAAGCCTTAGATGGACTTGATAAATGGCCTGGAGTTGCTATCCTGGACGTTCTCAGTTAGATTTGCTGGCACAGCCTATGCTGTCAGGGAGGACATTTTAGAAAATGGGATGGTGATCCATCAGTTTGGCGCTGCCAGAAATTTTGCTCAAATCCAAGCTGGGAGGTGGAAGAGAGGGCCAGGCGACGAGGCTGAGGTGTGACAGTGCTGGGGACTACCCGCACACAGCACGGGTTTTGCTGCACACTCATCTTGGGAGCTGCTTTCCACTTTGTGATTATGTTCAGACCCTTCTGAATACAGAATAGATCCAGGGCATTAAGTACCAGGGTACTCCTGGTGTTTTGCACTCTCTTAGGTCCCATTTATCTAATGGTGTTCATCCGTGCAGTGCTGATGCCTCAGAATTACATTGCATTACCAAATTTTGCTGTTGTAGGTGAAACTATTATTAAGGTTGTCTGACAAATCCTGTGATAACCCCGTTTTCACACACTTATAACTTTGCCAAGTTTTAACCATTAAACTGATAATTTCAACTATTTCAAGATGAATTCACCTGGAAACTTTCAGCGATGACAGCTCAGACATTTACAGGAAAAAATATGAGAAAAATATGTTAATTCTGGTGAAGTTTTCCCACAGAAACATCCCTCATCCTCATTCTTCAGAGTAAAGAATATTCACCCAAGCTTTAGCTAAGCTGATGATCTGTGAAAATGAGCAGTTCACACATGAGTACAGGGGAGATGTGCTATAGTTCAAGAGCTGTTATTTCCTACTGATTCTGTCCAAACTGAATGCATTCCAGTGAACAAATTCCTGGCAATTTCAACTCTGGATGGTTACAGGCTGTGCCAGGACTGCTTTGAATTGACAGCAAAGAAATTTCTTTTCATCTATCTTCTCTGCTGGATCCTGACAAAATGGATGAGTTGGCCAATTTGAATACAAATGAGAGAAAGTTGGACCACCAACCAGAGAGAGAAAAGGAAATGTGGGAAAAGGAAGAAGGCAGGAGGCAAGCTGGGACTGAATGGGCAGGGATCAGTAAGAGGAGTTACTAAGATTATCCAATTTCAGAGAGTAAGATGAAGAAAGACTTAGTACAGACTGCTAAGGACAAGATACCAGACCAGTGGGCAGACAGGGCTGTGCTGGAAGGGAAGACCACTGTCTCCCTTACTCTGACCACTGATGCTTTCCATGAACTGGAATACTTTCCCCAGGAGACACCTGAACAACCCCATCCCAATACACCCTTCTTTCTGCCTGGTGGTCCTGGCACTTGTTCAAACTTGTGATCCACTGAGTATTTATTTACACAAAGTGGGAAGTGTACAACCGAAGTACCACATCCCAAATTCTGCTGTTTCACACGATCTGCTTGGAGATGCAAGTTTGGATGCTCTCAGTAAACCAGGATCTACCTTATCCTGCTAATGAGCTGCCCAGCAAGTAGGGAACACTCTCATATGTTTCTTCTCAAGCTTTTTGTTTTAATCCAGTCTTGTAAAATCATTTTCCATGTCAGGTAAAAGAAGAAATGAAGTGTGAATTCTCATCAATTCACAGAACAGGTATCGAAGATGAGAGGGACACATCTTTAAAATTACCATCTACTCACCTTCAAGAACGACAGTGAACCCTTACACAAGTTCCTGGGGAGGAAGTCCAGAATCCGCACATCATTTGCCCACCCATAAAATCAAGCTAGGACAGAGCCCATCACTTCTGCTCACGACTCAGGACCTTACCAAGGGAACATCACCACAAAGAGCTTCCTCTGGCAGAGCAAACTTTGCCATCCAGCCCCTTACATACTCCCAACACAGAAATGAACTGCAGAATACTCCCAGCTGAGCTTGATGACACATTTTCTGCATTTTCTGTCTTCACTGGCTGTTTTCCTACACAATTAACTCACCAGGTGGATATATTAGCAAGAGGAAGAAAAACAAACCAAGCTGACTTAAGTACAGTAAGTAGAGCAGGAAATCGGTACCCATAAGCTCAGCAACTTGCAGAATATTAATCACCAAGCCACAAGTGAGACAAAAACATCATAAACATCTGCATTTCTCAGCAAAGAGTGGGGGAGGCACAGAAGATACAAAGAGACAAGCAGGTGATTAACCACATTTAGCTTTGGGAAAAATAAAGCACTGCTCTCGGCAAAGGATGTGCCATGAGCACAAAGGGCACTCGCTGGGCACCCAGATGTGTCCTGGAGACAGCCAGGGCATGGCTAGAAAAGGCCCTTAGTGATACATGTGTTTAAACACAGGAAAACAACTTCAGACATTTACAGAGGCTTCCATTGCAGTGGCCTTTGGTAGCACCGTGATCCATGGTTTATAATTTCCTTGCTTTTGCCTGTTCTAATGCACAAGCAGCATCCTACAGAGGCACATTTATAAACACTTCTGCAATTTTCCAAGGGAATACTTATAGGGTTTTGGCCATTTATAATTTGCTTCTCTCAATGTCATTAATAAATTGCTTCCATTTAAAAAAACGATCTCACGGTAACTGGACTTTTGGCAATAAAAAATTACTGTTTTAAGACAGAGGTAAATTACTAGAGAGAAAGTACCCTCCTAGTCCACCACTGCCCTGCTCCTGGCAATATCTCATCACCTCTTCCACAAGTTCATCAAGTTTTACTTTTAAATGAGTTATTGGATTGGATTCACTTCCAGGCAGTGACCATTTGTTCCTGTGCCAGCTTTGGCCTTCAGCATAAACATTTCTGGTATTTACCCCCTCGTGGTTATTTATACAGTAATTATAATGCATTTTCATCTTCCATTTTGCTGGGGACTAAACAAATCATTTGAAAGCAGATCATATGAAAAGATTCTCTTTGAACTTGCTCAGCTCAACCTTTATTAATACAGGCTAACTAATTCAGATAAGACTGAGTGTCTGTGGTGAATTTTTTAGCATTTCGGTATGTGTTCAACTCTCTATGGCTGATCTCTGCCTATTACAACATGTGTGGTTATTTGGCATTTTCAGAGTTGCACTTCCCTATCGGTTCACAGTTTTATAGCAAACGTAAGACTACAAATTCTTATTACTAGGCCAAATTATTTAGTATTTACATAACACAACAATTTCCAGTTGCTCACTGCAGTGACAGCATCTCCCAGACCTGGCTTTCCACATGCCTCCCTCAAACTTCAGCAGCTTTGCAGGCAGGACGGGCTGGCCCTGCAGCACAACCTGTTGTCAGCTCCAGTGCAGGGATCCTCCCTCCCTTTGCAGTCCTCTCTTCTGCTAATCCTGCCCTCCCAACTGCACTAGTAACACGTGTGGCATGACAGCAAATGCTCACTGAAATCCAGACAAATCAGATTTACTGCATTCCCCCTGTCTAGGAGACCAGTAACAGAATAATCTGCACAATCTACCTTTATTAAACTCAGGTTACATTTTATCTCATCTCCATCGTTTGAAACTATTCTTCCCTTTCTGGATTACACTGAAGCCAAAAGGATGAGCCTCTACATGTCCATAATGTTATTTTGCTCATTTTTAAACAGAATTTCCCATATTCCCCAGTATGAAGGACTTTTCCACGTAGCCTTCATAAAATGAGCAGATGTCTGTGTGTCAACAGACTCACAATTTGGAATGTCAGATCCTTCAGCAGTCTGGGGCACTGTTTCCTACTTAGCTGCAATTGCTTCATTTGGCTTCCTAAACACTTTCTCCATCCTCTCTGGCAACAGATTATGTGATGAAGAGCACCATTCCTTCTGTTTACATACTAGTGGCTAAACAACATTCCACTAATTGTTTTCCATTCTTTGTTCTTTTTTCTCTCACTTCTTTTTTTTTTTTTTTATGGTCATCTCACTCTTCTCCATATTGGTAATTCTCATTTCTCCCCTATGCTTTCTGACCAAAGAGCAGTACTTTTCCTCACTGAATCACATTTTGCATTTTTATGGACTTCCTGTCTGCAAATATCCCATTTTTTATCTTTGTTTGTGGGTTTTTTCCCCTGGGATGATGATGATGATGATGATTATTATTAGCTTTTATTTTTTTAATCTTTTAGACTAAATGTCCTTCCCTGACAGACTTTTTCTAGGTCTGGTATATTAATTCTACAGCTTTTTACCTCACTCACAAAGTAAAAAAAACCCCATCCAGGCCACTTGCCTCTATAACTAGTTTTCTTCACTTTTATGGAATAATAAATCTTAGTTACAGTTGAGTGTTTAGCCTTCCATCTAATTTAAATTGAAACAACTCATGGTCTCCCAGCTGAAGGTCGCTTCCCATGTCTAAGACTTCTACAGTAATCTCAATATTTTGCAAATCTGCACTGCTTTTTTTTACTTTAATAACTATTTGGGAAAGAAATCCATGAGTTATCACATCCTGGTAAATCTGCACCCAGCATTACCAGCAGTGTTTGTTCTCCGACATCTATTTGGAAAATGAAAATCTTTCAAAATGGCATAATTTCTGATAGTTTTTATCTCACCAATAATGTGACTGAGATTTGTGGGTCTCAAATATGCCTTAATACAATAAAACACATTTTTTTGTGTGATTAAGTTTAACCTAGAATAATTTCATCACAAAATTACAGCCAAATCTCATTAAAGCAGGCTGACTACATATCTCTGCACCTCTGCCTTCAGCAGAGCTCATTTGAAAAAATTCTGACAGGCTGTATCCTGCTTATTCCTGCTGAAAGAGGGAATTATTTTCCCAGTTAATTCCAATTAAAATAATTAAATCATGCAAGCTGTTATGCCCTAGCAAAGTTCTGTATACAGAATTGTTACTGGTACCTTTGGCTGCTAAAACTGGGAATCAAACAGTGCTGCCAGGAGCAGAGGGAGAGGTACCCAGCCCGTGACAGAAACCCCCGTGTGCTCCTGCTGCTGGAAATCTGCTCTGAGTCTCAGGGCAAGGATTCCTGCTCCCTGGCACGGCCATTGATGCTGGAGCAAAGCAATCCAGCATCCCCTTCTCCCCCAGTGCTCTGCACAGCCCACTCCCATCACGCTGACAGAGATTCAGACTGCCTAGCCCAGAGCTATGGTGAGTAATTCTCACTTTCCCCTGGTGAAAATAGAGCTGGGCTTGTCCATTCTGCCTTCCCAGGGAGATGAAGAGAAGAGGCGCTGAGGCATCAGCCTGAAACACGCTGCTGCATCTGTGCTGATGGGCTGCTGACAGGCTGGGACAAATCCTTGTGCACATCCCCACTGCTTTCTTCAGGTTCCCATGTGCCCGAAACAGAGAAGCCCTGTCCCCCAAAGGGGAGCAGGGGGAGCAGGGGGTGGTCACAGAGCAGTCACTGCTGCCTCAAGCACCATGATGCTTTCCCAAGAAAAGAAGTGGCACAGGAGGCAAGTAACAGGCAGCAAGTGAGGGGATGAGTTAAAAACCTTAATAAATGGAGGCCACAGAGCCTGCACCCAGAGTGGGTACAAGGAGATGCTCACGACCTTCAGCCAGGAACAGAACAAAAGGAAAACAACCACATTCCCCTCCCTCCTACAAGTCAAAAATCAGGAATACAGCACACGCTGTTCCTCCAATGAGCTGGGAAAACATAAATGTTGCCTAAAACCAGATGTCTAGAAGCTCCTTTAACTAGTAGATTTTAGGATCAGATGTACCTATCTTAGACGTCCACAATTAATCCAAAATCTAGCAGACTAGAATATATGCAGCACAAACCGGAGACAGTGCTTCCAGGAAAACCCAACAGGTACAAAAGCTGGGTTAAAAGAATACTGTCACTGCTGAAACGAAAAGCTGCCAAGAGATCAGAGAATGGAGCTAGGACGGAAATGCTGCCAGCACCCTTCTTGCAGGATTGCTGCAGGCTCTCCTCAGATCTGTGACTGGACTTTACAGCAAATCCCAAACTCTTTTTCCAGAGAAGATATTTAAGAAGCTTCAGGGCATTTCACTTAAGCATCTTCCACTAATAGTTTATTTGTGAGACAAACCGTTAATTAACACACACTCGGTGGAAAATAAAAGCTTCCTCCAGCTTCCAAATTACTTGTTCTTTGCAAATGAGAGGGCCTTTTCTTCTCTAACAGCAAAAATGCCTCTTTTACTGGGGTATCCAAACAGAGGGTACTACTAACCCCTGTCCTCCCACCCCCTGATTATGGACCAGGTCAAAGGAACACATCCCTAATAGTGCAAGGACAGTGATTTCCATCACATACCTGTACTTATATCCACTACACATCTGGAAAGCTCCATTTTCCAGCTAAAGTCACTGAACCAGTGCACTTCCATCACCACGTTGGAACTTCCTGTGTAATTCACAGTGTTTTATGTTCATTGCTAGTTTCCTGAAAACATTCCCCTTCTTAGCCAGTACAGCACATTACATGCTCAATTTTCTCCCTCAACAAATGCCAATACCTTTTCCTCTCTTAACATATCCCCTTTAACTCTACCCTCAGCCCTAGAATTGTTTCTGTTGCCCTTCTCTGAATTCCTTCCAATCTCTGAGTCATAAAGGAGGATTTATTGGACAAAAGATCCACTTTTAATAATGCCTTCTGCTGTATAATTTCACTGCTGAAGCTAACTCAGGCACCTTCTGTCCTGTTGGACTGTGGCTTGGAACAATCCATGACAGCACGTCTGGAGGAATTCTGCTGAAAAACTCACAGTGGCAAAAAATGTCAGACACAAAATGAGAGGCAACACCCATACAGACGACTTGGGTGACTGGGGAAACCTAAGAGGAAAAGCAGGGAGACAGCACTACTGCCTTTAATGACTTTTGCTTTTTAAATGGTCACAGGTCTATACACAGAAGTTAAACAATTGCAAGCCCTCAGTCTGTGACCCCCGCTCTCCCCCAACTACATGAACAAGTGGGAACAAACCTCAAGGCATAGTAAAAACTTACAGGTGGCTTCTGGAAGCCTTTTAATTAACACTGCAGTTTCCAAATGGAACAAGACAATCTCTCTCCCTTCTCATTGAGTAACAGCAACAAATGAGCTCCCTTTAAAAGCAGATCGTTGGGAATGTTATCGCCTCCTTCTGAAATGAGACGGCAAATTAAGTGGCAACCATTTCATTACCTATGATCATCTCAGAGCTTCTGGAGTGTCTGGGAGAAGGGCTGGTGCACACCAAGGGAAGCAATGCACAAAGGAACATGTTACTCATTAAAACAGGGAATATTGTCCAAGAAATGGGAATGCTGCGTGAACAACGTTGGGCAACAGGCAGCTGTACTAACTCCTAGACCACACACCCCTGGCAGCAAACATTTCTTAGCACAGAGAAACTTGTTTCTCTCCCATCCAATCTGTTCAGACTGAATTTCTATACTGGCAATAATGACTAATAGTCCTTGTCAGCAGTGACTGATAACATGTCCTGGATGCAGACATCAGCCAAGAGGTGGAGATTTATTAGGGTGGTATTGAGTTGGACAGAGAGGAATATGGACATGGAGGTGATAGGTTTTGCATGACATTGACATAATGAATCTCTTCCACAACCCACTTTCTCATGCCCAAGTCTTCTCTGTCCTTCCTGTCACTTTCACCCTACTTCTTACAAAGGAAACTATTAACACAAATGCAAGCATGCACAATTTTTGGGGACAGGAGATTTTTTTATTGTTGTTTCTTTAATGGCAACCAGATTGTTCCTTCCAAACAACCACGACTTCCAGCGACTTAATAGCTCCAGTCTATATCTGAGTGCTTTATTAAAACTGCTGTGCCTTCCTCTTTTTTTTAATCACCTAAAGGCTGATGCTGCAATACAAAAGACATTCATGTAGCATAATGCGGAAAGAAGCCTGTATGCTCCTGAGACACTGAAGACTGATTATTACCTCTCTTTTTGATTACTGGCTTCCCTGGTAACTTTTGGTGGTCCTTGCAGATGGCTCTGAACCTTTCTGCTGGAATATTTATGCACTAGCTTATTGTAGCAGGTTGCTCTGCTGTTGCACTTCTTTCCCCAGGTCTAATCTCAACAACCTATTTGCACTTTAAAGACATCTAAAGACATTGGATGGCTTTATTCTACTCTGTGCTCCCCTAGCTTCCAGAGCCAGGAAACCACTGCAGCTGAGTCTTTCAAACCATCTCCAGGGACATCTGCAAAGACCACTAAAACACACCAGGGATGCCAGGAATCAACGAGGGAGGAAATCCCTCCAAGGAGGGAAACTCCACAACCTCCCTGGGCAACAACCTGTGCCTGTGCTCAGCCACCCTCACAGTAAAATAACATTTCCTGGTGCTCAGACAGAATCTCCTGTGTTTATTTTTGTGCCCACTGCCTCCAGACCTGGAGCCAGCTGAAAAACTCAGCTCTGCTCACAAGGTTTGCCCTGTTGTTTCCTAGTCACTGGGCTAATGCCCTCATCACATGTGACATCAAGAGGAAAGACTGTATGAAACATGATGAGATAGGAAAGATAGTTCAATAGCTAAGGCAGGAGAGTGATGAGTTCTCACCACGATTAAAAGTAAATTCACAGGTCTTCCAAAGTCCTTTTCTACCTCATTGCTTCTAGACCCTCTTAAACATAGGTTTCCTTCTGCTGGGGGTCCATCTAGTTGAGTATTTTGTTACAGTGACCAGTACTGGCTATGCTGGTGAACAGTTTAAGAACACTGCTGAGAGCCCTGAATCTCCAGCAACCTGTGGTATCCTTCACAGCCATCACATATTATGTGAAGAATACTCTCTTCCCTGTTTTAAACTTGCTAATACTCTCCTGGAAAATGTCAGAGATACTCAGACAGTGAGGTTCACCCTCCTCTGAGACTTCTCAGTGCGGCTGTGCTTCCAAGGACTCACCTCGATGCTTGAACTCATCTCCTTCTTTCTCTTCTCTGCACACCAACCTTTATGACACTTTCACTGTCTCTAGGACCTGCTTTGCCCCACTATGTGCCTAATTAGTTCCCTATTTGCTCTGCTCTGTCACATCACATGAAACTTCACAGGTCCCTTCCAAACTGCTGTGAGAGGACAAGCAGTCACTCAGAATACACCATCCTCCAGACAGGATGGATGAAAACCCTCCAGTCCTGGCCCAATGGGTTCATTAAAATATTGCTCCAGGTAAAAATGACTCAACCAATTCTGACAGGGGCCTCACAGCTTGCCTTCCGCAGAACAGGATGGTTCAGTCACACTTTCCATCTTGCAATTGCTTTCTCAAATACATCTGCAGGTATTCCAACACTAAAGGTGATGGGATATCCTTAGCAGAAAAGGGACAGACTAACAAAGCTATAGAGGTGCCATTTGTCTGGGCAATGAAGGTGACCTAAAAAAACTCAAAAACCACGAAAACATGAAAATAATTGAATGGCAGAACTTTATTAGGAGTGTATATTTCATTCAGCTGAGATTGAAAAGGACATGGTCATTGAATTGCTGAAGGCATCCAGAAACACATTTCTCCTTCTCATTTATTCACTGTAATCTAAAGACCAGGTTAAATAAGTCCTCGTTTGCGGTCTGGACAGTTACTTTCTGCTGACTCTGCAGTCACACACTAAAGGACTATTCAGTAGCTTTTATTACCAAAAGAAAAAGAAAAAGAAAAGAAATGGAAAACAAAAAAAGGAAAATTACTGGTAGGAAATTAAAAAAAGGTATTTAATCAGGAAATAGCATCATTTCAGATGCTTTCAAACCATAGAAGGCTGTAGAAGGGGAAATAAAAACTGCAAAATTTTATTGGATTTGTGATTAATCCCCATATTTACTGAAAGAATTGCTTCTAAATCTTTATTTTTCTCTGAATATGTATATTTGAGGAGTCAAGGCTATTGCGTCTGTCATGTATTAAGCTAATACATTAATACATTAGCTGATTTATCTGAATGGGCAAGAGTCATACGTAAGCCCACTTTTTCAAATTTGTAAATCTGGTTTGTGCCTTCAACATTTTTGTTATGACAGCCTCAGGGTGTTACAATTTACCAACCAAGCATGCACACTGTACTTGCTATGCAATTATACATTCTGAGTATGGAAATTCATCTTTGTCCTACTCAATGTGAATTTAGCTTTGTACAGATGACAGTGTAGTCTCTCTGAGCTATTCCTCCTTCCTTGCTCCAAACATTTTTCAAAGGAAATGTGGCCAATATTTGGATTAGAACCACCAGATTAGGGTCATCTGCGATGGCAGTTTTAAAAATTACACTGCAGATTTGAGCGGTGGAAAGAAGGCAAGGAAGCAGCTGTAGCCAGGCTGCACTGAGCTCACCATGCACCAGCAATCATTGCATCATTGGCTCCATCACTCGAGGACTCTATTTGGATGGTCAAACTCTTAAGCACAGCCATCCGTTAGCCCTGGGAAGATTAGACAGACAGATGGCTCCTACAGAGAGATGAGTTAGAAAGATGCAGGGAGGGATATTTTCACCACATGGATGCTGCCAAGTTTTGCAGAGCACAAGAGGTGCCCTGAGGTCTAGATCAAAAGCTAGTCCCCCCAGGATCTTCTGAAGAAAAACATTTCCTCAGTTCAGCCAAGAACTTGACCAGAGAAGCAACTGCAGATACAAGATTTCCTGTTGAACTGAGGATTTGCTCGTGTCCCTTATGACTTAGTTACTGTATAAGGCCAGTGAACCAGCCCCAGAGACAGCCGGTATGAACAGCTCCTGGCTCCCAGAGCTAGGAATGCATGGAAATACAGCAACAGCCACTGCAGCCTTCTCTTAGGTGCATTTTCAGTAGAAAAACCAAAGAATAAAAGTGAATGGAGAATCTACACAAGGCCACCAACTTTAAAATACACTTGGAATGCCTGTCAGCTTTTGCTCACTTCACGCAGGTTTCAATGACTCAAGATTCAAGAGTTGCAGGAGGGAAAGTCCACCAATGGTAATTACACCAATGTTCACAGAAACTGTGAAACTGTTAACCATAAAGTATTTTACAATTTCAAGTGACACCACCGTGAGCAGATTATACCCAAGTATTTGAAGATATGATTGATGACTATAGGCACAAAGAAAGGGGACACTGTGAAAGTGAAGATAAATAAAAGGACATAATGACCTAAAAAGTGAATGCTGCAGACTTTGTTGGGGGGTCTTTAGAAAGATATACAGGCTCATTTGAGAACAGTGTGCCTGAAGCTTTTGTTGCAGAGCATGGAGCTCTTCACAGCATCCTCTTGCTGCCCTCAACGCACCCACCACCCCTGCTGATCATGGCAGTCCTCTGCTGCAGAGAATAATGGTTTGATCTTTCCCAGGGAAGACCCTAGGATAGAGATGAGCTCATACCCCACCACAGATTTCAGTGGGGTCTTACAGCTTGGCTGTCTTGGTCTCTTATGTTCTAGAGACTTCCAGTACTCAATACCTTTAGAGAAAACTCCTGGCTATAGAAAATTTCTTTCGAATGGTCTCCAAACAGATTACAAGAGAGTCCTAAATGATGAGCAGAAAACTGAGCTTTTGAAGTCTGTAAATAAAAGGGAGAAGAACTGCAGGGCTGGTGCTTACTTTGAAATCCCACTGAAACCACAGGGAGCTGCAAGTATTTACAGCACCACTGGTAATGAAGTAACTAGGTGTCAGAACAGTGATTTAGCTGAAAAATACGATATCAAACTTCTGGGTTTATTCTTTCAGGTGGTGTCAGGACAATTTATTCCACTTGGAAGTCAGACAGTGATTTCCCTACTTCCCTGCATCATTCCAACTTGACAAACCTGGAAACCAAGTGCTTCTTCTTGCCTTTTTTTAAATGAATAATAGAGCTATCCGGAATAGAAGCTGCCTCCAAACACCACTGAGGTATTGGAACACTTCTTTGGTTGAGCAATGTGGGGGAAATAGGTCAAACAGGGGCAGGATGGCTGATCAAGAGAGAAGCCTAGGTATGTCTGGAGCAATGTCAACCCTGGAAGGCTTCAGGTCTGAGAGGCTCATGTGAGCTCATCTCCTTCACAGCACTAACAACCTGATAGGAAAAGGACATGTGAAGGAGAAAATCTTCTGAGGTAAAGAGCAGCGCAAAAAACCCTGATGCTGTCATGTAGTCACTCTCTTATCTACTCAAGCTCTTCCACCGTGCCCTTACCACAGCATCCGAGTGCCTGTCAATCACCAACACGCTTATCTCCACACCGTCACGCTGTCTCCGTGGGAGTAAGAAAGGAATCTTATCTCCAGCTGAGATGAGCAGCTGAGGCAGAGAGATTAAGGGCTTGATCTGGTTACCTCAACATAGGTTTCCAGTGCCATCTAAGATGTCCTGGGCAATGCAAGACATGCACAGGGCTGGCAGGTAGGAGGCAGGTCCTAAGGGAGATCCATGGTCTTGTGGAAGCCAGGCAGGGGATGCTGGCACATTGCAGAAGGAGAGGAATGTCCAGGTTTAGACAACTGAACTGAATCGTCAAGTCAATGCAAGGCATTTCTGTGAGAGCAGGGAGCTGAGCCCTGCAAATTGTCTGAATAGCACCCTAAGTATAAAACTCCCATCTGCAGAGGGACACAACATTTTTTAAAAATGATGACAGCAGGCCTGTTTTATTACTTAATAGTAGCAACAAGCTCTGTGTGCCTGGAATTTCAAAAAAAAAAAACTTACTGCTGTCAGGACCCTGTGTATTGTCTTCCAGGGCTGAGTATGAACACCCATTCATACCTTTTAGCCACTATCAAGAAGATCCCTATGGATCTATGTAATATGGAGCTATGCTTTGTCAAACTCAATAAAAACATAGATTGTCATTCCAGGGGCCAAAATCAGTATCAGAGTTGCCTTTCTCCATCAAGCCCACAAGCCCAGACCTCACGCTGAGAGGTGAATGTACTTCATTGTGGCAGTATTTACAGAAAGACACTTTCATTTTAGCTCATGGCAAATCCGTGATGACGATTTAGGAGCTCATAATGAGCTTATTGAGGAAGAATGAAAGGATGCTCAAGGTCACAGCACCCATAAGAGTGCTATCAGTCTTGACATGAACAGCAAATAAGGTTTCCAAACAGCTGCCAAATCAGATATAAGCTGTATGCAGAGAAGCTGTGCTGGCCTTGCTACAGGCTGGCATTTTGGTGCATTAGGCTGAGGGCAGACTTGCAAAACCACTCGAGCAATTTGAACACTTGGCTCCCCTTAGAAGCAGTGCAAGAGGGGGTGGCCAAGCACAGACTGGCAGGCCTGGTTGCTGGAGCAGCTTCCTGCAGCCACACAGGCATCCCTTCTCTGCCATTTGTCCACTCTAGGTTGGATTGTGGCAGGACCATGTGCCTTGCAGGTCCATCCCAGCTGCTATGTGAACAAATAACCCCCAGGGTTGAGTCTGATTTCAATCCTTCCTTCTGGCCTCCCTCTGAAGATAAAAAAACACTCATCAGAAACAATCCCCAGCCACAACAGGTACCCTCCATTGTATTCACAGCTTCAACAGTGAGCAGAATCTGATCAATGTCTTAATTTACTTAAGCCTCACAAAGACTTGAAAGAGGAGAATTATTTTTATGTTATTATTTTTTTATATGTGAAATCTGATTAGAATAATCCTGGCAAGGCAGACAGTGATAAGCAAATAGAGTAGGTGAAAAAATGCAGTTTTGAAGAAGGAAATTGATTTCCTTCCATCCCTCCAAATTTGAATAATGTACTTTCACAAAGACCTTCTTTGCATGAAACTCCTGGAGATGCAAGAAACTATAAAATACTTTGTTAAACCTTTAATAAATTGTCTATCAGAGCTCCTTACAAAAATAGAGATTGTTGTACAGTGGAAGTTTGCGACATGCCCACTTGGAATCCAGAGGGAAATGCTTCCATGGGGACGCAGAAATATTTTACAAACTACTTAGAATTAGCCTGTGTCATGCAAGAAGCTGAGGCTATGGGAGCCTGGGTGCTTTGCCACTAAGGAGTTACAAACCAAAGATAAGTGTGGTCAACAGGCATCTTTCCCATTTCTACACCTCTCCTTTCTTGTGTAAAAGGAGGATAATTCTTTTCTTTTTCTAGAAACCACTTTCAGCTTTCTGGTAGACAAGCCAGTCTTGCTATCACATCCCAGAAAGACACAATGATTTCCGGTTTCCAAAGGAGGCATGTTTTCTAATGAATCACCATTTTTTCACCAAAATCACCAACCACTATTAACAAAGAACATTCGCTGAAAATTCATACCCCAATGCTTCAAAAAGGAATTGGTCTTTCACACATGCAGTGACATGAGCATGCACCCATTCACTGGACATTACCGAAAGACTGAGCAGGAGTCTCAGGGATGATGGAATAAATAAGATTCATCTCAGTTTTCCAATGAATACCATGAATACCAGTTTGCTCTAGGTAGTGACAGCAGACACCAAAATACATCCCATAGCGCCACAGAAATTGTACTGGTCCTTCCACCACTGATTGCCTTGATACATGATGCTTTACAGCCATGCTTCCACCACTGAAAAAACCTTATAGAATAGTATTTTCTGTTCAGTCCCACCAAGTCCACCTCCAAGCAAAACCACCAGTGTAGAGCTGTCCCACAGTTCTCATTGAGTCTCTGGTCATGTCAGGATGGCACGAGATGCCCTGGAGAGGGGATGACACAGTGCATGGCACTACCATACCAGCACTGTAAAGCACTGCTGAAGCACTGTGAATTCCAGACAGACTGCCCAGCAATCCACTTGGATGGTTTCTAGAACTCAACCTAGGTCTGAAAACCAAGTATTTCTGCACAGTCCAAGATGTTTTCTCAGTGGTCAGAGAGCTCACTCTGCTACTGTCTCTTACTGGTTTCTTCCAGCTGTCACTGTGAGTGGCACTTACTGGAGGTGGACACTGAGTTAAATGCACCCACAAGGGCCACCCTTACGTTCATCTCAGTGAGAGCAAGGGGATGTACTGGGTGCTCAATACCGCTGAAAGCAGGGATTTAAGCTACCTGAAAACCCATGCCTGCTGTTGTTACTGCAAACAGTTTTCTTGCAAGACTTGGCTGTTCAGCTCCTGGGGGCATCAGCACTTACCAAGCATTTCTTTTCAGAGCACTGCTTCAATCCTGAGCTTCTCAGGAGCAGCCTCTAATTCTCCACCTGCCATCTTGTGAAGCCGGCGCCGTAAACAGCCCCAGCTCCTCGGGTGGCTGAAAAAGAGATATCTGTGGAGCCCTGAGCAACTGCACTTGACATATGGTATTAAGATGTGCAAGGGAAAATGGCTGGCAAAGGATGACTCTCCTGTGGTTCTTTTGCCTGCTCCCATTATCCTCAATGATGATTGCTCGGGACATAAACGCTGAGGAGCCAGAAAAGAAATGCAATGGGAAGACAGAGGGAAAAGCAATCCCAGCCTACACAGCACACAGCTATGAAAGCAAACTGATTTGCTCAGACACAAGATACTACACAAACTAGTTGTGCTTCTGCTGATGCACCAGTTCCCTAAATAATCACAGTGACAAAAGAAAGCTTGTGATTAATGCAAAGTTATTAGGATCAGGGAGAAGAGAAGGCCTAATCTGGTCTCCACGCATGACCTTGGGCATATCACATCACTCCTCTACACTCAGTCTCCTTAGCTACATGATGAAATTTCCTAGTTTGAGTGAAAAATTATCAGAAAGCATGGGAGAGCCCACAAGGAACTCACAGGACATCCACAGACATTTCCTGCGGACAAGATTGTGGTGAGCCTCTGTGAAGATAGAGAAGCAGGAGGCAAAAAAGACACACAGTATCTCTAAGGACAGCATAGCCAGTGTCGTTCAGCAACAGCTTCTGCAACATGTTAGGAAAATTAAGGAGAAGTGCTTTTTCCAGCCAAAATGCCCAGAACAGTAGTAAGAGGTGCAAGAAGACAGAAGTTGCTTTGGACAAACCATTTTAATAGCTGTGAGACTTTTTCTCCTAAGAACTAGGAGGGCAACAACCAACATTATGGAACCAAACTGTTGCACACGTGCACTCTTCTCCTGAGCTGGCTGAATCCCTGGCAAAGGTCCCTCTTCCAGCAGTGTGCTCTGCCCTGCTGGGAAGGAAGGGGATCTGTGCAGTCACCTAACTGGCATGGGAATAGACACAGTACAGAAGAGTGGGCTGCAGGGGACAGACAGCAGGCACCAGCTGCAGAGGGTGATGGTTCTCCTTGGCACCAAGTACAGTCCAACGCTCAAAACCCATCAGCTGCCCCAGCTCCACCACCAGCAGTTATCCAGCCTCGGGAGGAAAGGGGGAACCTCTCTGCAGTGTACATTAATCAACTCAGAGAAATATGGGACAATGTGGGGACTCAAGCCACCAGAAGCAGGAGAGTAACTTTAAAGGCATGTCTGGTATGAGTCCATGGGCTTCGAACACTGAGAGGGAATACCAAGAACTGCCCTTCTCAACCCCTGATTGCTTCAGATTCCTGCTGTGGGAAGCAACAGCTCAACATGGCCACTGTGCTTGAGGGAATATCAGAATTAGAATCTTTCTCCTCATCTCACTCTGCACATGCCTAGAAAGTTGGACATTATCTTTCTTAGTGCGTCCTCACACAACGGCCTGTTCAAAATCCCTGAGGTTCTATTTTCTTCTCTTCTATTTCATGCTTACAATAGTTTAGTAGTGGGAGAGAAAAGGCTGTGCAGGAGATTCATACTGATTTTTATCTCGGGGACTTTAGAAAGAAGCTGATAATATTTGTCCAGCTGCAGTCATTCCTCTGCAGTGTTTCAGACAGCAGCTGAGAGTCTGTAATGTGCACATACAACTTCCAAGGGCTGTTATCAATAATGCATTTGATGTGCAGCCTTCAGCAGCTGACCAAGGAAGTGTCTTATAAAGAGAAGGAAATCCTTTGGTCGTCTTAGGAGGAAAGTGGTAAGGAGACAGAAAGACTTACCATCATTGTGCCATGTCTAATTTATGTCAAGAGGTTGTTCTCATTTCAGAAAGATTTTAGCATGGGGCTGGTGCACAGGTATGTATTTGGAGGATAAGGGAGCACATTGTTAATACCAAAATAATTTCAGCTTTCTCTAATTCCCTTACAGGGAAGAGCTTCATGAAAGGCTACTACTGCTCCCAAAGCACAGCTCCGCTGCACCTCAGATACCATGAGTATGTGGAGAGGTGGCAGGGCACCCTCATAGTCTCTTTACTGCCTCCTCAGTGGCTGAGACATCAAAACACCATATTAACCTCTGACTTATGTGTATGTGTGAGGGATTTATTGATTTCACAGAGGAACGACTAATTTAATGTCATTTAAAATTTCAGGGCTTGTCAGGCTTTTCCACAGAAGAGCAGCCACCTCCACAAAACAAAGTATGCAATCCCTAGTTCATCAGCAGTGAAGAAGGTCCCTTTGTTAATCAAACAAAAGCTGTTGAGAAGGCCACAGGTGTAAGAACACAGAGTTTGCATCTTCTAAGATAAATCTGCTGGTTTAGGTATGGTGTCCAAAACACACTCATGTGAGAGTAAGAAGTGAATAAGAAACAGGAGAAAAGATGACAGAATTAAGGTGAGTAGCAGAAGCTGTTGGAAAGTGTAACTAAAGAACAGCAAAACTGCTGCAAGCAAATGAAATTAGTCACAAAAGATTAAGCATGTAACCTAATTGCAGGCAGAAAGGTGATGATGCATCATAAAGGGACTAATGGGTACCAGTCCAACTACGATTACTTGGTTCTCCAGTCCAGCAAGCAGCCTGAAAACAACTGTTGGTGCAGCAGAGAGTGTTTCATTTAAGTTTGGTGAAGAAGGACCAAGTTGCAAGTTCAAACTCTGCTCTGAATCATACTGTCTGGGCTCAGCCTCCAGCCAAGTTAGGATTTTCTCCTATTCATGATGCAGAAGAGGCCATGACTCTAGGACTGGAATTCTCAAAATCCCATATTTCTCATAATCCTGCATCTATCATCACACCTTTATTCCCTCCTGCACTGCACCACTGTGTGGGGCTGGTGGCCATCAGCCATGGCCATTGGGCCAGTACACACTTCTCTGAAGGGGTCCTGAGCCCCCAGGCTGATGAGAATTACTGACAGCACAGACAGGAATGTGCAGGCACATGCAGTGCCCTGCCCACTATCCCGGACTGTCACAACTTCCAGGGCAGGACAAGGACCAGCTGGTGGGATGAATGAGCTTTGTACATGTTTGAGCTCACATTAAGGTTAATGTGTGAAACAATCTGTTCTGCAGGACGTTGGTTAAACTAACTGGGTGCAGAGGGTTTGGGATGATTGCTAAACTGACCTGCTCTGCAGAAGGTCCAGGGTGAAGCAAAGCCTCTATTGTAATAATGACTCTTGTGTCATCCTTTTGCCCTGAAGAACCAAGGACCTCTGAATGTTCCTGTCCCCATAGTGTTGGATGGCATCATCTCAAAACCCTGTGGGCTCTACCGTAGAGCCATTCCAGAGGCAAAAAACCCACGAAAAAATGCAAGTAACATGCATGTAACAGGTGTTACAGCAGATATTAATTCATTCAAAATTTACAAGTTGACTAATATAATTAAATACCCTAGAAATAAACAACCAGCAGATCTGGCACACATAGCCATTTCCCCTGGAGGCTGACATTTTTAGTCTCCCCGGAGGGTTGGGCATACTTTTTAAAAGTCAGTCCCTGTGGCAGTGGCCGTGGTGGGTGAGCAGGACAGGCTCTGCCTCTGCTGCAGGCTGCTTTCCCAGTGCCCTCCCAGCCCTGTCACAGGGCCAGCATGCACAGGACACAGCCTTTGCAGTGCTGCTCTGGCACACCTCAGATCCATGAGGCCAGATGCAAGGACCAGGCAAGGCTCAGGAGGCCCTGGAGCACATCCAGAGCCGTGTCCTGCCTCCCTGCTATGCTGCCAGGCTGCCTTTGGGCAATGCTGCTGGCAAGGTGCCCCTGAGCTCCTCCCTGCTCCAACACGGCTGGAAGGCTCCTGGCACAGCCCCGCTGGCCATCCTGTGCCTCTGCAGAGCTGAGCACACTGACAGCACACACCACCTCACAACACACCACAGCAGGGACAGCAGCACACACAGACCCCTTCCACCCCACGCTCCCTTTCAAGGATGGATACACTGCAAGAGAAGAGGGGTAGGTTTGGAGTCTTCCTTTCAGCGTGGAGTGTCTCATTCAGAAAGATGCCAGAAGAAGCATTTGGAAGAGGCTGGTATTCCCCTGCGTCCCCGTGACAGGGGTGAGCAGGGAACACAGATTCACAAAAGCACCAAGGTGCAATTCTAGCACTTCAGTGAATTGTACACGCACGTCTCAGGCCAGGTTCATAACTCTTGCTGTGCATGTCTACTCCAACAATTTCAGGAGGTTCCTGTGCCAGAACCCAGCCCTGTATCTTGGGATCCATAGTAACAGAAGTCTATAGCACCTGAACTGAGTTCCTGTGATCCAGAGACCTCAATAAAATTATTTTTGTTTTGCAGATGCTTAGTCAGGACATCACCCTTTGACAGCAAAGCAGGGATAGTTCCAGTTCCTATCCAGGCCTTTCTGCTACAGTACCCTACATTACCCAGTGTTTCAGACAGTCTGTCTTGAAACAGCCCAGGGACTTAGCCTCTCTTCCTTTTCCTTGGAAAACAGCAATACAATTCAATGTTCCCCATTTTTAAAGTTTTCTATCACTTTGCTCCCAGTTATAATTATATTCACACAGTCATTAAAGTTTTTTCCTTGGATTTTTTAGCCTCTCCTACTTTCACCTCCAGAGCTGTTAGTCACTGTTTGGAAAAGACACACCATTTCCTAGTTTCATCCATTCTGTATTTGAGTTTGGTATTATTAGAAAAGAGATCCAAATCATTTCATTAACACACACCTGACCTCAGTCAAATATATCCTCGCTCAAAACTTTCCTTACTTCTTTTTGTATCAGTGTCCTGGACTCAGGAAGGACAACATTTGCCCTCCCTCCACTACAAAATAAAATGTTAATGATAGTCCCACTGTATATCCTGGAGTTTTGTCTAGGTTTCACTTCTGGAAAACAGATAACAGACAAATTATTTGATAATAATTTATTGTCAAAATAGACACTGGATAAATGGTGTTAAAAACAAGCAAAGCAGGCTGGAGAGTTTTAGGAAAAGCCAAATATTAGGCAGATATCTCTGTGGTTTCTACTCTTGCCTTCACTTCAATTTACAGCAACCCCTCCCTGACAGTGTTTTACCCTCCTTCCACATTTCAAGGGAATCATGCAGGATCAAAATGCTCCACCAAAATCGAAACATTTTGTTCTGATTTTATTAGGAATGATAAGACAATATAAACCACTCTAAAGTTCTTTCAAAATGGGAATCTGTAATGTTTCTTTGGGGAAGTATCAGAATGAGATGAATCAGCATCTCTGGAGCATTTTTTCCCCAATCTTCTTTCAAAATGAAATTTCAACAAAAGTTCATAATTCATCCCAACACTGACAGACCACTGCTCACAAGGGGAATGGTCCATCCCTGCTCCTCCAGCTGGCGTTAGGTAGACCATTGCATGTTCCTAAATATCCTGTGCAGCTAAAGCTAAAAGAAGAATATTTTTATTGAAGCTTACTTATCTTTTATAATTCGTATTGTTATCATACAAGACAAGGTAACAGCAGCTAGGATTATAATGGTCCTGCTGTTACTGATTTTTTTCCTCTGAAGGTCTCTTGCTTGAACAGCAAAGTCTGATCTAACTCATTCCAGATGTGAATTCAAGGTGCACAGCTCCCTGTGGGAGCTGTACCACAGTGCTGAGCTGGGAAGTTCAGAGAATACAGGTCCCCCAACAGGATGAGAAACCTGCCCCCAAAGAGCCTCAGAAATGCACTGTGCCACTTTCCTCACCTGACAAGCAGAACAACATGGATGGCAGCATCTCACCAGGGGAAAAAGGACCACTTCATTAATGAGAGTTGTATTTACAGGTTTCCGTGCTATAAGGATGGCATGGCCAGGGTGCCTGCCAGGAGCTGCATTTTAGAAACATTCAACACAAGGCAGGAATCTGCTCCCAGGGGCTGGCTCCTCTCGGGACTGCTGCTTCCTTGATCCATTTTGTTCCCATATTTATGAAAAAGTCAGGGGACAGGAGAAGTTTTTTTATCTCCCAGTAAAGGCCTTCATTCAGTGAGCCCCTTTAAACAGCCAGTGAAGAAGAGTAGATACTCTGCAGAGAAATTAAAGGCACATTACATTGGTCTCCTGCTGTGCTTTGCCTTTGGAGATGTTTCTCTCTCCCTCTGCTGACCTGGCTTCCTAATGAGGCATGTAAACAAGGGAATCCCTCCAACAAGTGTGCTTTCTTACACAAGGTTTACAAAACGTCCAGGATACCTGCCTGGCCAATGTGTACTTCTGACAAAATCAACTTGTACCACTGGAGATCGAACAGGAATTAAAGAAATGGCATTGGCAGGAGCAGGTTTAACACCCCAAGCCTATTTGGGGAAAGAATACAGCATTATTGATTCCAGCCCCTGACCTTGGAGTGGTGTAAACAGGAGTGCAGCAACCCTAGAGGTGTTGTAGCAAAATAGTTATAGCATTGCAAGCAGATTAAAAATACAGTTAATATACATACTTCCCCAGATGTTCATTCATTATTATTCAAGACATGTTTATTATGCAAAATGATAAAGCAGAAAAAAAGGAGAGGAAAAGAAAATGCAAAGACACACTGAGCTTCTAGCATGACTGGGGTTTTCTCGATGCTGCTTAGATTTTTTTTTTTATTGTACATAATCATTCCCTTATTAGCAGGAATCTTTGAAGTGATTCAGGCTCTAATTTCAGCATTTCAAACTCACAGGGTTATACTGAAAAACCACAGTGAGCTCTTGTAAGCGACCCCTTTTTTTTTTTTTTTTGCTCCATATTCTCTATCTCTGCTAGGGTTTTCTATGTCTTCCCAATAAATTATGTATCACAATTTGCCATTTCAAAAATAATTAGAACTCCAAGTTAAACAACAAGGAATATCTGAGAACAATACATTTTAGAAGAGAAGTGCTTTGCACTTGGGGAAAAACCAATCCCAGCTGCAATGCCACTGAATTATACATATCATCGTATTGAGAGATGCACTTTCAGTGTACTTGGAGTGATTGGGTGGACATGTGGAGACTCTGCAGCCCCATGACAATGATCTGCTTCAGGAGAACCAGGTTTGCCTCCCAGGCAAAATACTTCACAGGCACTCCCTTTTCCATGCCCCTGTGAGTTGTTGCAGGAATAATGGAGGGAAAGCTGGGAACCGAGGGGAGAAACTTCACAAAGAAAAGTTACACAGGAGTGGAAATTAATTTGGTGGTGGAACTATTAACTCCAGACTGACAGGAGAGCATGTTCTGAGTCTTCTCCAGTTATGATCAGGCTGTAAACTCACTGGAGCAGACAGACCTCTTTGTTCCATGTTTCTGAATCCTGTGCAACAACCAGCCCGTGGTCTCAGCTTCTTCCCAAGGGCTGATGCACTACAGCCCTTTGTAAGTTATACCCACTGCCCTCCATTCATTCTGTGCATTTTGACTTTGGCATCAAATGCTAACAGTGGATCTCCAGGAGAGTCACACCCCTCCCCAGAACAGGTGCTGATTGAAACCTTTGTGCACCATTAGGGAATTTACAGCTGCTGTACATTGCAGGAAATCAAAAGGGAACACACCAATGACTCCACAAGCTTGCTATGCAGACAGTGCCTTGTATCCTACCTTCTGCAAAGCAGGATGCCTCCAACCAAAACATGATTTTTTTGTCTACTTATCACCTAATTCCCACACCACCCTCAGAGATAGCAAAAACCTAGTCTGGGGAAAACAAAATCAGGTATCTAATGTAAGTAAACAATTCACGAGTCCCAAACAGCTGCTTCCCTAACAAAGAAGGTTTAGCATCTCATAAATTTAGGCCTCTAAAGCTGGCTAGGAATATATGGTTGGCTTCAACCCAGCAACCCAGCCTGACACTATCCCTGCCCGAACAGATGAGGTTGAAGGTAGCGATGTAGCCGAGAAATTGGAAGGTCTCTCAAGTTTCTACGAAGTGCTGTCTCACCATGTTTGGCTTTAGAGGACTCTACTCAGGCCTACTTCTGTGCTAATCAACACAATGAAGACTTTTTCCAGGGGCTGGTTATTCTAAGCCCATTCATTCAAGAGCCCATTGGCCTAAACTCAGAAGGAGCTGGCACAAGGCACCCCTAAGACCTGGCTGATAACAGCCTTTGGTTTGATCCAGGGCAGAGGATGTCAGCCAAGACTTCAGCTGTCACACAGAGATTAAACATCACGAAAAACCCATAAAATAAAACCAAAAGAAACCCACAGTGATGACATGTTCAGTTACAGTATCATTCTGGGTTCAAGAGGAGGGGAAAAAACCCCAATCTGAAACAAAACCAAACAAACAGAAAAAAACCATTACCCTGGCCAATTTTATCTGAAACCAGTCCTGGTCTTGAGGATGTTTTAGGGATTCCTAACAGGGCTTCCACGCAGCATGGAAGGCAGCCAAGCAATTCGTTTATCAGTTGGCTCATGCGAGTGAACAATATCTGTGGGGAATGTTGACCCATTTTTTTCAGCAAAAACCCACATCCCCCCAAAAAAGGCTAGTGAAAAAGAACAGGTACATACACAGAGAGAACAAAGCTGTAGTTTAGGGTCTGCTAAGCAAAGAGCAGGGACAATGTGTCCCTTGGTGTGGGCAGCAATTAGGTCCAGGCAGCATGGCCTGGGGACCCTTGCCCCACAAGGAAACCTGCAGCATCCAAAAGAGACTGCCTAAACAGGCTGAGCTCTGCTCAGACATATCCAGTTCTTTCATGGTATCCTGATCTCATCCCTTGTCCTTTATGATGAGCTTGACCCACACTCCCTGCTCCTAACACACTTTATCCACAAATTTTCTATTTTTTTGCTTTGGGGTTTGCTCCCAAGCATAGTGAATATACTGATTTACTGCTCTAAGTCAAAGACAGAGCCAACAGTCATCGCAAGGAAAGTATCCAAAAAGGTCCATCACCCTGGAGTAGAGTATCACCCATTTACTGCAAGCAAAAACCTTGGATCACATTGATAAAATGAACAGTTTCACTCTTATTAGCTCAGACAGAGCTCAATGCCATCAAGCTGTGGCATGTAATGAGGTTCACTTCATTAACCACTGGTCATCACAGTGCATCCTTCCCCATCAGCCTTCCCTGATTAACCTTCCTCAAGACAGGCACACTTGTTGGGAATAAGCAGGCCCATTAAACCACCCTCACTTGAATACATGTGTGATCTGATGCCTTTTAGGATATCGTGTCTCACTACGACCAGACAGAGATAATTTTTCTCTGCATCTCTTCTTGTCTCTGAGCTGTCAAACATCATTTTTCCAACTCTCTCTTTTTCCCAAGACCCACACCCTTCCCACTCCTGCACTATTTGTTCAGAAAATTATGACTGCTCATGACTAGCTCCAAGAGGACCCTGTTGGCTGGCTGCAGCTCTGTGACACACTGATTTCCTGCAATCCTCATTTACAGGACACTGATGGTACAAGAAACCTCAGCACTGGGCCAGTGTTCTGCATTGCACAAACAGGGTAAAGTATCAGTCCTGAGCCCCTAACAACATGCCCAGAGGGATGCAGTACCACACCATGTTTGGTATCACCTTTAGGACTCTGATAGCTTTACAAAAAGAGGAAGTTTTCATTGTTAGTAAACCAATTTAATTTATTTAGAAGCAGTCAATTATGTTTACTGGGCTATGAAAGAACAGGAAGCGTCTGGCATTCACAGAGATCCAGATTGATCTCTCTGTCTCTTCTTGACAAGCAGCCAGTTTTGAGACCTATCTCGCCAGGCATACTAACACATCCACTTGCTTTCTACCCTGAGCCACTAGGGAGACAGTCTTGTTTTATTCCAAGGGAAGAGGGGAAATCCCAATCATGTGAGTGGTATAAAACTGACCAGGAACAAAGATGGAAGAAAAAAGGAAAAAATGCATAGAGCAGCCCAAACTGCTTTCCTTTCAGTGGTCCCACCTCCATGCTCACATAGACTTTTGAAGCAAAGTAAGTGCCCAGACAAGAGCAGAATTACTGCACTGTAAATTTATACAAAGGCAGATGAGATTAGAATCTGGCTATGCACTGTAAAGCTATCATAACTACAGAAATGAGAAGTGTATTATTAACTACCACTTTTTACTATGTAGAACTAGAACAAAGTTATTTGAAGCATAAAAATTCTGGCAAAGGGCTGCCATATTTAATAAATCATTGAATCAATTATTCACTGTGAAAATCAATTACTTAGTTTAAATGAGAATCTTATGAATAACCTCATGCCCTTTCATGCCATCTAAGAAAGTTATAACAGAATTAGTTGGCAAAAATGGCCACACTTATCTTTCATGTGCATTGAAAAGACCACACAAATACAGGGAATTTCTGCCAACAGAATAGTCCAGAACCCTTTTAAGTAAGTCAGGGTATTGCTGTGGATTTACACTGCAGTCAGAAGGAGAGTGTGACCCCTTGGGGTGCCACCTATGATCAGGGATCTGGGTACAATTCAGAAGCAATCCCATTGAGTCCATGCCATTTCACAAATGAGAAATCAGAATATGACCAGCCAACTCTATACAAACACCTCAACAATGTGACCTACATTAAGTATGTACTTAAAGGAACAGAAAGTGTACCTTCATAGGTCAGAAAATACTGTCATGAATCTCTGTGGAGACCCTTTAAAGTGAATATTGCATGGCCTTGCAGCAGATCTCCCCACTCCTGCTTTTAAAGGTTTGCTGATAGGTGACTGTTTTCTGAAAAAGCTGGAAGTCCCAGTGCACTCTGCCTCCTCCCACCCACAAAACCAAGGCACTCCAGGAGCCCAACAGTGCAAAGTACTTACTGAGCTGTAGAGATACCCCTCAGCGTTCATGGCAACGTACAGACCTGCCTTCACCCCTTGGATTGCCACCACGCGAAGACCCACAGGAATTAGATTGAAAAGGGCTGTGGAAGGAAAAGAAAAGCAAATGTTATGGACAAATCACCCTACATGGCCACTGCTGCCTTTGACCCAGGGCCAGCCCACCCCATTCCTGCCTCTTCCCAAATGATACTGCACTAGGACCAAGAATCCTGCTTCCAGCTACAGAGAAGGACTGCAGCCATGGAGCTGATGGTAAAAGGAAATTTTTAAAAGTACTGAGTTTGGCTGCCTCCCAAATGCCTTAACACACCCATCAGTCTGTCTGATCACTGCCTTTGCAATGCCAAGGGCTTAGCCGTGCTCCCAAGCAAGAGCATCGTGATGGCATTCTGAGGGCCACCCGAGCCAGGGCAACTGCACATATACAGATTTTGCCTGTGGCAAATGCAACAACACAACTCAGTTTAGCTCACCCTGAAACACATTTAAGCCTAGTCACACTTTCCTGCATTTGCCATATGCTAAAGGAGTACATAGACAGAGACCATGGCCAGAAGAATGCAAATTAACTCGGCTGTGTGTTTGCCCATGTGATCCCAGCTGTCAAGGGAATGAAAAAACTCAAGAAGAGACAGTGCTCCACTGTGGGACGTCAACATTGCTCCCCATTCAGGATCAGCCCTGGAGAGGACTGAAGAGGACAAGATCTTCCATTATTCAGTTTTACTGCAGTCCTATTGATTAAAGCATTGCAACCACTTCCTCTCAGTTAATTACTCTATTGCTTGATCCCCACCCAGCAGACCCTGTATCTCATTGAAAGACTCTCCCCATGAGTATATACATTAATGTACTGTCAGGCTTTTGCTACATTTCTAACAGCATAGGCTCGAAGAGGAGGCTATTATCAGCACTGATAGACTGAGCACTGAAGCATTAGTATGGCTTTGTTTCTACTGAGCTTTATAGGACAAGAGTATTTAGATGTTGTAGGATCCCTTGTGCTTCAGCTTACAAAGAGCTAACTAGAACTCATGCCAGGAAGCCGAAGATATGGAAAGATGGGTACGTGGTCAGGCAGAAATATAAGGTCAGGCAGGCACAAATACAGTGGAAATACTTCACTCAAGGTCTCTTCCCACACAACAGCCTTGAAACAAGAATATGCAAGGCCACTTTGGTCAGGACGTCTACCAAGTGTCTTGGCTGAGCTGGTTTCAGGGTTGCCTCCAGAAGAGGATCCATAAATTCCGGTGCACATGAATATAATTTTTTCTTCACTTAATTCCCAAAGGATGACTCCCTTCAATGAGCTGCCGAAAATGGAGACACCTCAAGTCTAGTGAAAAAAACCCCTACTCTCAATCTCAGCCCCTTCTTGTGCTTTTAAGCACTGTATTCAGTAAAACATCAAAGCATGTGCTGAAGTCTTACCAAATCCAGTGCCTGTATGTGTGTTTTTGGGGGAGAATGTCAATAGATTTATATGGAAAATCCAGTCCAGGGGGGGTATTGGTCTGTGAATAACTGGAGTCAAGTACAATGCTACTCTGGTACTGTCCCTAGACAAGACAAACACATCCCAGAGTAACTCAGAGTAACTACTCAGCATTAAAAGTGTTGCCTATCCCTTTCTCCCTACCGTGAAGGTCTAAAACCTTCTGCAATTAACAAGTCTGTAAGCAATTCCCCTTCCCTATTTCTTCCTCCTACTGAAAAATGGAGCATATTACTGCTAATAATGAAACAAAATGGGCATCATCATTCATTTTCTACAGCCAATTTGTCTTGCATAGAAAACTTGTGACAGACCATTCAAAGCATTCATTAGGCAGCAAGGTGATAACACCCAGAATTAGTGGTTGAGAAGTTCCACTTGGAAGCACCCACATGTTTCCAAATCTCTTTCCAGCTCTACATGCAAAGGGAGCAAAGGAACAATCCTATTGTGCTACAGTAGGAAGACCACTGCCAGTTCCCAAACTCTCTGGGACCCTGCTGCACCCATGATCATGGCAGAGCATCTCCTCCTCAAATGCAGGGGAGCAAGCGGGCAGGCAAGCATAAGGACACAAAGCTGACAGAGGTAACTGGCAGCCAAAAGAAGTTTTAGGAAGCAAATATCTTCTTCTATTAAAAAAGCAGCAGTTTGGGTCAATCAATTTTGTAAATTCCCAGAGCTATGTCTGCACTCAAATCTAGAGATATCTTTGTATAAATTGACGTCTTTTACTACCATGTTTCCAAAAAATATTTCATATTTAGAACAGATTTAAAAGCTTGTAAGCTTTATAGTAAGAATGTAAAAATGGGGGGAAACCCCTCAATCAACATCAAAATTTCTGGGCCCAGAGAGTGGTGGTGAATGGTGCTGTATCCAGCTGGCAGCCAGGCACTAGTGGTGTCCCTCAGGGGTCTGTGCTGGGACCAGCTCTGTTCAATATTTTCATTGACGACATGGATGAGGCCATTGAATCTTTCATTAGTAAATTTGCAGACGACACAAAGCTGGGACCGTGTGTTGACCACTTGGAAGATAGGATGGCTCTGCAGAGAGACCTGGAACAGTTGGATCGATGGGCAGAGTCTAACAGAATGAGGTTCAATGAGTCCAAGTGTCGGGTCCTGCACTTTGGCCACAATAACCCCCTGCAGCGTTATAGGCTGGGGACGGTGTGGCTGGACAGTGCCCAGGAGGAAAGGGTCCTGGGGGTTCTGGTCAGCAGCAGAACATGAGCCAGCAGTGTGCCCAGGTGGCCAAGAGGGCCAATGGCATCCTGGCCTGGATCAGGAATGGTGTGGCCAGCAGGAGCAGGGAGGTCATTCTTCCCCTGTACTCAGCACTGGTCAGGCCACACCTTGAGTTCTGTGTCCAGTTCTGGGCCCTCAGTTCAGGAAGGACGTTGAGATGCTTGAATGTGTCCAGAGGAGGGCAACAAGGCCGGTGAAGGGCTTGGAAAACAAGCCATAGGAAGAACGTCTGAGGGAGCTGGGGTTGTTTAGCCTAGAGAAAAGGAGACTCAGAGGTGACCTTATCACTCTCTATAACTTCCTGAAGGGGGGCTGTAGACAGCTGGGAGTTGGTCTCTTTCTCCAGGCAGCAACTGACAGAACAAGAGGACACAGTCTTAAGCTGCGTCAGGGGAAATACAGGTTGGATATTAGGAAGAAGTTTTTCACTGAAAGAGTGATTAAATATTGGAATAGTCTGCCCGGGAAGGTGGTGGATTCACCATTCCTGGATGTGTTTAAAAAGAGACTGGATGTGGCACTTGACACCATGATCTAGTTGAGGTCTTAGGGCTGGGTTGGACTCGATGATCTTGAAGGTCTCTTCCAACCTACACATTCTGTGATTCTGTGATTCTGTGATTCTGTGATTCTGTGATTCTGTGAAAAGCAAGATGTCTTATTTTTGTCAGGGAAAAAAAATCTGATTCATCTGAAATAGCGCATTTGAAAATGGGAAAGAGGACTAGCTGTGGTATAACAGAACTGGACACTGGGTGTGCTTATGCGAAAATGAGAAAAAATTAAAAATGCTTTTAAAACTGTTTCTCTACTGGAAATGGCACATAATCTATGCCATTTGCAGCTTCATGGAAGGGACAAGCTCTTTTACTTCATGGGCAAAAGAGAAAACACTTGAAGATGTTGAATATTCCTGCCCCTTTTCTTTCATTACATCTTACCATCATCAACCAGTGGTATTTACACCTGACCCTACTACTTCTAGCACACTCCAGTCCTAAATGCATCAGGATATTGTCACTGTTATGGTAATCCATCAGCTAAATTCTGAATGCATGTTTCCCTACGGGTCTAAGTTATCTACAGAAATGGAAGAGTGAGGCAAGACCTGCCATACACAAGGTGTGATCCATATGCTCAGCTTTAAACAACAGCAAGTCAGACAAGCTAAAGTCATTTATAATAGGTGATTTGTTCTTGAGCAAGACATTTGTGTTGCACATGAATAACAAGGAACTAATGGAGGATGCAATAGGCCAGAGCAGCCTCAGTGCATGATGTGGCGAGGATTATGATCCTGAGGGGTGTGAGGAAGGCTGCTGAGACGATCAAGAGGCTCTGGTGCAACACATAACACAAGAAGAAACAGAGGCAACTGCATTTGCTTAACTCCAAGAAAGGAAAGCCACAAACATTCTTCTCAGAGGAACACAATGAAAGGTCAAAAAGCACTAGACCAAAGATTCAAATAGAAACAAGGACTGGATATGAAGAAAATTCTCTACAAGGAGAACAGTGCAGCACTGGAACCCGAGAGGTTATGAGAGGTTATGGAATAGCTCATTCCTAGAAATGTTTGAAAGAACTCGACAAGGCTCTGTACAGCTGAAGATAGCCCAAGTGGGATGCTGGAATTCAAGCCTCCTTAATCTTTTGGTGTTTCTGGCCAGAAAGCCCCAAACAATATCCTAGATATGTTGGGCTGTTTCGACCTGGTCCATGCAGTTCATCTATCATTTCTGTACCGTCCATTTGCCAAAGCTTTTCAGATGTTCAGCAGGATGATGTGGGCAGACGAGGAAGTCCACTTGCCCTTGTGAAGGGGCATTACCCTGCTCAGTCCAGAGAAGAGCAGTAAGAATGCAAGCACTGACAGCAGCAGTGAGCCCTGAAAAGCCATTTGAGATCACTGGAGCTGGAAGGAAAATACACTGCCCCAAGCTGGGGTTCATACATCACACAAGGAACACAAACAGCGTCTCATACACCATGAAAACCACTCCAGTGGGAAGAAAACTCTTCACATATCCCAGTGCCAGCAGCCACAGAATGTGCCCCCTTGCTTACACTGAGATGACATGTCTCTAACAGCATGGCAGAAGGAACAGATGTCCCAAGTGCTGGCTCCTGAGAAGCTGGCTGGACGCCCATTCAAATGCCATTAGAACTTGGCTTCTGGGTTTTTTTTTTCTTTAAGTGAGAAGAGGTGGAAAACAAATGCCATCAGCTTCAAGAACACACATAAAATGGGCAACAGATCATTAATTTAAAAACTGCTTAAATATTAGCCGTTCCTCTTGTATAAATAACTGAGTTTTTATTAGAACTTTTAATTGCATCAGATATATCTGAAGGACATGGCGTGTCTCATTTTAAAGGTTTATTTTGCCAGAGTAAACCAATCTAATATATTCCATGAAAATTATGCATCCTTTCACAATGTTAATTTGAATAATCAGTGTGGGGATACAGAACACAAAGCAATGTATGGAACACGGTGTTCACCAGCTGTTTAGCTGTGCCAAGATGACTTCTGCGTGGACAATAGATGGTCATCGAGGGTAGGAAGGATCCTCCTCTGGCCCTCAAGAGTGCCCTTCCCTGCTGTGAATGCAAGTTAAGCAACTCCTCTCCAGGGATGGGAAAATATTATTTATCTAGTCTTTGATGAGTTTTGCTCTTGCACACACTTCTGACTGGCTAGTAGAGAAGTACTTCAAAATAGAAAACAGCAGTGAAGCAAATCTGTAAGCTGTTTATTTGGACAAGTAACTTGACTTTCTTCTGGTAAAAAATTGAGATTTTTGGAGGAAGAAAAAAAGAAAATAAGACAGTGGTCTTTATTTTGGTACTTCCAGAGTAAAAAATGTGATTTCATTTTGAAGCTGTAACTGGAAGCTTCACATATTCTAAAATGTTCATTCAAACTGAAGATTTATGGACAAGACCATGTTGTAAAAAGTTACATAAAATTAAATAAAGCACAGTCCTAATTTAATTTTTGGGAGCCAAGTATTATCAGATTGGATTCTTTCTCTCTTTTGAAATCCCCTGAGATCAGAAGATGGGCAATTCCTTGGCTTCGATCTTCTCTCAAAAACTTGCCTAAACCTTCCAGCACAGCCCCTGACTTCGAGCCAGTGGCTTGGCACACTTCAGTGAGATGCCTCCTGTCCCACCAAGCTGCTGAGGCAGGGCTGCCATCCCACCAGATAAATTTACACTCTAGGAGTGTACTTTGGCCCATCTATTTCCAGTTAAGGAGACTGGGTGTAAGCAGCACTCAAGTACTCAGCACCTGGCCAAACTCATCTCTGACATTTCTGGGGGGATATATAAAACACAGCTCTTTGGGCAATTGGGGCTCAACCCCAGCCGTGGGAATTCAGGAGGTTCCCCTGCAACCACTGAGAGTGCAGCAGCTTCTCTCATCTCCCCTGTCAGTCTGAAATATTGCAGAACTGCTCTTACATTTCTCTGCTGTTTACCTAAATTCATCCCTGCTCCCATTTAAGCCCATTACTTTGTTGTTCAGTCCTCCGTGATAGATGAGGGCAATGAATCCCTGTCATCTCTAGCGTATCTTCCCATGCTTTTGACAAATAGGCCTCCAATGGGATTTTCTGCAGCTAGAGAATACCCCAGGTCTTCTTCTTTAAGAAAAAGCAGCTAACACAGCCCACTGAACTCACCCCATGTCCTGGTGTTTGTTTGAGAGCATCTCAAGGCCAGACTCTTCTTGAAGGACACCTCCCGAGTCTCTGAGTGTAGAAGTGTGTGTGTGTATAAGTCCACAGATTCCCCTGCTCCACACATAAATCAGAACTTGCCTTACTGCAATTTGCAGTACTTAGTTTGTTCAATATCAGTGCATTAAAAAGGACTAAAAGCTGACATTTGGATTTGATACAGGCCACGTTTCTGGTGGATGCAGACTCTTGGGTCATCCCACAAGGGCTTTGCCAGCCACCTGCAATTTCAGTCACCATCTTCCCACAGCTCCTCTCTCTTGCATGGATCCCCAGCCCTCAGCTGCCTGCAGCAGGGCAGCCCCACAACACACCATGCTCCTTCTACAGCACTCTGCATCTTCCTGGGGATGGGGTAAACACCAGGAATGTGGGGCTGCACCCACCTTGCACCCCTGCCCGAGTGCACCTTCACAGGACAATGTCAATGCCCTGCTACATGTGTTGCACCCCTACAGACACCCCTCACCTGCAGCCCAGGCTCTGCCTTCCTGGAGGAATGCCACCCTCAATCCTGCTAGGAGCTTCTTTGAATTAGACCAAAATTAGTCTGCAAATCGAGCAGGCTTCTTCTTTCACAAAGTACATGAAGTTTGCTTCCATCAACCCTACCATACAGATGAACTTTTGTTTACCTCTAATAATGACTAGGAAGCCAAATTCCAAGCTGGCCAGGTTAAATACCCCTTTAGCAGTAGTACAGGGAGCTCCAAACCAACATAGATAAGAAAAAGCAAGGTTTGAGTCCTACTCTGTTGATGCAGTTTGTCGCAGCAAGGATTGAGCTTAACTGCCCACTCAGGGATGGCACTCTGATGTCTATGAAATGCAGAGATGCTGCAGAAAATAATCTACACCTTTTTTTAACCTTTTGAAGAGCTTTGGCATTGACAAAACCACTTCCTCTTCAAAAGGAAGACTGACTACTGCTTTGCATGCATTTAAACCAGTATGGCTCCTGCACACGGCCATGGTTTTTGAACTGTGTGGTTCTGCTGCCCTTTGTTGTCCAGCACAAACTCAACCCCTTTGAACATGGTTCTGGAAGATGACCTCCTTTGACAAGGTCATTTGATACCCTCAGCCTTTACACCAGCCTCAAAGCACGAGACTTCAGTGAACAGCTGCTTTTCTCCAGCCTAGAAATTCCTGATGCTTGCTGAATTTTTGAGGCTAAAATAGTGAAAACAATTTTCTCCTCTTCTCCTTGCAGAGAGAATTCCCCGTATCCTTTACCCACGTGGCATGTGTATAAATATAATCTTCTTTCTCTTCTGGCAGCAATTCAAATCATGGGTTTTATTCTCCACCCCACCCAGATGGCAGTTACAGAATCGGGGCAGGAGGGAAGAAGATCGGAGAGGAAACATATGAAAATATACTGGCAAGATTTAAAGGGGACGGAGAGAGAGAAAAAAAAGTGCAGAAAACAGCTGTCTTCCTCCTAATTTGATCTTTTCAAAAATGAAGCTGCACAAGTGAGACCCACTAGGTGATGCATTTGATTGTAATTGGGTTGCAAAACAGGCTAATTTTTCTTACTGTAGTCACTGTTTTCGTCCTTGGTCCCATCAATTGTACCATCTGGGTGCATCTGCAGGAAGTATTCCTGCTGGCTGAATAACCTTGTCACAATTCCTTTCAGCTGGGGTTCTGCAAAATAAAAATAATAATTATTACCAGATATTTTGAGTAGCACAAGACCCAATTTGCTTGTCCCCCATTAAGCCCTGAGTAAATGTAGAAGTGCTTGGCAGGTTAGACTGCTTTCAGTGATTCTTTTCAAGCATGGTTGTAAAATATTCATATGTAACACACAGAAATACAGGCAAATACAACTGAGATCAGATGAGCAGGTAAAATGAAATGCATACTTGCTGCAGTAGAAACAGATTATGGAACATCAATTCTCTCAAAGTTCCCTACCAAGTGGAAGTATTTAGACTGTTGATGTATTTAGAATATGCCACTTGTTCAGAAGAGTATTTGCTAGCATTGTTGCAAAGAATGTGCCCATTGTTTCTTAACTGGCTTGTGAAGCCAACCAACTTGTTCTTTGTATGGTTGAGTCACTATCATGCAGTGCCAGTTTTATGCCAATGAAAAGCTACTTCAATCACTGGCATTACCATGGTGTAAACCCAGAGCAACTGAGTGCTGAAACAGGGCTGCACGTGAGTCCAACTCTGTGGGACCTGGGGAGAAAAATCTGGAAAGGAACAGACACAACGCACTTTCAAAACTGACTTCTGAAACATTTATGGGCACCTCAGCCCACCTTTGTTTTAACATTCTGCATGTTCCCCCCTTCTTAGAACATGTGCCACACATTCTGGCAGATTAAAATCTTTGTCTCCAACATGGGCCTTTCCCAGCCCTGGCGTATCATGCCCTGGCTGGCTCTTCCTTATTGCCTCTTCAATGTTTTAGATCTTCCTGCTGAAGGGTAAAAGAAAAACATGGAAAAGGCAAGACCAATTTGAACTTCACATGACAGAGGTGTGCAGCTTTACCACCTGCCTCCTCATCACCCTACCAACTGAATACAAAATAAGTGGTCAAAACCAAATTCGATTGTAATCATGCAACTCTTAAAATTTGTCACAGGCATTGCTGCTGGAATGCAAGCAAGCTGATTGCACATGAGCAGACACACTCGCTGCATAGAGGAGATCCTCCTTGTGTGACAGGAGGTTGTAGTTTTATGTGACCACCCACCAAAAGTAAATAAATAAGACCCAATTATTGCTGGCTCAATGGACAGGAAAGAATCCAGCGTAGCATACCAAAATCTCGTCAAGCTCCTGCCTTTCATGCCTCTAGTGAGGCTGTTTAATAAGCCATGGTCGTTACATAAGCGTGGTCACGTTGTGTGTTAATGTTCCCATCCGGAGCCCCGCTCTCGCTGCATCGCTGCACGGCTCCCCTTTGGGGAACCCTCACCCTGCTCTCCTGCACTGACAGCAGCAGCAGCAGCGATCTCAGATTCAGACAGGCTGCAGGTACAAAGGATTTCAGTTTCAGCAATCCCTCCACTAGCCAGGGGGAGAGTCAGGTACTTTCTCACAGCTACGAAAGCCACCGAATAAATCAGATCAGATGGTTTCTATGCTGCCTTAAAAAAGAAGTGATTTCAGTGCAGTGAGCGCTGTAGGCTGCAGTCAGGCTTTCTCCCAGCAAGACTCAATGCTGGGACAGTAAATAAATACAATTGTACTGGTCATCTACAGAGAGCTAGTGTTGGTCAAGCCAATATATGTCAAAATGACACCTAGCAAAGCATTTAGCTCATTCTTCTTATGTAAATGAATTATCTATTTTGTTGACTGCAGAAGCTTGATTTAACTTGCTTTTCATTAGAAAAGTACATCAAAGCTAGAGGAAATGAAAAGCTGCATTCTCAGGCACAGATGCCTGCACCACCCTCCTCAAGTCTGTCCCCTTCCTCCCTTTTATCTTATACCACAATAGTAAAGGCACTAATAGGCACTCTTTGATATGAGACACCTACATTTGAGTCCCTGAATGAATCTTAGCCTCAATTTTACTCACTGGTTAAATTTTAATGTTTAAGTACTTTGCCTGGAATGGAAGAGCTCCCAGAAGGAGAGATTTAGGAGATGCTCCTGCAGTCTGAGGCTTTCTGTGCGCTGGAGAAGTGGGGAGGTCTTGTCTTAAAGCTCTCTGAAGAGGAGTGGGGAGAGAAAACAACCCTGACCTTATCTCTTTTCTTCAGAAGATGACTTAGCTATAGGACAGAATTAGAATAGCATCTTTTCCTCCTTCTTAGGGATGCAAACTATATTTCAACCATGCAAATCATTTTGGAACAGAAAAATCTCTCCCACTTTTAGTAAATAGCCTACCAAGTAAAACACTGACCAAATCTGCTTATTATTAATAACTTCTGACATTTTCAGAGTTTATCAGAATAGCACCAAAGATCCCCTGATCCTTCCTTGCATCCTCTCTATAGATACAAACACTTGCACCAGAAGGCTGTATCACCATAGCAAACACAGGGTAAACCCCAGGGCTCCTTTCTGTTACTGACCTGACAGACACCTGGTCAGGTTTAACAACTGCCCTTTTCATAATGCCAGCCTTTTCTGAGTCATTGCCTACCTAGGGAAGGGTTGGAGGGGAAATTTTGTGTTACATGACCCAGTTTTGCTGAACTTTGAGGCTCACACCCAAACTCGAAAGTAAAATTCAAAGGGAGTGAAGCAGACAGTTCTCAGCCATACACAAACCCACATTCCTCCTGGCCCTAACACAGTCTGAAAGCAGAGCTTCTGTCTCTTCTCACTGCACAGATCCTCTTCTGCAGGAACATGTCTGTGAGGGGATCCTAAATAAGCCCACATTCATTTAGGATGCCCTGTAGCAAAAACAATGCCTCTTGCAGACACCGAAGGATCAGAGAGTGTTCTGGAGACACACAGGTCTCTCCTTCCCTGGTTTCTTCATTTCCATGGGTCTCTTTCTACAGCAGAGAGGAGCTGGTGAGAAGCTGCACCTTTGGGTACCTTTAGCAACCTGAACTAAACACAGAAGCAGTGCAGGGAGGCGCACAGCCATCACCAAGTTCTCTCCTCTAACACAAGGAGGGCTGGGGCATTGCCTGAGCAATGAGTGATTTGTCTCACACAACACAGCCATCTCTCCACCTGAACTGATCTGTCTTTGCATCCCCAAACTCCCACAGGCTGGCCAGGCCATGCTTATAGGGTCCCCAAACCACCAGTACCTCTCCAGTGCCTGCAAAGGAAGCAGCACAAACACAAACAGGTGCACAGGTGACAACAGCTGCTGGAGTAGCTGCTTCCCACCAGGGAACCTCTTTTCTTACATCTGGGCATAAAGTGAGGTACTGGGATTTGCCATTCATACCATAAGCAGTGTGCCTGGAGGTCTACAAACAAAGTTTTATGTGAAGGCAACTTTTAACAAGGAGTATGGATTTACCCATCTTCCCCTCTTCCCACTATTACCTGAAGAGAAAATTAGATAATCACAGAACAGGAATTTTCCTACTAGCCCAGAGGTAAAATGCTGCACATGACTTTTAAGAGACCGGCTTTTGCCATTTCATATATTTAAACATCACTTCTTTCCATTTAAAGAGCAATTTTATCAGTCTTCCAGCACTGCTAACCCTTATGCTGCAGCATTTGTGCCGAAAATCTCAGTTTATAGAAAAAAAAAACAACCCCAAACCAGTAAGTCTCCTTGTCAGTTAAGGATGCTGAGACACCCTGTTAAGTCAGAACAGAGAGACAATGAAATAGACTGAGAATTTTCCAGGTTTGCAATAAAAAGAGAACCACTCTTCCCAGCAGATATTATTGACAGTGCTTATTGGAGTATCGGGGGGGAAAAATACAATAAAACCCCACAACAGCAATACTTTTGTCTATACTTCCCTCAATGATACTGCTCCAGGCTATATTCAATAAGAGAAAGAAGCAAACCATAAAGTCAAGGGAAAAAAAATGCAGCACAGATAAGCAAAAACTCTGCTGTAAGTATTTTCTTTCTACAATTCTTAGAATTTGTCACAAATCAAACCTACTCTCTAACCTCAGCCTTGTAAAGCAAATGGGACTCAAATCCTCTTGCTTTTAAAGGCGCAATGCTGCAAAACACATTTGGGATAAACCTATTCCTCCCACTCAGGCTCCTCTGTGTGTGCTTCTATTCTGCTGTAGAAGCAGCTTCCCCTGCAGAAATGGAACTGAGCTAACATGGACAAGACTTCAGCACCAACTTAGTGTCTCCCTAAACACAAAGTCAAGCACTTCAGAATGGATTTAATAAAGAAGTTCTTGCTGCCTTAATCCCAAACTACTGACTGAACAGAAGAGATTTCCATGCAGCTTCTATTCCCAGTGCAGACCCCATGCTACCAGGTTTCCCATGCAATATGCAAAGGGATATTTTTATCCCTACTTTATAAGCAATACTGCTATACTTTAGGATGCTTACTTTAAAGATCCTGTTCTAGATGCTCATATACAGCTGTTGAGGCCTGGAGGGTACTGGAGAAAACTCAGTGGACTCTCTTTATGCAGATGCAGCAAGCTCAATCCTTCAAATGTGGCAATTCCAGAAGATGCAAGGGAAGATCACGCTCAGGAAGCACCACAATGAGAACATCAGAATGCAGAACAGAACAATAACACAGAGCAAGAGCTAAGCTGTAACTCTGCTAGTGTGCAGCATCTGTCAGACTAGGCATTTTCCCTTCGGTGAAGACATAGTTGTCACCTAATGACCCCTCTTAGAGCAGTCCTCCACTGACAACTCACTGTCAACCCTGAAGGGCATCTTGCTTGGTCACCCTTTCCACAGGCCAAACTCACCACTTCTGCCTGCCCTGCTTTTAACTTTCTGAGCCCTCTGGCACAGCTAAGGCCAACTAAATCATGATCTGACTGCTAATCTTCCTGTCTCTACTTAAATGGTAATGTGATGCTGCCATTATTCACTTCTGCTGTCCTGCTGCTGAGCCTTGAAGTCATCTCAGTTCACCCCGAGCTGCTGTGCTTCCTGCCTTATTATGCAGCTACACAGTGATCTTCATCCTCCTGGGGCTTGCCAAGGACATGATAGTTGCAGGGTGCTCACATGCACTTTGTTTGATCTCCAGGGGCACACTCACTGAAGGCCAGAGGATCAGGGCTAAATCAGTTACTCTGCAGAGTCATGTCCCTCCCTCATCCTCAAGCTGCAGGCATTGCTGAAGATATCTGCTGTGTGCTATGGGGGAAAGTGCAAGAGCACTGGCAGAAATATCACTCTTTATTGACCTTTTCATTTAAGGTGAATAAGGAACTCACCCCTTAAATAGAAAATGGAGAACACAGAAGTATAATAACTCCCCTTAATGGAGAGAGGAGCTATGAGGTCATGCATCAATGCAGCATTTAGCAAAGCCCCCCTGAGGGCACCAACTCCTGCTTATTTCCATCAGCAAAGCAGCAGCACTAAACCCCTGGGGGAGGAACCCTACTCTCTTATCCTCACTGTAAGGTGGCTCAATTTGCTCCAAACCCTGGGCTCTGGAGCAGCAAAGGACAGGGCACAACACCGACTTTCAGCTGCAACTCCACTATGGAAGGCAGTCTGATATGGTCTCATTTCTTGCAACTCTCAGAATGCCCCTTATTACAGCAACACAAGGACCTGAGGCTGCAGTAAGCCAGCCTCACTTTGCCTTGGGCTGGGAGCTATAAAACGACTCAACACAACCATAGTCACAGAAGTCACCTTAATGTGAATTCTCCAAGTCAATGGCACAGAACTTGGAGGGGACACTTTTCAATGAACTCTTAAAAGAGATGAAGGGCTTAGTGACCTTTGAGGGATTTGAGCCACTGGCTCCAAAGGTTCTTGCAATGCATAGCAATGCTCTTGGTTGGCAGGCAAGCCTCCACTTGAGGTTACTGGTGCAGAACTGCTTCTAAATCTACTTCAGAAGTTACTGTGCTGGGTGCCAGTGGTATTCGGTGTGGGTTATGGCATAAACTCTGAAGCTTGTGGGGTTACTGCTCTCTGCACAATGAGCTGTCAAACAACAGACCACGCTGAAAGCTCAGACAGAAAGCAGCGATTTTCTATCCAGCAACCTGCAATAAGGTACAAGGAAGGCACCTACTGCCGAATTTCCACAGGAGATTTGCCCATTTGTTTGCTCTCTTTCACTGCAGCTCAGTGCCTCTCTGTCTGGTCTCAGCACAGCAAGGCTGTGAGAGATGCCAGTAGCAGGCTCCCAGAACAGTCCCTCTGGCACCTCCTCAGGACATCGGTCTGGTGAGGGAGAAAACATCTCCAGCTCTCCTCTGAACCACCTCAGCACACTGCTGACTCCCTTCTGTGCCTATGCAACAGTTTTGCTGAGGATGTGACTGCAAACACAGGAATTGTAGTACATCTCAGGAGCATATTTCACCTAAATGTTCTTCAAACATTTGTTTATTGCAATTAAACATTTTAGCCTGGAATTTACACATTCCATTATTCTTATTTTCCCCCATTCAGGCTGCAGCTGTCATAATGGGAGGTTGATTTATGACTCACCTAACCAACACTCAAATCCTTAGCACACCAAGCCCAGCATGCAAGTCAGAGCATAAACTGCTCCTAATTTACTTAGATTAACTCCGCATTTTAAGTGCCACTGCAGAAACCGCAGTTCCTCTCCCCTAAAAAGGATGGGTTCCAGAACACTCGATAAGCCAAATTTTGCAAACACAAATTCTGTAGACAGAGAAGGGCACCAAAATCCCTCCTCCAGAAGTACAGTATTAATGAAGGCTTGTAATAAATCGGCACGAAAATCAGCAAGCTCCATGCAGATTACTATGGTGACAGGCATCAGCACAGAACTCGGGGATGAAAAGCTGAGGGAGATAAATGTTGGGGTTATTTTTCCTGCCAGAAGCTGCCAAATTCTCCAGAGTGCTTGAAGTTAAGATGAAGTAATTTGGCTGTCTCAAATTAAATGCATCACTATTGACATAAGTTTAATAGCACAACTCACTACAATAATTCACTGAACCCGCCCAAACTGGGAAGCTCAGGAATAACACCACTCGCAGCTGTGAAAGGAGCTGCTGCCCTTGAAGACCCAGAGTGTGTTTCCTCTGGCCAAATACCCTGACCAGCTCTGCCACGCAGTGACCACGGCTGTAAATCTTCAGTAGACGCTGCACATGGCTGGCTGTGGCTGCATCTGCAGTGAGTCCCGCACGGAGCAGGTCGGAGCACCGTGAGCCACACACGGGGATCCTGGAGGACACTCCAACTGTGTCATGCAGGTGCGGAGGTGGGAAATCCTGCTGCAAAGTGCTCAGTGTTTTCAGCTCCCACAGGAGTGCACAGGCAAAAGCAAGACATTTATTTCCTAATGTCACAGTATTTTCCAATTTCTGTCACTAAACTCAGCAAAATTGTTTGGGGCTGAAGGACATTTATTCCCTGAGGAAGCCTACAAGCAGGTGGCCAGGATGGCCTGGGCAATGCTGCCTGTAGCATCCTGAGTAACAAGCAGGGAGAGGTCAAAAGAACTGCAGAGCCAAGGGAAGTGAGTGTCACGGGGGAGCATTTGTGTTTATCTGGAAGTCTCCTCAGGCTGCCTGCACATAGGTGCAGTCACAGTGGGTAAGAACAGCTGCCCAAGCATTAGGGAGCTCTGTAGGAGAGCCAGGCATCCAACCCCACCTTGCAAAACGGCCATGAACCCCTTTAGTTTAGATGCAGTCATTTGGCTTAACACACTGGCACATCACCCAGCCTATGAGTAGGATGGAGAGATGGAAACAGACTTACTGACATCAAGATTTGCTCACGAGGTCTGTTTTGAGGGCACCAAACAGTCAATCCCAGCTCCTTTCCCAGTGATGCGGAATGAAGGCGATATCTAGCTTCAGTTTAACGTGATTACAGGGATAGTGTCACCCTCCAATTACAAAGCATTCATTTGGAGAAGAAAATGGCTCTGGGACAACAGGGCTGTGTGGCACACTCGTGTGTTTACTCATCTCAAGTGCGAACCTCCACCCAGGGCTAATAACTACAGAGAAACAACTGGTGTTTCCAGCATGCATTACATGTAATAACAGGCTGTGCTGGCAGGGATGGCCTCTCTGTTTGAAGGACATGCTTCCAAAAATGACATTTCCCTAACTCAGAGGGATGATGGACTCAAGCTGATGACAGCACCCATCAAAGCAATCGCCTCCTGTCACCGTCACTGAGTCGCTAGAGCAGAATGGCACCTTGTAGGCAAAAAGAGCATCCAGAGAAGTGATTTCCTTTCCTGCGCTGGTGCCTGCCAGGAGGAATAGTAATTAGCTCTCCAGCATGGAGCACAGCTGCCTGCCTGCACCCCTCCACCATGCCTGCTTTGCTCTAACCAAGATGAGTCCCTCCAGGGAAGTCTTATTTCTCACTTGTAGAGTAGGTGGAAATTATGTCATTGCATGTCCGTGGCATTTATGCAGGTCCTCCCATATCCAGGGAATCAGCTTTACAAGGATGTTAATAGAAGTCTGAGGTAAAGGGCAGAGAAATTAATCATATAAAGCATGGAAAATTGGGGGTGCCACATGGAATCACTGCTACATGTCTGTGGATGTCATCTGCTACATGTCTTAGAACAGTCTATGGTTGTTAGAGAGTAGGGAAGTCACCCTGCAGCTCACCCACTCTCCAAGATCTGGATATCATGTGACAGCCACGTAAGGTCAATGACTCAAGGATAACCAGGTATGAAGTGGTGGATGAGTTTTCCCAGAAGGCAAACAGCAAAGTAACATACATGACACATGAGCTACCCACTCGGCATAAACACCAAGGACAAAACACCCATCACAGCACTGTGGGGCCAAAGAGGAACCCAAAGCTGAACCACTGCAGCTGAAACAGAGGGACAGAAAGCAAATGAGAATTGACAGCCCACCTGCCACCAGGTATTTTGGCACAGAATTGTTGACTACCTCTGAGTAAAACTGCCTAGCTGAATATTTTGCTGAAAAGTTCAGAGTAAGAGTAGATAAAGTTATATACAAACTCTATCTCACTAACTGAAAAAAAATAGAGAAATCTGAAAAGATTGCAAGTTTTTATTTTTTCTTTTGACACGACATTTTCTTTGGAAATTTAATGAAAAAAATGTTAAAAGCGCCAGAGATTAAATTCAAAGTTTCATTTTAAGTACAATGAAATATTGCACTAAGTCTGAATCCTCTTCTTTTATTTGACCAGAGAACCAAAAAAAATCAATCCTTCATACAGTTCACTGCCACGTTTGTCTTTGCCTCCCCCAGGATGTGGTTTATGTTGCTTTGTTGATCCAATGTGTTTTAGCAGCAGACAAAATTTCAAAACATTTCCCTTTCAAGAGCAATTTTCTACACCTGCATTCACTCGAGCTCTGATGATAAAACCAAAAGCCAGGCAGGAACAAAAGGCAAACAGAAGGAATGCAGGGCTGTTCCAGAACTTATGCAGGATAAGCTTTTTCAGGTAAAGGAATTAAAAAAATGAGAAATTTAATGCAAAAGAAGTTGTAGCTACAGCTCCTAAGCTGTCATCTTCCAGCACAGTCAATGCCTTGGCTACTGAAGGTTAAAGCTTGCTCATAAGTATGGATAGCAGAGCATACAAAATGTATTATTTATTTTGAGGAACACCCTGCAATTATTCCTGACATATTGTGTAATTAGCCAAAATTACAGCATATTCACCGAGAGTGAAACAGAGGGTAGCATAAATATTATGTGTGAGCCCACAGTCAGTGAGCACATTTCATCTGGGTGCAGACGTGTCTCATAAACCAACCAAGCGTGGTCCTCCCTGACCCCCCGCGCTGTGCCAGCTCCTGAGCCAACACCCACAGAGGGGAAACGTGGGGAGTAAAATCCTGATTTTCCCCACACCAGCAAAGGGAGCTCAAGAGCCACACGACGACTCAACAAATGGGAACACCCACACCTGCAGAGCTTTCAGGATGACCGAGCCCAAAGCTCATGCCAGAGAAGAAAGGGTATATTCCCATATATGTTATCCCAAGAGAGGTAGAAAGACGAGCTCTGAGGATGTCCAGAGAAGCTGCTTGCTTTGCTGCCTCAAGATGACAGGAGGAGAAACTGAAAAGCAGCTATGCTCTCTTGCCATGCTTGCACCTCTTGGCCTGCAGCTTCCCAGAGAGAAGGTTTCCTACAGAACTACATGCCAGACTCATCCTAAGGACTTGTTTGATGGCTCAGAAATCCTGGGGAATGTTGTGGCAGTGCTCTGTGTGTACAGTTAGAAAGATTGTGTTTTGTTCTCTTGACTCCAATGTGCAACATAAAACTCCTTCGCTGTTAATCAGATTTCTTCCTGGTTTCCTATGAAGATGTGGTTTGGACATTAGGACATTCTACCCAGAATTTGCTCTGTGGGAGGATACAAATACAAGTTTAAGAACATCCTTCAAGGAATGCACATCTGGAATCAGCAGAGGACTGAGGTTGGACTAATCAACAGTGGGGGTCCCTTTCAGCCCTTCTGCTGGGTGACCATGACTTGGTGACATTAGCACATTCTGTAGTCTGAGTTTTTGAAGGGCTCCACGGTAGAGTCCCCATCTCCCCTTAGCTTGAAGTGCCCCATGCAAGGCCCCCCATCACTAACAGCGCTCACGTGAGCAGGGCAGACACCATCCCTGCTGTTCAGGCCTGCCACAGCGCTGGCATTTATGCTATTCTCAGATGCTACATCTCTTCACTTCCCCTATCAATCCAGCAGGACTGAAATACTGCAGAAACACTGACAAGTCCCTCATACAAACAAAACATACTATGGAAACAACGACATCAAACTTCTACCCTGCTCTGAATGCCTGGGAAAGTAAATTCATTGAAATAGAAAATGGACAGAACATACTACCTACAAGCACTGAGGAGAAATTAATCACTTCAGGTGCTATCAGTCTGAGGGAAGGTACCTGGTTCTACCAACACCAGCTCACAGAAGTGCCCTGGATAATCACTGGATGGCAACTCATGGAAAAATTTGTGTCCCAGAGTCATTCTGCAAGCTTTAAATAGTCCTAAGTGATAACATCCTCTTTTGCTACAGTATTCCTTAAGCAATCTCACAGCATTTTCCAATGGGATGAGCATGTGAAACTCCTTTATTTAACAGGTAATGAGGCTGTGATGTGGAAAAAATTAAAGCTTGAATCAGTCGGGTTGTATTACAAGATGTTTTTTTGCTCACTGCACTAGTGCAGCTTAAGCATTTCTGTAGCAGTTTTGGAAGTATTTTTGACTCAAAACTATACTGTTACTAAATTTCAACAAATCTTATATGACACCCAAATGCATAATGAAAATGTGCTGCTTGTGCCATTCGGGTCTGAAGCATTATACTTCAAAGAGCAAGATCATGCTAAAAATGGCCAAAATTCCACCATATGACTCAAAGTTCTTTCATTTTCCTTTGTGAAAATATACCTTTTTTTTAAATCTACATAATGATTTTAATTTTCCATTAAGGCCAAAGGTTTCCTTCAAACTAATGAAAATGCTCCAGGTGTGAGAAAGCCATCATCCACTTTGTTCCATCTAAAGCTCTGTTTTAAATAACAATGATGTTTTATTGCTCATCCCTCAGCACAAACACCTCATTTCTGGTGTCAGGCAGCCCTCAGGACTCCAGTGATACAGGTAAACCTACCTGTCACCCAACTGCCATCTGAGAGGAGAGCTGAAATCAGTGAGCTCCCTCTCCAGGGATGCATGTGCTGAGGATGGCACAGTGCAGGTGGATTGAAAACAGAAAATCTGCCTCTCCAACAGGTTTATGAACAAAGCTCCTTCTCCCTCAGCTGCCCAGGAGGGCTCAGAAAGCCCTAAAACTTCACTTGGTGCTTGCTAATCATTCAAGAGCTACTATGGGGCTGCAGCTCTAAAATCTGAAAATTTATTTAATGGAAAGTAGAGTAGAGGAAGAAACAGGAAGAAAAAATAGAAGAAGAAATGTTTACGAAAGCAAAGAAGATAGGAGTGGCACAGAACGGAATTAGCCAAAAGCCAAAAGAAACGTTTAGAAATGTTTCAATACTGATGCTGTGTGCCTGCCAGCAGGCAGAGCCCATACGGATAAGCACCCCACCTCACTGTAAAAGCCAGCAGTGATCACACCACACGTCCTGCCAGCCCTGTTAGCCACAGTAACAGACAATCCCTGCGAGAGTGTGATGCTGATCACCACAGAATGACCGCAGGGACAACTGCAGATCAATACAGAGGCAGCCAGTGACTCACCCGGGCTCCAGTTAAAGGAGCTGTGCCAGGAAAACCACCAGCTACAGAGCAGGTGGATGGCCCAAGCCCCTCACCTGCCAGCATCTGATCCCTGCATCTCCCGCAGCCCAGTGGCTCTCCCAAGTCCCCAGGGAACCCTTCAGCAACCCAACCCTAAGCTGGGTGCTGGAAGCCAAAACAAGCTGTCTTTTTTCTAATTTCTATTGCTTCTCAATGTTCTGGAAAACGTGAACTGGCTTTTTTCAGCCTGGCTTCATTTGCAGCAGACCCATTCACTTGACCTTTTGCAAACAGTTTTGCTTTGGGGGATGAATGAAATGTATTTATTTGGCAGCTCAGGCAACATGGGTGGCAACTGCTAAGCAAAGAAACTATCTGTGCAGCCAGCAAGGGGAGGAGACAGCCAACTATACTATTCTAGATAAATATCAATTAAGTGAGCATGTTCTATTAACCCCAAGACCTCTCTTTTCTTCCTTCATTTCAATCCAAAATGCTTAAGTATCTCAAGAAAGGAACATTTCAGGGGAATTTTATCTTTACCATAATTGCAATCAGGTTTCAGCTGGAGAAGAGGCACAAGTAACAGAATTACATTGCCTCTCTGTGGTTATTTTGCCAGTTCACAGCATGTAGCTGTCCACAGGATGTAACACATGCCCTTAACAGAGCAGGCTGCTGGAGGGTAGGTGAGACAGGAGTGCACAGAACACTCCACAGATGCTGCTGCAGGATGTGAGAGAAGGTCTGTGCCCTCCACCACTGTTGTGGCTGTATCTAGCCCTGGATCTTCATCCCCACGTACAGCCCCCACCATGAGAGGCAGCCAGCCATTTTCTGACATCTATCAATGAAGTTGCACACTCCAAACAAGAACTATTGTGGCTGAAAAAGTCCCAAGAAGAATGATGGGAAACCCAGACAGGTGACAGCATAACTGCTTCTCTCCTTCCACCAGAGCTGCCCATTTTCTGGCCAGTGAAGTGCCAGAGGTCCACAGTTGAGGGTTCCTCTTCAGGAGCACAGCAGTGCCAGCCAAACACCACCAGAAATTGAGCCAGTTTTTGTGCTCAGTAACACGGAAGGAGGAGGGGGCACAGATGCAAGTCAGACTGGATTGCACAAAATTCCACCTCCCACACAAAACTTCAGGTACAACAGGTGCACATGCTGCCAAGAAGAGAGAGGAGCTGCTACTGCTACCTCCCCCCTTGCTATTGAGCACAAGAGCTCAACAGTCTTCCAAACTTAAGAGCTCTGCCTAGAGCCGCAGAACCCCAAGCAGCATCTCCTCAGACGGTACCCCTGCACAGCAGAACAGTCACCTCCTCACGACAAACCCAAAGCCACAGAGCAGATGCAGCAACACAGCTGCACAGACCCCTTCCATGATGCTGCTGCTTCCAGCATTAACCTTCACCTCCCACTGCAGCCCACTCCACAGGGAAAGAGCAGAGAGCAGAAATGCCCAGAGGTGCTGCACGGAGCCTCATCACACCAGCAACCAGCCAGCACCTCCTGCCAGAAGACTGGAAAGGCTCAGGACTCAGGTCACTACCCTGGTTCGTGGCTTTGTCCCTCTGCCACCTTTAGCCAGAGCATTCTGGAATGAACACAGGACCGAAGAGGTGTTTGACAAGCGCCAGCTTGCATCCAGGTGCATTTTCTCAGCAGCCAAATAAGCTCCATCAGGGTGTCAGAAAGCCCCATTTCAGTGCTTGGAACAAGCAGAGTTATTTGTCTGAGCTGCAGCGTGGGGGCTGGAAAAGCCAAAGTGAGTGGTCTGCCTGAACAGTGAATCCCACGGTTGTGTTCCACAGCTCCCAAGAAAGATGCCTTCTGCTTTACCATTTTAGAAATGTGTTGTAGCTGCTATTTTCAGAGGTACTGTTAAGAAGCTGTAGCCCTACAGCCCTGTGACCGTGCTGCACAAACTCAGTCTCTGCATTGACTCCCTCAAAGCACAAACTCCCTGCTCCTGCAAGCTGGAGGAGAGGCACCCATGAGTGTGTCCATGGTTCTCCTACCGGTTTTAATAGAGATGTAAAGCAAAACCAGCCTCTGGAAAGGCTGAGTTATTTCAGGATTCTGCTACATGTCAGAAGAGGGCGAAGATAAAACAATAGATGTAGCAGCTTACTCCACGCTCAGAAAGGATAATGCACTAACATGAAGAATCTTGTGTTAACTGGGGAATAGAGATGAACCACATATTAAACAGGAGAACAGAGTACAAAGGTACTGCTCCCTGATAGACTGCAGCAAGTACAGCCCAGGCACGGAGTACATGACTTCAGTCCAGGTCACTTCTCAAGACATTTCCAAGATCAAGACACAAAAATAATGCAGTCATTGCAGTGACACTATGACAGCACACAGAGCATACAGAAACGTATCTGTATTCAATAATTAGTTCTTTATTTAAAAGTTAGTTCTTTGGAGCTGCTTTCTCTGACCTGTTCTTGTCTATGCTCTTGGTCACTTCCTGCCAAGCCATGGAGCTTGCAAATATGAAAGGGACGTCAATCTTTTACATGTTTTGCTTGATAAAATTCTTCCTTTGATTTTAATAATAACAAATCACAGCTTGGTTTCAACTGTGCGGGAGCAGAAAAAAATCTCAGAAGTGATGTGCACATGACTGTTCAGAAGGATAGATCAAATGAGACAAATGTCAGAGGGATGAAACAAATGCCTATCTGGCCACTGTGGTTCATGGTATTCCTGTTTGGGAGGGGAAGGAAGAAAAGCAATAAGCCCAACTGCATTTGCACTTGCTCCCCACCACAGTGAGACTCAAGATGATGTTTGTCTCTCAAACAGCATCATCAGCTTCCATGGCAGCTCTGTTGTCCTCACTGCCCAAGTCAAGCTGATAATTGTTTTGGCTAATAGGTAACTTATCTGTTAAAATATGAAGTATCTGGTCTACTGGAATTATTCTAAATTTGTGTTGAATTCAGCACAGCAAGGAAGAAAGAAAACCTTGTCTCCATTTTGGTATTTTTTTGGAACTCAAGCTTTTGGGTTTATATTTCAAAGGAACATTTCATTTAGAAGAATAACTGAAAGTTAAAGAAAAATACACGTATCAGAATCTTCTAAATGAAATTGCACCTTCAACCCCTCCCCTGAAAAAATCCCCAACAGTTGTATCAGTCAACGATAAATTGATTTATATGGATCTTTTATGGCGAAGGAAAATAATCACTCACGAACCACGTTTTGCCCTGACTCTCCCGTTTGGCTGGTGACAGAGGAATCAATCATTTGTATTGATCTAATGGTGAGCCTCTGGTGGCTAACGATTTCCACTGCTCTCACAAGCACAGCTACCCCTGGGGCCACGGGGACAGAAGATATCCATCCCTCTCAGAGCCTGGGTGACTTCCATGGATTTTCCTGGCATCAACCATACGCAATCCAGAACTAGTATGAAGCGGCTTACTGACTGACACGCTCGCTCATAAGCTGTGTTGGGAAGCAGGCTGGAAGCTGAGTTTTCCATGCTCTGTAGAAAACCAGGAAACAGCAGCTCTTCCCCGAATCTTAGAGACTGAGAGCTTGGAGTTGCTGTCTGACCCCCCATCAACCGAGCACAGCCATGCACCGTGACATCCACCACATCTGCAGGTCACAAACGTGTGCAATACCACCCCCCAGGGATCGACTGGATAAAATGAAACCCATCTGCCAAGCTGTCATGAGCAGGAGGGAGCCTCTTCCTCCCTCCTGATTATGTTGGCATTCATTAGCATGGGTGGTGCAGAAGGAGCTTACAGCACTGCCCCAAACAAGGAGAACGCATGCCCTCAGCGCTGTGCCCTTCCCCTTGGTGTTATCCAGGCTCATGTCTCGCTGGAGACTTGGCATCCATGCCCTTATCTCAGCTAGCACTTCTACAAGCTCTTGCTGTCCAGGTGATGCCATATTTCCAGCCATTTCCATTCCCATCAGCCACTTCTTAGATACAGAACACAGCACCAAATTCTGCAGAGAAGGAGGCACAAGAAGGCAATGGACCCCCTTGGCTGGGCACCCACCCAGACACGCATGGACACGCTTACAGAGGAAAGCTGGGATCCAGATGGAATTCTCCTGCAGGGAACAGCTATGCCCTGGGTAATGCAGCCAGCATTTGGACAGTAGCAATGACGTGGACAAATTCCACAGGTTGGGCAGGTATTACAGCTGTTCTGAGATGCACCACTCCACAAAATCAGGCAAGGACTATGAGCTAAAAAGGTGGTTTTTACCCTGAGCTTCAATCGCCATTTTCACCCAGCATGAAATCAGAAAGGACTTCAGAATTTAAGTCGGGGAATTTAACAGCTTGCAGATGACAGACTTCTCAAATGTTTTAAATGAATCTCTGAATGAACAAAGTCCTTCTATGTCCTTCAACTAAGTTGCTCTTATATTTTACTTATACTGCTGCAAAAATATCTACATCCGTATATTTTTAATTCCAAATGTCTATTTATTATTAAAAATGAGAAATACTGCAAAGGGAAAACATGGTTTAAGTTACTGCTTTTTTTTCTGTGAGCAAGCAATTTCCTTCACTTTGAAAGAAGTCTTTATATATCCTTAAGGAAAAGCATCCTTTCCCTGGAAAAGCACAAAACATGTACCAGACAGGGGAAAAAAAGGAATTAAAAAATACATTTTTTTTTTCCTGGGGTGAAAAACCTGTTTAAGAATGAGCTCTGCATTCTGAGCTGGTAGCTCATCTAGAAAAGCAGCATCAGAGGGGACTGAGACAATGCTACGCAGTGTCTGACATTGCCTGGCCCAAAGCTGCCTGAATTCAAACATGATTTTCCCAACTACTAACACCCTTTCGGTGGGTTTCACTGGGATAAAACTTCTAGCAATCCCCACAGATATTGTGCCTGATGCTCCAGACTGCTTCCCTTCGTGCAAGGCTGCCAATTTGCTCAGCTTTGCTGTTCAGTACCCATGGCATGATGGAAGGCCATCTCTACCCCAGCTCTCTAAGGCACACCCTGCCTGAGAAGCAACAGTGACAGCTTTCACAAACAAGCTGGACCCACCAGCCCAGGCTTTGTAGACTGCTATGAAACAGCTGAAGAAGGGACATGCTTGGATGCTTTAATTCAGACACAAAGGGGATGAAAGTACTTGGTTCAACTCTTTGTTGGCAGGGAAGTCATGTAGAGGGAGCTGCTTGTCAAGTCTCCAGCATTCAACTCTTGAATCCATCAGTCCCTGAGGAAGAATCCACCTCTTGAACCTGTACCGACAAGGCATGCCATACAGTAATTTCTTTTGAATCCTCTATCAAGTCACTACATTTCAGAGCAAAATAAATCATTAACAGATGTGCAATTGCAGCAAATCACCTGTGTTAACTCACAATAATGGGATTTAGCCCATGTGTCCAAATGTTCAGTTTAGTCCACAGCACTCAGTGTCCTTATTTGGCCTATCTTAAACTAGTAAGTCATCTTGGAGTAAAACACATCCAAGAGCTCTAAAGAACACAGTGTGCATGTGGGACAGCTGTCTTTGCCCATTGAAAAGACAGACAAAATTAATTCCCATTTTACACAGTCCCTATTGCAACCAACAAATGAGATGTTTCAGCGAAACAGAAAAACAAGTCTGTTTTCCCCAGGAGCTGATAGCTTTGATTACACAAGGCATCCCTGCATGGATCTGGCTCCCCATAGCTTGCCAAAACCTTTGAACACTCATGCCCAGTATGCGAGACTCAACTGCTCCAGGGTGCAAATTCTCCCTTCCCATATGAGAGGAGGAGTATGTCACTCTCACTTCACACAGGCTGCAAAGTGGAGCACAAGGTGCCAACCAGTGCCAAGTACCTCTGTTCACCCACGTCTTTTCTGAATATTTTAGTTACAGCACTGCTTGAGTCACATATTAAAACATGTAACAAACAGCTTACTTAGTCAATGTTAGCTCACACAGTTACTTTACAGAAGCAAAGAGCAAAGGGAACATGAACCTCCATCAGAGTTGTATTTGTGCAATGTGCAAGCTACAGCTCCGCCACTGCTCCTGAGCTCAGTGGCAGCAGGGGCCAAAGCATGGTGTGCTGGTCCCAGCATTGGGAATTAGGTCTCTGTGTCAGGTAACTGCTCCATAGCTGCAGTTGGTCTCGCCTTTTGTAAAATGGGAAGAATCCTCTCCATTCAGCAGAGCTTGTTGAGTACTACAGATGAAAACCACTCTGTAAATTCAAAGTATTTTGACAGTTAACTCCCCACAGTCATAAGACAAGGTCATGTTTTAAAAGGTAAGAAGAGATCCCCTAGCACTGTATCATCCCCAAATACAACTGTACCTCTTCTGAACAGTGTGTTTCTCTCATTCCCTTCACTGACTTGCAAACTACTGAACCAGCATATCATTAAGTACACATAATCACTGGGGTTGTGGGTCACTGCACAATGTATGCACATTTCTTTAAACCACTTTCAATTCATTTGCATGTCATTTTCTGTGCAGATACTGGATTCTGAAATGAGCAAGTTATCTGGGCACAATACACTCCCCTGAATAAACAATCTGAGCAGCAGAATCCCTGTAGCATGCTGCCTCCCGAGCAGCACGCCCAAGACCAGGAATACGATGTATCAATGAAATAAATCCCTAGTTAGAAGATGGATGTAGGGAACTAACACACAGTCCATAGCCAGGGAAAGGACATTTGGATTATTTTTCATAGCAACTTAATTCCTCTGGTTCTTAGATTTTATAAAATGAATACAGTACTGGTTATAAGGGATCGACTGACAGCTCTGAAGATTGAGCAGCTCTATTTTTACAACACTGAGTAGCACTGATCCTCCTTCTAAGTCAATAAAAAGATTCCCTAAAATCACTCTCGCCTGTAAGTTACAGAAAATGTTCTTCAGCATGAAAGTCCATGCAAGTTGAGGGAATTCTTAAAACTCACTGATTCTTCACAGGCATTTACTGAGTCCAAGGAAGAAGAATTGGACCTGTGTAGCTGGGAGCACTGGGGTAGGACCAACAGAAAGCCTTCCCAACCACATCCTGCTGGAAGTCACTCAGCTTCCCAGACCTTTTAATCCTTAGGAGACTGCATTTAATAGCAGATTAGGATGGAGAGGAAAGAGGAATAGAAAAAATTACATCAGTAAGACTCCCAGTTCCCATTCTTGATCCTGCAAAGAGTGATTCCTGAGCCAAAATGCCAACATTTTTTTGGCAAGAGCCATGTTCTGGTCTTGGCTCACAGATTAACTAATATATAGGATAGTCCAGCAAGCCACCACTCATCATAACTTGAGTAGGAAGAAAAAGATAGGCAACTTTACCCCTTTGAACATTTCAAGTCATGCTATATTTTAAGTACTTTACAGCCTCTTGTGATACATGCTTTTAAGCAGACCATTAAAGAAACTGGTTTCCACAGCCTAACCTATGCATTGAGCCTTCAAACATTCTCACAACTAAATACGGTCCCTGCCCCACAGCCTGTGAATCTGGGAGTGCTGACAGCAATCTAGATGATTATTCTTTCCCCTTTGTTGACAACAGTGTTGAAAGCAGTGGTCTTCTATGGTGAGCGGCTTTGTCCCATTTCCTTCCCTTGTTTAGATAAGCCCAGGTCATGTACATCAGTCTACAGACGAGAAGAGCAGCCTTAGCTACTTCTGACACCTTGGTGGAGAGTCATTACCAAGAGACCTCAGCTGTGGAGGAAGGGCTTCATGGAGAGACTGGTCAACAAACACAATACTAATGTATACAGAAATCATGGAAGGGTTACACAGGCTGATGGCTCAATGGCCAAGTGAATGAGTATCCCTCTTTTTTAACCACTATACTGAAGAACATATCGAGAAAACTGCACCTTCACAGCAGCTTCTCAAACCAGTATCTGTTTTTTTACCTTTATGGTGACTTATAGCAGTGAAAAAAAGAAAGCAAGACATAAATCATAATGCCACTCAGAAATTATGGCGGGCCTATTCTTGCCAGGTGCTGAGTTCTCACGCCTACCAAGGACAGCTGAGAGCACAAAGCAATGCTCAGAACTGAAACTGTGGGTGGTGGGACTTCATCGTGGGAATGTGAGCACTAGGGTGTACACTAAAGCGAGGTTCTTCACAAGGAACCAAGACTAAGCACAAGCATAAAATAAAGAAAAGAAAGAACACAAGGAAGGATTACCCTGAAGAGCATTCCTAGGTCCTCACAAACTCACTATCAGGTGTAACCATCGTGCAGCTGCCATCGAGAAAGCTTTCTAAGCTAATGAAATTCCCCGTACAACTCTGCTCTTGAAGTAGCACTTGATGGATTTAGTTATCAAATGGCCACAATTTTAACTGATCCTCAGTTTATCGATTTCCTTGTCTCCATGCAGAAAATGAGACCGTTTTAAAAATTTATCTACAAGGAAGTGGAAAAACACAATTCTGGGTGAAGCTTGGACAAATGAAACCTCTGGGCCGCTCTTGTCGGAGGACCCTCTGTGTTAACGCTTCGGACAGTGGCGAAGGGATGCCGGCAGCAGGTCACTGCCTACCCATCCCATCAGACCAGGGGAGGAGATCCGCCAGGACCCAGGCCAAAGTTGAGCGCGGAGCAAGCCTCGCCCCCAGTCGGTACCCGGCGGTGCCGGGAGCGCCCCGGGGCAGGCAGCCCGGCGGGACCGGGGCTGCCCCTCTCCGTGAAGCGGATTCCCACGGCCCCGGCCCGCCGTACTCACCCGGTCTCCTCCTCACCGGCCTTTTCCTGCCGCTGCAGAAGCGCACTTTGCTGAAGACCCCCAGGACATGCCTCTCGCATAGGGAGCGCCCGTCCTTGCTGGGGCTGGAGCGGCGCTTGGAGGCGGACACCCGGTCGCTGTTGGACTCCCTCGCTTGCCGCTTCTGCCGGATCAGCGAGCTGGCGATAGCCGCTGCCATCGCCGCTCATGGGCCCCCCGCGCCGCGCCGCTCCGCTCCGGGGTGCGCCGCCCGGGCGCGCTGGGGCCGAGCCGCCGCCGCGCCCCGCGGGGACCGGGGACGACCCGCTTAACGCGCTGCAGCCCCGAGTCCCGGCGCCGGGGAGGGCTCAGCCGGCCAGGCGGAGCAGGGCGCCCAGGCTAACAACCATGGCTGGACGCCGGACCCCGCCGCCCATGGGTCTGTCCCCGGGGAGCGCAATCCCGGCGCGGGCGGCCGTCGGCGAGACCCCCCGGCCGGGCTGGCAGCGCCGCGTAGATCCGGGAGCGGCCGCCCCGCTGGCGAAGGTCCGCTGTGTCCAAAGGATAGGGGGACGCGGAGGATCCGCGGGTCCCTGCGGCGCGGTGCCGCTCCGCTCCGCCCGGGCGCAGGCGGCGGCGCTTCCTCCCTCCGGCCGCCGTCCGGCGAGGGGCTGTGGGATGAGTCAGAGACCCCTCGGCCCGCGGGCAGCCCCGGCCCCAGCGCGGTGGCTCCGAGGCGCTGCGCGGCAGGGCGCGCACATGGACGCGGCTCCGCGGCCGGGCTCAGGGAGAGCCGCGCTGCATTTCTGTTCGCACTCCTCCTCTTTCTCCTCTCCCCCCCTACCCACTCTGCTCTCAGAGAGGGCGGGAGGGGAAGGAAAAAGCAGCCACGGGAAAAAGCAGCAGGCCAGCAAACAAATTAAAAAGAAGACGAAAAAATTAAATCTTAAAAAANNCGAGGTTTGGATGAGAAATACCGCGCAGGCAAAGCGAGGCAATTGCAGCTCCGCGGCGGCTCTGCCCCTCCGCCCGAGCAGACCCGCCGCCCCCGCCGGCAGCCGGGCTTCCCCGGCACCGCAGCCCTCCTGGCGGAGCCGCCCCGGCAACCTCCCTGGCCACTGCTGTCGGCGCCCGAGCACCCAGCCTCGGCAGCCAAGCGTGTCCGTGGCATTCCCTGCTTCTCCGTGGAAGCAGAGAGAAGGGACAACCCCGGCAGCCCGAGGGCTGCTCTGCCGGGGGCCGGTTCCTGACCCGGGGAGCGTGCGGGCGGCTCCAGCGGCGGTGGGCACTGCCGGGCCGCCCCCGGTCCCACAACACACCGCCATCAGCAGGTGCTGGGCCGGCTCCCGCCTATCTCCAGCCACAAAACCGCACCGAACAAAACTGAGGGTGCAAATACATCTCTGGTTATCCAGAGAAGTAGCTGCTGCTGCTGCCACAAGGATGGCGCTCTCCCCATTTCAGGTTGAAGTAACAGGTAGCGATGGTAGCCTCCAGGTTAGTAAGGTGACCAGCAGGATACTTGGGGGAGCGCACGGGCGTCGGGGTGGAGGGAGAGGGGATCTCGGCTGGGAAGAGAGGACGCTGCTACACTTTGGCGAGTAGCAATGACAGGACGGGATTGAGCCAGTCCTGAAGGTGTACGGGTGATGCATGTTTCCAGCTGACCAGAGCATTTTAAACCAGTTGGTGACATGCCCTAGGAATTACCAGTTTTAGCATAATAATCTTCTTTATTTCTACGTTCCAGAAATTGTCTAAATTCTTCACCTCTAGGCTTCAGCTCTAAATTATTTTAATGTACTGGGGGGAAAAGACAACTGAAACAACCACCCACTACATCCATAAAGATTAACTAAACTCTGGCATTACTTCCTGATTTTTACTCTTAGTCTCTATGCATACCAAAACAATGTGGAATCAGGTTCTCCAGGCTGTTGATCTCTTTTTAACTACTGCCAACTTTTTTTGAGCAAATTTCACCATCCTAGTCAATAAAGATTTTTCTTCCCTTTCCTGTAGCTAAAATGCTTCATATTTTAATTTTCTCTATCGGATTATTTCACTTGACATCAAAGAATTATTGCAGTACAAGGTACAGGCATGGCCTAAAGAAAGCTGTTTGCAATCAGAGAATCACTGCCTGAACTGCCAGTGAATTATCCAAAGCTTCATCTTCAAAGGATGTGAGCATATCTTCATATCTTCTCAAGAAAGAGGTTTTCTATCTGTATACAAAGATACTTCTTTTGCCTGTAGTTTTCAAGTTTTTGGTGGAAAAGTGCTGGTTTATCCACCCCATATTAGATAAGTTCCAGTTATTTTGATGTGCAACTAATTTGTTTTGTTGTGTAGCTGTAAACTCGGAGCAGCAGCTCTGCACTTAAAAATGATCTTAATCAGTGATAAAGTCAGTCACAGTATTTCTTTTTCCTGATGATTTGTGGATCTGAAAAGAGAGTTGCTGCAACTCTTAAGAAGAAAGGCTTCTCCCAGGTCTTTCCTGCTTCTGCAGTGACTGAATTAAATTAAGCCAAAAACTTGTGAAACTGAATGTAGTGTTGCATTTGCCAACATGCAAGTCTGTCTTTATCTATAGATGGCCAAGGAGTCCACGGGGTTTGGTTCTGAACATGGGCACAATGCCATGAGCTCCTCGTGACATTACTGACATGCACATCTGCTCTGTGCAGGTCCGATCATGCCCCAACTTCACAAAACTTTCTGGAGGGCCCAAGCTTTTATAAACATCAAACAAGCCCAGAGTGGTCTTGAGCTGGAGGATGGAAGGCCAACCTCATCATGCTCCTGCACTGTCATTCTCACTGGTGAAACGTTACCTTTGGTGGGTGCCAAGTGAAACAGAAAAGTCTTCACGTGCTTTCATCTCTAACAGTGGAAGTTTTCTCCTTCAACTTCCATTTGGGTAAACAGGGCCCAAAACAGCTTCCATCTTCATCTGTATCAGTTACTCCTCTTTGAGGGTTGTGCAGCCTACACTGTTCCAAACCAACTGGCCCTTGTGAGATTCACAGGCTGCCTTCCTCATTGCTACCAATGGAAGCTGAATTGTTTGAGCAAAGTGGGCCAATATAGCACTTTTCCTTAAGAACATAGTTTTAAAACACACACATATATAAGCTAATATCTATATTATGTGCTTATTATGGCAATTTTTCTTGCATGCCTCTTTTCTCCAGGCTTCCTCCTCCCTTCAGTCCCAGTCTGCAAAGCTGCACAGTGCACCCTATGAAAAATGGAATGCAAGAGTAGCACCCATCCATAAAATAACCAAGACAGACTGTTTTGATGACACTGGAGAGATATGCCAGTGCTCCTCCTGCAGTTTGTGGAGGAAGACCCCATCTGGCACAGGGGAACAGGCAGAGGTTCAAACTCTGTGTGGCTGTTGGAGGATCAGGCTCATTGTGCTCACTAAATATCCCCACCCCAAACATACAGGAGCTTCTGTGTGACCAATGTCAATATTTCAAGACACTGCCATTTTTGAGGTTTCATTCTCTTGATAAATGAACTCTTCTTTCCGTAGTGCTGAGGTTTAAAATTAAGGCCTGGCTGAATTTCAGAGCTTTGGTGACTTGAGCAGAGAAGAGATCTAGAATTGCATTCCCTTACCTTCCTAAACACAATAATCTATCTAGGTCAGAACGGAGGTTATTGGCATCTTTCCTTAGTGAAGTGCAATAATTCCCGCAGGGTTGCTAACAGAATATCCTGTTTATTTTTCATAGAGCCTTCAAAAGCCATGGGCTGTGTTCTGTAGATTCAGTCATTAGGCATATCTCTGCTTTACTAATTCTGTACACACAAAGCTAACTACAGATATAAACATACGCAGGTTTTTTGCTGTTTTATCTGCAGAGCTACTGAAAATGCATACATGAAAATTAAGGAAGAGATTTACATTTAATACCACTTTAAAATGTGTGTGCACGTTGCTGTAGCTGAATGGGAAAAAGAAAGACACCCATCTCTGGCCAATAATTATGAATGGCCTAATTCACCATTTTACAGCAGCATAGCAACAAATCTCTTCCAATAGGAAGGCACTGTTGAGTTTTAAAGTCTGCATGCAGACACCTCTTAAGAATTGCACTAAATTTCCACGCTGTGTAAATTACATCTAAAATGTGCATTGCCACAGCTGCTTATTAAGCAAAATTAAACTTATATCTATGTTTTATTAACTTTATTCTTTACAAGGTATCCCCTTGTTGCATTTCTAGCGTAATTAAAATTCATGCAGCTTTGGCATTCCCCAGTCTCTCTGCGTGGGCGGACTTTTTGGAAAAAAAAACATGCCTGGGTAACCTGATAAAGAAAAGACAAGACCTTACTGCATTTCGCTTGGTTTCTGTGCAGGGTAATTCTGTTTACAATGCATGAGTTTGTATCTATGTTTGGATGCCTAATAAGAATTCACATGGCCACTTTAAAATATGCTATTCAGGGAGAGAGTTCTGGCCCTAAAACAGCAGCAGAGTACAAGAACTGGCTGGCTTTTCTGGGCTGTTCTCGCACAGCTGAGCTTAGAGCTGACTTGGCCTTTTAATATACACAGAAGAGCCTGCATCACCTGATTGCTATATTGAAATAATTCATTTAATGGGCCCTTCAGTCCCCTTTTTGCCTTCAAAGATTCAATTAAACAAAATTTGCAACTCATCACAAGAAATATTTGTTAGTTTATTTGTCCAGCCTGGGGAGAAGTTGGGCCTGTCTAGGTGTTAAAGTGAAGGGCAGGTATGCAATTGACAAACTGCAGAGTGAAAGAGCTATTGGAAAAAGCAGGCCACAAGCAGCACCAACACAACAAAACCAACTGCAGCCTTGAGAAAGAAATAATTCTACTAGGATTTTATACATTCACTTTTTTTTTCTTTTTTTTTCTTTTTTAAGAGAAGATTTTCTATTTAGCAGGAGCTTTTATTTCTCCTTTTTGACTTATTGCCTACATGAGGTGGAGGCAGGGCAACACAAGAAAGCTTCGCCTCACTGAAGGGAACTGGGGCTGTCTAGAAATTTGAAGGATTTTTCTTCAAGAAGCCTCCTGTATGGATGAATAGACTTTTGTCTCCAGGGTTCTGGAAGCACCTGCTGGGATCACTTCCCTGAAATGAAGCCTGAAAAGGAGCAGTAGCAGTGAGCATCTCAAGCTGTTCCCACATATAAAGAGAGACCTCCCTGCAGACAGGTCAGTGCCTGTCCCACATGCCGGACCTGGGGCCTCTTCAAGGTGGGCTCATTGCAAATCTGTTTTTATCACCTCAGCCCAACAGTCCTGTTCATCAACCATTCTGTCATTGCCTTCCCCAATGGGCTCAGGACATGAAAAGCTGCTGTCCTTGCAGTGATACATTTGAGCTGTGGCTTCCTAAGTGGCAGGAGGCCAAGAGAAAGGGCTGCAAACCCCTGCCCAGTGATAGCTCCCACACAGCAGTTCAGTCATAAGGGCAGTGCAGGGAGGAGGCCCTGCTGAAGAGTCTCCCATCAGGGAGTAATGAAAGGAGGGACACTCTGCTTGCAGATAACCTTGTGCAAGGCAGAGACAAGAGCCCACCCTTGCTGAGCTGTTGGCACACAGACAACCAGCTGCTCCAAGCTTAGAAACACCCACCTACACATCTGGAAAGAAAACTCAAATATCTTCTTGCCTGTACTAGAGCTGCTGAATTTAAAAGACAGGACAGACAGCTGTGTCTCTTCCTTTCTTCCTCCCTCCACCTCCTCTTCCTCACTGGACTTCTCCCAACACCCAGCAACTCCCTCCATCCACTTCCTTAGAGATTTTTCACCCATGGCTACCTGTCAAATAGCCTTAAGCCACAGGAACTATGAGAATCCAGAGGAGGAAAGAAAGCATGGATTGAGATTCCACTCCAGGTCTTACATTTGCATTCACAGTGTCTTAGAAAAAGACCACATCCCTTGTGCTTTTAATGCAGAGCTGAAGCTTGGAGTGAAATAGGTGAAATAGCCACCACCAAACAATTCCACTTGTGAGCCTGAGGCTGAATACACACACGTCATACCCTCCTCTGTCTAAAGCCCCTGGGCTCAGGAGGTCTGAGAGGCTGCCTATACTTTTCCCTCTCCCTGGGGGGAAGGAAAACTCCTCATGTTGTAGCCATGCAGCCAGACACCAAGTTCAACCAAAACCATTTTCAAGTGTGTCAGGAAAAGCCTTTCAATTTAAAGTTTCCATCAAGCTGACTTTGCTGAAAGTCAAAGAGATCCTTCCTGATTAGATCTTAGCTGAGGCAAACCAACCCGATTATGTGATTGAGAATGATAAAAAAGAGGGAGGGAGAGTGAAACCCCTATCATGCTTCTCCAGCAGGGCTGTGGGACCATCTGCTCCACAGCAGGTCAAGGCTTGAAGATATCCACCTCCTTAATGCACCTTTGTGGCACTGGCATAGGTCAAGAGGGGGAGGAAGGGCCAGAAGCTGTCAAGAGAAATACCAAATTCCTCCAGACCTATAAATCTGTCTATCTGCATCTAATGGATTCTGACAGACCTAAAGAGGTCATGGAAAGTTCCCTGACCCCAAACTTTGCTTGTTCCTTCAGCTAGCCTCCAAATCCACAAGCCCAGGATGTGTAGCCTGAGCTCGGTCATATCTCAAATCCTGCTGGGTCAGCAGAGCAATGTTTCACTGGGGCAGCACATTGCTCTGCCACACAGCAAAGGGTCCTTCCAGTTTGAAGAGCTCGGAAGAAAAGCAGCAACTCTAACAACACCTGGTACTCCCACTGCCCTCAAGCTCTGCAGTCCAGGAGTGCTGGGACATAAATCCTGCCCTAAGGATGCCTCTGAAATTACATGCATTCAGATTGCATCTTAACAAAACTTGCTTATTTCTCCTTGCATACTGCAAGGGCATATTCAACACTAAATGTAAACGTGAGATTACAGCTGTCATGCAGCCAGGACAAGGTTTGAAGCCTCTCTCATCCCCCACTGACCTAAAGTGCTGGGTAAAAAGGATCTGGGTGAATGCATTGCTTTCCCCACAAAGCCTTGCCTTCCGAGCACACCTCTTGCTATTTGCATTGTAATTTATTTCCCTCTCCAACAATAAATCAACTCCTCTATCTCTCCAGCAAAATGAAATCCCATGTCCTCTTTCCCTGGACTCTCAGAGCTGCTGCAATCCAGACGCCAATAAAGATATCAGTGGTCTAGAAGGAAATCTAAGTTTGCCAAGGATACAAAGACTAATGCAGTAGTAATTAATGATCGCAGTAAGTCTGGTGAAAATAAACTGAACTGACACGGAAACCGAGTTCATAGAAGCAAGTTTCCTTTTAACAAAGCCAGATCAAATCTCTGGGGATAAATTGTGCAGTCTGTATTACTTCAAGACTGGGCAATTTTTTTTCCTCAGAAAGCAGTGACTGGGAATTGGGAACCATGAGAGAGATACAGCTAAGAGAAGCTTTCTGCACAGAACTGCTGCTAAGAGAGCCCAAGCCCATACATGCATTGATGGAGCAATAGGGAAAAAAATAAGCAATGCTCATTTGTACCGAATTTGTACAAATACACTTGGACCCCATGCATCAAACACCAGTCTCACGAGTCACGAGGTCTGGTTACCAGGCTTCAGAAGTGGCAGAACAAAGACATTCCGAGGTTTACAAAGAATATGGATAGAGTGAAAGAGATGAGCAGTTTGGTCTCTTGGTTGCAGTAATAGCACACATGCAGGGACTCACAAAGGGCCACTCTTGAAAATGCTCTTGGTACTAGCCCATATTTGGCCTGCTAATACCCTGGCCACTGACAGTTTGGTGTTGCTGAAAATCTGGCCACAAAAGATAAATGGTTGAGAGCCTCAGTATCCAAGAAAATGACAGGGAAAACTTAGCCCTGACTGATAAATCCCTCACCTCTCAGTAAGAACATTTTTGAAAGGAGGGACTGTCTCAATCCAGCAAAGTCAGAGTGAGACCTGGAGGCTGTAAGTCAAGGCTCATGTTTATTGTTAATATCAAAGGTAATTCATCAAGAGAACAACATGGCAAGAGTTGTGATGGATTTGCTATCACTTCACCCTAAGAACCAACCTCTTTCAAAAATAGATGAGCTGATACCACAGTGCACAGGGTACAAGGGACCCTGGAGAAGTCACCCGTGTACTGAGCCAGCAGTAGCTTCATCATCACTGACAAGGCTGGTCCGATGGTCCGATCTCTGATCAGGTACCTGCAGCACTGTAAATCCCACAGCTCCCTTAGGAATACGGCTCTCTACCACCCTCAGCTGAGAAAGGCTACTTCTAACATCTAGTCCAAATCCCATTTAGCTACAAGTTTCTTGCCCTATTGATTATGCCTGCCACACAGGACTTACTGGGCTTGCTCGGTGGAGTCCTGACTGGAGTCATGGTGGAGACCAGACTCATAATCACAACTGGTCCCTTCTGTCTGGCTTCTCACACTCATATGGTGTCAGTCAGTATTAGAGCTAAGATGAACAGAAATCCACTCTGCAGAAAATCTTGCATTTGAAGTTATGTTTCTTCCCCACATGAAATGAAAATGAGACCTTTTGGGGCTCACTATGAAATGCCAGAAGAGAAGAATGCACACTCATGTGGTAGAACTCTTGGTCTCACCACTGTCCAGACCAAGTCTCTGCTTTTGCAGTAGTCAGAGCAGTGGCATGAAAATTGGCACTGAAATCCCTGTGCAACACACTCTTCTGAAATGACTATTTCCTTTCTCCCTTGCATGGTTGTGATAAAGTTCCATTATTCAAGGGAAAAAAGCACTTCTACTGATCATTTGTCTACTCCTTCTGGATGCATCCATCACAGCCTCCCAGCCTGTACCACTCACGTGTGTCTCTCTGACATGAAATACAGTTCCTGCCTTTTCTGCCCTCAGACTGCTGAACTCCCAAAGTGCCCAAAGCAGAAGATGCAATAGCTATTCTAACCACTTTCTTTTGGCTCTTCTAGGACTTTACACAACAGCTTTTGGACATGAACAACCCCATTTCCTTGCAGTCTTTATTCATGACCCCTCTACAGCTTCTATCTTGGACAAGGAAATCCTGCAGTGTGATTTCTTTCCTCCTCTCTGCCCATGCTTGCCTGCCCTCCCCCTTCATATGCACATTCCTTTTCTCACTTCAGGGACAGAGTTAATATCCCTTTGGTTTCCATCACAAACAGAAAAAACATTCTGCTAAAGGGCTGCTGGAGCCTGCTACAAAAAGGTAACTTATTGGACCTGGTTTCTGGAGACTACCCCAGTAAAACAGTGGAATTAAGCAGAGAGAGCAATGCCTTTTATGAGTCATGGAGAAGCAGGCAACAGCTTACCCACAAAGTCATGATCTAAAGCATTCCCTGTTGAATGCAGCTGCGTCCTATGGGATGAAAGGACAGGACCCCCGAGTTTCCCTTTCTACTCCTACAAAGAAGACGGCAAAGCTGGAAATGCTGCCCTCCCACCACCCCATGGGCAGCATCAGCTGCCCCCTGTGGCACCCAGCATGATGTCCATGGTTTATCCTTGCCAGCTACCCCCAGAGCTTTTACAGGAACCCATGGGCACTCCTGCCCCACAGCAGGGGCAATCTCCAATCACAAGAGGAGCGGCAAGGCAGCCAGCAGCAGCCCAACAAGAGATGCTGTAGAACTGCCAAGTGTTGTCAGATGTAGGGAAACTCACAATAAGAGCTTTCATCTTTCATTATGATTGAATGCTCCTGCTCTAGCCTGTTGGAAATACCATCTCCTGAGATGCTGTGGGCTCACTGAAGCTCATGCAAGGTAGTGTAAACCAGGGGGCAGGGTATTAGCATTTTCTTTTGGCAAAAGCTTATGCATAAGACTAGCTGTGCTTGGCAATTGGAAAATGCACAAGTGTGGGGGTGAGGAGCCTGAATTAAAAGCCACTTAAGTGGGTACTTGAGTAATTATTGGGAGGTTTCTGAAGAGACATTTTTGTCAGTAATTAAGGAGAACATGGCTTTGTGCTGGGTACAGGTGGCAATATGGCAACAGAGATCCTCAGCAATCCATGGAGAGATGACCAGCTATCCATTAGCTGCAGAGGCGTGTTGGGATTTTCTGCCCAAAAAGCATCCTTCAGTCTTGAAAGAGGGCCAGAGCAGAAAAGGGACTGAAATTCTAATACTCTCACAGCCTCAGATTTTCTGCACCAGGGAAAAGGAGACATAAAATTCTTTTTACGGAACCACCTAGTTCCTGAGGTAGCTCTTCTTCAGCAGAGTTAGGTCCCACTGGTGTTTCTGTCTTCCAGAGGCCCTGTTTCAGTGCCAGAGGCTCTGTATTCCTGGGCAACCTCCCCATACAAAGGAAGTGAAGCAAAACCTGCTGGGCAGTTCCAGCCTGGAGGAGGGTTGGCTTATGCTGCCTGTCAGTGGCTTGGACAGGGTAGTTGTGATCTGGTTGCAAGGATGCTCTCCCTCCCCTATTTTCATAAATCTGATGCAAGCTTTGTCGCTCATTTGGTTGGCTTTGGGAACCCTTCTGTTTGCTAAAGAATGCCAATAATACTTGTTCCCTTCTCAGTGTTAAGAGGCAAATCTATTATTTCTTCAGTCCATTAGAGTAGATACTTCTAGAAACTCAGATACTAAACTAGATACTTCTAGTGCCTCTAATTAAGCCACTTCAGCCCACCTCAAATGCTGCAAATATGGGCTGCAGGAAGGTGCCCTCAGGTGAAAAAACTGATGTGACAGGGAAGCCACTCAGAACTACTTTTAAGTCTGCACTGACAAAGTCAGGCACTTAGGAAATTAAGTGCGTAGACCTGTAGCTACCAGGGCAGTGTCTGTCTCCTCATTAAAGATGCAGGTAAAGAAGCTTGAAGACAGTAGCAGTAAAAGGAGCATATGCAACACAAACATGTCCTTGTGAAAGAGCATAATTCATAGACACTTCATTACCTTCAACAACTTTGAGGTCCTTGCTTATTCATCAGCAAGCCTTAGCTGTCATGAGCCAAAAAAAAAAGTGGGCTGGGATTATCAAAATCTACATAAATGGAACAAACTTACAGATCTCACTGATGCCACAAGGATCTCCCCATAAGCTCCAGCATCCACCCCTTACACTACCAATGCTCTGTGTGGGGTGTGCAAGAGATCCCTGTGCAGCAGGCACCGGCTCTCACCCCAGTTAAACATGCCAGACCAACTCCTGCAAGGTTCCCCTTGAAAAATACCAGTTGACATCAAGAGGCAGACACCAGGGATTTGTTCTAGAAAAGGCTACATGCTACTCCCAGCCTTATTATTTGCACATGGATAGCTCCAGCATTTATTGCAATTCTCTCACTTTTTTTCCTTGACTCCTGGCACTCCTGGCACAGCGTCTGAAAAGTCTTCTTTCTTTTTTTATTTATTTAATCATTTGACATGGACTTTGTCAGCTTAAATTTGACCCAGCTTTGCAATTTTATGGGAAAAATAAAAATTGAAAAACGTATAGAGAATTCATAAACCCTCAGTCAAACAGGAAATATGCCCACAATATTGTGCAGCTTCAATGAAAGCTTTTCTTCTTAAAACAAAGGATGTTGCCTTGTGTTGTTTGAAACCCTGGCACTAGAGCAATTAAGAAAGTGAAACTGGCTACAAACTAAAGCAGAATGGACATGTTTCATAGATCTTAATTGCCAAGGCAGAAAGAAATGTAAACAGGGCATAAATAACAGCAGTCAGAGGACAGATAAGCTGAAGGACAATGCTGGCACAAGAGGAAATGGGGAGAAACTGGCCAAGAATAAATTTAGATTAAAAATTAGACATGGTTTTTAGCGATCAGAGGAGTAAGACACTTTCAACAGGGCCAGTGGGCACATTGCTGCTCTCATTCTGCTCCTTCAGTTCCAAGGAGGCTTTTTAGACACATTTGTGAAAAAATTATGTGACACAGCCTGCAATAACATGAGCCAAGAGACCTTTTCTCTTATCTGTAGCACTAATACTTTTAGTATTTCAAAAATCTCTTTTTAATACTCTAAGAATGGGGAGACATTTGACGTGCATTCAGTAGGGTGTTTTATTTAACCTTTGCTAATTGATCCATCTTAAAATATATCTATACTAATAGCCTTGCACATTTAATTGATGAATTGAAGTAAGCAACGACAATTATTGAGCGTTTTTATTTAGTGGTGTCATTAAATAAAGTGAAAGCAAATAAGATCCCATAAAATACAAATGGTCTTATCTAAGAGTTGTTAGGGATGCAGTGACAGGATTGCATTCAGTTAAGCGTTTATATTGTTACCATCATTCAAACTTCAGCTCCAAAGCTTATCTAATTTGAAAGCCACTCCTGCAGATCTTTGCTATTGATTGGTGCAGCCTGCAGAGACACCACTCTCCACAAACTCATTCCAGAACAGGGAAGATGTCACCTCCCACAAGTGGGGTCCCTTGGCCAGCTGGTAGCCACATCTGTCTGCAGGTCTTTTCCGCTTGCTGGATAATTTGAGGATACTCAGCATCATCTGGGAGAGGAGGATGCTGTTGCCAGGCTGGGTTAGGAACTGATGTACCCTCAGCTCTTCACCCCACATCTCCCCTCACCAGGATTGCTGGTGTCTCGACTTAGCTACTACTCAGCCTAAGTGAAACATATGTTTATGCCTGTAATTTCTGCACTGAACTGCTATAGTGCCAGTTAATGTTGTTCAGAAATGAATTGCTGCTGCATAATGTACAAAACAACAAATTCACATTAGCTACATATCACAAATCAGATAATTACCAACCAAGATATTCGTACGCATGTTCAACCTCTTATTCGATGTAATAGGACACTATCAAAAAAGAGCTCACATTACAATGACAGTTTTGGCTTCTAGCACTTTGGCTTTTATTGTAATAAATTCTAATTTTCTGATTTTTATCTGCTCCTCCCCCCCTGCTCCTAGTGGCATAGGAATTATGATTATGCCAGCTCTAAAACTAGACTGCCTGCTTTTAAAGCAGTCTTTCTGTCTGATTCCCAAGCACAGCCCTGGAGCATTTGAGACACAAACACTGCAGATCACCCTCAATGCCAAGAGAAGGCACCAGCCTAACCAACTTCACTTCGACTGCCACCAGACCACAGAGTGAGCGTAGGTGCACACCCTCCTCCCCACACTGCCGGTTCATCCATCTGTGAAATCAGGATGATTATACTGCTTTTGTGAGCCTTCCCCATGGGAAAGCTTGCAAGGACACTTCCCTGGGGGGCAGATGGATTTCAGAATGGGGTTTTTCACGCAATGCAGGCAAGAGGCGCTGATGGAGCGGCCCCGGCTTTCCCCGTGCTCGCACAGATGGAGCTGTCAGGAAGGGCTCCCCTTTCGGAAGGGACCGGCACTCTTCAGCTGACACCTCTGACAGCGTTCCCTCTGCCTGCAGCTCAACTTCTCCGCACCTCGAGGAGAGGCCCCATCAGATCTCGCTCCCCCCGTGAGGCCATACGGAGAGAGCTTGGCACGGATCCTGCAGAGCAGCCTTGGGCCCCCAGCCACTCTCGCCCCCCTCACCAGCTCTTCTTGCGTGTTCACGGCATTCCTGAATTCACACTGCAATAAATGACAAGGTTGCCACCTTGCTTCACCAGGACATTATTTTTCAGACCCACAGTCCTTCTGCCCCCAGAACCATGAGCTCAGCAGCCCAGAGGCAGAAAAAATAAAGGTGCCACAAGGCAAGCAGTGGGGACACACTAATCCCACCCAAGCCCACACTTTTCCTAGGGCTGCACCAACAAAACCATTTTCACTGGTAAGAGACTCACAGGCATCAGGGAAGCCCTGTCTTTCCAGTGTGCAAAACAAGGATTAGTCCTGCAGCCTCCATCCCACTCTGGGGAAACACCAGGGCTGCACAAAGATGTTTCCCACTCAGAACCTTTTCCATCCTGCATAAATAAGTAAGGAATCCAATTACAGCAGTATGACTAGAGTGACCGTGCCTCACAGGGTTATAGGATTACAGCTCTCAGCACACACCATTTCAGAGAATCCCCAGGCTTTTTTTATGCATGTGAGGAGAGTGAAAAACAGTAAAATACAGAACTGCACAAAGTTGTCTTCTTTTCCTACAAGGATTTTTTTTTTAATGAAAAACAATATTGGGGTCACAGAGCTATTTTATTTTACTTTAAATTAATCTTGTTTCTTTCCCACATTATTTAACCCTTGAATGGTTAGTCTTCAGGAAACCTCAGAAGATTGTAAACTTTCCCCTGTCTTTGGGGGCTGGGGGGAATTACAAAATATCATGGAATATGTCTCTAATGGAAAAATTGGAAATGCAATTAGATAAAGACTTGGAAGAAAGTAAAGCTCCCCAGGCTATTTTTCTTTTTTTTNTCTAAAATTGGGAAAATAGTTCATTTTGCCTGTAAATCCAACATTGGTTTCTGGTTTAGGGCATCCTGGTCACTGCTGCACCTAGGCCAAAGCTTTCCCAGTTTTGTTTCCAAGGGCCTGTGCATTAGAGCAAGCCTTTTTTTTTTTTTTTCTTTGCACGTGGGATAGTTTGGATGAGGTATTTACAACCGAGATTGGAAGGAACTCAATTAATCCCTGTTATGAAGGTGGACAATCCCAGGGCACAAGGATCTCCACACTGACACACAACAGAGGGGGATGGCAGCCGAGTATGGGAGCTGGAGGGGAGAGCACTGCCACGCAAGGTGACCAGACCACACCAGAACTGCTGCTGAAACTGAGCAACAATACAAGAATCACCACTGAAATAAGGGAAAAACCCAAGTTTGAGTTTCTTTTTATCAAGTCACTTTGCTGTCCCCTTGGGGCTGACCATCCACGTCGAGCCACAGTGATACCCTCCTACACAGAAACGTGCACTCTCTGTGCTGCAAGAAACGCTGGAGGCTCTCAACCAAACCCACAGGGATTTAAGAAAATTAGGCTAAAATTCACTGCCTACTTAAATCAGTCCAGACTGGGCGTGAACCCCTGAATTTACACGGGAAGCGCACCACTGCCGACTCTAATTTTAAACTACGCCTTTCTGAAGCCTCCCTTTCTTTATTTCGGTCATTTTCGAGGCCGGCCAGCGCTCGCCCCGAAGGCCCGGCTGCCGGAGCGGCCAAGGCGAGCCCCATGCCGGCGCTCCCCTCACGGCCCGGCCGCTGCGGAGCGGCAGCGCCGCCCAGCGGCCCCGGAGCCGCGCGCTCACCGCGGGCACGGCGCCGGCACCGCCCGCCCCTCCCCGACCTGCCCGACTCCACAGGAAAGGAGCGGAAAACGGGGGGGATATGAAAGAAAGGTAAGGGCGGAAAGGAAAATGTATAAAAAGAAGAAAGAAAAAAAGGGGGAAAAGGAATTTAAAAAGGGGAGAAAGGAAGAAGAGGAAAAGGAAAGAAAAAAGGAGAGAAAAGAAAGAAAAAAGAAAGAGAAGCAGAGAAAAGGGAAGAAAAAAGGGAAGGGAAAGAGGAAAAAGGAAGAAAAAAGGAATTTAAAAGGAAGAAAAAAGAAAGAAAAAGGAATTAAAAATTAATGAAAAAGGGACGAGAAATGGAAGAAGGAAAAAATAGGAAAGAATAGAAATATGGGGGAAGGGGGAAGAAATAAGGGAGAAAGAACAAGGGGGAAGGGGGGAAGGAGAAAAAAAGGAGGGAAGGAAGAGAGAGGGAAAAGAAATGAAAAAGAAAAAAAAGCAAACCTTAGAGTATAAACACAGAGGCTTTATTATTATTACTTATTTTTACAAGAACCTGAAAGGCCTGTATTAATAAACCAAGACTTCTGCGCACACCTGCCCTCTCACAAGGCCCAGTGGGAGCTCTCCCTTACAGGTGCTGAGCCGGGCACCCCTCCGCACCTGACGGGCAGAGAGCTGGGGCTGCCGCACGCACCAAAGCTGCCCCCAGAGATTGTACCAGGGCCCGGGACTTGCTGAAGGCTCATCTGCAGGGAAGTGGAGCTGCTGGCAGCTCGAGAGGCTCCTCTGAACACCAGCGTTTGGAGGCAGCGGGCCGGACCCGCCGGGCAGCTCCCCGCCGCTGCTGCCCGCAGCCTCCGGCGCCTCTGTGCGACAGAACAAGGACAACTGGTCGGGCTCAAGAGTGGGGCTCTCTGCTCAACGGAAATTTGAAATACATAATTTCGGCTCACACTTGGAAAGAACGCATGGCCTAGAAATCGGTGAAAGGCGAGGGACGCTCAGCGCCGAGAGAGGAAGGGGCGGAGGGGTTTGCCGGCGCAGGACGCTGCCGGCGCCCCATCCCTCCGCAGGCGCGCTGTGTCCCCGCGGCAGCACTGCCACCTGGTGCTCAGGGACACGCTCACAGCCGCCCGGGCCACAGCAGCCCGTCCTGCCGCGCATCTGCAGCCGCCACCGGCCCGTGCCCATAGCCATCCGAGACTGTTTCCAAAGGCGGGGGCTCCCCAGCTGTGCCACGGCCCTGCCCCTGGCCCGGAGCACCGCTTGCTCGCACTGAGGTTTAACAGCTCTGCGTTGTTCTTAGCAGGGCTTTCCCCTCCATGTCACAAGCCTTTGCACTCATGGCAGCTCTGCAACAGAAGCGCAGGTGCCCTGTGCTGCAGGTGACACACCAATGAAATTATCTGTTTCATCATCTCCACAGTTTTGTTGTTTTGTGGGGGTTTTTTTTTGTTTTTGTTTTGTTGGTTTTTTTAAAAAAGGCGTCTGCAAGTGGTTTGACCAGTCCATTGAATCTGTGACATTTTACAGTGCTAGTTTAAAAAGAACTTGGAAGAACTGAAAAGAAAGAAAATTTATTTATCTGCAAGTCAAGTTCCTGCCTGTTCTTTTATTCGCAAAGCTTTATTTATGTCTTTTTAACAAGTTAAAAACAAAAGTATATTTTTTTCTGTTGGGAGTTTTGGACTAAGTGTGACGAATCTTGTTCCTTCCCTCCAAATCTTTTGGCACTGCACAAACCCCCAGATATGTTTTTCTCCCAGTGCTAAATTAACCTGCCTTTCCCCTTTGCACCATGCAGCCTTTGTGCTCTGTACCTAGCAAATCCAATTGCTAGAATTGCTTGCTGATAAATGTAAAGATCTATAACTGACACTGGAAATGCCCACTTGCTTCCACAGATCTCCCACTTGCTCTGCCTTACAGATCTCAAAAATCTGAGTGCACGTTAAGGTCACCTTCACTCCCTGCTGAACATGCAACCAGCAACAGGGCAGAACAAATCACCTGTATCACAGCACAGAGCAGCACCCCACAGTGTGCCCGCCACACTGGCCAGGGGACAGTGCCGCAAAGGAGACGGAGACTTTCAAGCAGCCAGAGGCAGCCAAGTCAGAAGCTGACCAGAGCCTTGGAGTGGGAATCATTCAACACCTTGGCCTTGGTCTACAGGCAATGAGAGAGAAAAAATGGGTTCAGTGTTTCTTTCCACCCCTTACACACTTCCTTGCTCTCCTCCCTGATCCTGGTCACTGCAAGCCAAAACTCACTCAGGAGCAGGAGGCCTAACCTGGCCTAGCTGCCTAAACCTGGACCTGCAGTTTTTTCACACAAAATTTACAAGGGAGGCAGCTTTTTCCCCTTTCCCATCTATTCTAGCACAGTCATCCTATACAAAGATGAGAGAGGGGAAGCTTAGGTTCTGCACTTAAGCTGCCTGAATATACATCCAGCAAAATCTGGGGAACATCTCTGGATATACTGCCAAGCTGTAAGGGACACTGATCACACAGATGTACTAACACACCAGCTCTGCATATTACCACCTGCAGGGTAATGTAGGTGCACAGATTACAAAGAAAAACATTAGCTAACTAGCTTGGCTTTAGCTGTACTGCTTGTTCATTTGTCTGCAAGCAAGTTGTGTTCATTTGTCTACTGCTAGATCTGTTATTCATAGCTATTTGTTTATGTTGCCTTGAGCAGTGCTCGCTCTGCCAGTCATGCCAGCCCAACATTTGTAATTTCTCCTATAAAATAGGAAATGTACGTAGGAAAGAGGCTGCATACACCTTTCCACCACACCAATCATGTTAAGCACTGTATTCCATTTTAACGGAATAAAATAGGTTTTGCTGTACTGGCTAGTTACTCACCTGGGAAAAGGAAATTTCCATGGTTCCCTTGGTCCCACATCCTGACCCCACAGGAAGAACTAAGAATAGATCACAGGTGAAAATCTTTTAAGTTGTTCTTCCCCCCCACCCCCTCCCCTCAGGAAACAGATCTATTCAGTATTTGTTCTTCTGATGATCTTTAAAACTTGCAGAAAATGAACAGAAAAAAACCTCACAAATGCAGCTATTCCTATCTGAATACCCACTTCTCCTGCTCAGAGAAAGGTGTCGGGTATTGCTTTAGCTCACCACAGAACAAGTACTGCAGAGCCTCAGTTTAAATGAACTTGTGTTGTAAAAGGCAATGCCTTTACTGCTGTGTGCTCTCCGACTGGCAAATGCATTACCAAGTGAGAAAGAATATAGCAGTCACTCATATCTCTGCCCTATTTAAATAAATCTTTGAGGTTACCTTGCCCAACAAAATCACACTGATAGAGCCCATTATTTCTAATGCATCACTGCTTTCTCTCCTGGGTACTATTTTCCTTCCCAGTATAGCCTGTTTATACAATAAGGCATTTCCTACCCTGGGAAACGGCCTTTGCAGTGTCATTGATCACAGGAAATAATAAGTACACACAGGATACTGCAAAGTCTCAGTGGGCCAACACCAAGCTCTCCTCTTAGCAATTGTTCCAATAGATTTTGTTTTGAACAAGGTGTCAGAACAGCCAGAACAGCCTCCTCCTGTACCTGCAGCACAGCCCTGGGCACTGCACAGGTATGAGACTAACTCTATTTGGGAAAAAAAAACCCTCAAAAAAACCCCCTGTTAGTGTTCTATCCTGTTACTTTATGCTAGAAGAAAAAGTTTCTATGGGATAGTTGCATTTTAGATGATTTTTCCCATTTTCTTGGTACTAATTATAAAGCATTCCCAGGCAATGCCTGTTACAGCAATGTGAACAGCATGAAATACAGCCAATTTTTACTGGAGTTGGACCCAGGCTCAGGCACAAGAAACCCCACCAAAAGCAGGAGGTGCAAATCCTGTTCCTACTCGCAATGAAATCTGGGGAACCACCTCGGACTTAGAGAGGGACTGCCAGCAGCAAGCCAGCCCCTCTCACATATCTCCCGCTGCTGCTGTGTCTGATGCTGGCAGCCCCAGTGCTGTGAGCTCCTGTGCACTCGCTGGGGACCAGTGACAGCCCCAGCACCCAGCTGGGCATGGCCCCATGGGCCAGTGTCACTCAGCAGCAGGACTGTAGGCACAACTCCAACCAGCCTTCCTAGGACTCATTCAGGTAGGAACCACAACGGTATCTTTATCACCATCTTGAATACAACCTGGCTGTGAGGTCCCCGCTCCTCCTCTCACCTTACAATACCTGAACTGATGGTCTCACAGCAGGGGAAAACGTGTCCTGCAGAGCAATAAGCCCCTGGTTCATCTGTGTGTCTGCACAGCTGGAAAAACATGGGTCCAGGGCAGCTTCGCTTTTTGCAACACAGTGCAGCAACCCAGGCAGGCTCAGGGGGTCCCTGGAGGTTCATGCTCTGTGCTCACTGCCTCTGCAAGCTCCTTCCAGGCTGGCACAGTGCTCCAGCTCCCCCCAGTGCTGCCTCCCCCTTGGGGAGTGGGCTACTGGCCTGGCAGCAGCTGCCAGGCTGACAGACTCTTGGGGGGCTCTGACCCTGTGTTCCAGCATGGAGCACACCCCTGTCTCACTGCCATGGTTGTTTTCCTGTGGTCCCACAGGCACCTTCTTACAGCCAGTGAAAATTCAAAATGACTCTCAGTGAATAATTAATTGTCCTCATCCTGAATCATCTTTAATGAATGAAAAGGATGGAAACCTGCTGGGCACAAGAACATGGCTCCGTGATTGGAGCACAGATGTGCATTTTGCATTTCTGCACGTGCTCCTTGGTAGAGATTCTGTGGCTGCAGGTCGAAATCCCTGTGCATTATCTCCTCTTGAGACCCAGAAACCTGAAAATGCTGCAGGAAAAATGTTCGTTTTCACTGAAGATGTCATATGCATCACAAACTGGGCACAGAAAATGCATTTACCTGTGGAAAAGGCATTTCTGAGATGGGTGCAGAGAGAAGAGTCCAAAGGAAAAAAAAAAAACAGGTTGAGCTTGGCAGATATATTAAGTGACTTCTGTTTCAGTACAGGTATTTGGAGCTCCCTGAGCCATTTTCAGGGCACCCCAGGGACAAGGGACTCTCAGCCACCCACCAGCTGCCATCACTGCACTGGTTCTGCAAAAGAGGGTTAATCTGTCCCTGCCACCAACGCTGCAGAGTGCATGGCCCATTTATCCCTGCCTGGACTGCTGCAGCGCTGCCAGCTCTGCCGGGGATTTGGCCGCACACTCAGAGTCCGAGGCTTAGGGAAGGGCTGAGGAGGGGTTCCAAACCTGGGCAGCATTCTAGCAGAGGCAAGTGTTCCAAAGGGAGTAATGAATTTTTTTTGAAGGTAAGATACTAATTTAAGCAGCAAAGTCTGCCTTGAGGAGCTCACCTTCCCTGTCCAGTGCTGGACTTTGTAGGCCCCAGAGCTGTAGGGGCAGAGGACAAACCCATTCCAGTTCCCATCCACGTGCAGGTCCCTGCAGCCGCGGGAAGCATTGAGGGGATGCTGCGGCTCCTCATTAAACCAGGGTAAGGAAGGAAAGGCCTTGGGCACAATTACCTTAATGAAGCTGGCAGCTCTGCATGCTAACAGCACCTGACGCCTGGGGTTTCAGGCGCAGCTGCACAAACACTGCCAAAAGCACTTCCAGACCCCTGTAAAAGCATAAGCACACAGCAAAGCAAATACCTGCCTGAAAGGAGCCTGGATACCCACTCTGCAGAGCAGGTGGTGAGTTTGCCTCTTAATTAAGCATATGTTCGTGGAAAGCATCTGTGCAGTCTGTGAGAAGCCTCAGTCTTTCCCTGCTTCCGCAGAAAGTGGCTGTCCCTGCCAGCAGCTGCCTCCCAACTGGGTAATGATGTGGGTGACATTGACCTTAATGCCCACAGGGGACCTGCGTGGTGCTGGCAGACACAGCACAGACAGCAGTCAGAAGGCGAAAGGTGTGGGTTTTTTTTTAATTTCCAGCCTTAAGAAAACACCAGTGAGTTGCAGGTGATGAAAAAGTGCAGTGACTATTCTGGAGAGCTGAGAGAAAAGGAACACATGTTCTGCCTGGCACACATCTCTTAGATGCGGATTTTGTTTGTGTTGCGCATGGCTGCAGGTCAGGCTGGCGAGCTCAGGTAGCACTGTGACATATGGCCAGGAATGTCTTAAAGCCACGGCTGCTCCCACCCTGCTCAGACCCCGTTGGCAGGCAGGAGGTGAGGAGGCTGCTCCTGCACGGACTGAGCGAGCCGTCGGCAGCGTTCCATCGACTGCCTCGCTGCACGATTTTCTGTTTCGTTATGGAAATATACCAGGACACATTCAAGTTCAATCTGGCTGTCACAGGACATTCTTCAAAACTGGCTTCATTGGCTTCTCTTTCCTGATCATCACAGGAATTCACCACAAATACTCCCCACCTGCATCTCTGCTCCCCATATTGGATGTGCTTTCATTCCCTACACTGATACGTAGACATTTCACAGTGTCAGGAAAAGCAAAAAGAGCACAGAATTTTGCACAAGTGATTCATTCTGATAAACACACAAAGCACTTTAACAGGTATCACAAAATTGCATTAAAATGCTTCTTTCGGTTCCTTATTTTGTTTCACTCCATGAATATTACAGTATAAACAAGTAAATAAAAGGTGGAAAATATGGGCTGATATTTTAAGGCTGTGGATGCCTCCAGGTGTATCTGTCAGTCTGTATCACTAATTTTCAAGCTTTTCTGAGGGTTATCATTAAAGGAAAAGGCCCACACATGCATCTAAACTAGGCTGTAGTTTGTAAAACTATCTAGCAGATTTGGATATGTATCTCTTTCAAGAATAAACAAAAATTGAAATCCAGTACAGAAACAGTAACCCCAAAGTTAAGAGTATTTTATAGAACAGAATTTGGCCATGCTTTTCTGTCATGTGAAAATGTCTGACATTCCCTTCAAGTGGTGGAAGCTGGGCACGTCAGGGGCTTGGCTGAAAATAGCTGGGTGTTCAAAATTTTTCTATTCTAGGGATGATCACATTAACTGGAAGAATACTAACTATAGTCCAAGACAGGAAGAATCCTGCTGTTTCTTATGGGTTATAAGTTTACCTGGAAAGTCCCATGGAGTATGGGTTGAGATGGAATGTTACTGAACCTAACTGAAGGGGTATGTTTGAGCTATTGGCAGGCACATCTAACTATAATCTATTTATTTAGAATGACAAAAATAGCAGAAAAAAAATTAAAATGCTTGAACTGCAGAATCATTTATACCAGCACACTGGCTGTGCTGGGTATGCGCTTATGTGATGAACATACCAACACTGTTACTGCTGCTGGACCCAGCTAGATTAAAGAAAATATGCAAGTCTCTGCTCTGCAAATCTCCAGATTCACTGCAAACATCCTAAAGGGGAAAAAAGAAGACTATGCTACTACAAAGCGGGGGAGAGGTATCAGTCCAGTGATTGCTAATGCACATTGCAAGAGGCAGCATCATTGTGAGGAGTTACTCACAAAGGTGACCCACCCAAAGGAGGGGACAGAGGTGATGCAGAGCCCTAAGTTGGAGCTCCAAGCTCTGCAGTGTGAGGGACCTTTCAGGTCTCAGTGTCTGAGACTCCAAGGAGGCTGGCACTGCTGACCTATGATCACCCAAAGTGGCATAAAACAAGACTTAAACAGAGGGCGATGCAACCACCACAACTGAAAGCCTCTCTTGTAACCACGGGGGGTCAATACTCCCCGGGAGCCCCCAGGCAGCAAACGTGCCCTGCTCTCCCAATGGGACCACTCAGGGTCAAGGGAATTCCTACCCCACCACAGCACCATCCCAGCTCTCTGTCTCTTCTGCCATTATCAGCCTCTTGTCAGTGGTTCAAAGGACTCCAGACAGTTTCCAAGAGCTGTAGGTCTGACAAACATCCTGCTCCTGGGGCACTCTCCTCTATTCTGTGTGCTGTTCAAAGGACTGGACCACACAACAGCTATCCCTGCACTCCTGTCTTTCCAAAACATATCTCACCCCTGCCCAAGCTGGGGAGGCCTTTCTGCTAATGCTACCAGGCTTATGACACAGGCAGGGAGAGCTCACCCCAGGCACTACAAGCAGTGGGAGCACATGAACAAATACAAACTCACCTGCCATTCATTTCTTGACAGAGAGCAATTTGTAAAGCACCACAGCTCCAACATCCTCAAACATTTAGTGAATTTTTTTTCCATCACTAAAAATGCACCCACATTTTGCCAGAGGAGAATTAGATGTAAAAAATACCCTGATGTAAAAAAGATCCTTCTTTTTCAGAAGAAATGTCACATTTTCTCCAAAGACCAAGATGATGATCCTTTTTTTAAATTATTATTTAGGAAGTTATGTTGTCATGGGTAAAAAAGCCAAACCTAAATCAAAATCCCAGCTCTCCCTGCTACATCACACACTAGGGCAGCAGTTTCCAAAGAACTTTTTGAATCTTTGGGACCAAAGCCAAAAAGCATCCCCCATGCCCTGCAGACTGCTGGGCTCAAATTATTTAGTGGATTATCTCTTTATGATTAAAGGATTTTGGCTCAAGTTCAGAGATGTTACAGTGCTTCCCATGAGGGGTCCTGTTTACTAAGCTACATCAGCAATTGATGCAAGTGTAAATGCTTGGAGAAAGAGATTAGACACTAATTTGGGATTGGTCCAATATACTCCTGTGAAAAGCTGCCAGGCCATGGTGGGTTTGGGCACAGGTTGGCTACAAAATAAAGTAGAAGCACTCATGGACTTGTTTTTTACCTCGCGAATGCATTTGTTTCCTGAATTATATAAAAACAAACAAAAAAAAAAGCCTCATGTCCAGAAGGGGTATAAAAAAATAATTGATTCCCAAACATAGTCATAGAATTGTAGAGTATTTTGAGTTGGAAGGGACTCATAGCAACCACTGAATCAAGCCCTTAGGGACCTTCAGGTAGAAGCAAAGGCAAAAAGCATGTATTTGTACTTCTGATGCATCTTTTCTTAACTCAGCAGCTGTTATGTATAAATATTTATCCCACAACTCTGGCTGCTCTGGAAGAATACAATAAAACACCATTTAATGAATTCACTTTAAACTAAAATCAATCAAACTAAACAACATGCTGCATCTACCCAGCTTACCAGGACGACTTTCAAGCCCTCCCTCATAGAATCAGGTAGAACTGGGGGCGGGCACAGCTGCTGCCCCTGTTATCTTTTCAGTCTTGTCACAGCCCAGGGGTTTTCTTTGCAAGGCACAGGTCATGTGGGCAGGAGGAAGAGGGCTTGCATGCTCCAGAGCATCCTCTTCCTGGCAAACACTTTTCCAGCCCTAATGGGATGGGACTCATAGCACTGCATGCCCAGAGCTTAAAAATAACCACTGAAGGTGGTTAGAAAGATTTATGCCTTTCAGCAAGCATCTTGCTTCCTTCCAGCCTGTGTATGAGCGATCTCCTGACACAGCATGGAAACACATTTATTTTAAGAACAGAGTGTCGTCACCCTTTTCACAAGGGCCGTCCTAAACCTGATCAGGTGCCTTTGCTCCACCATTTGTCTCCAATGCCGGGCTGATCATGCAGCCCCCAGTGGCCAGAAAGCTGTGAGGCTGGCCAGGTCTCCTCAGCCCACTGCTGGGTGTAGGTTGGGGTTTTGCAGGGATAACTACACTGCTGGGGTAAGTGCAGAGACAGGTAAGTAACCTTGGTTTCACCATGTGGCCAAATGAAGCTGCTTGTGAGAGCCTCCACCTGGCATTTTGCATTTGTAACCATTTTGCCCTTCCAGGGGGCAGACAGAGTTCCCTTTAATATTCAGGCTGTATGCTGGTGAGCACTCTGAATGCACGAGAACTTGCATTTCCAATGGAAAATGAAAATGTCTGAGTCACCATTTTATCAGGTGCTGAATAAGAATAAATTTATTTTTTTTCATGCCTATAATTATATGTTTAGAAGGGGCCTGGAGCACCTCTCAGAATGAGGAGGGAAGATGCTTGAGTGAGCTGTGCTAATGGAGAGGGCCTTTGGTTGGACAGTGCAGGGGGAAGAGCAGTGCTAGGGCCAGCAGAAACTGATGCTCCCTGGCAAAACATGTTCTGCTCGTTCCTTTCCAGAGTTCTCCCTCACAGCACAATAAATGTTTGTGCTTTGGGAAGGACCAGAAAGACTAGGCAGGAAAAAAATAAAGGTTTTGATTGGCTTGGGGGACTTTTTGGAAAGAATACTACATTCCTTTAATTAAATGAGTCTCAACCCAGGCCAAGAACAAGCAAGTACAAACGAGAACCATGTTCCCCACTTAAATTCATTAACTTTCCAGCATTTCCTAGCTAGCAGAGAGGCCAGGATTGACATATTTAATGTATCATCCCTAGAAATTGTTTCTTCTCAACAAGGAGATAAAGCACAGAAGAAAAGAACAAGCTACACTGCTGGTATCATTCCTGACATATTGTTGTATCTGAGTGTTTGTTCTTGGCAGTGCAGTGCCGGCCACATAGCACAACCCCTCCACCAGGCAGCTGTCAATACTGGGAAAATTGAGTTTACTCTTAATGAAAGGCCACAGCCAATAAGCAATCAGGCAGTGTGTGCTCTCCATCCCATCACTAATGAGCCAGGGGATATTTGTCTTCTGTACACTGCCATGGCTCTCCCACCTCTGCAGCTTTAAGTCTGAGTCACACCCCAGACTGGAAGGTACACCTAATCTTTAGATTTGATTTAGCTGTACCTCAGGATGGAGAACATTTCAGGAGCAATGGATGTGAACGTCACCGGGAGTGGGGCAGTGCCCCATTGCTTCAAACCGTACCTGCAAATGGAAATTCTACCCATTCCTCTCCCTGCCTCAGGCTACACCTTCCTGCTGATTCCCTCCTGGCAGCAGCAGCACTTGTGTAGCCACATGATGACTCGGGTAAGGCTGGCTTGATTAAAAACAATTCATTTTAAAAATACCAATAATAAGAATAGGTTAGTTTCCCACTGGCTTAATCCCCAGCACCAGCATTGGGAGGGAATAAGAGCATTGCCCCTAGAGGTTGGGTTCACAAGCTCATTCCCTTCTCTTACCCAGCAGTGAAGGCACTAAGGAACTAAGTGAAGGCCTTGATACCATGCTCCTACAAAATGGATTCCAAGTCAGCTCAAAGATGTCTTGAGCTGACATGCCCTTCAAATCACTAACCTGAACCAGGTTTCTCAGCTTCCCTGAAGGGAATACTCTAGAGACTTATCTGTCTTACCTTTTTAATTCATCACATGTTTAAAACAAAGCAAAATGAAACAATTCCACCTTGTCACCAATAAATGTCCCCTGTGAGCACAGGTTTCTTCAGGAAGGGAGTAAGAGACCTGACAGATGAGAGCTGTAATCCTCTGTGCACACCTGGAAACTACTCAAATATTACTATGGCCATGTAAGAGTCTGTAGAGCTGCCAGTGAGATCTGACTCTCTAAATTGCAAGATCAACAACTTAGATCAAAGAATCTCTTTTACATTGCATCAAGTGGACTTGAGAAGGAAGCAGAAGGGAATAATCATTCTCAGCCTTTTAAAAAACACCTGAAAGTGGAGAGGTAAGAGATGAAAGGATATCAATAAACATATTACCAAATTAAACTTCCATGGGTAATATTTAGACATCATAGAAGTTGGCACCTTAAGGAGAAGAGAGAGAAAAGAGATCAGAAAAAGACAGAAGTCTCCAACAGTCTGTTCTCAGATGGCCATTTCCAGTGGCAATCACGCTAATTGCACACACAAATTAGGCAAACAATCATGAATGTATTTTTCAAAATCAAGCCCCATTTATGTTAGTCTCACAAGAGTTTCCAATCAACAGTTTTCAATTGCAAATACAGAACAGTTTAGTCATCAAAAAGCAGAAGGATGAAGAATGTACTGAGCATGAAAGAAAAACAATCTCTTCCCTCTCCCATATTTCTGTAACCAATTCCTTCTGAACATTTAAAAGAACATTTTCTCTTGACACAAGACATAAAAATACTTTGGTTTAACGAGCTCTGCTCATCTTAAAATTACAGAGATAAAAATGTAAATGCAAAATACAGTAGTTCAAGTAGCTTTGAGGAGGTTATTAGCGAAGGATGAACATGGCTATCAATCATCAGACATACAGACTGATACTAATGTTCTGCATGGGAATGTAAATAATTGTTTCAAAGCATAATATGCCCCTTCATCATTAAAATCACTTAGATGTTATAATTCACCTAGCTTAAGCAATGAAAATACAATCAGCTTTCTTTCTCTGAATAAGCACAGTTTTAGCAAATCACTTAAGCACGGGCTTAAAATTAACTAGCTGATTGAGGTCACAGCCCACTTTGCCTATGCGTTAGGACACTGCTGCAGGTAATATGGAGAGAATAAGCAAACCCCAAACAACAGTGAAAATAACCTTTTTCCTCTGAAATCTACCTCCTGAGATACCACTATTAACCTTTAGTGTGCAGAAGCTGTTAACTCTGAGCCCTTCAGAGAGCCCTCTGTGCTGATTCAGCGTTAGAAACCTTCCCTGAGCAAGGCTCTCTTAGGAGGAATGGAAGGACAGGGCACTTGTTATCCATCACTGAGCAATTCCAGCTGCTGGCTGGCACTTGCTAACGTTGCAGGCCTTGGCTTACCAGGTCTTACTTAACCCTTAGAAAGCAATTGCCTTCATCTTTTTCTCTTAATAGGCAGCCAGCATATTCTCCCTGGCAAGCTGCACTCCTACTGAACATTAAATACTTTCATGTGAGAAATTTGTAATGTGTGTGCTTTTAATGGGAGCTTACTGAATGGCTGGGAGTCTCAAATGCTTCTTAAAGCACAAATGAGGAATTTCACCTGTACTCTAAAGCATTCATGCTGCATCTTAAATACCTAAAATCCTAGCCGCTTTCCCCAGTTCCAGCGTACAGTCAGAGTGATATTGAACAGCTTTGAGACTTCAGTTGTCCACACAGGTACTTTGCAAAGAAGGCAGCACTGTCTCCACACTACAAACAGGCAATAAGGCAAAGGAAGGTGTGGTGGCACCCAGGGTGGAGTAATGTGCAGGCACCCACAGCCTAAGTGTCAGGCTGAGCAACTCTCCCTGGCTTCTGCTACACTGGGTAGAGATCCTGTTAATGCAATCAATGGGGTTTAAGCTCATCTCACCATGCAGATGAATACTAAAACAGGAATTTGATTTCCATAGTCCTTGTGGGTCCCTTCCAACTCAGGATATTCTTTGAAAAGAGGTCAGTTACACCCCAGGTATCCTGTTTTCTCTGCTCTGGATGTGAGGGGCAGCATCTCACACCAGACTGGAACCAGCTCCCCCATTTTTCTCTCTGGTCCATGGGCAGCCAGCTGCCAGCACAGCTCATCAGGCAGAATGGGGCTCAAAGCATCCAAAAGCTGAGATCGTGTCTCAAGGTGATCCCCCACGCGCCGTCACACACAGAGTTTCCGGCACGGCCATCCTCATCTCCTGACGCGGCTGCATGGCTCACTGAGGCTGTGTCCACCCACAGCCCGAGATGCCACTTTAATCACAAGCTTGTAGGGACTGACAGCTACAGAACTCATCATTTGGCCATAACAGCCTACTCACCAGCCTGCTTTCCTTTCTGTACCCCACATGACAGCTGCTGTCTCTCCAGCTGAATTGACCCCAATGGTTTTGAGCCCCATGGCACAAAGAAAAGCAATGCCTTACTTGAGGCAAGTATGCTGTTGTGCTCCCCTCGTTGCAACAAGCATTTGCTAGAATTGGGAATGGTTTAGAGAGAGGCAACAAGAAGATCCAAGACTCTTCAAACTAGGAGAGACAGCTTAGCAGGAGTATGTTTGTGGTCTCTGCAATCACCAGTAGCATGAGAGGAGGATGGGGTCTGTTACTCGCTATCTTGTTCAGTACTGGTCTCTGGAAAGCATCAACCCAAGCTAGCAGGAATCAAGTTCAAAACAAAGGAAAAGAAAAGCTTCTTCATGTAACAGGTCTGGGGAAATCCTTTCCATAGGACACCGTGACGCTAAAAATATACATGAACTGAAGGGGAGACTGGTCAAGTACACAGAAGAAAAATCCACTGAGAACTCTTACATACATTGAACCATGTCTGACTCAGATAATTTTCTAAGCTGTAAAGAGATAGCAGTTGAGAGAGTATTTGGGGGACAGATCATATTTTCTTACTTTTTCCTGTTTGATGTGGATGGAGAAAGGCTATTGGGCTAGATAGACACTTTATTCTGGCCCAGATTAATTGCTGTCATATTTTTCTGTTAATTGATGCTACTTCCCTATATCTTTGTATTGGTGACTTTTTTAGAGGTTTCCTTCATTTTTTCCCAAAAATTTCTTTCCAGGTTGCATTAAACCCAGTGAAGATCTGTCTCTATAACACAACATCATTGTGGATAAAGCAGAGATGAAGTAGGGAGTAAGACATATTGGCTCTCAGTCTCAAAGCTTAACGAGCAATTGTAGAAGTGCTAAAACAGACAACTGTCCTTTGGCAGTTAGTGGGGCAACATGTGCTTGCCAAGTAACAAGCACATCACTCCTCTAATGTTTAATCCCAGCAGCGTTTTACCAGCCAAATGAACAACATTCCCATAAATAATAGAGATTCAATGCCTTTCTCTCCTCCCCAACACGGTGCTGTCCTCCCCTTCTACAGCCTGGGAGCAAAGAAGCAGCAGGGAAAACTCTAGTGAGTCTGAGACTTGGAGTGTGGAGCTCACACAAGTGAGCAGGGGGACAGGAGAGAAAGAGAAGTGATGCCTTTGGGCTGCGAGCAGGATTTACCAGTCCTTTGTCCCTGCACTGCATGGGGATTAGAGCCATAACTGTCTTCCCAGCACACTACAGGGCTCTGCATTTCTCTCTCTGCACCCTGCCACTCCCTTGTCAAAACTTGACTTTCTTATTGAAACCCCTTTCTTCAGTGGCTATGCACATAAGCAATGAACTCTTCCCACAGCCTTATGCCAGGACAGCCCTTAGCACAATGCCCAGGAGGCACCCGTGGCTATTTCACAAAGCAGTGTGCCTGTCTGGATGTTTCTGCCAGTTTGGAGCTGTTTTTTTTCTCACTACTAACAAAGAAAAGCCTCTGGTTTGGATATTTTTATATTTAGCAGACTATCATTTAGAAAGTGTATTTTCTGACCTTCTCTGGGAGCATCCCTTGCCCAACAGCATGTTAGACAGAGAAGTATTGACCCAAAGGGCACAAGCTGTGGATGAGTAGGAGAGAAGCTCTCATGGGAGCGCTCTCAGCAAGATCCACCACCTGCCAGAAACGCCAAACAAATGCGAAATTCATTCAATAAAGGGTTTCTTCAGGAAAGGAAATGCTCTCATTTAATTGCCTTCCTTATTCATGCTTCACATACCATCTGAAGAAATTTGATTGTTCTAACTCTAAACTTTTCTAACCTCAAAAAACAAAGCCCCAAACCAACCCTAAAACAGAGTCACATTGCCTTGTTGGCCAAGGTGCTGTGAATGAGCTGCAGGACAGAAACAGATCTCCAGCAAGATGTTTAAAGATGTGTGTCAGCCATTTAGCAGGGAAGGCGGGGCAGGGAGAGTGCATTTCATTGCTGAGCAGCCTGTAAGCGTCTGAGAGCATGATTTATATTCCCACAACTGCCTCTTCAGGTTAAGGGTGAGCACAGTAAAGGATTCATCACAGAAACTCCAGCAAATGCAGAAACGGAGGAGAAAGCAAACCAGGATTCTTTGTCTTATCCATTAAAGGTAAATTACAGTTATTAGAGAGGAACACCCAAGCACAGCCACAGGACATTAAGCCACATGTGAATATTTATATACATATTTGTCTGATCAACCAACTGAATATTTACAAAGATTATACCCTGCTTGCACTGAGCATAAATACCTGGGGAAATCAGCCTTTGAAAAACAACACCTAAGAGTCCCTCCAGCCTCACAAATACACCACCCAGGATACCCCTAATGTATTTCTAAACTGAAGCAGCTGGAAGTAAAGGGCCTGGGCACACAGAACTGAGAACAAGGGGAACACCACACACTGGGACATAGGAAAGTGTCCCAGTCTGTCAGGATCTGCGCTTGAATTTCACTGCTATGTCATTTGACATAGGCTCATGTGCCCCCTCTCCACCACCAAAAAGCCACAGAAGAGGATAAACAATGGCAACTCTAAGTCACAGGAACTCAGAAAAGTAGTGGGAGCACGTTTGCTGTCCAGTCCCACCAGCAGTAGAGTCATTATTTTCTTTGGTTTGGTTTTCGTGTCACATTGCAATAAAAGAGGAAATCCAGAAGTTGAGAAGGAACTTGCAGCATGGAGGATGTTGCAGTCCTGTTCCAGCGGTTTTCTGTACACACATCAACATCATAGAGAGGCTTGAGCATTGTGGAGTGTCATGGACACTTTTGATCCTTGTGCTTTCCCAGTCTGAATGACCTGTGCAGCTATTTCCATCTGCACCCCCAGCGCTGTAAGGAAGGTTTCTATTGCCTGTCCTTCCCTCTGGACATACTTTGGATTCTCCCAGACTTTTCCATCCTGAAAATCAGTAAGGCAGAGGAGGGAACACCAGATTGGATACGTCTGTCCACAAAGCAAGCACAGGATGTTTAGCTACACTTTTAAGCCAGTTTCACTAGAAGTTCCCCTTTCTCTATTCCTCTTTTTGGGTGCTCTCAGCTCCTCATTCCACTCCCACGCTCATGTAGGCCTCCCACTCTGTCCATGTTTTTCCCACCCACTGTATGTTGAAGTTTTGAATTTTAATCACTTCTATATGCTTCTGTATGCCCACACACATGCATTTTCCTACTCCTGGACCTTTCCTCTGCAGGACTCAGCATTTCCTCTGCATCCCACACACAGTCCCTGCAGGTACACTTGAATGGTCCACAGCACACCAAAGAAATCTATTAGAGAAGACAATCTGAAACAAGGGGTGAAAGTTGGAAACAAATTGACTTTTTGTCAAAATCCCAGCACAGGGCAGGGGCTTTTGTTGTCTCAACACCTTGTCCTACCTCCCCAAGGACCAGCAGCCCCAGCCAAGTGGGCATCAGGTGTAAGACCCTGGGGGTCAGGCCAGTGCACTCAGATCAAAGACTGCTGACCTACAGCAAATGGATGCCCCAGCTGGTCCCACACACAGCTGTGGCTTTGTGAAAACACCTGCTGAGAAACCAGCGTGGCAAATAGAAGAAGGGACAGCAGAAACTCCCCACCTCAGCACTGCCAGAGCCAAACAATGACTTCAGTCAAGTTGCCTCATCCTACTGTACTCACTGTTACCCCCCCCCCGAACCCCTTGGCAGCACAAAGCAAAGTGATTAGGACTGAGCAGCAACTGCTGGGCCATGCACAAGTGAGTTTTCAAGTGAACAAATGGCTGTGAGTGCACATTAAAAGCAGGAAGAGAACACTAATAAGGAAACAATTATTTCTTTTTTTTAAAACAGATTTTTTTTCCTATTCTTTCCTCTTATCTGGAACAAACAAAGCTTTGTGGGAACAAATACAATTCCAGAGATAATCCACGCTTTGGATCCTGGAAGCATTTGGTACCAACTTCTGGAAAACAAAACAATGATAATGACTCACACTGGGCCTGGGGGTGGCTCGTCACAAATTTAGCAGCAGCTTCCATGCTCCCAGCTGAGATTGGCTTTGCTGGGTTGTTTTCACAGATCCCCAGGACTGCAATTTAGCACATGCAAATCGGCCCAGCAGCCAATTGCAGCCACCATGCTAGAAAGGCATAAACATGCCATTTAGAAAAATGCTTTGCCATACAAAACATGACTACCTCCTTCCATGCCATTTCAGGCTATGGGAAGAAACACTATTTTTATTATTAAACATTACACATCTCTTTTCCTCCAAGGGGAAGAAGAATTATTTCAAGGCCTATTAAGCAAACATTTACTACACGATTGAAAGCTTTGCAGGCTACCATTGCATCTGGAGAGGTGATCATCCCCTGTACTGGATGCTCATGAGGCCACAGCTCAATTCCTGTGCCCAGTTTTGGGCCCCTTACTTCAAAAAAGACACTGAGTGCAGGACACTGTCCAGCTCCAGAGCAGAGCTGGGGAATAGTCTAGAGAGCAAGTCCTATGAGGAGTGTCTGAGGGAGCTGGGAGTGTTTAACTTGGAGAAAGGGAGAATCAGAGGGGACCTTATGGCTCTCTACAACTCCCTGACAGAAGGCTGCAGCAAAGGTCAGTCTCTTTAAGTAACAAGTGACAGGACAAGAGGAAATGGCCTCAGATTGCATCAGGAGAGCTTTAGATGGTATATTAGGAAAAAATTCTTCACTAAAAGAGTTGCTAAGCAGTAGAAAAGGCCGCCCAGGAAAGTGGTGGGGTCACCATCCCTTGAGGTATTTAAGATGTACAGACGTGGCACTTAGTGGTGGATTTGGCAGTGTTGTGTTAACAGTTGTACTCAATAATCTTAGAGGTCTTTTACACCTGAAAAAATTCTATATTCTACAAGAAATCTCATCTAGTTTTCAGACCATGCTGAACTTTTGATGATGTATGTACAACCTGGACTAAAAAATTTAAAACTAGCATCAGTTTGGTAAAAAATTAAACAGGTTACTTCTGGAAAGCAGCAGAAAGGGCTATGGGAAGACAAGTGGCTTAGTTCTGAGACGATGTTCAGTGAGCCAGAAGTAGATCGCTCTCACAACAAAGCAGGAAGGTTTCCTGCACAAATAAAGCAGGAAGATTTCAATTTCTTTAATGAACAGGGCTTTCCATCTGGGAACTGATGGCTGTGAAATACCTGAGAGGGATCTGCTGGAAGCAGAAAACAAGCCTATTGTCAATGTTCTGTGGACAGGGAAAACAAGAAGAATTTTAGGAATTATACATACCACTCATCTAAAACAATGGTTCTGGTTGGGACACGGTGCATGCATAGAGTTAAATATGCACTCAGATGGTTCAGTGGGCTGAGACCTGTCTCCAGAAATACTCCTTGGTCTTCGAGTGGACATGACCTGGTGACAGTCATACAGCTCTTAAACTGAAAGCATTTGCTCTGAAAATCATCCACTTTAAATATCTGCCTTTGACCCTGGATCCTTTTGTTACTCTTCAAGTGGAAAAACAGCAACACAGAATTTTATACATGCAATCATTCAGGAAAACCAGTGAAAAAGCTAAAAAGTATTTCATTAGATTGTTAGTTAACCTTTCCCCCAAATCTTTCCGTTTATAATGCATCATCATTTTACATAGTGTTTAACCTCAGACAAACTTCCTCTTTTCTTGGCTGAGATTGGGAAGTGAAGGAAGTTAAGCTTTATTCCTTTACAAAACCATGCAAACCTTCAGGTGAGAAGTGCCATAAACCAGCCAACCTCTGCGTCAGAGTACTGTTTATCATCCTGATTACAGGTACTTAAGAAAATTCAAATGGCTCTTATTTCTCTTGTATTTGCACAGTCATAGAAAGTAAAACATTTTCCAAAAATTATTCAATATTAGTGATGCACTGGTAGGACCCAGACAAGTTTCAATATTCAGAAGACTGAGTGAAGATCCAGCACTTCCAGATGCCCAGCTCTGTAACCTCAGATATCTGGCTGACAGCTCTGCATTGCTAAGCCACTTTACACCCAGGGAGTTCCTGGACCTGTATTTCTTTTGAAGATTTATGAAATACTTTATTGCAAACTGAAAAATAAAATCCCGCATAATATCAAAGACTTTCCTTTGCATAACTACACAGAACTGGCTGCAAGCGCTTAAGAAAGTTATATGCATATAACTAAGTTCATTATCATTTATATCTCTGGAATTTTTTATTATAGAAACCAAGTAATTTCATTAAATAAAAACGCTAAAATATTCATAATTTCTAGCTCAGTCAGAACGGATTTTTTTACAAAGATGCACAAGCACTATATGGGCTTCTAGGAGATACTTAGCCAATGTCTGCAGAAGAGGGTTACTTCAGAATAAAGGAAAGTGTGGATTTAAAATGCTATAGCTATTCTTGAATAATACCCCAGAGGAGTGCTCCTGTTATAATGAAAAAGATTTTTCAGAGTTTTGTTTAATTCATTTCCCAGCTGAATTAAACTAAATCAGACAAAGGTATTTTTTTCCACTAGCATGTGCGTGTCAACAATAGGCATTATCCCACAACATCACAGGTACTTTACTTCCACTGGTCAGCAAGTGTTATTTTTCCAAAAACACAAAACAGGAAGAGGAAGCCTGAACAAAATATGTGCCATGACAGTGGCAGAGAATGGCGAGCAAGACACCTGGTGTGAGAAGGAAAATGTACTGATGACCCCCAGTCAGATCCCAGTGCTCCTCAGCCTTGCAACCCACTCTCAGCTCCAGCTCAGCACCACTAAGCCCCTGTTCCCATCTCCCACCAGCAATGCACATCCACACTCTGAGCTGCCACAGATCAAAGCCTCTCTGTGCTCCCTGAACTCAGCAAGGAACTGCAGGTTCCACTATCTGTCGCTTCCATACACAGAGCTGTTGCTTCCAGTAATTTGAAGCTGAACTGTGCAGTATTTGCTGTACACTGTAACTTGCTGCTTACTTGAATAAACAGCAGCGGGAAAATTTTCAAGGACTAGTGTATGTAAATAAAATGTAGATGGATGCATAGATGACTGCACAAGCAAACAAAGGAGAGTCTGTTCCGCTCATAAGCCAAATGCTATTCTTGAATATGCAATTGTACCTCCTATGTGTGTGATTCCATTTGCATCTGCAGATGTCTTGCACGTGCAGACACGTTATGACAGTGCCCCAAATAGTCTCAGGGAAAATGCAAAGATGTATATGGGCAGCAACACACTGGTTAATGGCAGAGGCACAGCCTGACCCTGCCTACCTAGACAGAATGCTTATTCCTGTTGCCTCAAATATCAAACTTAGTATTGTGAGGTCTGGAGAAATACGAAGACCTACTGTGCCAGAAATCATTTTAATTTGCCATAAAGCCAGCATCAATCAGTATATTTCCAGGAGCATCTCCAAATTTCACCAGTGTGTGACTCCCATGGAAACCAAGTTCAGGATTTACTTTCAATATGAGCTTAATTTGTACTAAAGGCATCAATTTGCAAAATAGGGACTTAAATTCAAAAATACTCTTATGAATGTTTGAGACTAGATCAGTCTCTGGATACAACCAAACCTCTACTACTGAAAATAAAGCTGATAATGCATTGCTGCTGAATGCTGTTGCTGGTTGATGTGAGAAGTATCTGTGGTTTTAGCAATGATGCATCCCACAGGAGAGTCTGTACAGGAGCCAAGGGGAGGACAGGCATGAGACAGAACCACTCATAGAGCCAAGTAAGAAATCCGTATGAAGGAAGGCTGAAACACACTCACTAGCAGAAATCTCCATGCTGCTGTTAAGTAGTCTATGGGTACAGAGCCTTTTACATCAAAGTGCCTGCAAACCAGGGACAGGTCACCCAAAATAGTTTTTCATAACTCTATTCACACTACGACAACGATGCAGTCATTATTTAATATTTACCTTAAACTTAACACTGTAGTAGCTATCTGTTTCATAATTTTGGCTAGGAAGCCAAAGCAAAAAAAAAGTCTGGACTGGCAAACCACATCTCCTAAGCAAAGGAGAAAAGAGTGTTAGCAGAGAAAATAATTAAATAGCAAAACACTTAACAAAATTAACTGTGGTTGCACCATCAGAATGGAAAATATCTCTGTGCATGCAATACAATCAGTCAGCTTGCAAACTCTGAAACTAAGATAACAAATGAAGCACCTGAAAGATGATACAGGATGTTGCTGTGCTAAAATACTTGTAAAGAAATTCACAAAGGAAGAGGATAAATCTCACTCTGCATTGCTTTGGATTACTTGCAACTTTGTGGTGGCTTGGAGACCCATTAAGCCGCATTTTGCAAGGTGCTGTCCAAACAAGCACAGCTTGCCCCTAAGACAAGGTCTGCACACCTTGTGTGTGGAGCATAAGAAAACAACAGGCTAGAGTTAGCTAAAGTAAAGAGGTGAGAGGTATTCGCATAACAATAAAAAATCTTGCTAATATTTTTGCTACATCACAATAGAGCTGTACAGTACTATACAATTACCTTCAATATTTCAGTTTCTCTTTGAAGTGTCATGCATTAGCTCCTGTCAGAATCAGGAGTGGTCTAAGGCTCTGAGTCAGCCCAACACACAAAAGTGAATCTGACTTTAAACGTGTGCTTACATCCTTATGAGTTGTTTGCATTAAAGACAACATAGATATGAGGAAGGCAAAAGGCTTGGTCAATCTGTCAGAATAACTTCAGATCAGAGGATCAAGGACCTGTAAGTAGCCCACAACCTGTGCCACCACTGTTGTAGTCCATGTTTCCACAGTCTTTCCACTCCCATAATTTTATAATCCTTTTGCTGGTTTACATCTCTGACTGGCGTGGCCCCACAGTGCCACGCTGGGCACTGCACTACACATTCAGGGGTGTTTCCAGAGTATACACCTGTCTCCTGGGACATGCTCACCTTTTGAAAAAGTAGCAAAGAGATTTATCCTCCAGCAGGCCCACCCCACAGTGACCCTTTTATAGGTGGAAGCTTTAATTTTTATTGTGCATTTTTCAATAACATAAACCCCAGTCTTAATGGAAAATGAAAAAAAGGCAGCCAAGGAGAGGGAATGTATTTTTGCATCCTGATTCAAAGAAACAGACCCCATCTGCAGTGGTCAGGCTCATGGTGGCATGGGGCTAGAATCTGGAAATTAAGCTCAGTTGGAGATAACAGTAGGAGATCATTCCCACAGACTGTCTCCTTACAGCACAACATCAGAAAATACAAAGGCTACACAACTCTCAGCATCATTCGTCACAATGGGGGAGGCAAGAAAAGACTCAGGCACCACATCTGCATCAAGCACACTCCAGTACAGGATTCACCTGTAAAGCCAAACCAGCTCAGCCAGGAAACTATTAGAACAGTATCATTGACTTCTAGTTCATTAAAGTAACAGCCTAGCATCCCCCATGGCCTGAACACCACCCCACTTTTACCAGTAGCTTATTGTTCTCTTTACTGCTCCAGGTTTCCAAAAGACACAAAACAATCAATCACACGTACCACTACGGTAAAAACTTCATTATAGCTTTTCACTGAAGTCTAGTGTGTGTACTGCTTCCACATGCAGCCACAATTTCTTCTATTTATTTATCACATTATTCTTCAAAGCAGGGCAGAACATGCTTTGAAGGGAGTCCAGAGTTCTCTACCAGAGATTCCACTGTTGCCATAAGCTTGTCACAGACAGCAACGTGCACACAAGAGTGTCATGGGAGGGAAGAGGCTACTGAGGCAGAAACGGGTGGCTATAACCATTAACAGCTTTTCCTTAGCAAGGCCATAAGGGAATCCACACTACCTCAGCAACAGTGTTCCCCTAAGAACAGCGTTTCTCTACAAGAGAACACCAAGCATTTGCACTGGAGGCGTGGACATTTTTTTCTTCTAGGTCCAAGATCTCACAAAAAACCCCAACACAAGCATTAGGAGATCTAAAAGACATCCTCATAAGCATCCAATTATTATCATCTACAGATCTTAATAATAACAACATTAATACAGGATTTCAGTCATAGGCATTTACCCAGTGTTCTAGAGAGAGAAAGTCATATTCATGGAAGAAACACATGTAGTACAGAAGAAACTGTAGAAACACCACTTCAAAAGCTTCAACAAGATCATCCTAAAACTCAGGCATAGTACCACACCAAACCAAGGCACTCATACACTTATTCTCCTCTTCAAAAACTGTTCAGAGAAAGTGTTTAGGATCACAAATACCATTCAGAAATTCACCCCACCACACTTCCTTCCCATCCTAGTGAAATGCTCTCTCCCCAACAGGGTAGGAGCTGAGGGAGGAGTTGGGAGTCTCCTCTGGCCCCCCATCAGGAGCAGGCAGGGATTTCTCTTTGCTTCTACGTACATCCCCATTCAAAAACACATTCAACAACCTCCACTAGAAAACCACTGCAACATTACTACTACCAGAAGCACAAAGTACAGAGACCTCTTAGAGTGGGGCTAACCCTAGAGTTGTGTGAGGCCATTGGCACTCAGGGGAAGGTTATCCCCATATTGGCCAGGTGATAATGGAAGGCACAGTTGGGGGTTCCAGATGGGATGAGAAATACACAGGTCCTATACAAAGAAAAGGGACCTGATGGGGAACAACAATGAGGGTCATGTGTGAGGTAGGAATCTCTGTGAGGACAAAGGACACACGTGGGGGTTCTGTGTGGGTGGGCGCTCCAGGCGGGATTAAGCACAGGGTGAGGTGGGGCCAGGCCTCGGGTAGAGGGGGACCGGGCTGGGAATGCAGCGGGTGGGGACGCTGGGGGCGGAGAGGACGCGGGTGTGGGGGATGCCGAACTAACGGGGACTCGGTCCCGGGGATGCGCGGCGGGGTCAGCACCGCGGACAGCGCCCGGCCCATCGCGGCCACCTGTGCGCGGCGCCGGCGAGGCGGAGGCGGCGGGGAGGACGGTGAGGAAACGGGGCCAGCCCGGGCCGAGCGGCGCCCGGGCGGGGAGGCGAGGGCGGCGGGGACAAGGACGCGCGCTCCCCACCTGGGCTGTGGCTGGATCTCAGGCGCCTTCCACAGAGACACTGCAGCATATGCGAGCCTTTCTCCAGGAGAAGCCCGAGAATCCTCATGGATTTCACTTTGTGGCGCCCTCCCGCTCCTCGGAAAACGGACCGGCCCCGGAGCGGCCGGCTCTCAGCGGCGGGGCGCCGGGCCCCCTCGCCGCCAAACTTCCCGGCCCATCGCCGCGGCCCCGCCGCGCCCGGGGGAGGGAGGGGGGCCCCGCCGCCACTTCTCGGGACTTGTCCGCCGGCGGAGGGCCGGCCGTGCCGGGAAGCGGGGCGGGCTGGCTGGAAGGACGTCAAGCCCTAGAAACACGCGCGGCCGGCTCCCAGCCCTGCCCCCTGCCGGCACAGCCCCCGCCGGCCCGGGCAGCGCCGCCGGGACCCCCCCGCCGCTGGGGCTCGGCCGCTCTGCTCCTCCGGCGGGGCTCGGCAGCTTTCCCCCCGACACCGGGGGCCCGGGCCCGCCGCGCTCAAGTTCTGCCAGTCCCGGCGGGGAGGGAGGAAGGGAGGGAGGGAGGAGACAGCCCCGCCGCCCGCCCCACCAGCGCCGGGGCTGTCGTGCGCGCCGGGCAGGGCCGGTGCCCGCGGGTACCCCAGCCACAGAAAGCACCACGGGAGGGGGCACCGAGCGCGGCCCTCCCGGGGCTCCCGGGGGATGGAACCACGGGACTGCCAACGTACTCGGGAAGAAGAGACAGCCCTGGTCCTAAATCAGCGGTGGGTGCGAGTGCCCGGACAGGGGTGCTCCTTTATGAGCACGCTGTAAACGAGAGAGCCTCCGTCTTTCCACCTACCCCAAGGCAACAGCCTCCTGCAAGGGGCGTTCCATTGAAACTCAAGGTACCTTCTTTTTTACCCATTTTAAAACAATCACTGTTACAGCACTGCAGACTCAAGTCTCAGTGTTGGCGCTGCACAGAGAAAGGTAGGGCACATATTTCACATGCAGGGATGGTTAGGGAAAGATGCTCTCCTTAGAACCGTCTCCAATTCGTGAAATTACACAAAACCCACAACACAAGGCTGGAAAGCGCAGGAGCGCAGAAAAACTCCTTCGACAAAATGGTACCATCATTTACAAAAGCTGTTCAAAAGAACTCTTTCACCTGAGTAAACTCTAATAGTGCACTAAAAAGCAGCTCCCTCTGGGACAAATAGGAACCCAGCACAAGGGTGAATTTCTAACTGAATTACCTTGTGCTCAAGCAGGGTTACCTACTCACACACCACCTTTCAAAGCCTTCTCTGTTTTTGTTTCTCCTAATACCTGGAAAAAGTGACCAGGTGTCTCTGACCAGGTCATGAGATGGACATTTTTTCCAGAGACTGAATGCACTCTAGGACGTAACAGGCTTCTGCCCAGCACTTCCGTGGGATGCAAGAGTGCGGAAACAGAGTTAGAAGTTAACATCTAGATCAGAATACTAAGGCACATAAACCAGGCATAACAAAAGAAATGCTGTTTAGGTGTGAGAATCTATCAAGCATGTGTGGTAAAACTAGTATTTTTGAGAGCATCTGGAGTCTTTCGTGCCCCCAGTAAATACTCCACAGTTTCAGTTTTACTCTTAAATAGAAAAGAGGAGGGCAGGAACCAGTTAAAATGCTAAATGTTTCATGAAATGGTAACTCTTATTTTCCAGTCAACTCTACTTCATATGCTGAAAAACAGCACTTATGTAGAAACAAAGTCTGTAGAGTATAGTTCAGGACTGTTAGAAAGATGGGAAATATTACTAACATCCCTGGGATTCATGCTAAACTCAGTTTTTATTATCTGCTGTGACTTAGGCTGAAAAACCATCACTCTGTCTTAATTTTTAAGCTATTTTAGATAGGACCTTGCACAGCCACCAAGTCATAGCAAAAAAGCTAAATGAAACTGCCCTTCTCCATGTCCCCAGTTACCCAGGATCGTTGCTCCATCGCAGTCCTCAGCAATCCCTGCTCCACAGCCATCATGAAAGACTAAGGTGCCATGTCAGGGCAGATACCAAACTGAGACAACAGCTGTTATCTCCCCCCTTCACCCAGAGTTGTCCTTCAGTCCTCTGCTACACCTGATCAACAGAGAGCAAGCCTGTAGTCCTGCTGGAACAAGGCCAGAAGTGGTTTGCACAGTGAAGCCCTAAAACAGAACTGGTGGTCATCCAGTACTTCGGTAATAGCACAAAAAAAAAATAATAGTCCTCTTTCTGCAAATGCTTCAGCAGCATGTTTGAGATGAGAACAATTCTGGATGTGGCCAATCAAGGACAGTACAGTGAGATCCAAAGTCAAGGTGCCCTCCTTGCTTAGCAGCCAACATGGAGCTGTAAATGAGGGGCTCTTATTTGGAGATGCCAGGACTGAAGTGCAGCACTAGGTATGAGGGAAGAATTGCACTCAGATGTTATACATATCAAGCTAACATGGGAATGGGCAGATTTCTCCCATGAACATGCAAGGGCAAGTATCTTGGACACAATACAGATGCTTGTAAGAATAAAATGTGAAAATGTAACAGGTATCTGAATTTTGAGACCTCTGCTCATTAAACTAACACAGCTATTTCTGGAAAATCTACTCAAAATAACCCGTAAAACCACTAATGAAATAATCCCCATTTCTTTGGGGAGTTTCCATCACCATGCAGCAAGTCTGATAATCCAGCCTTTGTGGGGCACACTCTAAGGGGTCAGTTCCTGACTCACATTAGGGTAAAGGAGGGCAGACTCAAATCAGTGAAGAGAATGAATATTACCTGACATTTCCAAAGAAGGGCCTACAACAAGCACGTGCTCTTTCAAACTGAGTCGGTTTAAGTAAGTTTACACAACAAAATGGAAGCATAAAAATGGTAAAGAAAGAACTGTGATGCATATGACTCAACTGTTTATATGCCACAAAATACTCAGTAATGTCATGTACCCAATTAGGTAAATCTTAGCCCAGTAAACAAAGCTTAAAGAATTTGAAAAGATAAATGGAGCTGACATAAATCGAGACATTGTTAGATGTGTTAACTCATTTTAATCTGAAAACAAGGTAAACCAAAATAAAATTTATTTCAGTGCAGAGGGACAGCATGTACCTAAATAATACTTCAGTGGGACACAGTGGTGCACATATCTTACAATGGCTCCATTGAAGAGCTCGCACTGCTAAATAATAATGCAAATAACATCTCAAAAGTTACCGTGAAAATGCTACAGATATTTAAATTTTTAGCCACTTGGTAGAACACAGGTATTAGAAATGATAGTGTGCTTGAATAAAAGCAGGGATTGCATTTACTGGAACACAAAGAAAGAAGTGAAAGCCTCATTGAGGTCAGAAGACATTTACAGGGAACACAGTGTCATGTGTGTTTCTCCCTTATTAAATTAAAATCCCATTTGCCTTCTGAAGCACTGAACAGAAACAAGAATATGTTTAGGATTATGGAATTTAAATTAATACCTTCTACTAAAAAGAAGAATGTACTGCGCTCTGATCAGAGAAAAATAAGGTGATTTAACCAACAAGGTTCTTTGCCGGGTATTAAGATAGCGTAATATGTATGAGTTCACCGGTTACAAAAGCCAAAAAAGAAAGAAAATCTACAAAAGCTCTAAGAAGAGACTAGCCAGGAAAGGTAATTCCCTCGCGTTCATAACAAAGGCAGTAATAATCTTTCAGTGTGCTGGGTCTGTTTTGTTTTCACCCACACTGACTGGTCGTTCTTTGAACATTGTGATGGGTACACAGACAAACAGCTTGTGCAGGTGTGTTATTTCTGGTTGGTTGGTTTGGGTTTTTTTGCAAGTCTCTGCACTTGTATTTTCTGGTCCAACACAGGCGGATATGATGAGAAAGGGCCCATTAACCTTAAGAGCTTTGTCTAAGCTGGTGCTGATGCAGAGCTTGGACCTTGTCCCTCTCTCTGTAAATTTACGAGACTCCTTGCACTTTGTGCTCGCTTCTTGAAGCTCACTCCATGGGTCCATATGTGATCAGTGATTGTATATTCTTCATTGGTGGCAGAGACCACTCCACACCACCTCTCCTTCCAAGAGCTACTTGAGCAAAATCTGTCTATGGGCCAAAAACTACCTTATTACCCCTTTTCAGTGCAAGCCACTGTCACCATTGTGGTCTGGGTATTTCTGCTTACCCTTCTCCCCTTCTTTATGAAGCAGAGCACTGCTGACAAGGAGGGATGGTGGGGTCTGCTTCAGGGACATACCAGCCACATACAGCTCCTACTGCACCCAGCTCCACCAAAGTACAGCACAATCACACCAGAGACTGTGGAACTGCAGCACAAAGTTGAGGGGTTTGCTGAAAGTCACCCAATAAATTTGTGGACAAGTAGGGAATCATCTGTCAGTCCTCATTCTAGTGATTTAATGAGAGGATTAGCCTCTTCCTGATCAGTATAAAATTGCACTCATTATAAGGCAAAGATTCTGCTGCAAACTCTACCATGGATAAACTATACCACACACCTTCTGAGAGAAAATAGAAGGTGGGACAGAAAAAGAAAGACAGAGCTTGATTTTGTACATCAGACAAGAAAGATTAATTTCTGAGTTGCATTTCTGAAACAGAGTGAACAGAAACCACTGACACCAGGTCCTGCTGGAAAGATTGACTTGGTAAAATCTCAGCCCCTCTAAGCTCACCAAAGCAGGTTCCAGAGCAAAAGAAAAGATGTCCTATAGCCTTGATCATTTCATAGGTTTATCCTCAGACACATAAAAAGCTTACAGTAATGTGCACTCAGGAGCTGAATTTCTTGACATTAAGAAGAAATCTAATATCACATGTAAAGAAGGCTTTGTGTATCAAATGTCTCCAGGCTGAATTAGGGAGAAGTGGTTCTGAATATTTTTCAGTACAGTGACACTTCATCAGAACCTGAACTTCTAGGGCATCTCCAAACATTTAGGCAGTAGTATCAGCAGCTCAGAGCAGATATTCTGGAAAAAGAGGCAGACAGACACTGTTCCTTCCACCCACTTCCACTGCCCAGCAGATGCCCTCATCTACAGGATGTAGATGTGTGTAGATGTGTCTCACAATGTGTTTAGGAACCCTTGATGGATATCTCCCCAACAAAATTTTATACTAATTTTTGGAAACCAGTAATACTAATGGCCTCCTCACTATCTTTTGGCAAGGGGTTCTACAGGCTATGTAGGCAGGAAAAAGCTTTTATTAGTTAAAAACTCCTTCTCAATAGCTCCATTTAATGCTCACCTTAACTTATAAGGTGAGCATTTTAAGATTGTATTGTGAAATGCTAATTTTACGTTCTCCGCAACAGTCATGGTTTTATACACCTCTGTCATATTTCCTTCCTCTATTGTTTCGTTTCTGAAGGCACCTGAAAATGCCTAATTTGTTCCATCATTCCCTGGGCAGCAGCTACTCTTCACGCTCCACTGACCCTGTCGCTGTTTCCTGTGCTTTTCTCATTCTATCACATCTTTTCTGAGAAAGGATAACTAGAGCTGCACACAGTACTCAAGTTGTGAGTGCTCCAGGGATTTCTAGCACAGCAGAATGATAGCTCCTATTTCCTTTCTGTACCTTTTCCAATAATTTCTGCTTGCATCTGCTGAGCTAGCACTTCCAGAGAGATTCACACTTTCTCTGTGATCAGTTTCCAGTGAGGAAATGGACCCTGGTAGCACCTCTTACCCTGAGTGACCATAATTTATATATATATATACATATATATATACACACACGCACACACATATATATATAATACCCCCACCCCTCATATATTCAGGTTTCATCAATGGGTGCATTACCCTGCACTCCTCCCCAGTTTATACTGTTGTTATTTCAGCAGATGCTCCTTCTACAGCTCTTTTGTGTCCACTTCTGTTTCTCTTAATCCAAAGATTTTGTCTCTTCTTCATCCCCTCACTCCTCAAGATCATTTAGGAGCATGTCCAGGACTGCACTGCTCAGTCCCTCTTCACTGGCAATTTCCCCACTGATGAGACCTGCCCTTTTTTCTTTAAGGGAAACACCCAGTGACGAAGCATCTTAGAAATCCGGACTTCTGCCTCACCTTTACCCAGTTGCTCAGGGAACATTAAGGAATTTGGGGGGATGTTGCTCCCCAAGAGCCATTCAGCCCCTTACCCAGATGACCAAACCTGACTGCCAGCCCCCCACAGGATGGTTGCTGTGATTTTTTGCAGATGAAGTTCACGGCAAACCTCCAAACGTTGCCACATTTGTCCTTTGAACCCGAGAGCCGCAGAAACACCTTCTAGGTGCACCTCTTGGTGGGTTCAGGTCCCCTGCCAGCTGTGGTTGCTGTTTCACATCTGCAGTCCTTCCAAGGGAAAGCACGCTGGAAGGCAGAACATCTCCCCTGCCTGCTGATCCATCCAGGCTCCAGGTTACGAGAGAGGAAAGCAGATCAAAGGGCTGTAATGCAGCCAGCACGGGGGGCAGATCTGACCCACAGGACTCCAGGAACTGAGGTTATAAATCCAAGGTAGGTAATGATGGCTTTGCCTGAGGCATGACCCAAGTTTTGAGGGCAGCAGATCACAGTTGAGCCAGAGTTTGGAGGTGGGCAGCAAGCCAGCTTGCTGGCCAACAGAGCTCCTGGGCTCTGCCCACCCACAGCCCCTTGGCTCCTCTGCTTTCAGCAGGCAGCCACCAAGGCAAAGCCAGAGCTGGAATAGGTGCAGCCTCCAAATTCAGGATGTGCTCTTGGCTTTCCCCCCAGTTCCCTGCATAAAACATGGAACAACTGGCAGGCTGCTTTCCTCATCTACGAGTGTGACCAGTCCATCCACCTCCTCATGGGGAAAAGTTGTTGGGCTGAATAAAGGGGATTTTCTGAGGGTAAAAGTACAATAGACCAACCATGCAAGAAGCCATCTCCCCCTCCCCTCCAGCAAACTCACTCCTAAAATTCCAGAGGGCATCTGAGGTTGGGAGCAGCATCTGTGGAAGCACGAGCCTCCCCATCTGCCTACTTCCAGTGACACTTACAGAGCCTTTTGCTGTTGTCTAGACCCGAAGTGTATTTATTCTGGCATGCTAATACAACGCATGTGGCACAGCCTCATCAAGACAAGCAAGTACTTGCCTAACTGCCTGCCTTGGGAATGATGGTACAAGAAATGCTTTCTGCTCCAATTCACAGCTGCTCCAATGACAGAAAAGCCACTATCAGGACACCACAGTTCAGACCCTCACTCATTAAGTGGCCACCACGGCTGAAGAGTGCACAGAGACACATCTGAAACAGATTTCTCTGGAAAGACCTCTATTCTGGAACATGCAATTCTCAGTGTCTGCAGTGTAGCACAGCTAACGTTCTTTATCAGACCAACACACGGACTTGTCCCTGCTGGTTCTGAAAGGAAAAAAATTATAAAAGCTAGGTATTAAATAATAATATTACAGTGCAGTTGTAAAGGGTCTATGTAGGTAAAGGAAAATTAATGTTTCAAGAGATTTGAAGATGGGATTTACAAGACCTTTATGAGTGCCACCCTTGAAATCCTGGGTTGTTAGGACAGGACTTTGTACTGGGTACATTTTTTTCCAGGTGTTAAGGTGTAAAGTTAACAAGACTTTTTGTCTGGAAAATTTCCTTTTCTGAGACTCATGTAGTCCTCACCAGAATGCAAGAGAGCTAAGAAATAAAAAATTGTCTCTTTCTCAGAGCAAACAATTTCTTTGGGGCAGTAGTAAAAAATAAATAAATAAATTTAACATGTTATTTTTCTTAAAATTATATTTTTCTAAAGTATCACAACTTTGCTGAAGTATTTTTGCAATATTATGAAAATAAAATTGCAAGGAAAGTCTTTGACCTTATCAAAAGAAAATATTTCTGTAAGATTCTCAAGCAAAATCAGACAACTGAGGAATACCAGGAGTGTTTGGCTGACAGTGGTGTGAACAGAGTATAACTTGACTCATTCCCCATTAGGCCACGAGTCCCCACTGCTCTGCAGCCCCCTGCACATGGATATAGACTGGCTTCATGGGATGGAGAAGACTTGTTGCTGTTCATACTTTCAGGACAAATGGTGAAGGCAGTTGATAGGACCAGGCGCAGACCCTGCCAGCTACAAGGCAGAACCACTTTCTCCATCCTCTGCTATAAGAGAAAACCCAAACCTGAACGTTTTGGGTTCCTTTTTGCATTTGACTCATGGTCCAGCATCTTCTAAGGTTTCTATTGTTAGCTTTTCTCTGCAGCCATTAGAACCAGGAAATTTAAATATGCCACGTTACCATTCTTACATAATGGCTCAGGGATTTAAGAAAGGCCCCAAATCTTCTAAAGGTTTGCAACACCAGTTTGCAATAACCACACCAGTGACAGGTAACACGGTTGGCTCCCAGGGACAGGAATCATTGCTGACATGTGACACACTCAGTAATGGCCTTACCCTGCTTTTGCTGAAAGCACAGCCGTGCCAGCCCACAGGCAGCTCAGAGTGATTATCAGCCCCTGGAGAACTCTGCTCCCCTATGAGAAAGTAAAAATCCCACTTTCCTCAACAGCTGAAGATACTTCACTTAAGATGGAATAAAAATTCTAGCAAATCCCATTCCAAAACATGCATAATCTGGCAAATTAGGGACAAATAAGAAGGGTTCAAGTCAAAGATGAAGCACTATTATGTGAATATTGCTGTGTAGCACAGCAAGAAAGAGGAAATCACCAAAGATGGATGACCAACGGGTGCAATTTCACAAAAGGAGTAAATACAGCAGGAATATGCTTCCGTGTGTGAGCAGATAAATCAGCCAGGCATTGCTTTATCAGGCTTTACCAGAGGCCTTGAAGGTCAAGCACCACAGTGATTGTCTACTTCCCACAAGCAAAGTTCAAAACCTGGACCACACACAGCACATGTGATGGACCTGGCTCAGCACAAAATGCAGCTCAGCATGAGCTAAAGCTGTAACTGCAGCCACAGAATGGACTGAGCAAGGGTTAGAGGAGAGATGGGTGGGTGCAGAGGATTTTCCAGTAATGTTAGAGAGCTGGGGCCAGATTCTGACCTGCTATAACTGATACTGCTCCAGGAGGTCTGACTTCAGCCCATACATTTCAGGCATTGATTTTTTTTTTCTAACACGCACTTTAGGGATGCAAAGCTGAATTATAAAGCTGAGCTGCTGCTCCATCAGCATGTGCTAAGCTATTTATGAGTCACTAAAACACACCTTTTCTAATTCTCACCTTAGCTTGTGAATGGCATGTGGCCAGGATGCCTTTTCCAGCTACTTGAGAAAAGTCACCACAGTGTGCTGTGTGCCAGACCATTGGCAGAGCCACTGTACTGGCTCTGCTACAGGATATGGTTGACCTCCAGCCAGACCTGCATTAGCCCTCTGCCTGTTTACACTGGGACAGTCACAGACATTATCTAAACAAGTGTCACCCAATGGCAACAATAAATTTTAGGAATTTCCCTCAAATGAGGAAGCCTCTGCAGAATCAAAAAACACAACTGCAGGCTTGAGTAGTCCCAAGTCCCCAGTGCTGCCTTAGCCCCACACGTCATTTCTGTCCCTGCATAAATGATCCTACGAGGTACAGGGGCCTCACAAGTGAGTGGGACCACAGCCATCACTTTCCATTCCCAAAAAAGCTGCATCATACAACTCAGCAGTGAAACAGTAGTTACAGTGGGGAAAAATGTCCAATTAAAGCACAGCTGTTCTGAGCCAGTTCTCATGTGTCATGCATCCACATCCTCAGACCACTGACAAAATTATTTCCTTGCAAATGGCATTTGCTGAAACCCCCAACACAGAGGCAACCTCAACTGTGCAGCATTCAGGTTCACATAAACCTCCTTAGATGTTACATCCCAGCAGTAAGGATTGCCTTTGCTCTATCTAGTTATCTTGAAGGCCAGCCCCACATTCAAATCCCTACACTCAGAGGCTTGACTTATTTTTTTTCCACCACTTTAGTTCCCTGACTGTTATCCTGATCCCAAGAGGGATTTTCCATCTCCCACTCCCCTTCTCAGCCAGCTGCTGTGCACAGATTTAGCAGGATGACTCAGAAGCAGGGAATGACAGCTCAACATTTTCCTGCTATAGAGCAATCACTTCCTATCTCCAGAAGGTCCTTGGGTCAGGATTTGGGCTTCTGTGCAAGGGAGAGGGAAGCAATGGTTGCTTTCTGAGGAAAACCAGACCCACTCTGTGGTACCTCCTGCTGCTTCCCTCTGTCACAGCCTCAACTTGTCCTTGCTTAAGTCTCACAGGCACAGCTTGTTGTAAAATACAAGTTTAGCTACTTGCTTGTCATGACAGCAGAGCCTCAAAGCTCCTGAGGTCAGCGCCAGGCACTCTGTGAGGCAGCACACAACACTGGAAGCTGTGAGGAATGGGAAGGCAGGTTCCCAAGGGGGTGTCTTTTCCCTGCTGAGTTACAGCAAGTGTTGCAGCCACATTATCTATTTTTCATTCCCCAGTGCTCAGTGTTGAGCCTTACTGAAGCCACAAGGAATCCAGCCCCACTCAGCAGTGCACAGAAGCTCTCTGGCTCAGCCCTGCAGAGCTGTGTGGCACAGTGGGCAGCTTTGCAGGAGTCTGATACCAAGAACTCTCCCCATTTTTATATGCTACACTCCCAGAGCTGCAGCAAGAGCAAGTGAGGGTGAGGCAGGGGAGAGACTCCTGCTCCTCACCCTGCTCCCTCAGTCACCACCCTGGGTACAGCAGGAGCTGTCAGGCAAGGCCACAGATGTCCAAGGTGGTTACTGTCAGCAGCCAACTACACGAAGGCAAGCAGGCGGAAGCAGAAGGATCCGTCTCAGGGCGATGCTCTCAGAGGACAGATGGTCAAAGATAACTTCTGAAAGAGTGCATAAGTGGGACTCCTAGATCTCCACACAGCTGCAGTAACTCAGCTGCCTTTCCCGAGACCTGAGGCATCACTAAATCTGGCAGCTGGCGAGAAGAGTTTTGCTGCCAGGCCCATGGATGTGCACTGGACACAGCGTGGCCATGGGTCAAACTGTCCATGCAGAGGAGCAAGCATCACTCACAGAGAGACCCAGAGATCCCTCCTGGTGCTTGGCCACCTCCACACTCACCACTCTGCCCCTTGGCAGAGCTCCCTGGGCTCAGGCAGGGCACCTGAGCTGTCTCTTTGCCCATTTATCCAGACCAGAAGTGGGGACAGTTCTCAGCGAGCACAGAACACCTGGCAGCCCCAGTCTCCAGGTAAAACAAGCAGTGCTTTTGATGGGATAGAACAGACAACAGCTTTACTTGTACACCACTGGGACAAGTGTCTGGTAATGGGCCTACGTTAACACAAAGTAAATTAACAATCAGGTACAGCCTCGGAGCTGACATCTGCTCCAGCCTATGGGACAGTCTGAGCAGCTAAAACTGGAACAGAGCAATTCCTGGGGAACAGCTCATAGGGGAAAGCCTGTGCTGGTCTGTCAGGGATGCAGGCAGCAGTGCTTGGATAATCTCATTTTAAACTATTGTTCTGCTCTTCCACAACTTGCTTTACCAGTTCAGCATTCACCCTGTAGAAACTATTGGAACATGTCTCTGGTAGCCCAGAGTTTTTTCTCCAGAGTGTCACTCTCACCAAAGAAGGTTTCATGGAAGATGCTTGCTGAGGCCAATTATCATTTTTCTTCAGGGGTGTTTATACCAACTAGGATTGTTGGAAATGGGCACTTGGCCATCCTGCCACACAGCAGCTGTGTTTGCACTGCACTTCACTGAAGACCCTGCTATTTACATCTAATATTCCAAACTTTTCAAAATTCCTTTTATTCCATGTTACAAGTTTCCCATTTCCTCACTATCTCTCTGTAAATTCTGTCAAGATCCTAATGTCCTAATACCAGAAAAATCCTGCTGAAAAGAGAGTTCAAATAAGCAGGTGATGATTCAGCCCAGGGTCCGGGTAGTTAACACAGACACACAATGCTCTGTGTAGACCAGTATGAGGTTCTTAACACATCACAAGGCATTACAGAAGACAGAGCAGCTGCCATCCACTTTCCTAAGGGCAGTACCCTTGAACACCCTTTCATATTATTATTGCTGTCAGGATTTTCCTACTCCACAACTGCTCTTGAAAAATAGGAGAGAGTCCTGGTGGCTGGGACCAAGCAGGAGCACAAGGATGCTGCTTCTGCATGTGGTGCAGTACAGCAGTTTTGCAGTGTGGGGGTCCAACGGGGCAGCATGCCTCCCCAGTCTTTCTTGGAAAAAGGGAGAATAGGTTTATTCTGAAGGCTTTGGCTGATCCTTATTCTTTATACAAACACTGTATCCACAGTCTAAGCATCACAAGGGTTTACAGAGGCTTTCCTCTTTGGTGCTATAGAGTTTAGCAGCAGACTTTCTGCATACTTAAGGGTTATAAATGATACTATCTGTTTTTGAGACTACAGGCAATATTTTCCCATAGTTTAATGGTTGTACTGAGATGGGTCTTTGACTGCTGGCAGCAGTAGGGGTCACTGTAGTATGTGTTAAGTGGGAGAATTCAACTAAAAATAAAAATCTAAGGGAAAAAAACCAACAAGCTGAAGCATCTTGTGACAACTCACCCCAGAAGCCCTGTCAATCTGCCAGGACTGCATTACCCAGGAGTTGTGAGTGAAGCTAAACTATCCACCATCTAATGCTCAAGAGCTCTTTAACCCACTCCATCTTCAGCTGCTTTCCGTTGCTGGCTGCTTTTAACCTAGTTTTCAACCTCCAGAACTCTTATTTCTGGCTGCAACTTTCATTAGCAGAGACATACTCCCCATTCAATTCCTTCCAGAGATGTAGGCTACATCCCCAAAGTGCCTTTTTGGGAAAGTTGCCTTATGCACTTGCAGCCAGAGGGTGCAGTGCCCTGGAAAACAGGGAGGAATGGAGCTTCCAAAGTGCATTTTTCCCCTTTGTACTAAGAAGCCAAACCCCACTGGTGAGTTTTGTAGATGGGATTGTTCTTTCCTAACCATTGCCAGTTTTGTTTCTAAAACTGATGGGAAAGACTGTTTTTTAAGGATTTGGAGGGCCCTCCTCACTTTTTCTCTTTCCTTATCCTTTTTGAGTGGTAGGTGATTTTTTGCTTCTTTCTCTACTTTTTCACACCTCCATTATTGATGCCCTTTTATACAGGCAGCTGGGGAAGAAACAGCTTTCAGGAAGTCCCAGTGATCACAGATATGCTCTCATCCTCAGCTTGCAGAGTGCTTTCTTGCTGAACTGCCAGAAATACTAATGTCCTGGAATACTCATGATCTCCTGCAAGAAAATCATCTCCTGTCACTACACAGACAGGCTGTATAAGGGGGACTGCAGCAGTCTGGGGTCCCCTCTGCAGAGGTGCTCACACCTTGTGACCTCCCTTACTGCCTGACTTTGAGGCTGTCAGTCTGCATCTTGTCTTCCTCCAGAACTAGCTGTGGTCTGACAAAATCAGGATGGACATTGAGAATAAAAGTGATTTTAAAATGTAAAACACTTCGGTTGAAGCCTTCTGAGTTTCATACTCTATGCCATACCCTTAGTCTTCCTGGGAAGAGAGTACAGGACTTTCAAAGGCTGGGGCACATGCTTTCTTTTCACAAGTGTCCACACTCTTTTATTGTCAAGTGAGAAGTTTCCCTAAGAGGGAAGGATGTAAAGTGTCTCCAGTCCCAAAGCCATGTATCCATGTCAGCAGAGCACCACACTTGGCTATTGAGGTCTGCTGGGAGACTGGATTCACCAGCTCAGACACCCTGGCTGCGTAATTACACAGCCTGCAGTTTTGAAGCAGACTGAGTCCAGCCAGCCCAAAACACAGCCCAAACAAGTTTGCATCTGGCTGCAAAAGATCTTGTAAGACATACCCATGACTACTGGCATCAGCTCAAAACACTTCTTTGGTTTAGAAAGCATCAATGCCAGAAGATAGATTAGGTATGCTGAACATCAAGAGCAGAGCTGTTCCCACAACAGCTGTGTACGTTAACAAATCCTTACAGTCCGCCTTGGCAGGGACGCTGAGGTTGCCATTTCTGTCCCCACTTCACAGGCAGGGATAGTGCAGCAGGACTGGAAGAAGCAGCTCCCAGAGCCTCACACCAGCAGCCCACAAGGCCATGGAAGGAGCTGGATTACAAGTGGCTTTGCACTGAGGACTCTTGGTGCCATGTGCTGGGCTCAGCGCACTGCTAAGAGGAGGCAAGACTCTGAAACACAAAAGCCTGTCCCACACCTCCACAGTGACTGACTTCCCACCATCTCCTGTGGGGTTTCCAGTGGCTTTAAAACCAGCAAGTTTTGCTTGATGGAGGTCCAACCACAGAAAAAGTTTGATCACCTGCTGTCACAGCACATTCTGTGGTTGAAGTAACCCAAATCGACTGCATCCCTTTCTTTCCTCTGTCTGAACCACAAAAAGCTGTTTTCCTCAAGATTGCCTTATAGCTGGGCTTACTGCCTGCCAGGCTTGTGGTCATACTCTCTCTCAGGGCTTTTGTAGGCTAATCCAGCACAAAAGGCACTGGCTGCTCTCCACTCCAAACCTCTGCCAAGTTGTGAGATAGATGGAACTGCTTATAAAACGTATCATAAATTGGAACAGCGTAAGAAGCTAACAACAATTGTGCTGAATGTAGCAGCCTACATCCCAAAGGACCTCAGCACAGCTGATTTATAAAAAAAAGCACTCAAAACAACAAATGTTTTTGTAATTCAAGAAATTTCTCGTAAAACTCAACCTCTGCAAGACTTTTGCAATAAGTTCTCATTTGAAAACCTGCATAAATCTTCCCTAAGTGTTTGTTTTAAGTATGCAAACACTAGAAATATCCAGTGCAGACAAACACCGGGGAAAAGTACACACACTCCCTATCATGCTCTTGTATTGCTTTTTTCATGTGCCTTCTGGGGGATGAGTTTGTGATTTCATATCCCACTCCACACCTACCTAGTCAATAACATTAACAACTTTTCACTTCTTACAACCAAGGTACCTCTCAGAGCTCCACCTGGTTGGCAACTCTATCAAGACCATGAGTCCTACACAGGACAGAGTTCTGGCAACACATGGCTTGTCAAATGCACAAAGGAGCAAAAAAAAAAAACCCCAAAGCTGGAAGCTGAAACTAAACAAAGCAAAGTTCAGAAGTATTTAATGTTGAAGGTGATAAAGCATTGGAACAATTCACCAAGGTGAACCTTCCATCACTGGAAAGTTTTAAAGCAAGAGGACATGTTTTCTTTATTCAGTGCTGCACTTCAAGCAGGAGTCAATTGAGGGCAGTCCTGTGACTTGCACTCCACAGGAGGTCAGACTGAAAAGATCACAAAAGCCTCTCTGACCCCATAACCCAGGAATTAATACCTGGGAGGAGTTTCTTGTAAAATCTGTCAAACCACTGCCCTTTAAATCCCTACCTACAGCTTCTCTGCTATGAAGCCGCAATGGAAAATCAATTAAAGAACAGGGAAAGCAGAAAAAGTAAATAAAAAGAAGCTACTGACTGATGAAGGCCCAGAGAAGGATGATGGAGGTTTGAATACTGCCCCTTCACCAGGCTGAGCAGGACCTGTTCTGACCTCCTGGAGATCATGGGAGGTTGGCTGTTACTGATTTCACTGGTGCTCATGTCCTCTGCAGGTCAGTAGAGGACAGAGGTTTGCATTCTGCAAGACTAGGAAACCCATGTCACTCCCAAACATTGAACAGCCCCACTACACAGACAACCAAGCTACAAAGCTATTATTCTTTCATTGGAACATCCCAACCAAGCTACCTTTGTGATTATAACTGTAGACCAAAAGAGAGTGCATACAAACAACAGGGGAAATAAAACAACCCAACCCAGAGCCACAAAGCTGCTGTTTCATTATGATTGTACTGCTGCCTTGAAATCAGAGAAAATATAAACCTCCATCAGCAGATCTGGGTTCCTCAATGCAGCTCAAAATGTTGGCAGGGGACTGTACAAGGAATGGAAACTAGACCGCACAGATCCTCAGGAAGCCACCAGAGGGTAGCAAAGCATTTTAGAGAGCCGCTGACAGAAGCCCGGGCAAAGCGGCGTGATCCGTGCAGCTCTCTCCTCACTTTCTGGTTGCTATTTCAGTTATTCAAGAAAATGACATTTTTATTCATCCCTATCCATTCCATTTGCAAAATGCTGCCTTTCTTTCTTCGCAGATGAGAAGGAAAATTTGTATTTCAATTATTCCTACCCTTCTCCCTGAAAGAAGCTTGTTTCTCCCTTACTTTCTTCATAGTGTCTGCATCCCTCCCCAGCCAACTCTCCCCTGCAGTAGTGGGCAGCAAGCCGTGTCCTGTGGGGATGACCTATGGTTCAGCAGTGGGGTACCACCCTGTGGGGAGGTAAGAGGAGGGGAAGAGGGTCAGGAGGGCAAACAGCTGTTTCCAGCAGTTTCAGGAAACTGGTTACACCAGTAGCTCCCCACATTAGGAGTCTGGATTACCCCAACATCCTTGCTAGTACAATGTTCAGATAACACCCTGAATTGTTGATGGCCAGTCATGAGGTTTTGATTGTTTCAAAACTGTTAAAAGCACAGGAGAGGAAGAGACATAGTATTTTTGTAATGCTTTCCTTGCCTCTTCAAAAGTCCCCATTCTCTTCTTTGTTGAGTCTCACCCCAGTCATATCAAAAGCCCTCAGCTCCACAAGGACCTCAAGAAGCCAATAAACCAACCTCATCCTGATCCCCCTCACACCCTCTGCTGAGCATGAGAGTAGGAAGGCTCCCAATAACTTACTATTATTATTATTATTATTATTATTTCCTGTGTGTTAAGTCTCAAGCCAGGATGCAGAGAGTCCTGTTGCCCTGCTCTGGGAAGCTTAAATGGGGAAAGGAGACCAGACAGTAGCACGAGGAGGGGGGTGGGGGGGGACAAGAGTCTGGCTTTTAAATAGCTAACTTTTTCCATGCACAGTCTGCAGGAACCAAAAATAGCTCCTGAATATTTCAGCAAATCATTCCCAATAATTAAAATTGTGATGTGTTTTCTGTCAATCCCAAATGCAGTGAAAGCCTTGAGATATATTATTCACTACAAATTATTCATCCAGCTGCACTTGCAGAGTTGAAAATTTCCGTTCACTTAGACCTAAGCGCAAAGAAATCCTCCAGCCCCTAAACGACAAAGTCTTTCATATCTGCCCGTTGCTAAAAAATACAACAGACTAACCTTCCCTGATTTATCCTATTTATTTATTACAGGTATGCCTAACCATGTAGGTCAACACAGACACTTAGCACTGATTAAGTTGTATTTGTTCAGTGCAGCTGCTTTCATCCCTATAACAGATAGGTGAAAGTCAGTAAATACCTTTTCCCACAAATTGTACTCCTAATTGGACTATCCCACTTGCTCTACCCAGGTGCTGTGCCAGACCTGAGGATCAGCCCTTTACCACATTGTCAGGAAGCAGTGGGAGATAGAGGAAAGGTTGTTGCAGACTTCCAGTTCTGGGGAAAAGCTTCTGCCTCTGTAAAGAACTTGATTATCAGTCCTGTCCCAACAACAGCATACACCTTTGCTCACAGGCTCCCCAAAACAGACACCAAAGCTAAACATCCCAGAAGTATCACCCTCTTGTAGTGCTATGAAAAATTTGTGGTATCATTTAAATCCAGCCCAGCAGCTCACTCCTCCATTACAGCTTCTGCACGAATTACAAATGTGAAGCAGCCGACGCTCAGCACAAGAGCAGTCTAGGCAAGATCTGTTTACAGACCTTTTAAAATAAAGTACCCAATATATAAAGGTGTTTTCATTCTCTTGTAGCTGAGGTCAGGACACCTCTAAGGGACAACATATTTTGGAAGCATTGAGCATCCTTGATAGGGTAGTCAAAGCATGGGTATCTCAGTTTGAGATTCACCCTCTGTCCAATATGTCTGGACATTTAATATAAATTAATCTTTTATTACAAATCATTCAACTAAGTTCTCCTTGACCTGCAGTCTGAGACATCCTGGGACAAGACAAGGAGCTAAAACAGGCCCTTTCTCAGTCTGTTTGAAGGTACAGCTGTTAAGAGGATACAACTTCTCTCCATGATGAAAAGGATGGTTATTAGGAGTGATGCCACAGGAAACCCTGGAGAATCACAAATATTCCCCTTTGCAAAGGACTGACAATATGGGGAAACATCACATTGAAGTCACAGTTCCTTGTTGAGCACTTCTCCTCCTCCTCAGTGACGTGTCACACTGTCAATCCAGAATGTCACCTTGATGGAGGGAACAACTTCTTGAGAGGAGTCATCAGCTTGGAGCAACAAAAGCCACCTCCTTCAGAAATACACCCACAGAAGTGTGCAAGGCCAGGACAATAACGTCATGTCAGGGCGTAATTAAAACTCCTGAGTAGTTACAGCCCCTCATTGACAGTCTTTTATGTAATGACTGAATGCAATTAAGGTAACTACCTTCCCCATACTGACACGTCTGCACAAACATACAATTACCACAGAGATGGAAAGGAGCTTGACAAACATTTTGCTCCAGGAACAAGAAAACCAGCTAGGAGCTCCCGAGCCCTCTTCCAGCCTTGCTGCTCCTGACTTCTTCAGGACATTGCGTCAAGCCCTGAAGGCAGGGACAGAGGCCAGAAGGTGCTTGTACATTAATAAATCCTCCTTGCCCAGCAGATGCCCTTTCTTGGCAAAACACTGTCTTTCTATAGAAGATCAAGCACGTGTTGTTGTGCAACTGACTGGCAATTTTACAGAACAAGCTGGGACTGGTTTTCTGGGGCACAGCAACATAGGACAAGAGAGATATTGACAACGTCCTAATAAACAAAAAATTATAAAGACAAAAGCTATACCTGGTTTCTCACTCAAGAAACAACCACCCTTAGAAGCCTGTTTTTACCTAGTCTTTTTAGTTCTTGCAGGGTCAAAGTGGATAATCAATAGTAAGCAGGGAAAGATAATCAAATCAACAGAAAGAGAAGAGTTAAACTGAAGTTTGCATGACAGAAGTTGCACAGAAGTGCTGTGGGAAGACAAAGGCATTCATATTCAGATCTGAATTAGTGAGAACTATGTGAAATCTGGACCAAAGGATAATAAAAGCAAAAGTCTGCTAACAGTGGTTAGATCACACGTGTTCTCATGGAGCCTGTCTGGGTGACTCAGACAGCAAGATTTTAGACAGAGAGGGTTTAGGGCAAGCCTTAGTAAAGACAAAAACCAGCAGCAATACAACACACAGCACTCTTGCACAACATTGTACCTGTCCCATTCACCCTTTGTCTTGTCCTGCAAACAGTGGCACACAGAGCTAAGGCCTGTGGACCAGCAGGCCTGGACAAGTCATGAGGGCCAGAGACTGGCACTGGGGCTCTTTGGGAGTCCTCTCCTGTAAAACTTCTAAGAACTCATCATAATGCAAGTCGCCCTGCCAGAAAAGTCCCAAAGCACACAGCAAGAAGAGAGCCTTTACAACTATTTTAGTGCTTGCACATTTGCATCACTGTACTAATGAAGATTCTCCAAGTAAAACTCTCACCACCAACTTAATATCCTAGGCTCAGTTTTCACTCCTGTTGGTCTGCAGGCTGTAGTAGCTCTGCTTGCACTGGTGCTCCATCTGCCCACTCTAACATCATACATTTTTTGGGAAGGAAACATCAGTGCTTGGCAACTGAACGTCATGACAAAGTCTTTCTGGACAGGCCTGTTTATGCCCTCAGTCAGTCAACATGAAACTAAGGCTGTTTTGCCAGCAAATCCTTGTGCTCCTGCTTGAAAACCTTGTGCCAGGCTGGACAGTGAAGTGTGAGGGACCTCACAATCCTCCTTTCATTATGACATTCTCTACAAAAATATTCCATTGGACCTGGGTTCCCCCCCACCCAGCTTGGAAGAAGTACAGTAGTTTGGCTGGCTGAGGAAAAAATGTTCACATTCCCCACCAAGAAAAACTGTGAGAAAAAAGCATTTGCAGAACATGTGGTGTAAGAGAAAAGGATTGATCAGATTACCTGGAGAACTGATACTTGCCTCTACTAAAACTCTATTTCTGTTCAAAGCCCTGCTTGCAAATTCTGAGAGGAGATAATACAGGATTTTCTTATGGTATTTCAGACTAAATGCTGCATAAGAAATGCAGTATCCTCAAGATGTCATATCTATAAGCTTCTGATTCACACATTTACCATTTGGGGATATTAGGTACGATTCAATTTTTTAATGATGATATTAAACATCAGAAGGAAAAAAAATCCAATTCACAATTCTATCTGTCGAGCTCTGTGTGCACTGACTCCAGGTTCCACAATAACATCACGCTGGGAATATGCTTTCAACAGCAGCTCCGAGTGCATTCACGTCAGGCAGTGAGGAAGGCACAGGCTGAGACAGATGACACCCAAAGCTTTTCTAATGCATTAAAACCTTTTTGTCTTAAATTGATCCCATCTAAGATATGCTGAGTATTCAGTCTCTTCTTTTTCTGGCTGACTTAATTATAACTTTCAAACTGGTAAAAACTGTGATTCGAAGCTTTGTAAATGAGCATTTTGAAGAGAAAGTGGGACAGAAGAAGAGCTGGATCAAAAATGTGGGGACAAAACACACTGGCTACGTCCATACAGTTTACCACAGTCTCAAACACAGGCACAAGGCTCTGCATCACTTGGAATGTGAGTTACAGTTTAACCTCTGACCAGCCAAGCCACTAAGCCAGTCTGGCACACCAGATGGTGGGCATAAAACTGACCCAGAGCACCCATAGAAAACACGTTCTGTATTCACAGCCCCAGACCCCACATCTATATGAATAAACTGTGTCAAAATTCCCTTCACACCTCCCACCACTCCCTTTCCCTAGGGCCCAGTTTTACTTCAGGAGGTTTTCCAGAACAGTTTTGTTGGGGTTTTTTTTCCCAGTGTTTGTTTGTAGAAGCAACAATTTTCTTGTGTTTTCTTATTCAAGGGCGAACTTAAAAGAACAAAGGTTAGTCTTTCATAATGCATCATCTTCCTGAACAGAACCAAACAAGGTCTCAATGTAAAACCACAAGCTTTTATTCATACCTATCAACATACCAATAAATGCACAGAGAATAATCACAGAAATAAGGAGCTTGCCACCCTTGAAACCTTCCTGAATGCCTTCCAGAGATGTGGTGTACTCCCTTACACCAGTGGTGGTCATCAAAGCCCAGTATAAATCATTTGGTGTGTGAGACAATGGGGAGGGCATCTTCAGAAGTGTATGTTCAAAGCAATTAGGAAAGGTGATAGAGCATGACAGCCACAGAGATTTTCTTCTTGCTTCTCAATGGAGACAGAATTGACTATCTTAGTACAGTACCACAGTCCAAAATATTACACCTGTAGTTGATTTTTGGGGTTTTTTTAAGATGCATGCTTTACATGTAGAACGAGCATGGAAATAAACATGAAAAAGTTAACCATTTCATGGCCCCAACTCAAACTTTTTTCCTTCAGCAGACGTAGGCATGCTAAGTGGGATCCCAATTTAACCAAGAGCCAACCTTGGCATCAAGCAAGTGCTGATACAACCATATGGTTTGAAAGTTTTCTCTCCTTCTGCTAAGTACCCCCTCACATCTTGTAGAGGACGTGTCTTACAACCATTATCAGCAGCAATTATAAAAGGCATCAGCCTTTGGTGACAAAGAGCTGGAACTGCTGCGATGAGGTGTAAAGAAGGATCCAGGCTGACAGTGCTTCCTGCAATTCCCATTGCTCACTGAGGACACCAGCACATGGCAAAGGATCTATTTAAGCAAGTCTGCTGCAGGCAGCGAGATGTGGGGTATAGACAGGTGACTGAGCTGCAAGGGAAGGGGGGGAAATGGAAGGGATAGGGGTTTTGGGAGCAGCAGAGGGAAGAGAGCAGGGATTTAGGCAGAGGGAAAACACAGGACTGGGGACGCAGAGACACTCCAGACACATTCCTGGCCTGTTTCAGCTGCTGCCCCACCAACCCTGTCTGTCCCACCCAGCCAAGGAGGTGGCTGCCCTGCCCTTTTTCTTATCATGAACTCTTTTCTAACTTCAGGACTAAATTCATTAATGTCATCCCAACGCTGACACAATACCTCCTGCACGTAATCATCAAGACTTGTAAATAATTTACAAGGACATGAATCCGCTGCCATCTGCACACAAAGGAACTGCTCACTCTACAGCACTTGTGCATGTGCTGGTACCTCTGGGGAAGGGAGCAGGTGAGATGGGGACAGCTGCAGGGTCATGCTGGGAAGCTGTTGGCTCTTTGGTGACTTAGGTAACAGAAACTGAATATATCAGATTTAATCAGTGGGTGCTAACAGGAGTCCCTCCTGGCAGGTGCAGCAGAGAGGACAAGCATCAGCTAACAGGTATAATAAAGCAAGGTCTCACCCCAAAAGATAGCCCAGACAAAGGCTGCATATCACCTCTGACAGTCTGGTATCACAGTGGTGGGGACATGAAGCCTCAGGACATTCAACTCATGTCTCTGTGCAGCCATGACTAGCCTGAACTGGAATAAGTGAGATGGTTTTCCTTGATTTTGGGGCTCCAAAACTCATGAATTTTCATGGAAAATTAAAAAGAAACCAAGGTATCAGTAACTCCTTCCCACACTGCAGAATCTCATTCTGCTCTCCACTTTTAAAACCTTAAAAATCTCAGGTACAGTCTAGGAAGCATCTGCCTTGATTTCAAACACAGGGCAGAGAACTACCACCAAGCCAGATGAAAAGCAGTGGGCTTCTGAATGGATGCCACAGGCTAAATTAATTGAGCCACAGATTACACAGATGAGTACACAAGGCCAGATCTCATACCACGGGATTGCACCCTTTGAGTGGCACCATCAGCATCTGGAGGGTGTGTGAATTCAGCTCTGCAATTACAAACCTGTGCAGAGCTCAGCAGGTCGAGGCCTTTAGGGACCAGGGCACGAGTCCCAGGCAAGTTGTTCAGCCTCTGACACCTGCAACACAGAGTTACATCACCCACAAGGCAAACTTCATAAAGTTTATGAACCTTGCAGGATGACAGAGATGTACTGCAGCACAAACAACTCCTCGGGGCTTGTGTTGGCAGACATGGGCCCTTTTTCAATGGGAATTTTAACTGCAGTTTTCATTTAGGTAAGTCTTGACCAAATACTTCTGCACACAAAGGAAATATGTACAAATCATAACTACTTACATACCCTAAATGCAGCAATAACATCACATATTTAGTCACATGTGCCGCTTTTAAAGGAGCACTATTTTTTCCTGATTTATTTACTGAATTAGTGGAAGATTTCCATCTGAAGTTCTTGTGCAGGGACTTTTTTCCATCCAACTCCAATAATTTAACTTATTTATTAGAAATATTTTAAAAAGACTTGTTGCTTTAATAGGGAGGAGGAGTTACAGAAGCGTGTCTTCCTCTGGAGACTCTCCCTCCACACAGATTTCAACAGGGACAAGGAAAATGGTCACGATAGGCTCAAGACTACTTTTCCTTGGGTGCTGCCCAGCTCCCAGTACTTATGCTGGTAGTACTCCTAGACACAATAGGACTGCAGCATCAAATCAGACAGAATATATAAAGGAGTATAAATTTGGAGGCCTATCCCAGGAAACTCAGGAATTGTTTTGCCATTTCACAATGCTGAACAGAGTGAGGACAAAGGAATGGAGAGGTGACAGACAGAGACAAACTTTGGTGTGAAGTGGAACAGGCCAATAACGGCTGTCACTAATTGCCATTCCCCTTGGGCAGCCCTTAGAAACACCATGAGTGGCTTGAATGGCTTTATTGATATTTACTCTGCCCTCACCCTTGGTGATTTATACAAATAAGAGATTAGAAGAAGGAAGGCAGAAGAGCAGCAGTAGCAGGAGGGAAGAGGAGGGTAATTAGTGCTGTGAGGATTCAGAAGATCAGTAGGGTCCTAGTGATGAGGGGAAAGACAAGAGGAAAGAAGACTGACATGCATTTAGTATTTCAAGCACAGAAAGGTTCTTGCAGCCAGGGATGCTGAAGTGAGACTTGCTTATTATCATGACTATGACAAAGCAGAAAAAAAATGGAACACACATTGATTAAAGCAGCAGGCATCTCCCTTGGATGCTGAGACTCAGCAAGGGGCTGCAGCTTCCCAAGGAGGCAAGCATTTAGATTTCAGCTATTCCGAGACATGGACCATATGTTGGGGCCATCTGGAGACTGCTTTATTTGATGGATGTCAGATGCCTCCAAAGGCACCAGGGAAGGGAGATGAAATATTGGTAAGTGATTGATGCTGAGGGCACTTAACTAAAGATGACCCCACTTCTACACCATTCACACCTGCTCCACAGGAGAAGCTCAGAAATTGTCTTCCCAGCGGAGATGATCACTCCTGTGGCTTCCAGAAGGCAGTGGCTCCTGACGAAGTGTGCAGCCGGCACTTAACTGGCACAGCTGGTGAGCTCAGTGGGATGGCCCTAAGTGTGCTCAGCCAGCACTCAACAGCTCATCCCTGGCACCAGCTGGAGTGTCCATTCAGCACCAGACCTGAATTATCACTGCACCATCAGAAGGTGTGTCAATGCATGAAGCCCACAGTGCAAAGCCCTCCATGCCTTCAGAGGCTGCCCTGCCCTTTCAGCACCTTTTGAGAAGCCTTGCCAGGAACAGAAGCTCCACTGGAGCACCATCACAGTGCAATGCAAAGGTGCAGAGGAGAGGACGTCCATGCAGCAACTCCTGGCTGACAGCTCTGCAGCACAGCTCATGAGGGACATTTTTCTTTCATCCCCACAAGACGGGAAGCCAAGGTCCTGACATGGACAGGTCAGATAGAAAAGGAAAAGGCATGCCCCTGTCCAAGTCACAGCAGACTCCTGTTTTGCAGTTAAAAAAACCAAGATGAACAGCAGCAAAAAAAACACCACCAAAATAAACCCAAAAAGCAGACATTCCTGCAGGCAGCCAGTGTTTCTCAGTGTGAATATGCTTCATATCTAGCAGACACCAGAAGAATTTAAGTTACAAAGACCAGCAGGTAGAAATCCACCTTCCAAATTCTAACCAGGCCTTTCTCTGAGACCTGTGCAGAGAATTGGGTTTTGTCTTGCACCAACAACAGGTGAAAGAAAGCAGAATGCTGTCTCTGTGCAAGCAGAGAACAAGCAGAAGAACCCAATAAACATATCTCCAAGAGCAGATTTCAGAAAGCAGCTCACTAGACCTGCACTTTGTCTCTGCCTGCAAAAACAACAGCAGAGACTTTCTTCCACAGCATTCAACACCAGAGCTTGGGAAATCATCTGAATACAAATGCTCACTGCCGTCAGAATATGGATTTTGCATCTGAGGGCAGAGTGTAAAACATGCTTTTACAGCTCTTCCTTACAGCCTCCCACAAACCCAATACACAGTTTTAGTAGTCCCTGGGATTATGGTGCAGGAATTGCTGAATTATAACCCCAGGGGCTGGCCATGGGATGCTGTCCTGCTTTGTGCTCTGCTTCTCAGGGAGAAGAGGGATCCTTTCAGAGGAAGCCGTGAGGTTGTCAGCACCCTCACTGCCACAGCCTGAGCCTTAGACACTGTGCAGGCTTTGCTCACTGCTTGGGGGTGCATGATTCCAATTTCCCCAGTGTGATCCAGAGACTGGGAAATGTCTGACAAACCCCAACTTCTCATTCATTGCCAAACAGTGAGCACAAATCCTTTGTGAGGGCAAACTGGATCAGGTGATGGAGCTGTGACAGTCAACACTGGCTGAGAGTTGGCCTCTGCTCTGCAATCCCTTAGGAGTATACTCCTGGAAAGAATGTGGAGGCAGCCCCGCTTGCGTTGGGGGACTTTGTCATTTATTGTTTGCCCACACAGGACCTCAGATAACTGTGCAGTAAAGTCAGCCAGGTGTCCTGGAGTTGGAGGGATTTGAGTAACAGGTTACATCCCACTGAACATCTTCATTAGCAGGCAGCAAAACAGTGCCCCTTCATACATCTGGAGCTCAAAGTAGAACAGAGTAAATGCAAAGCAAGAGAGTCCTTCCAGTCCTCATCCCCACTCAGGCTGCAGCTTGTGCTTTGTATCCCCAGCTCAGACAAGGACTGGGATTTGGTTAAGTCAAGGGAGAAGAAAGTACAGAGGAAGGGTTATAAATATGCATCAGTGTCTCAAGGCTGGAGATCAAGGGCAATTTTATGAGAAAATCATTTTAGAATAAAAAAAAGTGGTGGTGAGGGTGTATGTGAATGTGCAAAGCCTCATAATGGCCAAGGAACAATCCTGTCCTTCCTCCTGGATAGGAGGAGCTGAACACATTAGCTGCTACTTGACACAGGAACTTTGGAGGCTGAAACCTCCCTTTTCCCTCTCCATAAGTTTTTTGGGCTGGAGGATGTCTTTAGCATGCAATAATGCACCTAGTAAAATCAAAGGAATCTGCTTCAGTTTCTGACAAACCAGAGCAGTAACACGGGTTTGGATGTAGCTGCATGTCTCTATAGGCATCACAGTACCCTGCTGAGCATGGAAACCAACAATTCTTCAATAAGTGAAGGCTCCAGAGACCACAGTGCTACAAGTGAGGAAGTATTGATGCACTGAGACCTGGCCAACCTCGATACTCCAAAATAGGGATTTCTTAATCAGGTTTGGAAAAAGTGAAAAATAAAATGCATAGCAGTAGTCTTCATGGGATAATTGAACAGACTTTGGGTTGGTCAGCAGATCAGGTGGTGATTTATAATCCCTTGGCCTAGGAAACAAAGAATCAGCACAAAAGGTGTAAACTCATAGTAGTGCTTAAACCTAATCTACTAACAGAACAGAGAAACATTATTCCACTTGCCAGAAATATTCCACTTGGTGACACCACTTACCACAAAACACATCAGATAAACTTTGCAACATCAGCCTACCTTTTCAGAAGAGCCAGCCAGACCACTGCAATGCACAGGAGGCCACACAGAGCAGCCAGAGGTGCTGCACTCATTTCCATGGTGCTGGGACTGATAGCTCCTCTAGCTCAGCATTATGAACCACAGTGAGTCAGTGTTCAGCTTTATCTTTCCAAGTAGTTTCTGCATACTTAAAAGACAACTAGCTTGGAGGAATGCATGAGGAAAATTAAGGCACTGGACAAAACCCTGCTCAGCCAGGAACTCTCCACATACTATATTTGATCAACCACACAGCATCAAGGTGTAGCACTCACCTGTCTCAGGGAATTTTTGACAAATTTGGGTCTTGGATTTCTTACAAACTCTACTCCCCTAGTCCTACCTACCCATAGGTGCTCCAGCAGCACCTGGACCAGGTGAGACCACACACACACAGAGCAGCTCAAGGAGGATCAAGGCAGCTGCTGTTCTCCAGCTGAATGGTGATCCCTTACTTCCACATGAGCCATCCACTCTTGAGCATACGTGGCTTGTACCTGGGCCCATGTGTTAAAGCAAATAGCATCTGTCTCCCTTCTGCAATGTCATTTCGTCCAGACACTTCAAACAGTGCATCTGGTCTTCCTCCCATTGCAAGGAGAGTCATAAAGTTCAGTAGATGCAGCAACAGAGTCCATTAAAGCTTACTGTGTACAATTGTTGCCATTAGTGGGAGGTAAACTGAGACACAGAAGGACATTTTTCCCCAAGGTCATACAGTAAATCTACCGCAGAGCAGAAACAGAAATCAGTGCTTCTCATTTCCAGCCCGGGCTTTGACCATAATTACAAGTGAGAGATGAAATCTGGCTCCCATTCTAGAGGTTGGGGAAGTTCAGGACCCTGAATCTATTCTTGGCTTTTGCTTCCCGCTTCAGTGTGTGACTTTGAATAGGTCAGATTTTGATGCCTGTGCATGTGGAGTGACTGGTCATGCTTAGGTTCCCATATATGCAAGATGTATCCATTAATACTGGGTTAGGCAGTTTGTATGCAAATAAAAGCACTTTGTGTACACGGGGTCTCATTTGGATACTGTCACCTTCCAGTGACAACTAGTTCTTTGTCTGCTGCACCACGGCAGAGAGCACTAACAGCTCTGTCCCTCACTTAGCAGATACCCTGATGACAGAGATGAATTCAGGCAAACCTCAAGAACACAAATCCCCTTTATCCTCCCACTGTGCACTGGGGAACATGCACACTAAAGCAAGGAACACCTTCCCATCCCCACACAGCTGACCTGCCTCAAACCATCTCCCTTCCTGTGAGAGCATGCAGACTTCAAAGGGTCCTCCCCTTGACCAGGGACCATTCCGGTGTTACACAAGACTCACTTAGGTAAAAATACCACTGTTGCAAAACGCTAGCTCATTCAGACTAAACTGTTTCAGTGGAATTGCTGTTAAAAACAGAGCTTACGGTTTAAACAAAACACTGCAGAACAACAAAACCACACACAGAACTAA